>JADLZK010010530.1:0-600000 GCA_015847255.1 Hyparrhenia diplandra
ACCTATTCTATGCATTTGATTCTTTTTATAACCTTATTATATGTTTAGTTGACACATAAAAACATGGCTTAAGAGGTGTCAACTTGGCGCTCTCCTCCTCGAAGCAGCGCCGGGCGGCGCTGGCCGTGGCGTGTGCACATGCCCATCCACGCACGGGAGGAGGTCACGGGGACCTATGGCCACCGAAGAGCTGGGGCCGGGGAGGTGCCATCCGGAGAGGCGCTCGCATTGCAAAGCGCATGGCCCCCCTGACACCATGTATGGATGGATCCGCTTGAGGGGAGCACGGATCTGGGTTGGGGCTAGGTGGGGAGGTGGCCGGGGGTAGCGCCGACGGCAGTGGTGAAATCTCATGTTTGGTTTTGGAAATTGATGACACACTTGTGGACTAATCCTTGCTCTAAGTGTATGACTTGAGATAGGATTAGAAGGATGACAAGGAGCATGATGATCATGAACATGGACGATGATGGTGGACATGATGGATCGTCAAGCTCGATGATTGGCTTGAAAGGAACCCGGGAGATCAAGGCAAAGGTATCTTGATAGGGTTTTCCTTTTAGTGATCAAGACACGATAGAGCGTGTGATCACATTATAGGATAGATAGCCGACTATCAAGAGGGAATGCCGCGACAATCCTTTGGTGAAGTGCTTCTAGGTCCAATTGACTTGCATATTGCATTTAGGACATGAGAGCACTAACTTCGATCTTGCCTAACTTATCAACATGCTAACATTGGTGATACGCGTGGTCATCTTGGACGTGTTGGCAACATATGGCAAGAGGCGTAGCAAGGTTGAAGCAAAGGCGACAACAACATGACGAACTCGCTGTTTTTCAGGGTGACCGGACTCTCCGAAGGAAGCTGCGTCGGTTGAGTGAGTCCGATCGGACTTCCGGTAAGCCTTGTTTTTGGTGGTGCGCGACGGCCGACGGGCCTTACATTTTAAGTTAATCAACGGCAAGGGCGTCCGGTCAGTGAGTCCGATCAAAAGAACAGAAAGGATGTTTTCGACTTCAACCCAGGAAATCGACCGGACGCATGGACCGGATCCATCGACCGGACGCACGAAGGAGCGTGTCAGCTGTGGGCCCGAAGCTTGTCTGTTGTGACCGGAAGCGGCGGCCAGGACCCGGCGGCCGGACTTCGGGTGAGTCCGGTCGGTGCGCCCCGGTCACCCGTAGAGAGCACATTTTGAAGGCCAACGGCTCCATCTCGTGGGTGGAGGAGGATATATATATGTGTTTGCCCGGTTTCATAGTCTCTCTCTTGCACATTTGAACACTCTAACTTGCTAGTGAGCTTGTGAGACTCCTCTCCACTCATCTCTCCATCCTTAACTCGAATTCTTGGTGAGATTGAGAGTGATAGAAGTGCATTGCATTGGTAGTTGCATCTAGAGGCACTTCATCCTTGGAAGAAGCGGGATTCTTGTTTTCTTGGGAATTTGCCCGGTTCCCTAGCGGCTTGGAGCAAGAGGAGGTGTTGAGCTCAAGTGGAGCTTGTTTGAGGCCACACCGGGTGGTGATTGTGAGGGGTCGTTCCTTACCCCGCGGGAGATTCGCGAAATGAGCACTAGTGGATTGCTCGTGGCGTATTGGACCCTCTCTTGTGATCGTTTGCTTGAGCTCCCATAGGGGATTTGGTACCGGCCATTAAGCTTAGCATACGTCAAGTGAGTGTGTCGCCACAACGGGGACTTAGCGTGCCGGTAAGCACGTGAACCTCGGTGAAAAATCATCGTGTCACTTGTTCGTGCTCGTTGGAGATTTTTTGGTGATCACGGTGATTGGCTACAACCTCGACACTACACCCGGTGGTATTGTATTCTAGCACCTCTTTGCATTACTTAGTAGCTTATCTTGTTAGGGTGCTTAGTTGGTAGCTTGTGTAGCTTGCTTAGTCTTGTTTGGCTCCTAGTTGTTGTTCTAGTTAGACTTACTTGTTCACCTAGGAGTAATCTAGCGACATAGCCCTTGTGTGATTTAGAAACATTAGAATTGACTTGTGGCTTGCTTAGATAGCTTGTAGCACCGCTTATTAGCTTCGCCATCTTCTAATCCGGGTGCTTAGTGTTGTTACAAGAATTTTTAATAGGCTATTCACCCCCTCTCTAGCCATTAGGACCTTTCAAGTGGTATCAGAGCCGAGGTACCGTATTTGAGTGGCTTAACATCCAACGGTGACAAAATGACAGTGACTTTTCATGTCAACAACACCAAGAAGGCGTCACCTTTCGATGGCACCAACTTTGCCTATTGGAAGGTGAAGATGACCGCACACCTCAAGTCAATCAATAGAGAAGTGTGGGTCGTGACCGAGAACAAGTTTGAGGTGGCAAAGCCAAATGAGCCAACCGCAGCCGAAGAGAAGACACTATATGCCAATGATGTGGCCGTGAGTGCTTTTCATGAGGCATTCGTTTGAGCAAGTTAAGTCACTCACCATTGCTCATGAGATTTGGAAGAAGCTAGAAGAGTGCTATGAGGGCACCGAAGGCGTCAAGCAAGCAAAGGCCTATATCAAGCTTGAGCAATTCAATAGCTTCAAGATGGAGGAAGATGAGACCGTGCGGAGATGTTTCACCGCATGCAAGTGTTGGTGAATGATCTCAATGCTCTAGGAGAAGAGATCAAGGACAAGACATTCAACATGAAGTTCTTGAGATGTTTGCCCGAGCGGTTTGGGATGTTCATCACCGTGCTAGTGAGGTCAAATTTGAAGGATTTGACTCCCAACCAATTACTTGATGAGGTTATGACCGATGACTCCTATAGAGATGACAAGAAAAAGCAAGAGCTCATCAACAAGGCAAACAAGAAGGTCAAGGATGAAGAGAAGAAAGAGGACAAGAAGAGCTTGGCACTCAAGGCTAGCTCATCATCAAAGGGCAAAAAGAAGAAGAAAGAATCAAGTGATGAAGAGGATGACACCTCTACAAGTGGAAGTGAAGTGGATGAGTAAATGGCTCTCTTTGTGAGAAGATTGGGGAAGTTTGTGAAGAAGAACTACACCTCCAAGAACAAGAAGAAGCAATCATCCAAGAAGACCAAGGATGGCAAGAATGAAGGCAACATGACATGCTTTTATTGCCATGATGATTGTCACTTGATTGCCGAGTGCCCATATGAAAGTGATGATGAGAAGGGCATCAAGAAAGCAAGGAAGAAGAATGATGCCAAGAATGAGAAAGAGAAGAAGCCCAAGAAGAAGAATAAGTCACATGTGGCTATGTGGGATAGTGATGGCTCATCCTCTTCAAGTGATGAAGAAGTGGAGAAGAAGAACAAGAAGAAGAGACAAGCTCACCTTGCTATGCATGACAAGATCTCCCTCTTCGACACTCCTTCCTCATGCTTCATGACTAAGGCCACCAAGGTACAATCTATCACTAGTGATGATGATGATGATAGTGATAGTGATAGTGATGATGAGGAGCAAACACTCACTAGGGAGGAATTGCAAAGCATGCTTGATGATTGCATTGTCATGTTCAAGCAAAGTAGGAAGGAATGCAAGGGCTTGCGTAAGGAAATAAAGAGCCTTAACCAAGAACTTGATGAGCTTCGGGCATCTTATGAGAGTCTAGAGGTAGACCATAAGAAGCTTGAGAAATCTCATTCTAAGTTAGAGAAAGCTCATTCCTCTCTACTTGATGAGCACAAGTTGTGCTTAGTTGTTGAGAATGTTGATATATGCAATGCAAGCATCATGTGTGATATCCTTGTTGATGAATCAACCCTCAAGTGTAAGACCTCCACTAGCTCTATCACTAGTATATCCATCTCTAGTGAAGATAATGACAACCCTATGCTTATTCATGAGAATGCTTGTTTAAAGAGGGAAGTAAAGGAGCTCAATCACACCTTAGCTAAGGCTTATGGTGGTGAGGACCGCTTGCTTATGTGCTTGGGTAGCCAAAGGGCATCCTTATACAAGGAGGGCTTAGGCTATATCCCCAAGAAAGGCAAGGCGCGCCTATGTGACTCACAAGACTCGTTTTGTGAAGAGCAATGGTAGCTATTGCAAAGCTTGCAAGCAAGTTGATCATTTAGAGTCAAAGTGCATGAACAAGAGGACCAATGTTTCTTTCATCAAGCTTGATCATTCATATATGCTTGTGAAGAAGGACAATGATGTTCGTGCTAGGTACATTGGTACACCATGGATTGGCTCAAAGAAGAAAGCCATTTAAGTACCAAAGGCCTTGGTGACTAACCTTAAAGGACCCAAGCAACATTGGGTACCTAAGAAGAATTGATCTTATTTTGTAGATCAATTACCGTGCCGGAGGAGAGCATTGGATAATGGATAGTGGGTGCACTCAACACATGACCAGGGATTCTCATATGTTCAAGTCTATTAGCATCAAGGGCATTGATGAATATGAGTCAATCATATTTGGCAATGACAAGAAAGACAATGTGTTGGGGCTTGGCAAGATTGCTATCACTCAAGAGAAAAGCTTGTCAAAGGTGTTGCTAGTTGATCATCATGATTACAACCTATTGTCGGTTTCTCAACTTTGTGACCATGGGTACAAATGCATATTCGCAAAGCCAAGAAGTTGAAGTGGTTAGTGGTGATGGTGCAAATATGATCTTCAAGGGATTTAGATATGGTGATCTCTACCTTGTTGACTTCAACTCAAAAGAAGCCAAGTTGACAACATATTTACTCTCAAAGGCTAGCAAAGGGTGGTTGTGGCATAGAAGGCTTGGTCATGTTGGAATGAAGTAATTGAACAAGTTGATGAAGCATGACTTGGTTAGAGGCTTGAATGATGTGAAGTTTGAGAAGGACAAACCTTATGGAGCATGTCAAGCCGGCAAGCAACATGGCAATGCACATCCAACCAAGAGCACAATGAGTACAAGCAAGGCATTTGAGTTGCTACACATAGACTTGTTTGGGCCAACATCATACTCTAGCATTGGTGGCAACAAGTATGGTTTTGTCATAGTTGATGACTACACTAGATACACATGGGTGTTCTTTTTGCATGACAAGAATGATGTGTTTGAGCTTTTCAAGACATTCGTTAAGAGGGTTCAAAATGAATTTGAGACATCCATCAAGAAGATTAGGAGTGACAATGGAAGTGAATTCAAGAACACAAGAATTGAAAAGTTGTTTGATGAGCTTGGAATTGGACATCAATTCTCACCAACCTACACTCCTCAATCCAATGGTGTAGTTGAGAGGAAGAATAGAACCTTGATTGAAATGGCAAGATCAATGCTTAGTGAGTATAATGTTAGCCATTTCTTTTGGGCCGAAGCAATCAACACGGCTTGCTATTATAGCAACCGACTATATTGCCATGGTATGCTTGGCAAGACACCATATGAGTTGCTCAATGGAAGGAAGCCCAACATTGGTTACTTAGAGTCTTTGGATGCAAATGCTACATTCTCAAGAAAGGCACAAGATTGGGCAAGTTTGACTAGAAATGTGATGAAGGGTTCCTAGTTGGATATTCAACCACAAGCAAAGCATATAGAGTTTGGAACTTGGGTAGTGGCAAGCTTGAAGAAGTTCATGATGTTGAATTTAATGAAACCCAAGGCTCTCAAAATGAAGTTGAAAATCTTGATGATGTGAGTGGTTCCAACTTGGAGAATGCAATGAGGAACATGGATATTGGTGACATTCGGCCAAGACAAGTTGATGATGATGATGATACTCTATTGCCTACCACTACAATTGAGATTAATGCAAATGAAGCAAGCACTAGTGGTACTCAAGATGAAGATCAAGAGCAACAAGCTAGTCCATCCACTCATCCTAGTCATCAAGTGCAAGTGATGCAACCATCCAACATTACAAGAGATCATCCAATTGATCAAATTGTCGGTGACATCAATAGTGGAGTGGTTACTAGAAGAAGATTGACGTCCTTTTGTGCTCACCATGCCTATGTAGCACAAGAAGAACCGAAAAACATTGAAAATGCACTCAAGAAGGAAGATTGGATCAATGCCATGCATGAAGAGTTGAACAACTTCAAGAGAAATGATGTATGGGAATTGGTGGAAAGGCCAAAAGACTACAATATGATAGGAACCAAGTGGGTCTTCAAGAACAAGCAAGATCAAGATGGAATTGTAGTTAGAAACAAGGCAAGGCTAGTAGCTCAAGAGTACACTCAAGTAGAGGGTCTTGACTTTGGAGAGACTTATGCACCGGTTGCTAGACTTGAAGCAATTAGAATCTTGCTTGCTTATGCATGTGCTCATGACATCAAGCTCTATCAAATGGATGTGAAAAGTGCATTCTTGAATGGCTTCATCAATGAGTTGGTGTATGTGGAACAACCCCCGGGCTTTGAAGATGAGAAGTATCCCAACCATGTCTACAAGTTGAAGAAAACATTGTATGGCTTGAAGCAAGCACCAAGAGCATGGTATGAGAGGTTGAGAGATTTTCTCCTCTCTAAAGGGTTCAAGATGGGCAAGGTGGACACCACTCTCTTCACCAAGAAGATTGGCAAAGACTTATTTGTGTTGCAAATATATGTTAATGATATTATCTTTGGGTCAACCAACCAAGAGTTTTGTGAAGAGTTTGCTAAGATGATGGCTAATGAGTTTGAGATGTCAATGCTTGGAGAACTCACATTCTTTCTTGGACTTCAAATTAAGTAATTGAAGAATGGCACATTCATTAGTCAAGGCAAGTACATCAAAGACATGATCAAGAAGTTTGATCTTCAAGATGCCAAGTCAATGTCCACACCTATGGCAACCAATGGAAGCTTAGACCCCGACCCTAGTGGCAACATGGTTGAACAAAAAAGAAGTATCGGTCCATGATTGGAAGTTTGCTCTATGCAACCGCATCAAGACCAGGACATTGCATTTAGTGTGGGCATGTGTGCTAGATATCAATCCGATCCAAGAGAAAGTCACCTCAAAGCAACAAAGAGAATTGTGAGGTACTTGAAGGGCACATAAGATGTTGGACTATGGTATCCAAAGGGATCCAAGTTTGATTTGATTGGATATTCGGATTCCGACTATGGATGGTGCAAGATCAATAGAATGAGCATAAGTGACACATGTCAATTCCTTGGAAGGTCACTAGTATCATGGTCTTCAAAGAAGCAGAATAGTGTTGCTCTCTCAACCGCCGAAGCCGAATACATTAGTGCGGGAAGTTGTTGCACTCAATTGCTTTAGATGAGGTCAACATTGAAGGATTTTGGTTTCACATTTGACAAAGTCCCATTGTATTGTGACAATAAAAGTGCAAGGAAGATGACCCAAAATCCGGTTCAACATCCAAGAACAAAGCACATTGATATAAGGCACCACTTCATAAGAGATCATCAACAAAAGGGTGACATTTGTATCATGGGCATTGGCACCGAAGATCAACTAGCCGACATATTCACCAAGCCACTTGATGAGAAGAGGTTTTGCATGCTAAAGGGAGAATTGAACATTATTGACTTCTCCAACTTGAGTTGATGCACCCCACTTATATGACATGCCTCTCCTTCGACAAACCCCAAGGTAAAAGTTGGTTGTCATGGCATTCATATATGCTAAGGACTTGTTAGTGCATCTAGACATTATGCATGCTTTATAGGCTCATTCATGGAAAACAAAATGATTTCAATGTATGTGTGGCACCACTATTGCTTTGAATGGTTCTATGAACTAGTGGTGGTATATGACATGTTTATGTGCTTACAATCCTAGTGTCAACTCTAGAAAATACGCTATTGATGTGTATTCTAACATGGTGCAAGATAACCCTTATGTATATGAGGTGTGAAAAAGCTTGTCCTTGGTTTAAACTTGAATACATGGAAAGGCAAGTGATCTAGATGAGACCACATGTGATACTTTTGATTGACCCGGGCGCATTACGCACGAGGCGAGGATGGTGGCAAAGGCATCGCCGGGAGCACCATTGCCGACCCGAAAGCCACACCCCGGGTGGCCTTGACGGGTCCGCCACCGGCGTAGGGCGGCCCTCCCCGGAGGAGGCCCGGGCGAAGGCACCCATCCCGCAGCGAAGACGGCAGAACGGGGAAGCATATGGTCTCGCCGGGAGGAGGACGGTGCCCGCGGGCCGCTTGGCAAAGGGAGGGTGCGAAGCTAGTGGCGGGATTGGCTCCTCGAGCTCATCGTCGAGTAGTCGGACATGGGGACATCGACCCAATGCTCCCCCTTGGTCCTGTCGACGGAGCAGGGAAGAAGGGGTGATCCTCGGCGGAGAGGCACATACCGACGCCGGCATCAATAACCTCAAGCTGAAACTCACCCTCTTCGACGCCCACGATGGGAACTAGCTCGTGGATAGGGGTGCAGCCGCCATGGCCCCCCGGGCCCCGTGGGTCTTCGGCCCTCGAGGTTGCCTACGAGAGGTCACGACCGACGCCGACACGGTCACCCGGTTGGGCAAGTGCTCCCCGACGCGCCTCCTCCTCGAAGGCGGCGGCGGCGTGGGCGGCGCTAGCCGTGGCGTGTGCACATGCCCATCCACGCACGGGAGGAGGTCCCCGGGGACCTATGGCCACCGAAGAGCCGGGCCGGGGGAGGTGCCATCCCGAGAGGCGCTCGCATTGCAAAGCGCATGAGTGTTGACACTTGTTATCATATAAATTTATTAATTAAATAAACATGAGAAAGGGGTATAAATCATAATAACACCCTAGAATAGGGTGTCACTAACATATTTTCACTAGTTTTGGTAAAGTTGTGAATTGCGGGGACTAAACAAGAAAACACCGCGAATTCGCGAGAAATGCGACTACGCCGACGTAACGCAATCCAACTCCGAGAAAGACCCTAGAAGGCTCCGGGACTAATCCCGACGTGATCGAGACTTGGCACCGAAGAAACCATCATCTAGAAGACTCCAGAAGACACGACGCATGCGGGACCCAGTGGTGGGCCACACCCGGGCCGACCGCCCAATAATGGGGCCGATCGGCCTCCCCTCCGCCACGCCGGCCCTGCCCCGAAGCTTCCTCAAACCGACTCTAAGACGCAATCTAATCCACCCGTTTAATGTCGGTTTGATCCGAGGGCGTCGGTGGGATCACGAGATGTATCTAGGTCAAACTTTGGCACCTCCTCCGGGACTATATAAGCGCAACCCCTAGACCCCCTTTCGGATCATCTCGGATCATCTCCTCATTAGCTATCGACAGAGAAAAAATCTAGGGTTTCATATTAGAAGAGAGAGAGGTCCCTCTAGTTGTCTAGTTCATCTAGTTCTAGTTCTAGTTCTAGTTCTTCTAGTTCATCTAGTTGTAAGATCAAGGAGAGAGGAGAGGAGAAAATTTGGAGATCCGGACTGTCGGATCTTCATCAACATTGTACATCTACAAAGCAACTAGTTCGTCTTCAAAGCAATCTCCGTGTTCTTCATTTATTATTTCTATTTATTCTATTTAATTACTTTCAGTTCTTACTTTACTATATTTCTTTGGATCTCCACTCGTATTGAGTGCTCTAGTTATCGTACGTGGCTAGAGTAGTAATCGATAGTGTAGACGTGGTGTCTAGACTAGAGTTTACCCGAGTTTGCGCCCAATCCCACGGTTAGTTGTGGTAGCCCTGGGGTGACAGCCCTGTCAGTCTTTGTAATCCACCACGTTCGGGTTGGTGATTCAGAGCTTTTTGGCGGCCTTCCCCGATCACCCTTTCCCAGTCTTTTTCGAGGATCGGGCCCGATGCAGTTGTTCGACGTAAGTAAAGTAGAGTGAGCCTTTGATCATATAGATCTCATTAGAATACTTAGAAAACTTAATCCTCTCTTCCCACATCATTACCATTATTATCTTAGGACGTTCTAAACCTTTCTAGTACACTTCATGTTCCCCGTGGAAAATCGATACGGAATACTCCCGGTGAAAGCTACATCGGTATCCGTGCGCTTGCGGATTTCTCTGTTCGCGTTAATTTATACCAACAACTTTCTCGGCGCCGTTGAAAGGGAACGGTAGCTCGTGCTAGTTAGAACCACGATCGTCCCTTTACCTTTTTACTTTTTTTTCCCTTCTACCTTTCTTTACTTTTACGCCTACCTATACCACATGGATTTCACTCCTATCATTAAATTCTTTGCTCCAAAGGGCGACATGTTGGAGCCTCCATCATCTTCACACCCTATTCTTACAGATGGCTATGAGCTTCGCCCCGCTCTTATAGCCATGGTTCGGGAGCAATCCTTCTCGGGGTTAGCCGATGAGGATCCATACACCCACCTTAGAGATTTTGAGCAATTGTGTTCTGCCGAAATATTTCGGCATGACACAAGAGACCATTAAATGGAAATTATTTCCGTTCTCCCTTGAGGGAAGAGCGAGAAAATGGTATGCTCACTCTGAGGGAAACGTAAATGGAGATTGGGATGAACTTCGAGACAAATTTTGTCTTGCCTTCTTTCCTCTTTATAAAATCGCTGACCTTAGAATAGAAGTTCTTACATTTAGACAAAAAGAGAAGGAGACTCTAGGAGCAGCCTGGGCTAGATTCACAAGCCTTACCAATTCGGGCCCAAACCTTTCCTTGCCCGACCATGTCCCTGCTCTATCACTTTTATCGCGGTCTTAACAAGGAAGTTGCTCTGCATCTCGACATCACTTCGGGGAGGATCATTCTCACATAAACTAGTTAGTGAGGGAAAAGCCATTCTTGAGAAAATCCTTGACAACACTCCCTACACTAACGTTTTTTGATGAGTTACCCGAAAGAAGAAGTCGAGCCAAGCCCCGAACAACAAGAGGAGACACACGCAACCAAATCTAAAATTCCTATAATATCTTCTAAAGATTTGGTTGCCATAGAATCTCCTACTATGGAAACACATCACACTCTAAACACTTTAGAGAGTGATGAATCCCATCCTTCCATCGAGGTTGATCTTTTGAAAATTCTAGGAATGCCTCGAATTTATCATTTAGAATGCATCCACCTAAGAGACCTCCAAGTGAATATATTTCAAATTCTTTTGAGGAGGAGTCTCCTAGAAAATGTTCTCGTTCCTACAAAGGATATCGGGAGGAATTCTATGATGGCATGTCTAGTGATGCCATAGAAGGAGAGCCAAGCTACCTAGAAGACGATCTTATTTTCTCCCCTTCCATGCCTAGACAAGATTACATATTTGAACCCATTTTCAGACCCATCCTTAACCCCGATGAATCCTTGTACTCTCTTTCCTTGAGACCCTTGAGGGCCCTAAAAATTCATCAATACAACCTAAATATAGGAGCCATCAAGACCACCAGGAAGACCAAGAAGAGCGACAACAATGGCTAGAGGATAATAAAGAGTTATATGCTACAGCCGTTGAATGGATGGACGAGACCTTAGATGAGATTGACCTGAGAGACACCACTCCAAGAGAAACTTTAGATATCTATGACAAATCAACCTTGGAGTTTAAGAAGAAGGATGACATCAATGAGCATGGAAGCTACAACATAGACACTTCATCTAGTTCATGCTCACATGAGAAACTTCCCTGAACTACCTAGTCTCTCTAGTCTAAACACTCTCAAGACGTACAACCCCCTCGTGCTCTTGCCTCCTATAGATTTTGAGAGGGTGATTGTAGATGCGTTCATCTATAATAAATATTCTAGATCTCGTGGTCATGAATCTTGATATAGGTGGTGTTGAAGGGGAGACCACTTCATTATCTTAAGTAGCTTTCAAAAGGTTTCCTAAGGACGAGCTTGTGTCCTAAAATAAGAATTCTTGAGATAGAACATGAGTCTTTACTTTTCCTTGTGATATGAGTATATAAATATACATGTGAAAATATTCCTTCGGGTATTTCTGTCACTAATCATTATAGGATTGGAGCGAAAAGAATCTTTTGTCGGACTAACCCCTGTAGGAAATAAGACACTCTCAAATAAGCTTGGGGGAGGTCCTGAGATGAGCTCACACTGAGATGAAGCAAGACACAAGGACTTCTACAAGATGTTCCAGGCGCCATCATGCTCCAAATATTAAAGATAACATCTTGAGGTAAGTCATAGAACATTCTCTTTATCATGGCTTACTCATAAAGTCAAACATGTTAGAGTTACAACTTTGCTTGATTCTATCGATGATCTCAACATGTTTAGCTCTATAATTTGTTCTTCACACCACTCACTTGATCACTCATCATTCATGTTACAATTTTAAATGCTACTTTCATGCTTGGTGTCCGATCTTATCACCTTTGTCATAGAACACATGATGTTACCATGTTTAGATGTGCCCAAGGATAGAGTAAGATGAATAAAGTTTTGGTTCTATTGGTGTTTTCCCACCAATAGAGCCCATGCACTTGATCTCTACCTTGTCTATGCAAGCAGGACACACTTTGCGCAAAATGTGGAGGAGTCTGCCACTTCTCCAAAATTCCACAAGTGAATGTCCCGACCTACGACATGCACACTGAGCAAGGAACATGGGTGATGCCATCCTACTAGGAGATGCAACTGTCAAGATCAGATGAAGCACTCAAGGAGTGATCAAGCAAGATTTGAAGGACCAAGAGGGGTTGACACCTCCACAATTGTCTACCTCACTCCAACATCGCTAAGAGACTAGGTGAATACCTAGCTTGGGGGAGGGCATCCTCCATTTATCAAGCCCAAGAAGAACAAGACGCGGAGACGCTACCCGAAGAAGTAAGCATGGGGAAAGAAAGAATCATCACCTACTAAAGAGGACAACAAGAGTACACCTTCGGAAGACCTACCGCTACCCGCGTCACCAACTGAACAAACACCATCGGCTACCTCATCTACGCCACTCGTCGAGATCATTGAAGACATCATACCGCAGACACGACATTCGACGAGGCGTCGAGAGATGACAAAGACGCCATGGGAGTAAGTACTCAAAACTCTCATCGAGAGGTAAACTCGATATTTATCTCGCATATTTATTTTACGCAAAGCATATTTAAATTAGCATACTTCCTTTAGCATATTTACTTTCCTACACCCGCATTAGAAAAGACCATAAATATGTTGTTGCATTTGCATCTGTTTATCTTTAAGCCCCATGTAAGCACTCCCTACCTTGTGGTGGCACAAAAATAAAAATATAAAAAATATTGCATTCATATGTTTTTGCATCATCATCCTTTTTGCATAGAAAAATTTTCAAAAATATGTAGGCACATGAAGGTCCATGCTTTTATAGAAAAACCCAAAAAGAAGTGAGCACATGAAGGCTCACAACATGTTCCTAGAATTTGTTCCTTCGGGTATGTGGAATTAATATTTGCGGGGGAGAATATTTAAGGAAGACCGAAGACGAACAAGCTCCAAGGAGGAATCAAAGAACTACTTCAAGATCCGGCTTGGGGGAGAGCACCCCCGATTATCACGATAAGTATCACTATCCTATCCATTTTAATATTAGCTAGTTATATATGTTTGCTTTGCTAGATTTAATTGGTCATAATTAGAGTCTTAGTTTGTTAGAGTCTGAATAAATCTTTGGAGTCGCTAGTTGGCTTTTCTCTTTAATGATCTTGTTGGCATATGCTTGGAAATGATGAATAGTTGCTCCGCCATAATTCCTCTTAAAGTGTTTACATTTCGGACTTAGATTCTCCTAAAGCTTTAACTGCTTAATTTGCTCTAAACCCAACACTGTGGGAAAGCACATGCTTAATCGAGTCTTAGCATTGAAGGATAAAGATACATGAAAAGTTGAGTCTTTGTTTATCATATTCCTAGAGATACTTGATTCTCGGTTTTTATCTTTGAAAATTATAAAATATTACATGATGAGTTCCTTAGCTATGACCCTTAAGAGTTTATCATTCGCATCAAGATCATTCCACTCCACTAAATACGCTGCTTCTAACCCGGGAAGTACGCCCCCCCCATATTCCATCAAGCCGATAGCCATAATTATAAAAATAAACTCTTACAATTTTTGGATATGTCTCTCTCGGTGTTTATGCTAAATAGAGGCTGGGCTATATTCGAAAAAAAAAAGAAAAGAAGAAAGAAAGAAAAAAAAAAAAAAAAAATAAGAAAAATAAATATTTAAGAGAGAAAAGTGAGACAAGAGAGGGAGAGTAACGGACAAAAAGTCATACTAGGCGAGAAGGGCCTACCTCCCTAAATATATTTAGAGATGAATAATGGACACGTGTCCGAGGGTGAGTAGGGCCCACATCTCTAAGGAGAGAGAAAAATGGACACAAGTCCAGGGGCAAAGCCCACCTCTCCAAGAATTAATAGCCCAGGTCTTAGCAATTTTTAGAAAGAGAGATATAGTCCAAGATGCTTGAGAAAAAAAAAATACTAGAAAAGGCTAAAGGCTATTTACTACCTTTCATCCTCATCCACTTCACCACTATCATCCCACTATGTATGTCCTACCACATGTGTGACACCACTACATACCATCTACTTAAGAGGGTCATACATAGGATCTCGAGTTTCTTTTGAAAAATATTGCAAAACCCGGGATGATAGTTGATCAAAGAACTTGAGACATGGTACTTAACTTGATTGTTTTATCTTGCTTATGATTCGTGAAAAGGCTACGCCTCATGGTAAACAAGTATGAGAGAGCAATCTGGTTAAGAGGAGAATTTATTTCGATAAACACAAGTACTTCGAGGTATGAAAGCGTAGTAGCAACTCCTCGATCCTATTATAGCATATAGCTTTGCTAGGGACTAGCAAAGGGTAAGCTTGGGGGAGTTTGTTGACACTTGTTATCATATAAATTTATTAATTAAATAAACATGAGAAAGGGGTATAAATCATAATAACAACCTAGAATAGGGTGTCACTAACATATTTCCACTAGTTTTGGTAAAGTTGTGAATTGCGAGGGGGACTAAACAAGAAAACACGAGAATTCGCGAGCCGTGCGACTACGCGACGTAACGCAATCCAACTCGAGAAAGACCCTAGAAGGCTCGGACTAATCCCGACATGATCGAGACTTGGCACCGAAGAAACCATCATCTAGAAGACTCCGGAAGACACGACGCCTTCTGCGAGACCCGTGGTGGGCCACACCACGGGCCGACCGCCCAATAATGGGGCCGATCGGCCTCCCCCTCCGCCCCACGTCGGCCCTGCCTCCGAAGCTTCCTCAACCGACTCTAAGACGCAATCTAATCCACCCGTTTAATGTCGGTTTGATCCGAGGGCGTCGGTGGGATCACGAGATGTATCTAGGTCAAACTTCGGCACCTCCTCCCGGACTATATAAGCGAGACCCTAGACCCCCTTTTTCGGATCATCTCGGATCATCTCCTCATTAGCTATCGACGAGAGAAAAATCTAGGGTTTCATATTAGAAGAGAGAGAGGTCCCTCTAGTTGTCTAGTTCATCTAGTTCTAGTTCTAGTTCTAGTTCTAGTTCTTCTAGTTCATCTAGTTGTAAGATCAAGGAGAGAGAGAGAGAGGAGAAAGTTTGGAGATGGGACTGTCGGATCTTCATCAACATTGTACATCTACAAAGCAACTAGTTCGTCTTCAGCAATCTCCGGGTTCTTCATTTATTATTTCTATTTATTCTATTTAATTACTTTCGGTTCTTACTTTACTATATTTTCTTTGGATCTCCGCTCGTATTGAGTGCTCTAGTTATAAATGCGTGGCTAGAGTAGTAATCGATAGTGTAGGCGTGGTGTCTAGACTAGAGTTTACCCTGAGTTTGCGCCCAATCCACGGTTAGTTGTGGTAGCCCGGGGGGTGACAGCCACTGTCGGTCTTTGTAATCCACCACGTTCGGGTTGGTGATTCGTAGAGCTTTTTGGCGGCCTTCCCCGATCACCCTTTCCCGGTCTTTTTCGAGGATCGGGGCCGGTACCGTTGCTCGACGTAAGTAAAGTAGAGTGAGCCTTTGATCATATAGATCTCATTAGAATACTTAGAAAACTTAATCCTCCCTTCCCACATCATTACCATTATTATCTTAGGACGTTCTAAACCTTTCTAGTACACTTCACGTTCCCCGTGGAAAATCGATACTCTGGAATACTCCCGGGTGAAAGCTACATCGGTATCCGTGCGCTTGCGGATTTCTCTGTTCGCGTTAATTTATACCAACAATGAGCGCCCCCGACACCATGTATGGATGGATCAGCTTGAGGGGAGCACGGATCTGGGGTTGGGGCTAGGTGGGGGGAGGTGGGGGGCGGCGCCGGCAGCGATGGTGAAATCTCATGTTTAGTTTTGGAAATTGATGACACACTTGTGGACTAATCCTTGCTCTAAGTGTATGACTTGAGATAGGATTAGAAGGATGACAAGGAGCATGATGATCATGAACATGGACAATGATGGTGGACATGATGGATCGTCAAGCTCGATGATTGGCTTGAAAGGAACCCGGGGAGATCAAGGCAAAGGTATCTTGATAGGGTTTTCCTTTTAGTGATCAAGACACGATAGAGCGTGTGATCACATTATAGGATAGATAGCCGACTATCAAGTGGGAATGCCGTGACAATCCTTTGGTGAAGTGCTTCTAGGTCCAATTGACTTGCATATTGCATTTAGGACATGAGAGCACTAACTTTGATCTTGCCTAACTTATCAACATGCTAACATTGGTGATAACGTGGTCATCTTGGACGTGTTGGCAACATATGGCAAGAGGCGTAGCAAGGTTGAAGCAAAGGCGACAACAACATGACGAACTCGCTGTTTTCAGGGTGACCGGACTCTCGACCGGAAGCTGGAAGTCGACCGGAAGCACTGACCGGAGCGTCCGGTCAGTGAGTCCGATCGGACTTCCAGTAAGCCTTGTTTTCGGTGGTGCGCGACGGTCGACCGGACGCACACACCGGAAGCACTGACCGGTGCGTCCGGTCAGTGAGTCCGATCAAAAGAACAGAAAGGATGTTTTCGACTTCAACCCAGAAATCGGCCGGACGCGATGGACCGGATCCGCCGGCCGGACGCCACGAAGGAGCGTGTCAGCTGTGGGCCCGAAGCTTGTCTGTTGTGACCGGAAGCGGCGACCGGACCCGCGACCGGACTCGCTGGTGAGTCCGGTCGGTGCGTCCGGTCACCCCGCAGAGAGCACATTTTGAAGGCCAACGACTCTATCTCGTGGAGGAGGCTATATATATAGGTTTGCCCGGTTTCATAGTCTCTCTCTTGCACATTTGAACACTCTAACTTGCTAGTGAGCTTGTGAGACTCCTCTCCACTCATCTCCCCATCCTTAACTCGAATTCTTGGTGAGATTGAGAGTGATAGAAGTGCATTGCATTGGTGGTTGCATCTCGGTGAAAAATCATCGTGTCACTTGTTCGTGCTCGTTGGAGATTTCTTGGTGATCACGGTGATTGGCTATAACCTCGACACTACACCAGTGGTATTGTATTCTAGCACCTCTTTGCATTACTTAGTAGCTTATCTTGTTAGGGTGCTTAGTTGGTAGCTTGTGTAGCTTGCTTAGTCTTGTTTAGCTCCTAGTTGTTGTTCTAGTTAGACTTGCTTGTTCACCTAGGAGTAATCTGGCGACATAGCCCTTGTGTGATTTAGAAACATTAGAATTGACTTGTGGCTTGCTTAGATAGCTTGTAGGACCGCTTATTAGCTTCGCCATCTTATTTACTAAACCGGGTGCTTAGTGTTGTTGCAAGAATTTTTAGTAGGCTATTCACCCCCCCTCTAGCCATTAGGACCTTTCAAGTGGGCCGGCGGCGGCGGCGGTGCCAACGAGCGGAAGGGGTGGGTCGGGAGGCATACCCTGACTGAACCGTTACGATTCAGACATACACATTGATATATAAGAGATCTCATAATATAAGGCCTTGAAAAAGATTTACTTTCAACCTCTACCTAACAACAAACATGCAGCCAACCAACTTCCACAAGCCCGGGGAAGATCCCTGCAGAGCTTTTCGGGAGATGCTTCAACTGCCTTTTCTACTCACATCGATGGGGACTTGACGGTTGCCTCGATGTTGCTTTGCGTTCTTTGCGGTTTACACCACCTCGCTAGGGGACTGCAAATGGACAAGGCATACCATGACTATGGCGGCAAGGGTTGGCGGTCGGCGTGGCGGAGCTAGAGCAAAGTCGAGGGGTGCGTTTGCCCTGTGGGTGCCTAAAATTTTATTTTATGGGTGCAAATACATTGAAAATTTGACCATAACCACTGATTTTTGATTTTTTTCGTGGGTGCGGCCGCACCCCATGTTCACACTATAGATCTGCCCATGGCGGTCGTCCATGGCATATTCAGCTCGTGGCGGCAACCGACAAAGCATCCCAGTAGCGCATCCCACAGTTTAGAGGTTCGTGCGACCGGGTTTGAACCGCCAAGAACATGGCGGGTAGCTCTACGCCGATGCGGGATGGTCATTCGGATGGCCAGGCCACACCGGACCCTTCTACTACAACAAAGGACACACAACTAGGGCAACCAAGCCCACGCCGACCCCGACGGCGGCGCCCACACGGGCGAGGCCACTTGACATCTCACACGGTTTGTTGAGGAGGTGCAACTCAAGCGAAGGTTGCCCTTACTCGCCATTGCACCAAGGAAGATGGCGGCCACTAAGAGGCCCTTGTCACCCATGAGCGGCCGAGACAGATTGCCACTCACCATCGGGCGCACATACCGATCTCCAAGAAGGGCGAGGGCATCACACCGCCGATAGCTTTCTCCTACGTCAAAATCAACATTCGACGCAATACACACTAGGAACTTTATGTCGATCCCTGGTGGAAGCTCGGGACGAGTTGTTCCCGCGGCCAAGCGCAGGGGCAGCTAGAATGTTCCATAGGTTGTTGCGGCTCAAATATAAATGAATAGTAGTTTGAAATCCTCACGCAAACCGTTTCAAAAGTGATGGATTCCAACCCCTTAAACATCTCTTTTAGGAGGGCTCTGGTGGATAACAAACTTACAGAATGGCTTGGTCTAGTAGCACGAATCTCAAATGTCAAATTGGTGGAAGGGCCGGATTATTTTAGATGGAGCCTAACCAAATCGGGACTATTCTCTGTATGCTCAATGTACCTTGACCTTATTGATACACAAACACCTTTTCGACATAGGATGATTTGGAAGATAAAGATTCCTCTAAAAATTAAAATCTTTCTCCGGTTTTTACAGAGGGGGGTTATATTGACTAAAGACAATCTTGCTAAAAAAAAAGAAAGGGAGTCAAAAGTGCGTTTCTTTGTGTAATGGGAATGACACTATTCAACACTTATTCCTAGACTGCCCCTTACGAGAATGATCCGGAGGATTATCTCTTTTGCTATTGGTGACTCAACCTAGATCAATTAGCCATATGTTCGAGAATTGGCTAACTAATCAAAATAAAAAGATTAGAGAATTGATTTGGGTGGGGGTGGCTGCCATATCTTGGGCTCTCTGGAGATGTAGAAATGATGTGGTTTTTAATGAAAAGAATTCTAGTTCTATTTTGCGGGTAATTTTGAGGAGGTGCATATTGGTTACGCTCTTTGGACACATTTGCAAGGCGTGAGAGATGGCCAAGGAAGCACTCTCAACAATAAGCAAGAAATTAGAATTTATTGCTTTAGAGATATCCAACAATGGATGGAAACATTTATATTGTTTGTCTTAGCTTTTTGGTCGATTTATGACCGAGGCTCTCTCTTCTGTTTCTTGAAAGCTTGTAATATGGGGCGTGTACATCCCTGGGATGTAGAGGCCGGATATTTGTTATCCATTATCTAAAAAAAAAAAAAAAAAAAATGAATAGTGAAAACATACGGATGGAGTTGAAGCTTATGTCTTCGTTCTCTAGCAGTGCAATCTTCTCCACCCAAGTAATCCATTATTTGCATCCTTTTTTCCTTTTGTTTTGCTTAAACAATTGTGTAATTGCTCTCCACGTTTGCCACGTGGTGCGGGAAGGACTTTCCATAGAAGAAAGTTCTTATTTTTTTTCGAAATCACGCAGATGCGTGTATTGCTTTAAGGGAAAAAGGAGTTCGATACACAGCCTGGCAAGTTCCATGGCGAGTTGCCCTAGAACATGGCAAGCAAAAACACTTACACAAATCACCGGCTTCAACGGTGGCGCTTAAGGTGTTGTAACTAAGAGGGAAACAAATTTTGCGACAAGGAATAGCTCGGACGCTACGGTAGAAGCGCTAGAAATGGCGAGAGCTTCTTCGTATCCTGCGGACAGCCACTTCGTCACCCTCAGCCTTAATGTCGTTGCAAACCTGTAGCAAAGATCGACACATGCCGTCGAACATCGTTCGGTTGCGCTCTTTCCAGACGACCCAGCTAACGAGAAGGACAAGAGAGTTGTAGCTTGATCGGAACGGCGCGGGAACCTGTCGCCTTGACCGGAGCCACCAGTCTGGGAGCGACGAAGCACCGTCAGGGGCTAGGTACTGCAGGCCCACCACCGCGAGGGTGTGGACCCAAATCTCCCTGGTTAAAACACAGGCGCTGAGGAGGTGGTCCTGTGTCTCGTCTCCCCCAGTCGTAAAATGCGCAGTCCGCGTCCGCTTGTAGTCCATGTCGCCGCCTCCGGTCTGCAGTCCCACCTCTCGTGTAGAGCTAGCCAAAAGAAGAATTTCACCTTCGGCGGGGCACGGGCAGCCCGGACCTCCTTTGCGCGCCAAGGTTGTCACGCCGACAAAAAGCTCTCATACGCGGAACTGGAGTAGCTTCCTCCCGCGGTCCAGTGCCATACAAACCGATCTTATGCGCCCGTCTCCTATAGCTCGATGTCGAGCAACATGTCACAAAGTGCCGCGTACTCCACAAGAACTGCCGTCGTCGGGAGGCTAGTGATGTCCCTCACCCAACGGCGACCGGCCGGGTGTCTCTCACCGTGCGCATCCTGCGTCTCGGGCCGACCGCCTGAGAAATAGGTTGGGCGCGAAGGTGGAAATTGCCCCCAGGGACAACCAGTTTTTCCGTCCGAACACGGCGTTGCATATGTCCCCACCTGCACCTTGACGGAGGCCTTGAACATAGCATCCACATCGCGCTCGAGCTTTGAAGGCGATCCGGCCCAGGCGGCCTCCGGGTTGGTCCTCCTCATCCACTCCCAACGTAGTCATAGAGCAAAGCCAAGGAACCGGAGGTCCGGAAGGCCAAGGCCGCCTAGGGGCTTCGACAAGCAAGCAATCCTCCAGGAGACCCTGCACTTCCCCGTGGCAACCTCGCTCGAACCCGCCCAAAGGAAAGCCCGACGGTGTCTGTCAATCTCCTTGATCGCCCAAGGCTTCTTAGAAGTAGGAGGGGGCGCTAGCAATGAACAAGATAAACTTTGCCATTGTCATATGTGTTTGGAAGATTCAACTCTAGATACCATGTAAAAAAATTAAGGAATCATATAACCTCTTGTCGAAGGCCACGTAATTTTTTTAGATAATGGATAATAAAATCCGGTCTCTACATCCAGGGATGTACACAGCCAATTATTACACAGTTTGGAAAATGAAAAAACGACAGGTGCAAGCCGAGTGTCTGTGACATAGACATTGGAACTAAAGCAAACGAAAAATATGCTTCCATCCTCTATTGGAAATTTCTAGAGCAACCATCTCTAATTGTTTGCTCAATGCAACGAGGGCGTCCTTTGCTTGCTCAACACACTACAACTGGGCCCAGAAGTGCATCCAATAGGCTCTCCTGAAGATAACCTGCATAATAGAGCTAGATTTCACTTTTTTAAAAATCGTGTCATTACGACATCTCCAAATGGCCCAGAATAAAGCTGCCACACCAACCCAAATCAGTGGCTTAGACTTTTTATGTTGATTATGAAGCCAGGTACCAAACATATGGTTAATTGAAACAGGTTGGGTAAGCTTAGTAGCATAGAAAATAATCCTCCAAATCATCTTGGCAAAAGGGCAGTCAAAAAAGAGGTGTTGGATAGTTTCATTCATATTACAACACTCGCATTTCTGACTCCCTTTCCAATTTTTCCTCGCGAGGTTGTCTTTTGTCAAAACAACACCTCTTTGTACAAACCAGAGGAAAATTTTAATTTTTAGAGGTATTCTCCATTTCCAGATTCTCTTATGTCGGAATGGTGGATTTGTATCTATAGCATCAAGATACATAGACCGGACGGAGAAAACTCCAGACTTGGATAAAAGCCATCTAAAATAGTCTTTACCATCCACCAAAGCCACATTAGAAACCTGGGCTACTAGGATTAGCCACTCAGAAAGGTTATTATCCACTAAAGATCTCCTAAATGAGATATTAGGAGGGTTAGAGGACAAAACTTTCGAAACTGTTGCATGCCGATCCCTTGCTATATTAAATAAGCTCGGGTATCTAAGATTGAGGGGCGTATCACCTAACCAAGTGTCCTCCCAGAACCTCGTAGTGGTTCCATCTTTAATTAGGAAACAACCTTTATCAAGAACCTCATCTTTAATATGCATGAGGCCTCTCCAGAAATGAGAGTCATTGGGTTTTGGTCGACACTTGGGTTAGAGTCACGGAATTCAAATATTTGTTCCTTAGCAAGGATTGCCATGTACCATCGGTATTTATAAGATTGACAATCCATTTGGCCAATAAGCATTTATTTTGTAGGTGCAAATCTATAATTTCAAGACCACCTTGATCCTTAGGGCGACATAGGATGTCCCACTTAGCGAGTCTATATTTATGTTTTCCTGTAGACCCTTGTCAAAAGAATCTTGATCTGAATTTATCAAGATTTTTGAGGACTCCTTTTGGGATCTCAAAAAAAGACATCATAAACATAGGGAGACTACTCAAGACAGAGTTTAACAAAACAAGTCTCCCTCATAGGATAGGTATTTTGCTTTCCAACAAGAAAGTTTTTGTTCAAAGCGTTCTTCTACCTTTCTCCATTCAGAATTTAGGAGTTGTCTATGGTGCATAGGGATACCTAAATATCTAAAAGGATATACCCCCTGTATTACAACCAAAGAGTGTTGTATAATAATGTTCCATCTCTTTGGCATCACCATAACAGAAGATTTCACTCTTGTGGAAATTAATCTTTAGACAGGATAATTGTTCAAAAACGCAGAGCAAGAGTTTTGATTTTTTCGCTTGCTGCGGGTCATGGTCTAAAAAGATAATGGTATCATCAGCATATTGTAAAATGGACAAACCATCATCAATTAGGTGTGGGATAATCCCTCCCTATTTGTCCATCGGCTTTTGCTCTATTAATGAGAAGAGCTAGCATATCAAAGAACGATGTTAAACAAAATAGGAGACATAGGATCTCCTTGTCTAAGGCCACGTTTGGTCTGAAAGTAGGGGCCAATGTCATCATTGACTTTAACCCCTACTGTAATACCCGGTTTTAAGAACAAAACCAGATACACACCATATGTGAGCCCAGGAAGTCAAATCTCACATATAGTCACAATTAAAGGAAATATCAAAACACAATGCTTAATAAATAACGAACTTAGTATAAAGAAGATAACCTTAGTAAACAAACAGCGGGAAGACACTCCAATCACGGGGTGAAGCCTCTACTCCACGGGGACACACCATTTGGTTGATCACAAGCCTGACTCCTTCGATCTTTAGCAATCTACCAATCTTCCCGGTTTTCATTTGGGATATTACAAGGGTGAGTCCATGTCGAACTTCAAGAAGAATAGTAAGGCAATACCTTACAAATAACCCCATGATCAATATAACATAATAATGTAGAGCATCAACGATAAATTATGGACTATTAAACAAGCATAGGTCATTATCTTTAATGCAAAGGTTCCAAGGCGCTCATGACCGTGAGCACGGTGATATACGATTTTACTGCTTGTGAGAGGTGTACACTTTCTTTGTGAGCGTGAATTGCCCTTTCTCCCGAGGTAGCGAGCCTCTCAACCCTCTTCCAAGGAAGGTCGGCAGGGTTCACTATGAAGCCTTTCAAAGGTTCCTCTAACAAGTTAGGGCCGCTAGGATTCAATGGTTACCGTGGGATCAACCAACTCCAACTCCAGGGTTCCCACGATCGACCTTCCCCCATTTGCGCCACAAGGGTAACCTCTAACAAGCTAGAGAAGGTCCTCATACTGAACTAAAACCAGAGCCATGTGGCCCTCACAGCTGTACTATTTTCCCGGAGACTCTAGTACAGACAAGTCCACATGTTGCTAAACAATTCACATTTATCATTCGAAGGCATAAACATTAATCAAGTCATATGATCATGGTTTAAAGTTAGCATATCCCAAAACTATACTTGCCTTAAACTCAGATCCTTCTTCTTGTAGATAAACCTTCAAAGATCTCACGAGTATCCCAATATTCAAAGAATTCCTGATCTTCCACGAACTGCTCACCAATTACTTGATCGACAACTTCTTCTAGGCCACCAACGTACACTCACCGATTGGACATCGTCACCAAGCACCACACACATTCATTCGAGCAATCATACACAAAGCAAACAGTAAAACTATATTAGAACAGTACATCAACAAGATAAAAGGTTTATAAAATAAATCTACGCATCGCTACTGAACACGCAGACGCGAAGATCACGAAAAATCGAAGCTAGTACGTGAAAGATATGAATTTTACAAGTTTTCTAAAACAATTTAAAAGATTAAATCAAGACATAAATTTTATTTATGGAAAACATGATTAAAAGTTTTATAAACATGTAGATTATGATCTTACGAAACCAACGCAATTGGAACGGATCGATTCGGAGTTCAAATGTGCATTTTATAAGTAAAACGGTGCAGTGGCAATACTGTAAATATGCTGAACGGATTTTCTGATTTAAATAAAGCAAATCGGAGTATATAAACTGACCAGGGACTTCGATGTAAATATTAAAAAGCTGAGGGGCTCTTTAAATAAATTACACCTGAAGGGGTATCATGGAATCTGGTCCGTTGGATCATGATTGAATGGATCAGATTAGACAAAGAAAAATAAAGAATAAAATGAGAGAGAGGGAGACCGGCCTGGACAGAAAGTCCGGCACGGAGGCCTCCATGGCCGGCGGCGCAAACTCGCCGGCGTTCGCGGAAACGGCGGCACAGAGCGCCCCTGGACAAAGCTGAGGTACCAGGAGAGAGAGGAGGCGCTCGCGAACTCGATAGGACGAACGGGAGGACGGGGCACGCGGCGGGGCGGCGCTTCCGCGGTGGCGCCATGGCCGGCGGCCACGGATCTCGCGGCTATGGCGATATCGGGCGGTAAACTTGGATTAAAAAGGGTAGGGGACAGAGAGGAGACTACCGCGAACTCGATGGAGAACTCGACGGCGACCAGGACGGCACCACGACGACGGACGACGTGCGGTGGCGGACTGAAAAGGATGCACGCCTCCGGTCAGCAGAAAAATACGAAATTGGTGAGAAAACCCAAGGAGGAAGGGGACCTACGATCGCGGCAAAACACCGCGAAGATCCCAGACGCGCCCGCGGCGTCGATTGGACTCGAATTGAACGAATTTGGGGTGGCGGGTGATGTGCGTGCGGCAGCAGAAAAAGAAGAAGTGGGTGCTCGGGAGTTGGAATTTATATATAGGAGAAGAGAGGGCAACGGAGGGGCTGGGCACCGGAAGGGCTGCGAGGCAATTGCTGCTTGTCTTCAAGGCTTGTGTGATGGCCTCCATCACTCGGCCATCAAGAGGAGTAACGCCGGGTGCGGCATCGAACGTCCACGCGCGGCTCAGTGCGAGGAAGAGGAAGAGCTAGGCGCTGTCAAGCTGCTGCGCTGAGCTGGGCAGCGCGCAAGGAGGAAAACGCCTGGGCCAAAAGCAAGAGAGAGGACGTTCAAAAAGAAATTCCTTTTTTTTTTTTTTTTTTTTTCTTTTATTTCAGAAATTTGCAAAGACACTTTTCAAATGAATTTGAATCTCTTTTCAACTTTGGTCAAAACCACTCAATACAAAAATTCAAACGCAGCATCATGAGTGCAACATACATGTTTCTAAACCTTATATTAAATTTTAATTTCACAAAAAATTATTATCTTTCTAAATTCAAATGCCGCAAATGCATAAATAAATCATTTTATCCTATTTTTGAAAATTGCAAAATTTGGGGTGTTACACCTACACTACCTCCTGTGACCCATCTACACCATTTTGGGAGAGAACCCTTTCATACGTAGGGATTGTTGTAGGAAGGACCATTTGACCTTGTCATAGGCCTTCTCAAAATCGATTTTGAGAATGATTCCATTCCTTTTCTTAGTATGTAATTCATGGATAGTTTAGGTGTAGAATAACTACTCCTTCTATGATATTTCTTCCTAGCATGAATGCCGCAGTGCATTGTAGGACTCACCCTTTGTCTTAGCCGGCATGAATGTAGATAAATGTGTCGGACTCACCACTTTGTCTTAGCTACTTTATTATTCACATTGTTAGTTCCAACTTTTGTGAAAAATTTGAAACTAACATTAAGGACACAAATTGGTCGATCTTGCTGAATAGTAGTAGCATTTTGGGTTTTCGGGATTAGGGAGATTATCCCAAAATTGAGACTAAAAAGATCAAGACACTCCTTATGAAATTCTGAAAAATGGATATAAGGTCGTCCTTAATCACCTCCCAAAAACCTCGATAGAATTGGCGAGGGAAACCATCAGTCACGGAGCTTTGTTGTGTTCCATTTGGAAAATAGCTTCTCTCACTTCGGATTCGGTGAAGTCGAAATAAGAATATCATTTTCCTCTTGGGTTACTTGTGGAATATCTATAATATGATCTTCCATCGAGTTATTTCGGTTTGCTCAGGTGGTCCGAGCAGATCTTTATAATAGTTTGTAATGTGGCTTTTGAGGCGGTCATCACCAATAACAACGCCTTGATTATCCTCAAGTCTAAAAATACGTTGTTTTTCGGTGTTTCCCATTGGCCACTAAGTGAAAGAACACTGGTGTTTGCATCACCCTCTAATAAGGATTTCACTTTGGCTCTCTCATACCATTTAAGTTCCTCTTCTCTCAAAAGAGAAACTAAAAGCGCCCTTTTAAGTATTGCTTTGCGATTGATTTCTTGATCGAGAAAAGACAATCGGTCTCGCTTTTTTATCTAAGTCGTGTAATAGTTCTAAAAGGGTCTTCTTTTCTTTCTTATAGGTTCGCAAAGTATTTGCAGCCCATCCTCTAAGATATTGTCTTAGTTTTCGGATTTTTAGCTTGCCATCGCTCTAAAGGTTTTGGATCGAAGTTTCAGATTGCCAAACATTTGCAACCATTTCATAAAACCCATCCCTTATTAGCCACCCCCTTTCAAATCTAAAGGGTCTAGACCTGGTCTGGTGGGTAGAAGCACCAGTGCTAAAAACCAGGGGAGTGTGATCGGAGATATTACGATCTCTCGGATCCACCACGGTTAGCGGGAATTGATGCTCCCAATCCGTACTAACTAAGACCCGATCAAGCTTTTCAAAAGTTGGGTTATCCCCGAGGTCCTGCCCCAAGTGTATTGGCGGCCGACATGGTAATTTCTCTCGAGATCAGAGATTCAATGACGCATTAAAAGATTCGGCCATTTATGGTCAAAATCCCCGCGCTTTTATCATCGGGGCTACGCATTATATTAAAATCCCCGCCTATAATATAAGGGAGACTTTCTTTGGAGCATGTGTTAGCCATTTCCGCTAGAAAAAGCATTCTTGTTTTGATCTTTGTCTTTGGTCAATAAATAGAATAAAGGACAAATTTGAAGTCATTCTTTTTTTATATATAGAAAGTGAATTTCACATAGAAATCCCCTTCGTCAATGGCTCCAATGTCAAAAATTGACAAGTCGGCTCCAAGTAAAATACCCCGGACCTACCATGGGGAGCCATGGCATGCCAAAGAAAGTCACGCCCTCCACAAAAATTTTTGAGGGCATGATCCGGAAGTCGTCACGACCAGTCTCGAGAAAGGGCAATAAAATTTATACGCTCCTCTCTAACTAATTCAGCCAGAAATCGGTGTTTAGCCAAGTCTGCAAGACCTCGCTATTCAAAAAAATTCCTTTCAATTTAAAACTATTTTGAAAGGAGTTTTGGCTTTTTAGAGACTTGGTCTTATTATATTTTTTTCTACTGATGGGAGATAGATCTATAATATGATCATTCTCCGCTACCAGGGGAGTTCTCGTTGAAATCCCCACAAATGTGGTCGAGAAAGCGAATCAAGTCGTTCATCTTTTTTCATCATCGCTATTAAAATTAGTAGATCTAGGTTTTGATTTCTTAGAATTAGCAGAAAGAACTAATCTATCAACCTCTAGATTTTTAATAGCAACAACATCGAGAAGAACTAAGGTCAATGCCTACCCTACCAAGTTTTGAAATAATAACAGAATCGGAAAAGCTAGAAAACGAGTTACCTGACGGTTCAAGCTTCTTTTTCTTTGTCATCCGTTCTGTCTTGGATAGGGTGTGCTCATCCGCTTTCGTCGCATTTCTCCTGCTCCGTCGAAGAAGTGTTGTGGTGGCCACCGCCTCCGCCACAACTGGAGAGGCGGTGTGCTGGAGAATGTCGTGGTCGGCAGCAGCACTGGCCAGCCCCAGAGCAGCAGCTGCAGAACTAGCCGTATCGACGACAGCAACAGTCCCAACCGGCTTGTTCGCCACTCGTCCACCAACCTCAGGCAGGGAAGCAGAAGCCGAGGAGGGCGCCAACGGCATCCCATCAGCAGCACACACCTCACCACCCACCTGTCCACCAAGGCCGGCAGCCGCAGTGGCCGAAGTGGGCGTCAGTCCCACCACGGCGACTCCCGCCGGCACTCCGAGCGTAGCAGCAACAGCGTGCGTCTCCCCCACCTCCTGTCCGGCAGCCTGGGCGGTAGCAATCCCAGTATTGGCCGGTTCAACAGCAACAGCAGCCGCCTCAGCGATAACATCAGCACTCGCCGGCTGTAGCTCCTGTTCGGCATCAGCATTGGACTGCATCACAGCAGCCCCGTCAGAAATAGGTGCCCCTGTTCACCAAGGTCAACACCATCAACGTGCTGCACAAGAGTAGCATCCTCCTGATCTTGAAGTACTTCACCATGGACGGTCCCATCCTTGGGGTGCAACTCGAGGACGGCCCCCACAAGTGATGTGGGTGAGACGAACAGCAGCTCTTGGTCTTTAGAAACATTCAAGTCAACAGCCGCTGCCAACGTGACCTTCTTGTCTGAAGCCACCGAAAACATCTCACCGGTCACAGAGAACTCTTCGACGGCTGCATCAAGGGAAAGAAGTCCCTTGTCACCTGCAGCAACCGAGATTGCCATTTCACCAGCAGTAAGAAGCACTGCCTCAACGCCCCCAACAACATCATCACAGGGCACAGCGACATCGCAAAGCACCCCATCGACAGCAGCAGCTGACAGCGCAAAACCTTCACCGGTATTATCAGCAAACTCCTTCGCAGCGGCCTGTGCGTGCACTTCGACCGTCCCAGTCGGCTCACTGTCAATAGCATAGGAGAGCAAAGGTGGGCACCCCCCAAAAGGAGAAGCACACAAGACTGAGGACACCAATGGATGAGGTTTCACTGGAGGTGTTAACAGAGCATTAAACATGGCCAGCCCATTCGCAGTGAAAGGAGAGTTACTAGTACAGTCAAGTCCCATCACCTTGTCATCCAGAAATTTGTTTACCTCCTCAAAAAAAGTGTCGCCATCCATGGTTGCCTGATCGGAGGTGGCACCCCTCGAAAGCGAAGGTAAAGTGCCACCACCAGCTGAAGAAGAACTGCCCTTCTCTGGAAGTTTAGGGGTATCATCATCCTCCGCTTCTTCCATCTCTCGATCACCATCTAGATCCTTATCATCATTTCCCAGGAGATCATCATCATCAGGATTAATCTGAGGTTCTTCTTCGTCGGGCTTGAAATAAAGGCGAAAGAGTTCCCCTTTGACACAAACGTCTCCAAATGGCGGGATTTTTTTCTGATCAAAAACCGCCACCAAAATTCGGATCTCTCCTGTCTGTCGAAGATGACACATATCCACCTTTTGGGTTGCACCAATCATCGTGCCAACAGCCCACAACTGAAGGAACGAACGAAGTGGACGTGGTACGTTTGTGATAGTCACCCAAACCTTGTCTAGCACTTTAATTGGCTTAACATCATCCACATATGTTTTAAAGAAGAGGGTACCTTCTTTGTTCTGAGTAGTAAATGTTTGAATAGCTACCATGCGGTCTAACTCCTCTTTGCTCGGGAAAGGAACAATATAGGACAGACCCCTCACCTCCTGCACTTCCCAATGCCAACGCACGGGGATGATCCTTGCAAGCTCGGACAGCAGCAGACTAGGAGGAACCTCCCCAGATTGAACTGTAATTTGGGCTGCAATCGAATTCTGAGAGGAAGAGACAATGTCATTGAGATTTGTGGCTTGAATTTGGAAGAAACCTATGCCATCCTCAGCTGCACCGCAGTAGGCAACCGATGGCTTTGGTCCGCGCAAAAGCGGGCATTGGTTTGCGTAATGTTGTTCCAAACAAATGACACACTCCAAATTACCAGGTCGCATCCGTTTTGGCCTCTGATCTACCACTGCAGTATCCCCTTTTGCCTCGGTTGATTGGACACGAGGGTTTTCCACCTCCTGTGGCTGGGCGGGGTTCACGTCTCGTGGCCGGAGATGGCACCCTGGTGCGCGCCCCGACCAGCGAAGCACCACGCCGCGGCCCGCACACTGTCCAGCGGCAAAGCGCCCGTCCCCGATCCGGCACCGCCCCGCGACCGCGCTCCCCGCGCGAGCCACCGCGACCACGCTACGTGGCCGTCCTGCGACCTCGATCCGCGGCACTGCGTCAGCGCTCTCCGGCCCCACCTCCCTCGACCAGCACCCGGCTTGATGCCCGCGACACCTTGATCCCGATCCGCCCCTCACGCGCGGCGATGATCGTGGTCCAGCGGCAGAATCGGCGGCTTCCGGACCTCCGGCCATCTCGAACATGGAAGCGGTGGGGGCGGCTTCGATGGAAGGAGCTCCGGCGGCTGCACTGGATTCACGAGATGGCGTCTAGGTCTCCAGCGGGAGGAGTAACCGGGGTTGACGGCCGGCGTGTAGGTTATGGATCGGGGACGTGAGCTCTCGGTTGTGCTGGTTCGTGAGATAGCTTTGGTCCGGGCGGACTAGCTTTGGTCGAACCCAACTTTGGGAAAGGGTCGGGGTTCGACCGAGTCCACGGCATGGGATCCACTCCTCCGGTCCCTGTTTGAAACTTTGAAATCAAAGACATCGGATCGAAGCCCGTCGCGGTTTCTCCGTCGGAATTAGATCTCCGGCGTCACCGGCTGGGCGTGATCATGGGCGGCAGTAGAGGGCCCTTCGAGGAGGGACTTCCATGGTGGCTTAACCGGCCGAGGAGGCACTGGCATGGCTGTCATAGCACTATGCGGCTTTGCCCTCCCGGCTTGTGATGCGACTCCTTCCATGGTCACCAATCGTAATCCGCGGCGCTGCATGGCGTAGTAGAACTGTGAGTCACCAACGGGCTTTCTTGGCCCGCACATGGCCCAACAAAATTTCTGGCAAGGGGAGTCAGCTTCCCCGAGGTCCTCATACTCGGTTTTGACTCCGGAATCCCAAAACTTGCGGATACAGGTTGTGGCATCATCCCGTTGAATGGTGAGAAGCCCTCCCTGCTGATTCTTGACCTCACCGCCTCACAATCGAGATGGCGAGGGGGATCCTTGGCCGTGATCCGTCGCAAAGCCCTCTTGATCGACGGAGCCACCCCGACGCCCGGCATATCCCATGGGTTGGGTGGCAACCATCAATAGGGAAGGATCACCCGAAGCGGCGAAGGGGAAGAGGAGAGGGAGAACACCGGGGCGTGAGGGCCACCGGGCGGTGAGAGTCCTGGTCACAGGCTAGATCGCCGGTGAGAGGTGAAGGAGCTCTTTGAAGGACAAGTTCTTTTTTCCTAATACAAAAGGTGGATTGCTTGAAATTTTTTCTTCATGATGAACAAAACACATTTCCTCCCTCGTATATTCTATTGATGCCTTGATGCACGTACATACATACACATGGCATACATATACAAACTTAAATGAGAACATGTAATCAACTTTATACATAAAACGTGATAATAAACATTTATACAAATTACTAGTCTTATGAGGAGAAATGGTCCCTGGATTAGGCAGTGTACTGGTGGGAATTCCCATTTGGGGGCCTTGTTCTCAGGAGTGACCCCTTTAAGGAAATCACTGTACCATTTTGCGGACAGTTTCGGGGTTCGTTTTTGTGTCTTGTAGTCGACATGGTAGAGCCCGAATCTCTGTGTGTACCCAGAGTCCCACTCGAAGTTGTCGAGAAGAGACCACACGAAGTAGCCACGCACATCGGCCCCTTTCCTTTATAGAATGAAATGATCGATAGACAAGAGGAATGTGTGATTCAGTCAGTGACCAAATAGAAAGGAAGAAGAAGATGCAGCTGCATCGAAGGTAATGCTCAAGGCCACAAAGTGTTGCTTCTGAGCTGGTTTAAGATTGATCGAGAGTTATGACAAGTACCTTATTGCTGAGGCCAAAAAGGTGAGGTAGCCTTGAAGATAATTGATTCTTCCCGTGTCATTAGTAAAATCCTTGACAGACATGCCGCTATTGCTTGCAGAGAATAACCTGTAAAATTCTTATATCACATGAATTTGAGTTTGCATTATCTTTGATGGGTATCTTTGAACCACTTTTTTTTTTTTTGGCAAACTTTTGACCAGTATTATTTAGAATTTATTCTTAAACTTTTTTCCAAACTTTTTGTGTTATTACAGTTATTTTCTTAATACGAATCTACCTAACACGTTTTCAATCTGAATAATTAAATTCATGAGTAAATATCTAAGAAAAAAAAAATACTTGTAACAGTCCTATCAATGTACGTACTAACACATAGTGAAGTGCATGATTATTGTATCTGTGTCAAATTACAACGATTATAACTCAATACAGTTTCAGTTAGAACTAAGTTTATTCCATCTAAAAACATAAAAATATTGGTAAAAATCCGTACCATTTTCAGTGATATACATTGGTGTGTTATTGTATCTTCTTTTTGAAATACATGACCACTTTTTCCATCCCGTATGGAACAGTATTCAAGTATGGCGACCCTGTCTGCATGAATGATATTGCAACAGTCAATAAACATTTCTGTTCTTCCCTTCAACTTAACTAAAAAATGACCAAGAGTTCTCTTATCTACCTTCTTTAGCATCACCTAAAATAGGATGTGGGCATAACCACCTAAACTAGTCCTACTCAAACTAGATGAGCACCCAGGCTAGTCCTCCACGACCAAGAGGTTGGCCTATTCCCAATTTTAAATAAACTAAATATTTTATTTTATTTTATTTAGTTTATAAAATAAACATTTAGTTTATAAAATTAAATAAACTAAATATTGCAACAAGCCAACGGCTCCATGGACAGTCCAGGAGGTCCAGTCGGCACCCTAGCGTGTAGGGTTCGAGCATTAAAATGCCCCAGGCAAAAAAAAATTCCCTTGCACGCCTCACATTCCCAAAGCCACAGGTAAATGGACCGATCCTTTCACGGGTAATAGGCCCCTCGTGATGAGGGTGGGGCATGGGGCTTGGGGATTTTCTCAAGCTAAGATGAGAGTCCATTACTTAAGCGCCCCCACCCCACCCCCAACGCAGCCTAAGTTTTTAAAAATATTGCAACAAAGCATGTTTACCCTTGGACCAATAAGTATTCACTACCAGAAACCGGACATCTCGTGAGAGTGAAAAAGTCACGAAAAGCGGTTTTACTCTCTCAATAAAATAATGCGTGAGAGTACACCGTCACGCATCACCTCTCACGGTATTAGACTCACGAAATACACATTTTCATGAGAGTTCACCTCCACGGATTGTTTTCATGAGAGTTCACCATGACGGTCACCCTCATGAGAATAATATCACTAGCATTTGTATCGTATTTTCATGGCGGTTTTTAGTGATATTTTCGTGAGAGTTCACCGTCATCAATTTATTTCGTGAGAGGAAGGGGTATTTCGTGAGAGCTCACCGTCATCAACTTATTTCATGAGAGGAAGGGTATTTCGTGAGAGCTCACCGTCATGAACTTATTTCGTGAGAGCAAGCGTATTTCGTGAGAGCTCACCGTCATGAACTTATTTCGCGAGAGCAAAGGGTATTTCGTGAGTCACGAGTCACATAATGAATTTCATGAGAGTTTCAAACTTCACAGGAAATATAGTATTTCATGAGAGTGACCCATCACAAAAAAAAAAAAATGTTTTGATCTGAATCAACCGTCATGAAAATTACCCAACAGGAGCATCTCAAACCAAATTCCAAATTCCAAATTCACACATGATCCAAATGCCAATCGAACACACATGAAATCAATTCCAATACATCCATATATGCCAACTGATTCCAACTCAATACATTCTAACTACATCCAATTGTCCAACCATTACACTAAAAAGGCTTACTAGCTCATAGTCCTAGACATCCAACATGATAAGTTATAGCACATAGTCCTAACAAGTTCCAACAGAAGTGTTCCAGCACAAGTCCTAACCATGTTGCATTTTACTCCCATCAATTGCATCAGTTGTCGCCTCTTTTTGGATCCATACTTCATTAGAACATATGTGTTCAAAGCGCTAGCCCTCTTGGAGCCAAACATATATTCCTGCATGACCACGTAATGAATAACGTTAAAAAATAGGCTGAGAACATGGCTGACAAGTAATTTAAATTATGGCAATGGTCAAAGTTAACTTGAAACAAAATAGGTTCAAATTATCATGCTAATGCTGGCTAAAGCAAGCTGTGGACAGAGTATATAACACAACTAAAATTGCGCTGGTTTATGTACTATGCTCATAGGATAACAGAAAAAACCCAAAGATTTACCACATGAACCATGAAAATGTCTACCGATAAAAACTGAAAATTAGATGACTGAGCACGGGTTTACTAAAAATCACATCTAAAATCTGAATCTAATAAGAATCTATGGCTCATGTACTTTCACATAAGTTTTGCTCATGAACTTGCTCAGTAGGAACATTTTTGTAGATCAACTGAATCTATGGCAGCATATAACAAGAATCATAATTTTGGTTCTATTTCCTTTGAACTACAGGTACAATGTTTCTCAGTTCTAGGTCTATAATATTAGTATACATATGCCATGGCTTGGAGTAGTTTGCAGGAATGTATTGATAAAGGTAAAATTAGTACAGGCAGCAACATCTGAAGGTTTTGATCTAAGTAAACCTGCACAGATTGAGTTAGGTTTCGCTGTTCATGCTCACCAGAGTGGGTGTATGGACACCGGGGAAGGGGCTCGCAGTGGATGTAGTCACCAGAGGAGGAGGAGCTCCCTGGCCACCACCAGACTTCATTGCAGTATATGTGTTCAATGCGCTAGCCTTTTGTAACGAGAGAAATCAGGACATGAATAACAACAAACTAAAGCTTATACAAGCAACTGAAATAATTCAAATGCACAGTCTGTAAATGCTGGTATGGCCAAATTAGCAAGGCTGGTATGGTAATATAAGAAAATTCAGTATAAACTTGCATGCTTACCTAGTAGAATATGTCAAGAATATGTCAATGCATGGGTGAGATTAGTATGCAGTCAGGAAATCTCTAGGTATTAGCGAAGATCATGAGATTCCAAATTATAATAAAAATAGCATTGGAACCCAGGACAACTTGATGTAACTACTACTTTGATCCAGGATCAGGGCATGCTTTAGTTGCATTGCCAGGCTATCCAATCTTTTTGTTGATTATTAGTTTTGTACTAGCATTGCCCTTGACCTAAAGTTTTTCAGCTAGCATGATTTTCAACAAAGACGTGTCTCACAGCATGAACTTCAAACAATACGGGAGCATATGGTTCTGCTAAATCATGTGCCATACCGATAAACAAACGTCATTGGAAACTTAATTCCCAAGATGTGTAATAAAGGCAACAACTGAATTCAATGGAAATTTCAAGGCAATCAGGACTTTCAGGAGTGAAGGCGAATACAGGTTTTGTGATTACTGGCATGGTACAGTGGTCCTTGCCTACTTTTCCATATTTTCTGTACCATCCTTAGCTAACTTAGAGAAATTTTTCTAGACAGTAAGCACAAAACTGTTTATCAAAAAAGAATGGTAATTGACAGAACACAAAGCTACAATTGTGACTAGATGTACACATGGCTTTGAATATTTTGGAAAACAAACACGTCAATATCTAATTAGCAAGAACAAGTCTAATTATACTGAACACGTCAATATCTAATTACCAAATATTAAAGAGGTCAATAACTATACTTCTCACGGTGATGCAATCCAGGATATAATATAACGGAACCTATACTGAACAAGTCTCCTTAGGTTTCATATGTTAATGCCAACTAAGATCAAACAAAATGCTACCAAATTGAAAGGAGCGCATGCACATTATTAGGCAATAACAACAGTTAGGATGGGGAGCTCACCAAAGCAGCATGTAGGGGAGGAAGAGTCGAGCGCCCTGCACCGCCGCCGACTCCCGGGCTCCTGCTCGCCGCCGCTGCAGTTGTCTGCTCTTGACTCACCGGATCCATGCCTCCCTCACAGGATCCAAGTCACGAGTGCCGCTGTAGGTGCTGTAGGAAGCCCAGATCGGCGCAAGGCAGGACCCTGACTCCTCCAAGATCGGCTCGGCGTCACTGCTGTGTTCTCCTCCAAACCAAGCTTGACGTTGCTGCTGTCTTCTCCTCAAAGCTTCGACAGAGGTGGAGGTGGACTGACGGATGGCGGCTTGGATCCAGGCCGCCGGCGGCCTGAGAGGTGCGGGCTTGGTCTTGGATCGGCGGCAGCCTGAGAGGTGGCGGGGCTTGGAAATCCCGCCGGGGAGCAGCTGTGACCGGAGAGGGCGGTGGCGGCGGGGGCTCCTTCTGGGCGGTGGCGGCGGCCGGTTACGCCGGCGGCAGGTGGCGGGGAAGGGCGGCGTCATAGGGCAGCAGGGGATGGAGGTCAGGCGGCGGCGGAGGGCTCAGAGTTGGCGGGGCTCCGGCCTAGGCGGGCGGCGGCAGAGGTGGTGGCAGGGACGGCGGCATCTGTGCGGCGGCGTTTGTGCGGCGCTGAGAGGGAGTTCGAGTAAGAGTTGCGGCGCAGAGGGGGGAGGAGTACGAGAGTTGTGGTGGGGGATAGGGTTTGCCCTTGCGCTGGCTATGTATAGTGGGCCGAAAAGAAAGCCCGGCCGAGCGCGGGCTGTGGCGGGAACGTAGTTTCACCCCACGAAAACTGAGGAGACCAATTTTCATGAGAGCTTAATATCACGAAAATTTTAATTTTAATTTAAATTTATCAAAAATTTGTATTTTAGGTCGATTTTAGTGTTTCAAATTCAAAAAGTCATAAATAGCAAAACTTTAGAACTCATCGAGATGCAAAATTTTTATTTGGGTTATTTCTCCATTTGACTATGTTTGAACAATTGAAATTTGAATTTCAAAGTTTGAGACATTCGAAAATAATTTTTTTTTATTACTAAATGAATTTAAATGAAAAAATCATCAACAACAAAATTTTATAACTCATCAATATCTACAATGTTTATTTTGGTCATTTTTCCATCCAATGAAGTCATAATGACTTTGTTAACAAATTTTATATATCTCTCTCATTTGTCTCATAGTTTCATAAACAATGGGAGACATATCTAAAATTTGTGAACAACGTTACTATCAATTTGTCACATGGAAAATGACCAAAATAAACATTGTAGATCTTGATGAGATGCACAACATTTGTATTCATGACTTCTTCAATGTAAATCTTTTACTCCTTCAAAAGCGTTGCTTATAGTTGTCATTTTTGAAATCCAAATTTTAAATTGACAGAACAAGGTCACATTAAAATATGACAAAAATAATTGCCATAAGAACATGATAAGTTGATAGAGCATGATTTTAGAAACATTTAGAAAAAAAAGAATCGTGCATTTGGAGTTAGTATGAGAGAGAAAGACTAGTTCAAAAAAATTTCATTGCAGATTAAAAAAAAAAAAACTTTTGGTTCGTGTTCTTGATTTTCTAGATTTTAAGCAATTATTTTTTCTATTGAAAAATATCAACTCATGTTTGGATCGGTGTTTTCATGAGTGTTTTTTATGGTATTTTCGTGAGAGTAAGCCTTCACGAATGGATTTCGTGAGAGTTTGCTATTTTCGTGAGAGTTCGCCTTCACGAAAGTGGGCGTTGCCACCAGGTGTTTGCATCCATGTTTTCGCGGACGCTTTTTTGCGATATTTCGTGGGAGTAAATCTTTCACGAATGGATTCCGTGAGAGTTTGTTATTTACGTGAGAGTTCACCTTCACGAATGGATGTTGCCATCATGTTAGCATCGGTGTTTTCATGAGTGTTTTTATGGTAATTCGTGAGAGTAAACCTTAACGAATGGATTTTCGTGAGAGTTTGCTATTTACGTGAGAGTTCACCTTCACGCAGTAGATGTTGGCACCCGGTTTCCATTGGTGTTTTCATGACCGGTTGTTATGACATTTCTCGCGTGAGTGTAAACCTTCACGAATGGAACTCCCGTGAGAGTTTGGTAGTTCCGTGGAGAGTAAACCTTCACGAAAAGAGGTGATTTTATGATGGTATGTGGAGTACTCTTACGAAAACAAGTTTCGTGTATGGATTTACATCACTCTCATGAAAATATTAGTTTCGTGAGAGTTTATTTTCCACACTCTCATGAAAAATCGCCCCCTCTCACGAAATGTCCAGTTTACGGTAGTGATTCCATCTCTTTTTTTTTTAGAGTACTAATTTGGGCATCCCCATCAAATGGATCCAATTCACATGGTAATGATGAGGAGATGCAATCCTTCAAATAGGATGTTGAATAATGATTTAAACCAATGAAATCCAACTTGGAAGATTGCAGTATCTTCTTTTGTTTTGATGTGAATTCAGGTAGGTTTGGACCCAACATCTTGCGCATTGCGGGGGTAATCACCAAGAATTATAGGGTCCAAAAACCTGGCATAGTCAAAGCAAATTAGCCATACTGCTATAAAATACAAATATCATTGGCAAATAACTATTAACACTATATGTCTGGTTATTAGAAAATAAAATGTTATTTGTATTCTTGGTTATAAATATATCAGAAAGATTAGTACCATAGAGCACCAAAAGATAAAGCCCGCCCAACTGCTAAGATGTCTTCTTGGATATTTCGAAATGGTTCATACCATCTTGAGAGAACAGTAATTCCAATGTGACCACCTTGTTTTCCCTACAAAACAGCCATATTACGTACACATTTTATTCACTTGGTATTTTCAATAACTCACTTATTTGGTGTTTTCATTTCAGTAACTCAACCAAATGTGATTATTGTTGCATGTTTTGTACCTGATATTTTTTTTCTTGTAAATGTTGACCACATTTCCATGCGACAATAACATGTTGTGACCCGCTATGTATGGTTCAGTTGAAGAATTCCCAAAAGTACAGTTACCAAATGGCCTAGAGCAGTGACCAGGAGGGTACCGTCCATAGATATAGCCAAGCTTTGTGAATATATTTGGCTCATTAAACGTGATCCAAAAATTTTACTCGGTCGCCAAACATCCTGAAGCATACATCTGCTAGGTAACCAAAGTCCTTCCTAGAAAGTATTTAGGAGTCAAACCAACCAACCAATCAAGAATTATATTAGAAGCCATCTTTATTGCAAATGATTAAATTGACATACTGAATTTCGGGGCTCAACCATCCACCATATCGCTTGTCCAGTTCATAAGGGATGTCATAATGAGATAGGGTCACAAATGGTTCTATGCCTGTTTAATATGTAGTTTAGAACATCATATCTTCAAAGTAGTGTTCATTGCGTATATCTCTTGAACTCATACCTCTTTTGTATAAGAGCATCAATAAGAGCATTATAGAATGCTATACCATCTGGATTAACATGCCCGAAACGGCCTTCTGTAGCGGGAGTTGAATTACATTGTTAACGACCTTTGTTTTTTCTAAACAACAACGCGTAACCACACAATATATCCCATAAGAGAGCATAATATACTAATACATGGATTAAATGTTGTCAAATTCACTTGGTAGAATCCTTGTCCATGCAATGGAAAATCGATATGAGTTGACACCCAAGGAATGCATCAATTCAATGTCATCCTAGAGCATACAAAAATGCCTCTGTATCAAGTAGTTGAACATATACTAGGAACCATTGGAATATCAACTACTAGTATGAATTATCTTTTTATGTTAATTATTAAATTATCACCCAACATGAAATCCATGGAAAATGTGTAGTGTAAATATCATGTAACGATGATAGTGATCATCAGCGGTATCACCATTGGTCCCATCCTCAATTGTACCTAAAAAGGATTGAATAAACAAAAGAAGGTGACATAGAGAAGAATAAAAATGAATTGACGACATCAAGAAGTTGTGTCTAAATTAGTTCCTATAGATCATCATGCTTTACCTTTCCTATGGGTGAAAACATCCCAATTGCTTAGGCCTTTATTACCCTCCAAATATCCACCTTCAATCTGGACAGTCAGAGAACGGTACCCATAAAAGTTATGGAACAGCCAGTTAGGCATCCCAATATGAAGGAAGCTAGAAAAATATAAGGATGTGGCATTGGTGATATTTCCATTAGTTGAATAGAACATAATGTCTGTGAGGACCTCCGACCAAGAATATATTGTTCCTCCTTTTCTGAGGAAATAGGTGTGTAGGTGAGTGTGGGGCGTAAATACCTGATAAGCAGAGGTAGAGGTCCCAAACAGAAAGTTCGGGGGGAAGTGGGTGCGATCAATAGCTGATGACGCGCACTGTAAGAGCTCGTGAGCAAGGAAGAAAGCGAGCCAAACTATCACGTTCACGCCCGCCATTGTTGCTCGCTCCCTGCTGGCTTAGCTCCATCAGCTGGTTACTTTGCTACGCCAGCAACAGTCTGTGCCCTCTTTATTTCTAATCTCACGGGAACGCAGCGTTTAGAAGCTTGATATTTCTTTAGTTATCATTCAATTTTTAGATCTATGGTTCAAATAGGCCTGCACAATGTGTTTGGAAAGGGACTTAATTAATTGGATGTATGCTGGGCAACAAACGAGCAACACATGTGTAGCACGTGCAGACTACTTGTGAGGCTATAACACATACACAGCGTGTGGTATAGCTGATGGACACAACTAGATTCAGTAGGACCTATCATCACAACTCATCAGAAATTAAGATTTAGTTTCACTTCAAGATATTCAGACATACGGCAAAACTCTAGCCGACATATACATCGACTTCTGCCTAACAAGAAACACACACAGCCACAAGAGATGATGGATACTTGTTGATTCATGTGTGCCACTGAACTCAAGGGCTGTACGTTATATGGTCACTGCAAGGATTGAAACGAGTGGTCAGGTTAGTTTGGGTGTTTGGTTGAGGGTGGGGTAGGTTGGGTTGGATCCAACCCAGTTTTTTGGGTTGGGTTGAACCCATTTCATGTTTGGTTGAAGAAATTAGGAATACGGGTGAGTTGGCAATTTAACAGCGTTGCTACATAATTGGGTTGCGCTTTTCATTGGGAGCCCTAAACTTTCTAGAACTTCGATCAAGCCCAGATCGATAAAAATTCTCTCTAGCACTTTTGCATCAAGAACCCCGCAAAAAACCAAATTGAATTTTTAGCATTCCTTCTTCTTCTTCCCAAATGCGAGCAGCGGCGAGGGGAGGGACGCGACCTGTCGCGCGCCGCTGCCTCCACCGCACGGACCAGCACCGCCTCCTCCGCTCGGACCTGCTTCACTTTCGACCCGGCGCCGCCGCCTCCTCTGCTTTCGAGGCAGTAGCGGCCTAAGGCCTCGGCGGCGCGCGCCTCCTCCGGCGAGATCTGCTTGCGGGTCTTTGGAGTTCAGCGTGGGGCGGGCAGCTGGTGGAAAACGCCGCGTACAGGTAAGGCCGCGTGGTGGGCCGTGCGCCCAGCGACTGAGAACCCAGGCTAGAAGATGGAGCGGTCCACGGAGGCTGGCGAACAGAAAGGTTGGCTTCGTCCATCAGATTTTGAGGAACGAAATCAACCCGCGATCTTGAGAGAATATGCCCCCCTGGAGCCAACCCAACTCACTCGTTTTCAACCAAACACTACGAAGGATGGGTCGAACCCGTCCGGTCGGCTCTCCATCCATCGAACCAAACACACGGTAGAGTGTCAACTTTCAAGAGTATATTCTTTTGGGGGTTCAACCCTACCCACCTCCAACCCCTATCCAAACAACCAAAAAATAGGTCCAACCCAGATGGGTTCAACCCATCACTCCAACCAAACACACGGTTAGAGTGTCAACTTTCAAGAGTCTCCTGCAGCGTCGCTGTTCCTGTCTCCTTGCCCGGCTGGACGCTCCAAATCGGCCTATCCTTCGCTGCCATTCATTTTCATCCTGGTACGAGGCTGCTATGGGCCACACTTTGTGGTTGTAGTGTCAAGCCGGCTCAAATACCAGTGAATAGTGAGGAAAGATACGGATGGAATTGAAGTATGGTTCTGTCCAAGCTCGGATTGATTAATAATATGGTTTTTAAACAATTTGTTAGTATTATTAGTATATTACTTTTCAGCAAAAAAAACTTTTTATTATGTGATGAAACATAACATATATATTTAGCGCTCATGCATGAGCATAATGTGTATGCTTACTTTAGTCAGACAATATATCAATATTGTATAGGTTGGGTAATGTAGAAGCATATATATATGCTCTATGGTTATTTAAACCAGAGTTAAATACACACCGGTGGTCCTTAAACGTGTAGCATTGTCCTACTTAGGTCACAAACTCTCAAAACCGAAATTCACCTTCCGCCTTCTAAACTTGTAGCGTTGTGCCACTTGGGTCCATAAACTCTCAAACCAAATCCACCCAAAAAACTTGTTGAGTGGTGCACCATAGATCCATATTCTAGTCAGCACTTTTTGAAGGAGTATGGATCTGTGGTTTTGACAAGTTCGGGGAAGGGGGCGGATTTCAGTTTTTCGGAGTTCGTGGACCTAAGACACAACGCTACAAGTTTAGGGGAGGCTTAATTTCGGTTTTAGAGTTCATGGACCTAAGTGGCACAATGCTAAAAGTTTAAGAACCACCAACGTATTTAACTTACAAATATTTTTATAACATAAGATGCTCACAATTTAGATGTAGATTTAAGGGGACATATAATTTTTCTAATAATGAGATAAAAATTGGGTTCATGAGTTATCTATCATAATAGGAGGACATGGGTTATTTGAAATTATATTTCATACTGGAAAAAAAAAAGTTGGGTAACTTAGATCCAATGTTATGGGTTTATTTTGAAATATGTTGTATAGTGACAAAAAATGTGTAATTTATAAAAGCACAATTAGGGATTATTCTAAATTATCTTTTCGTAGGTAGTTTATATACAAGTTTAGGCTCCGTTTGGGACTAAAAAGTTTTTTTAGCTTGATACCATGGTTTTTAAAAATACCTTGGTATCCGAAAGAAAGAACTGAATGACGTGCACACTCAGAAAAATATTATATGGCCACAATATACCATACAGATCAATATAAAGGGAGCTAACCTAAATTTGCTACAACAAACATAATATTGACAACAATTTATTTCCAATAAAGAGGACCCATTTCCTCCCTGCCTTTTATTTTTTATTGATGCACACATAATCAAAGTACTTGAAACAGCTAACGGTTATTGTACGTGAGAACATGCACAATGATTAGACCATGGTAAACAACTACAAATTACTAATCTTTTCAGCAGAATGGTGGGAGTTTCCAGTTCGTGGCCTTGTTCTGAGGGGTGACCCCTTGAGGAACCAATGGTACCATTTCGCCGACAGTTTGGGGGTCCGTTTCTTTTGTCTCGTAGTTGACATGATAGAGCCCGAATCTCTGTGTGTACCCAGAATTCCACTCAAAGTTGTCGAGAAGAGACCACACGAAGTAGCCACGCACATCGGCCCCTTTTCTTTAGATAGAGAGTGAAACGATCGATTAGACAAGAGGGGGCATATGTGACTTAATCAGTGTCCAGAGAAAAGGAGGAAGGGAATGCAGATGCAGCAATGCATCCAAGGCATTGCTCAATGCAAAGCCCAAACCGTTGCTTCAACTGTTTTAGGATAGATCGAGAATTGTGACAGTTACCTTATCGCTGAGGCCAAAAAGGTGAGGTAGCTTTCAAGATAATCGACTCTTTCTGTGTCATTGGTAAAATCCTTGGCGATCATGCTGCCATTGCTTGCTTGAGCATAACCTAAAAAATGTTTCGCAGCACATGAACATGCATGTCCCTTCGTACTTTCTTTTTGCCTGTGCTTATAGGGATGAGTCCTAATTTTGAAAGTAGCAAGGTAGGGTTTGTAGCAATGATGTAGTTTCATATATATTCGCTGTATGATTTAAGCGTTTCAAAAGATTTGAATACTTGAAAGTAAATATAGAACATTGAGATGATGAATGTGTTTGTTAAAAAGAAATAATCTTCCTTATGCAAAAGAGTACAAAAGTCCTCTGAGTATATTATAATATTTAAAATACAAATTTACAATAGTGGAGAAATTGTATAAACCAATCTAGCCATCCAAACACATGTTTTTATTTATTTCTATCTCAGTTGATATTATATTTCCAACTTGGTCCAGTGTGTAGGGCTGTTCGTGCTTGGGCAGTGTCCTACTCATTTTACACTGATCAAAAGCACACAAGCTATCAATTTTGCACAATTACTATATACTAGCCTTTAAAAAAATAAACAAAAAAAAGGATCCATACCATTTTCTGTGACGTATATTGGAGTGTTATTGTATCTTTCTTTTGTAATACATGACTGTTTTTTCCATCCCATATGGAACATTATAAAATATTGGCGACCCAGTCTGCATGAAAGAGTGCAACACCATTAATCATCGTTATTCATACAAATTAGTTTGTCTTCATCTGAAAATTGGTCAAGTGCTCATAATTTCACCACAGAAATAGATGAGCACTTCAATTGATCCTAGGACTTGGACCTGAATAAGCAAAGAAACTGAACAACCCTTCTCACTACTAGGTCTTTTGTCCTATCGCATTTTAAACGAATTATTTTTAGAGGATTTTCACACAAATAATATTATTTTAACAACACATGAAAATATTATTTTAACAACACATATTTACCCTTTTTCGATAAGTACTCCATCTCTTTCTGCTAAAGTAAGAACTCGGGCCTCTCCGTCAAGAGGATCCAATTCGCATTGTGAAAAAATGCAGTCCTTCAAATATGACGTCGTATAATGATTTAGCCCAATGAAATCCAATTTTGTGGCCTGTAGTTTCTTCTTCTCTTTCGATGTGAATTCAGGTAGGCTTGAACCCAAGATCTTGTGCATCTCTAGGGATAATCACCGTGAATAATAGGGTCCAGAAACCTTAGTATAAGCAAACAAGTTAACCAGTGCACAAAATGAATGGGAAAAATGGAAATAAACCACAAATTGCACAAAATTTAAACATATGGTTGAGTTGAGTTGACTAATAACATTACATGCTTAGATTTATTGTTGGCAAACAAATTGTTTTTCACTTAGGCTTTATGATTAGGACGTTGTATCCAAACTCCAAAGTTATCATTCTAAAAGAGAAAGTGGAGTACCATGGACCGTTGAAAGAGAGAACCCGTTCAACTGCTAAGATGTCTGCGGAAGTATTGTGGAATGGTTCATACCATCTTGAGACAACAGTAATTCCAATATGACCACCTTGTTTCCCTATCAAATGCCAAAGATACTAGGCAAAGAATTTATTAAAAAAGCTCATGTTGTTTTCGGAAGTTAATAAGTAAGTCATATGTAGGGTAGTGCATGGTTCATACCTGATACTTCTTTTTGTAAATGTGAGCTACATTTGCATGAGACAGTATGATATTGTGACCTACTATGTATGGCTCTGCTGAAGAATTGCCAAAAGCACAATTACCAAATGGCTTAGAACAGCGACCAGGAGCATATCGACCATACATATAGCTTAACTTTGTGAACAAATTTGGCTCATTAAAAGTTGTCCAGAACTTTACTCGGTCACCAAACATCTTGAAGCATACATCTGCAAAGTAACCAAAGTCCTTCCTGGAAAGTTTTTAATAGTTAGATAAACTAATCAATCAAGTGGGGCATATTTTGGGCAAGACAACAAACATACTGAATTTCTGGGCTCAACCATCCACCGTATCGCTTGTCCAATTCATGTGGAATGTCATAGTGATATATTGTTACAAATGGCTGCATACCTGTTTCTGGAAGAAGTAAACAACTGCATATATTCAGAACTGTGCTAACTGCAAAAGTTCTTGTTGCATACCTTTCTGTAGAAGAGCATCAATAATGGCATTGTAGAATGCTACACCATCTGCATTAACTTCCCCAAATCGGCCTCCTGCAGCAAGAATTTGATTTATAACCGTGTGAGAAAGCCAATATTTAACTAACTCGACAAAACAACAAATATACCTTAGGAAATGAAGTGACTGCACAGGTTCAAGTGTGTTAAACTAAACTCACTTGGTAGAATCCTTGCCCACGCTATTGAGAATCGGTATGCATTGACACCCAGGGAATGCATTAGGTTTATGTCTTCCTGTCGCAGAGAACATACTTTCAGTTAAGGGGTTGTACGGATGTGGCAAAAATGTTTCAGAACATCTCTGATCTCTAGTATGGATTCCCCATTGTATCATCTAACATACATAGCAATTCTTCAGAAATTATTTGTACTTTGCAAAACCAGAAGGCGTACCATGTATCGATGATAGTGATCATCAGCTGTATCACCATTGCTCCCGTCCTGAATTGTACCTGATATTGTTGGAGTGGCCAAAAAAAAAAAAAAAAAAAAAGAAGGTAACACAAGATAGTTGACAACAGTTCTACAAAGGAGCTGTGCTGTGCCTAGACTGAAACTGGGCAGTAATACAAACAGGCATGCTTCACCTCGTTTATGGGCGAAGACATCCCAATTGCTTAGGCTTTTGCCCCCCTCCAAATATCCTCCTTCAATCTGAAGAATCAGATAACAGCGTCAGTGAAGATAAAGAACAGCAAGGCGACTCAGAGAACAGCGGCAGAGGAGAGTACCTGGTAAGCAGAGGTGGAGGTCCCGAACAAGAAGTTGTCAGGGAACTCGCTGCGATCAACGGCCGAAGCGCGCGGCAGGAGGTGAAGGGCAAGCAAGAGCGAGAGCCCGATCACCACGCCAGCCGCCATCTCCTTCCTGCTCCTGGCCGCAACTCCATCCATTGTCTCTGCTCTCTCCCTGCCTCCAGCCCGGCCTATGCTATCATGCAGAGGCAGAGCTGAGACGACAGGGTTGTCAGTGGAAACAACAGAAGAGCTCGACGGGGACAAGAGCTGACCCGAGCAGCTGCAGCATAGTCTCATCACCAAATCGTCTACGCCGGAAACTTAATCATTTGAATCGGCAAGTGGATTCGTTCACGCATGTGCAGCGGTCGAGCGGATGTGGATCGAATGCTTCGGTGGGCACCGGCAGTTTAAGTAGGATATAGACCTTGCCTGCAGTTGGCGGATGCAGGTTTTACTAGACGCAGATTTAGTGAGCTTTGCCGGTGGCTTTCTTGCGGTGGCATTGAGCCACTGACGTGTGGGACCCACGCGCCCGAAAGACGTGGGTCCCACACGTCGGTGACTCAATGTCACCGGCAATGATATTCCGGGCAAAGTCCATGAATCTCAATCCGGTTTTACTCGTGCCTAGGACCTCCAAGAAACCAAACATTTTGTATGATCGACATGATAAGATGGAGATAAATATCTAGTGTCGAACTCTAAAAAATAAATATCTAGTGTCTAGTAAGGTGGTCCCTTTGCATTTTCCGTGTCCTCATCAAGCTCTCGATGTGAATAAGATGAAAATAGAGGATAATAAGTGCAAAGTCATGGTCCTCTTCATTGTGAAGAACATATAGATGAGTACAACCACGTATCCATCATACAATACAAGTGAATAGAAATTAATTAAAACAAGAAAAATGAAATCTGAATACATAGATACCACTATCTCAGAACTAAAAGAGGGCCAGAGGGAGGGAGCATAGTAGCAGGCCGAGAGAGCACAGAAGAGGGGCGGGCGCCGGCTGCCCTGGCCGCGTGGCCTGCTCTGTCCGCAGCAAGGGCAGGGGCGGACCTGGGCAGCGGCAGGGTGTGCGGCGTTCGCGGCGGCGGTAGGCGGTGGTCGCCTGACGTCCTGAGGCCTTGACGGTGGTGGTGGTGGTGGGCTGGCTAGCCAGCGTGGGCGCCAACGCATCAGGATTCAGGGAGAGGGCGACGAGCCGCGCAGAGCCGCGGATGGAGGCAGCGCTGTCGCTCACGAGTCAGAGGAATGGGCCTCATTTATGGCTTTATTGGTCTAAAAAACTATATGGGCATTGCCAGTGGCCCAACGACTAGAGACTGGGCCCTACAGGCCTGGGCTACTGCTTGCCTGGGAGCTGGAAATCCTCATCCAAAAAAGGCATGGACAGACTTGAATCACGTGCCCTATTTGTTTTTTAGGTATTTTGTTTTAGTGTTTTTTTATTTAACTTCAGTAGAGTGCTAAGGTCTAAAATGATGTGTTGAGTATAGTCCACCACACAAAACTTTATATCACAAAAGTGAGCTAAAGTGGTCTAAACTTTTAGTCCTTAACTCTAGCCACTAAACTTTAAACTAGGGAATCCATACAAACCCTAAATTAAGGTCATTTTGTTTTCTTTCTCTTCTCCACTTTTTAATGTATATTATACCAATTTGATATGTCATAAATTCGAACAATATGATTATGAGTTTATACAAAGGATTAATATTTAAATTCAAGGATTCAAACATATTAATTATTTAGCAAGCACGTGAATTCGGCGGCGGCAGTAGTGGTGGTGTCACATTCTTCCTTGGAGACGTTGTTTAGGAGGTTGTGCTTCTTCAGCCTGCAGCGGCGGCCAACGTCTTGGCGAGAAAGGTGGAGGCCTAGTTGAAGATTTGAGTTTGTGGTGTCAACGATGAAGGCGGCCGGGAAGAGGATGTTGGCACGGTGATTGACGGGTTTTCGCCCTTTCGCAAACAGAGGGCGGCGGTTTGGTGGGATTGTACGCTAGTTGCGATCACAAAATTGGTGGAGGCTGGTGTGAAAATAGTGGACAACATATTTGAGTTGTCGAGTTGATTTGCGTGACAGTGCCACACAGTAGAGGCAATTTCCGATGCGAGGTGTTCTAACCGACACTTGTTTCCCATGTTCAAGTCCTTCCACCGGATCTATATCTCCATGGAGGTTGCCTTGAGTAACTCCCAAAATTTAAGATCCTTGTTGTGTGTCATAGTCTAATCTACCGGTTGATCTTTTGTCTTGCAGAGATCCCCCCCCAACAAACCGTCCCACAACACTTTACAAACTTCGGTGCTCACCAACAACACCTAGTCGTCTAGGAGCAAAGCTCCAAATTAACATATATTTTCTAGTGATCGGAGGGTACTCTTGTTGATGCTCTCACACAACTCAAAATATTAGTTGGACTCCCGGGGGAGATGGTAAGTACCACGAAAGTCATCGAGGAACTTATCACACAAAACCAGCCTATCTGGTTTTAGAAACCGCCAGCATTCTACGTTAACATAGTGGTATCGATCCCAGGCGAGGACGCCACAGATGAATTGAGAGGGCACTACCGGGAACTAAGGATGGGGCAGGCAATCAATGGAGCACCTAGGGCAGTGGACACGGTGGATTCAGGCCAAAGATAGTATCGAGGGGTGGTGAGCAAGGTAGCAGAGGGAAAAATGGTGGACACAATTGGCAGCGGGGCCGAGTCACCGGCAACTGAGGACAACTTTGATTTGTGTGTGAATCAATACAGCAGTAAATATTATTTAATATTTTACAAATCATGCACATACATTGCACCAGTGAGGAAATCCACTGATGACATTTGTGCCCAGTGTTTTGCCCAAACTCAGTATACAGTATCCTTCATCAAAATGAAACAACCCTCAAAACACAATGTGTGTCGTACACTCGGATGGAGGATCTGATTGGATTTTGTAGAGCGTGACAGTTGAACAAGAGCGACTTCGCTCCATTTTATTCAACGAAATCAAACATCTCTTCTCTTACTATCGAATCTCGAATTCAAGCTCGAGCACCTCAACGTGCCACGTCGTATGGAATTCTTCTGCCGTCCGATCATCTGGCGATTCAAATCATGCAGCTAAAATAACTGTTCATTGTACGTGGCCTCTGGAACCTCTAGAAAATTCACGCGAGACATAACTGTAGGCAAGTCCTCAAGTCAAGCAGGAAAAATATATAAATAGTATATTCAACACGTGTCTTCTAGGCTCTATCGCTTGCTCCAGAAGATTCAGGTCTCTTCATCTTTCAGTCAGAGAGGTATTATACTGTAAAAAACAGATCTCAAGGCCATCAGACAACCCGCAGTAAAAAAAAGACACATCTTCCAAACACCCAAGAAAGCGACCTGAGCCCCATGGAAGAAAGGGACGCAGAGTAAACTACAGGCTACTTATCATCTTTCTCAAACTGCCGCCGTATCTGCCATGCAAGATACCGCACGAGAGCCAAGCCAGGGCGCACGGTCATATATATCGCCCCCATCCTCCATGCTCCCTAGATTCCTCTCGCACTCGTCGCGGCCGCCAGGTCGTGTGCCAGACCGCGCTTGCCGTCGAACACGCGGAGGCCCGTAAAAATCTTGGCGGCGATGGCCCTGTGGCGACGCTCCTGGCCATCGTTGTTCTCCCAATCCTTGCATGTCGACCCCTTCTCCCCTTCCAACCTCCTCTGCTCTTCACACAAAACCATAGGAAGCATCGCAACACTTAGCTATAGGCGCCCAATACCTGCTCGATCAAATGTCTACAAGCCCCGGCTTTGTTTCCGGTCAACTTTACATGTACAAGCCTTATTTTCCTAATGCTCTGCATTTTCCCTAATATTCTTATTCTTATTCTGCATATTCGATTCAGATCCAGATTTCAGGTTTCGGTCAAAAGGAAAGGAAAAAAGGAAAAGAGAGACCCATAAATAGAAGGTAAGCACTAATATAGAAGTATGATCTTTTTATACATACAAATGAATACATTAATTATTGAAATCTCAATCTTGTACCTTATGTTAGATAGAATATAATATCCATTCTTATAGATGAACTAATATTTATGTTGCATGTAACATTCTTTTTTGCAATATAAGAGTATGTCTTTCTATATTAAGACTTTCCTATATTATATTTATCATTTAGTGGCTATTTAAATTAGGAATAGGTATTTATTATGAACCTTTGCCTCCCTTATATTTATTATTATTTATTTAGTAATTACAAAACTAAATTGTTTACTAACCATATTTACTTGTGGTTATATTTTGATATATAGCCATGGTATATAGAAAAAGAAAAACCCGCTTGAAGAACCGCATACTATACAACCTGAGATAAAAAGAATGAGAAAAAATTCGAATAGAAAAAGTACAGGAAAAAAAGAAAGAGGAAAATAGATTGTAATGAAAACAAATTGGAATCAACGAAAACGACGATGCCTTAATATTGAACTTACACATTCATATCTTTATTCTCCTCAAGGAATGGTATCTTTCACACCAGAATATATCCGACAATTAAAAGAATCATATATTGATAAATCCTATCTAGGTTTGCCAACATATAGTTGTAAATATTGTAATGCAGTATTTTGGCTTAGTGAAAAAAAAAATGACACGGAAAGCAAGAAACGTAAAAGAAATAATATACACTAATTGTTGTAAAAATGGAAAAATTAAAATACCAGCATTCAAGGAACCTCCAGAATTTTTATCTATGCTTCTTAGTAACAAGGAAAATCCATTATCAAAACAATTTATTCCAAAAATAAGGCAATATAATGGTTTGTTTGCATTCACATCAATGGGTGGAAATATTGATAAAGATATAAACAAAGGAAGTGGGCCATATATCTTTCGAATAAATGGACAAATACACCATGGCATAGGATCGCTACTACCTTGACCAAATGACATACCAAAATTTGCAGAATTATACATATACGATACCAAAAATGAAATTGAAACTAGAATCCAAGCTTTGACCGAGCAAGACTCTAAAGAACATAATATAAACCCATATATCGTAGAAGAACTTAAAAGTTATTAGACGAACATAATCCATTAGTAAAAAAATTCCGTCATGCTCGTGATATTCTAGAACAACATAAAGGCATTGATATTAGCATACGTACTGTAGGAGCAAATAAGGGTGACCCTATACAATATGAAATCTCACATACAGAAGAATTAACAATCTTAATAGTAGGTGAATTAAATTTAGAAAATTTTAGAAGAGATATCATTGTTAGTAACAAATACAAAGGACTCCAACGTGTATCAATATTACATCCAGCATATATGGCACTACAATACCCATTATTATTTCCATATGGTGAGCCTGGTTTCCAACTAGGCATACCTTATCATAGGCCACACTAAGGTGCGGCGGCGGCAAAGCCGCGCCCTGTTTCTAGTGCATAGTTATTAGCTTGTTCATTCACATGGCAATCTGATGATCGAGGAGAACGATCATGGATCATTATTATGCAGTGCACTGATGCAGCTGGGAACTTTTGTGTCGGAGCCTTGTCTCAACAAGTGAGCCCTTGAGAAATTTCCTGAACCACTTGGCCGAAAAATTTTGGAGTCCGCTTGAGCGTGTTGAAGTTGACGTGATAAAGGCCCAACCTTAACGTGTACCCAGACGTCCACTCAAAGCAATCCAGCAAAGACCATATGAAGTAACCGCGCACGTCGGCACCGTTTCTTCATAGAGTTAGAGAGACAAAATATTTTAGCATTCATCAAGGAGAAAGGGATAAAATATATAGATTTGAGCTAAAACTTACGTCCAACTGGTAAGAGTTGAGCAAAAGTACATACCTTATGGCCGAGGCTAAAAAGGTCAGGTAGTTACGAATATAGTTAACTCTTGGAGTATCGTTGGTAAAATCCTTGGCACTCATGCTTCTATTGCTTGCTTGAGCATAACCTGGAAAAACATGAATACATGCTAGATATCGCATACATTGTATCGTGTTGTACTGTTGTGACAGCAATATTACATAAGCAATAGCTAGCTTAACTTAGTGAGAAGGCATGTCAACTTGAAACTTTGCAATTTATTCCATAAAGCAGCTTTACCAGTGAAGCTAAAAATGTTTTTCCAAAAAAAGTTTGGTAAAACAAACGAAAGATAGCAGAGAGAAAGTTGGGAGAAGTTAGTACAATATAGTATTTTCTCAGATATACCCAGCTTCACCCGGGGAACTGTGTCAGTGAGAGAAACTAAAATTAGCATAAGGGAGAAGTTGTTTATCAGAACCCGTTTCATAGAAGCTAAGAATAGCTTTGCTTACCAAACACGCCGAACTATGATGGACGGGATAAAATTTCATTAGGTATAAAAAATAACACCCAAATTTGAGTTGAGCTAGGCTAACTTTCTTAATTTTCAAAATAGGAAGGTAGGCTTTGATACACTGGTGGAGGTGTAGTATTTCATCGTAACATAGTATCAATTCAAGCTATCAAAAGATTGGTCCAGATTAATCTTCATTACAGTTGATCAACTAAAAATGGGATAAAAATTAGGGATGACAATCACACCCGCGAGTACAGGTGTAACCTTGGGGTGTCTATTGTGTCAGGGCCCGCAAAGATGTAGGTCGGGTGGGACCGGTGGGTGTCATATTTTACCCACGGGTGACCTGAGGGCCTGAAACTATGGTTTTCTATTTTTCGCACTCCATTTAGGTGTCTAAAACTAATCCTTGACACAAGTATATGCACGTACAACGAAGAATGATTTGTATGGACTATGTTGTCTACAAAATATCTACTAGACTAAATTTAAGTTGTTGTGAACTTTTGATTTGTTGGTAATGTGATAAAATGATAATTATGTGTTATTTTTCTCTCAAATTTTATAATCTTTTGGTTATATGTTAGCTTCTTATTAACACACAATATGTGTGACCAGAGACCCACGAGAACACCTACGGTTATGGATGCGAGTATGACATTGCACCTACAAGTCTCCTTGAGGGCAGATGTAGACAAATATCATGAGTCGTCGAGGGCAGGTTTTACTCTACCCGCGCCTTAATTACACGACTATTGTCATCCCTAATAACAAAAATAAAGGTGTAATTCTATGTTTCATTTTATTTGTTGCGGTTTCAATCTCCTTGGCGGAAAAAAATGATAGGCCTTTATTAGGGGAAATCTGCAAGGAGAGCAAAAATATTACACAAAATTGTCTATCAATCCAAATTGATCTTCCTTTATCTTTTTGTTTCTCTTTTCTTTTTGTGGAAAGTGACATTTTATATCTATAATATCTAACCGAAGTGTCATTGTCTTGGCAGTGAATAGGACACTGCCCAAGCACACAATCCACACTCTGTGTTATGCTGTTGCATATTAGTGAGATAAAAAGCATATAACATTATTTCTACAAAAATATTAAATGACAACAAGTTCAGCAGATACAAAATAAACTAACAGAAAGAAGCCATACCGTTTTCTGTAATATAGGTTGGTGTGTTATTGTATCTTTCTTTGTAATACATGACCACTTGTTCCATCCCATCTGGAACAGAATAATAGAAATGTGCTCCTGTCTGCATGAATGAGATTGCAACGACAACAATTACCACTTGATTATTCCCTTCAAGCAGGGTTTCAAACAAATTAGTTTTCCATTTTGTCAGTTCCAAAATCAATTGAAATTTTGCACTCACTAAAAAAGGAGATGGTCAAGGAGATGGTCAGTTTAGTTGTTCCTCACTTTCCTATGACTCGAACACAAATGGGGAAGGAATTTAGGAACCTCCTCACAACCACTAGGATGATGACATATTTCGAGCTCAAATAAATTGATATTAAGTAGTTATGTATTTAATTACCGCTTCACCAATAAGTACTCCATCATCGTTAACTGCTGAACTGGAAACTCGAGCATCCCCAACAAGAAGATCTACTTCACATGGTGAGAAGATGCAATCCTTCAAATATGATGTCGTATAATGATTTAGTCCAATAAAAATCCAATCTTGTGGCCTTTAATTTCTTCTTTTTGCTTGAATGTGAATTCAGGTAAGTTTGAACCTAATATCTTGCGCATCTCTACGGGATAATCACCAAGAATTATAGGATCCAAAAACCTAGCATATATAATTAAACAATGAGGAAATCAAATAATAATATTACAATCTAGCATTTATAGTTAGGATTATTAAGTGTCTATTACCATCCTAAGGGAAAGAAATAGTACCATGGACCACCAAAAGATAAAGCACGTTCAACTGCTAAGATGTCTATTGTGATATTCCGGAATGGTTTGTACCATATTGCGCAAATAGAGATTCCAATATGACCACCTTGCTTCTCCTACAGAATGGAAAAATATATATCAAGGGCTTATTTTCTTTAACAATTATTTAAAAAGCTTCAGTGAGGTTGTTTTTTTAGGATTAGCACAGAGACAAGGATAGGAATATTATTTTTTAGGAAACAGAGGGGCCGAAGCCCCCAGTGAAAAAATTTGTTGAGAAACAAGAAAAACAGAGTACAAAAAAAACAGAACAAAGGAGTGACTACTGTTTGTACCTGATATCTTTTTCTATAAATATTGACTGCATTTGTGTTGAGCTGTATATGGGTTATATGTATTGGTTTTAGGCCCAAGAGGCCCATTTAGATGTATATGTGTACCTAGAAACCAGAAATAGAGAAGCCTTCCAGATATTTCCAATTCAACATGGTGTCGGAGCTGGTGGTGGTGGCGGCGACCATCGCAGCGGCTACGGCGTGGTGAGGCTGTGAGAGCAGGCAAGAAGGGCCGTGGCGGAGCTGATTGGAATCGGCGAGGGAGCTCCCAAAATCGAGCGGTGGTGCTGCAAGCAAGAAGACGCTGGTGAGTATTGGGAGCAACTCCTTCAGTTCGAGGTCAGGTCGTATCGCCAGGGTGAAGGCGGTGGCGCAAGTGGAGGTGGCCGTGTGGACGCATTGGGCTCGGCAGTAGCGTCCGGTGGATCGTCCAAGTTGGTGCTAACCTGCTTGCTCTGTTGCTGCTCGTGAGGGGGAGAGGAGCAGGAAGGCTTGCAGGGAGAAGAAGGTAGCTCTGGTGGAGTCCTTGTTGTGCAGCAGGCCAGCAGTGAGGAGGGTCGTGCGGAGGAAAAGGAAAGGGAGTGGGGCCTCTGTGTGTGGGTTCGTGAGCTATTGTGCTGCGAGAAGAGAAAGAAGGCTGCTGGCTGGTGGTGTTTGCTGCTCGTATTTGTGAATTGTGAGTAGAGGACCTGTGCGGTGGTTTGCTTGGTACTCACTCAGGATTTCTTGGAGTTTGAGTGCTTGAGGAAGAGGAGGTGCAATGTGGTGATTGGTGAAGCTCGAATTGAGTCCTTACTGTACAAGATTTGTGGGAGGTTGAACTAGAAAAGAAAGGTGATCAGATCTGCTAGTTCGTAGAGAGCAGAGAGAAGTTAAAACTAAGAAGCAAATTAATCGGATTCTGGGAGAATACAGTAGTATAGGTTGAGAGCAATGGCAGAGAGTGGAAGGATTGAACAAATGTTTGAGAAGCTGGCTGAAATCCTCACAGCCAATGAACTTGTGAAGTTGGCTCAATTATTTTTAGAAAGGACTTCTAAACTAATGCCAGCTATAGAAGAGTCAAATGGGAAGGCGAAGATGGAAAAATTTCAAGGAAGCTCAAGGGGCAGCGACTTTCCAAAGGAAAATAAAAAGGCGACTATGCTCGGCAATCTCATCAATCTTGCTCGTCCAGACAAAGGTACATCTCGTGCAAACTGGATACTTGATTCAGGTGCATCTAGACATGTCACGGGTGCATCTAGTGAGTTCACATCTTATAGTGCATATCCATCCACATATAGTGAGACTATTCAAACAGCTGATGGAACATGCCAACCTATTAAAGGTGTTGGTTCAGTAAAATGCTCTCCATCAATTACACTCTCATCGGTTTTGCATGTTCCTTCCTTTCCTGTTAACCTACTATCATTAAGTGCTTTAGTTGATCAAATGGACTGCCGGGTATCTTTTGATCGGGAAAATTGTATCATTGAGGACAAGAAGACAGGAAAAGAACTTGGAATTGGCATCAGGTATGGGGGGCTATGGTTCTTAGACCGAAAGAAAGATGACAAGTTCTTGGGTGCTGCATTGACAGCAAGTATAACCGAAGATGAAGCTAAAGTGATGCTTCAACATTATCGATTAGGCCATTTATCATTTGATACTATGGTAAAAGTGTTCCCAGAGATGATGAGTAAGGTGGACAAGAGAAAACTTGTATGTGATGCATGTGAATATGGGAAGCATACAAGATCAACATATGTAAGCAGAGGACTAAGGAGTTTATCACCATTTATGCTTGTGCACTCTGATGTGTGGACATGCCCGGTCACCTCAGTTAGTGGAATGAAGTATTTTGTCACCTTTATTGATTGCTATTCACGCGTGACTTGGATCTATCTCATGAAACACAAGAGTGAAGTACTTAAATGCTTTCATGATTTTTGCTCACTTATTGGAAATCAATATGATGCTCGAGTTAAAGTGTTGAGGACAGATAATGGAACGGAGTATGTGAACAATGAATTCTGTAGTTTTCTATCAGCTCAAGGGATCTTACACCAAACTACATGTCCTGATACACCTCCACAAAATGGAGTTGCTGAGAGGAAAAATCGTCATATCTTGGAGGTTGCTCGCTCACTTATGTATGCTATGAATGTGCCAAAGTTTCTATGGAGTGAGGCAGTGATGACAGCGGTATACTTGATTAATCGTACACCCTCAAGATTGCTTGGTTGGAAAACTCCTTATGAGATGTTACGAGGAGTGAATGAGTTTATTGTTCCACCTAAGGTATTTGGGTGCACTTGCTTTGTTAGGGATCACAGACCTTCTGTGGGAAAATTGGACCCCAGAGCGGTTAAGTGCATATTTGTGGGTTACTCTTCAAGTCAAAAAGGCTACAAGTGTTGGTGTCCTACTGAACGACGTTTGTTCGTTAGTATGGATGTGACTTTTCGGGAATCTGAACCTTACTATGTGGAGAAGACTAATTTAAGTTCCTTGTTTGAGCTTGATGATCAAAGTACAAGTGAGGATGGTCAAGAGGGGGAGAATGACATAGATATGACACAAGAGAACGAAGAAAACCAATTAAGAGGATCAGGAACTATCACAGGATTGATTCCATACAATGTGGGTAATGGCCAAGTGAATGAGAGGCAAGAAACCAGAGACATGGGTAATGGCCAAGTGAATGAGAGGCAAGAAGCTAGAGACAATATAAATATACATCCAAGGCAAGAACAAGGTACTCTTCAAGTTTATACCAGAAGAAAGAAGACAGTTGAAGTGCAACCAGTACACCAACAAGTTGAGCAACCACAATTGGTAGAACAGCAAGAGGAGCAACCACAATGTTTAGATGTTGGTGTTGATGTCATTGGTACTGAGGTTGATCGGTCTACAGCAGGGGGAGAAGATGTCGAACCTTCCATTAACCTGCCTATTGCTTTAAGAAAGGAAGCAAGAAGTACGGCTGGAAAACCTCCAACTAGATATGGGTATGACCATGATATAAGTAATTACGTTTCATATGAATCATTGTCTCCCACATATAGAGCATTTGTTGCATCATTACAATCCACAAAAATCCCTAAAGATTGGAAAGAAGCAAAACTAGATCCTAAGTGGCGTAATGCCATGCTCGAGGAGTTAGCATCACTTGAGAAGAACAAGACATGGGAACTTGTACCCTCTCCGATGGGAAAGAAGATAGTTAGCTGCAAATGGGTTTATACAGTGAAACAAAAATCGATGGTGAGATAGAGAGATATAAGGCAAGGTTGGTGGCAAAAGGATATAGCCAAACTTATGGAATTGACTACGATGAGACATTTGCACCGGTTGCAAAGATGAGCACAGTGAGGACACTAATCTCTTGTGCAACTAATTTTGATTGGCCATTGTACCAATTGGATGTCAAGAATGCATTTTTGCATGGAGATCTTTATGAAGAAGTCTATATGGAAATTCCACCTGGGTTTGCTACCACACAAACCAAAGGAAAAGTGCTGAGACTCAAGAAATCTTTGTATGGTCTAAAACAGTCGCCAAGGGCATGGTTTGATCGATTCAGACGTGCAATGTGTGGTATGGGCTACAAGCAGTGTAATGGCGATCACACCCTATTTTATCATCACTCTGGAAATCGTGTTACTATTCTTGCAGTGTATGTTGATGATATCATTATCACTGGTGATGACACTTTGGAAATAGCTCGACTTAAGGAAAATCTAAGCAAAGAGTTTGAGGTCAAAGATTTGGGTCAACTTCGATACTTTCTAGGCATTGAGATAGCAAGATCTCCTAGAGGAATTGTCCTTTCACAACGAAAGTATGTTCTTGATTTGCTAAATGATACAGGTATGCTTGGATGTCGCCCGCTTCTACACCTATCGAGCAAAACCATAAGTTATGTGCTCAATCTGGAGAGCCAATAGATAAAGAGAAATATCAAAGACTTGTAGGACGCTTGATTTATTTATGTCATACAAGACCCGATATAGCATATGCTGTAAGTGTGGTAAGCAGGTATATGCATGATCCTAGGAGTGGACATATGGATGCAGTTTATAGAATCTTGAGGTATTTGAAGAGTAGTCCTGGCAAAGGATTATGGTTTAAGAAAAATAATCACCTAAATGTGGAAGGATATTGTGATGCGGATTGGGCAAGTTGTCTAGATGACAGGAGGTCGACATCTGGCTATTGCACCTTCGTTGGAGGAAATCTAGTATCATGGAGGAGCAAGAAGCAGCCAGTAGTGTCTCGATCAACGGCAGAGGCAGAATATAGAGCCATGTCTGTGTGTCTAAGTGAGATGTTATGGGTGATGAACTTGTTATCTGAGTTGAAGCTAGGGAAAGGTCCCATGAAGCTTTGGTGTGACAATAGATCAGCAATTAATATTGCTAATAATCCAGTTCAGCATGACAGGACCAAGCATGTGGAGATTGATCGTTTTTTTATCAAGGAGAAACTTGACAATGGAACACTCAAATTGAGTCATGTAACTTCGAGTGAGCAAGTAGCAGATTGTTTAACAAAAGGGTTAGGAGTTAAGGATTGTGTATCAGCCTGTAACAAGATGGGCATGATTGATATTTATCGCCCATCTTGAGGGGGAGTGTTGAGCTGTATATGGGTTATATGTATTGGTTTAGGCCCAAGAGGCCCATTTAGATGTATATGTATATGTGTACCTAGAAACCAGAAATAGAGAAGCCTTCCAGATATTTCCAATTCAACAATTTGCATGTGACAATATCATATTGTGTCCTGCTATGTATGGCTCTATTGTGGAATTCCCAAAGGCACAATTGCCAAATGGCTGAGTGCAGCGACCGGGTGGGTACAATCCATCCATATAACCGAACTTCAAGAACAGATTTGGCTGATTAAATGTCATCCAAAATTTTACTCGATCACCAAACATCATGAAGCATACTTCTGCAAAGTAGCCAAAGTCCTTCCTGGAAGGTATTTCGAAGTCAGATAAATCAAACCATCAAGAAATATAATGCACCTTTATGACATAGCAACAATCCCAATAGACATACTGAATTTCTGAGCTCAACCATCCACCATATCGCATTTCCAGTTCTTGTGGAATGTCGTAATGTGATATTGTTACAAACGGTTGTATGCCTATTTATAAACGAAATCAACAACTTATGTCTTCAAAATAGTGTTTCCATTGCACAAATTTTATAGACTTACCTTTTTGCAGAAGAGCATCTATAAGCTTATTGTAAAATGCTACACCATCTTGATTAACATGTCCGAATTGGCCTCCTACAGCAAGTTAATTATGAAGAATCAGTTTGCTACATTGACTCTCCAAGTGAACAATAAATTCCTTACAGAAGCAAGTGTGTTAGTTAAGTATTCTAAACTCACTTGGTAGAATTCTTGTCCACGATATGGAGAACCGGTATGAGTTGACACCCAAGGAATGCATCAATTCAATGTCTTCCTGGAGCAAAAAAAAAACATGCTTAGGTAGTTGAGGTAGGATTCACGTGATGAACAATATACAATATAACTGGCATAGAAATTCATTTCACACACTAATTAATCAATAAAGGATAATATTAGCATTTTGGAGAGAGAAAAAAATGAAATTGCATGTAACCAAAAAGGGGGTGGGGGGAAGAGTTTACCATGTAATGATGATAGTGATCAGCAGCAGTATCACCGTTGCTTCCATCCTCGATTGTACCTGAAACCAGTATTAAAGATTGAAGGAACATAAAGGTCAACACAAATAAATAAAGGGAAAGAACTATTGACACGAAAGGAGTTGTCCCCTGAATGAAAGTGGACAGGTGATGCAAATTATCATTCCTCACCTAGCTTATGGGAGAATACATCCCAATTGCTGAGGCCTCTCTTACCCTCTAAATATGCACCTTCAATCTGATTTAATCAATATATTAAATTAAATGTTATGTATATATATCACAAAGACCAATCCAAGATACGAGTAGGACAATGCAATAGATCATGAGTAGAGGAGGCCGAGCGAGCAAGCGGGCGACAGACGCAGAAAGTGCTGCCTGGCGACACGAGCTCCCCTCCTCGTCGGGGGGTGTCCTAGGCGCCGACCTGGTCGGCCACGCCGACCAGGCCGGCCCACCTAGTGGCCCGCCTAATGGCCCGTGGCGTCGCCGTCGTCAACCTCCGCCGCCGCCGTCGTCTTCGCGCCCTAGGGCTCGTCGAGCTCCGACGAGCTAGGGCGCGCAGCGGCAGCGCTCTCCCTCCCCTCCCCTCTCTTCTTCTTCTTCTCCCCTCGAGCTCGAATCTCGCCGCCGCCATGGACTACCTTCGTTTCCCCGCCCCGACCCATACCCAGCCGGATGGGTCTCACACGCCGGCCCGCCGCGAGCTCACCGCCCGCCTGCCGCCTGCCGCCGCCCGTGTCGGCGGCGCGCGGCCAGGCCAGCCCGGGCTCTTTCTATGGCGGGGAGAATGGAGGGGAGGGGAGGTCGACGGCTAAAGGCGGCGGGTCGGCGAACCCTCGCGGCGGCGGCGACTGAACCCTATATCGGCGTAGCTCGTCCGGGCGAGGTGACAACGGGATCGAAAACGATGACCCTTCACGGGCTTTTGGGCCGCCAAAGTGGTGGGCTGGCCTAGCTGGGGGGTGTCGGCGCGGCCTCCGGCGCCGACTGGTCGGCCGCTAATATTCCAGCTCCTCGTCCTTGCCCCACGCGATCCTCACTCCACGGCCCCTCGATCCGCTGGTGTTGTGAGGGTGTCGGCGCAAGGGGTCCAAGTCGAGGGCTCGACGGCTCCGCCACTCAAACGCGAATACTCAAGGCAGAGACACCACCGCCCTATAGAATGTTGTGCGACTTCACATTTTGTGGAGAGCTCAAGGTAAGTCACCGTGGATGGATGGGCCTGTGGGATCCTTTGTGTTCGGATGAGCGTTGGGTTGTTCTTTATTGGGTCAAATGAAGTCAACTAAATTGACAGGGGTTGTGGTACGTTCTGTAGATATCGGGTATATTGGGTAATTCGGGTATTGTGACTTGTTAACCGAAGTAATTTCGGTATCTCAAGTTAATATCCCGAACTACCCAAAAACATTTTCGGGTTTGGGTAATTCGGGTCCAGATCCGGGTAGTTCGGGTTCGGGTAACGAGTATTTTGCCCAAAGTGAGTGGCACCCTCTCTTCTTCCTTTGTTCGGTTGTGCGCAAGGCTCGTCTGATGCTCCTCTCCTCTCCGCTTGGGTGCGCCGCCGTTGGCCTGACCAGCCTCTCGAGATCTTTCTTCCCCTACTCATGACCTCCAAGACGTAGATATCTAGAGCAGCCGTCGAAAGTGCTTGCCACATCCGCGTCAACTCACGCACGCCGCCACCTTCCCCAACTCATGTCTTCCACGTGGCCGGCGGCGGTCTTCCGCTTCGACGTGGGCCTCGAGGCTCGCCCGTCCTTCTCAGCGCACGTGCTTCCTGGGCCAGTCCGCCCGAAAATCGGCCTAGCAAGCCGTGCCTGGGCCGCTGGTCAGGCACGAGGCTTGGGAGGCACAGGCTATGCCGCCCGCCCCACTCGGGCTGTACATGGCATGGGCTCGTGTCGGGCTGGCCTGTTGGACATCTATAGCACCAGTACAACACAAAAGACTTGTATATTCGCATGGGGTTTGGAGCGAGCACACCATTAGCCGCTGTAATTCGATCATGCCCACTTTTTTTGTTGAAGAACTCAGGGGTAAAAAAACCTAAAAATGCATTAAAAATAAAAAGTGCATTTTTTCGAAAACCTGAAGTACAAAAATAAGTTAGCGGTTATTACAGCCAGACAGAAGAGCTCAAGAAACAAAGGAGACAAAGGAAAAAAAAACACTTTAACAATTACCAAAATGGCTTCAATAGAAGTTTTTTTAAAAAAAAAAAAACACACTACAAGAATACCCATTGATCAAAATTTGCTGAAAGCGCGAACTTAACTCTATGCATCAAAGGCATAAGTTCTTTGCAGAATAAACCATCTCTTTGCACAAGTCTGTTTTATGAACCAGTCGTTTGATTACAGAAACTTTAGTGCTCCGATGGCATGGGCGCTGGCGCATGGCTGCCTGGGTGTCGACCTGCCTAGGAGGAGGAATACCTGGTATGCGGAGGTGGAGGTCCCGAACATGAAGCTGTCAGGGAACTGGCCGCGGTCGAGGGCCGAAACGCACGGGCACGGCAGGATCTCGTAAGCGAGCAAGAGCAGGAACCACACCACCTCGGCCGCCATCTCCGATCTCGCAGTCGCGGTTATTCTTCAGTTCTCCTGTCTGAAGCTCTCCCAGCTTCTCTCAAATGAAATTAGATTCGAACACGAGCTTTTTCTTTGGTGCGCGCGCGCACTTACCTGTCCTGTGTGCTGTAGCCTGGGCTGCGTGGCTGTTTTTGGTAGGTGAACGTGACGGCCGGCGCTGTGAGAATGCGATTTTGCAAGGGACCTGACGCTGACGCAAGAACCGCCACCACCGCAGCCCGTGGGTTTCAGTTTCAGGCTTTTTTTTTGAAAAGCGGCTGGCAAGCCCGGCATATATTAATAAGTAGAAGAGTAGTACATGCGCAAGCGGCGCAAACAACTTTCCAGATTGACAGACTGTCAAAATGGGCGAGAGGAACTAAATTGACTACTCACACTCTAAAAACAACTGAAGAGCGTCATCTAGCTGCACTTTCATGGATACTCCCCATGTTCGTCCCCGCCTCCGCCGCAATCGCAGCCAGCGCCCTGCAAAGCTCCATGTCATCAAGCCTCGCTGCAGCCCGTAACGCACTGACCGCCTTCTCAGGTAGGTCCTGTCTGAAGCTGTCAACGTAGCTTGTGATTGCAATGTCTGACGCCGATGACCCGCCATTGATGAAGTCCAGGTCACGCGCAAGCTTGAGCTGGGCACGTTGTGCCACCGGCACAGAGGAAGGACGAGCGACTTGACGCAGGCTGAGTTTCAGGCTTTCAGTTCCCCAATCCCAGTCCGGACATGTGTCACGTTCATTTCATCTTCTTTTTGGCGTACGCTCGCATGGTTTGGTTGTGGTCTTGTGAAATTGTGCCTCTGTACTGTGGCCTCAAGGTAGCACAAGCCTGGACCCTGAGAGACGCTGCATGAGATCCAATGCCAACGTGAACCTCAATGTTCATCCAGGGCAGGCGCATACATGAAAACTTCCGGTCGGTGATTTGTGTTCAGTGTATATCTAGGATGGTTATTGCCGTTATCCTCTGAGGACGGAGCATGAAGAACTTCCCATTCCACGTAATGAAACATGTGCTAATGCACGCTTTTGAAAAAAAAAAGTGATCAATGCTAACAACCAACGCTAATGTGTTGGATCTTACTGACGACAGTGAGGTCGATAGAGATGGAGCATGGGTTTCTCAGTAGCTGAAATGGGCTGTGGGGGTGCCTTTTTCGTGATACGAAACCCATCGCTTTTGTAGAGGGATGGAGACCGACGCTCCCCATCAAGCCACTCGGCCCCGGCGAGCGAACCACCGCAATCCGCCCAGATCCCGCTTACCGAGTCCAAAGCCAGCGTCGTCGACGACGGGAGGCCGCGCTGTTGCGACCGGCAACACGCCAAGTCAACCTTCCGCGACCCGGATCCGGAGAAGCAGGCGCGACGTGTCTTGCAAAACAGGTTAGAGGGGCGTCCCGACGACAACTTGTCCGTTCGGACCACGACCGCCAACAGGTTCCAAGCGGGGAATCAGCGCGGGTGACGCCCTCTACACGGAAGAGGTTACGAGTTGCCTGCTTCCCCATCCGGACGCGGCCTAAGCCGTGCCACGTGGCGCCTTGATGGGTACCCGCGTCGTTTAGTCGCTAGGTCGCCAGTGGTTTCCCCGTTAGTACAACTCTCTAAGCTCCACCGTTTGAGCCGGTGATCTATGTTGTGTGCTTGCTTCGTCCCACTATTGGCATGTCGCCTAATAATGGGCGAAGCCGTGTAACAAAACTTCATTTTCCCTTAAAGCAATACACGCACACGCGTGTGATTTTGAAAAAAAAAAAAGCCAACCGCCCCAACGCAGATCCGGGTTCCTCGTGCTCTGATCTATTCCCATTTATCACCTCACTGTGTTCCATGCCCAAAAGTGGCGAGGAGAGACCCCGGACAAGGTATGTGGTGGACATTCGCTTCTCAACTGGCCAACAACCTGCTCACCCAAGGACAAAGGTGGCCTGGGCATCCTTGATTTGGAGAGATTTACTAGAGCCCTCAGGCTATGGTACCAATGGAGACAATCGGAATGAGCGTGGAGTAAACTGGAGATACCCTGTGACTCGGTGGATCGGGATCTCTTCAATGCGTCGACAATTGTTACAGTAGAAAATGGGAAGAAAGCAGGTTTCTAGACCTCAAGTTGGTTAAATGGTTTAACGGCAAAAGTAATCGCCCCATGTCTCTATCTTAAGTCCAAAAGGAAGAGGTTCACGGTCTACTATGGTTTAAAAAACCGAAAGTGGATTGATTTATATACACCCACCTACGTCACCAATAGAAGTGACAGAGTTTGTTAATCTTTGGAAAGCAATTGCATCAATCACGATTAATGATACAGTGGAGGATGATATAAAATGGAGATGGACGACAGATGGGGAATACTCCACAAAAAATGCTTACCTCGCTCAGTTTGAAGGATGTTTTTACAGAACCAGGTTAACCCCTATCTGGAAGGCTAAAGCTGAGACTAAATGCCGTTTTTTTTTTTTTTTTTTTTTTTTTTGCCAGGACCCTGTTGCATAAAAGGATTCTCACAGCAAATAATTTAATCAAAAGGGGGTGGACGGAGGATGCAGATTGTAGGTTATGTGGAATTGAACTGGAAACGCCGGGCCACTTATGTAAAGATTGTCCGTTTACCATGCAAAAGTGTGGGAGAGCTTATCAGACAATGGCTGCAGCTATCGAGATTGCAATTGGTAAATACTTCGGGATCTCTTCACAGCTACTGGTGGAGATGCATGCAAAAATTCCCAAAGAGGGAACGGAGAAGTTTAGACGGGATCTTCATTTACTTCTGGTGGAATATTTGGAAGGAAAGAAACAGGAGGCAATTCCAACAAAAGGCACTAAATCCATCTCAAGTAGCTACGTTATGCAAGGATGATATTCTGCAATATAGGTTGGCAATGGCCCCTTAGTGGACCGACAGTGGTTAGTTAGGATTGTTGTTTTTCTCATAAGGTGGCTTCTGTTTATTTTCCACCGGTTAGTGTAGTTTAGCTGTGCTAGATATCGAGTTGTAAAGTTGGTTGTAAAGTCGATTTGTAAATTGTTTTGTTTTTCTTTTCTTTCGTCTAATAAAATCTACGGCAAAGTTTTTGCCGTCCTATCAAAAAAAGAAATGGGCTGTGGTCGTCCGTCTATGAACTACTACACCCGTAATGATCAGACAGAGACATTCAGATCGTCTGAGTGCATCTACCTGCCAGCATCTGGTACAAATCCTTAAGCCATCGAGCAGCAGTACATCATGATCCACTATGCAGCAGTACCTTTTGTAATGATGATCCCATATCTATATATACACACTAGGACACAGCACACGCATTCTAATATCGCGAGGAAGGAGACGAGCACGAGTATGCCTCACTCCTGAGTCCTGATCAGGCCTGCAAGGCTAGCTGTAGTTTAGCAAATAACATTGCATTCGATCGCTGGAACTGGAAGCAAGCATCACGAGTCTGCTCTCCGCCGTGCCTGCGGCTGCGCTTCGTCGTCGGTGATCATCAGGCTGGTGTCGCCTGCGAGGAAGCCCTGGTACCACCTCGCAGACATCCGGGGCGTCCTCTCCTGGGTGTCGAAGTCGACGTGGTACAGGCCAAATCTCAAGCTGTAACCGAAGGTCCACTCGAAGTTGTCTAGGAGCGTCCACACGAAGTAGCCGCGCACGTTTGCTCCGTTCCTGTATTATGTATTCAGCGTCGATCGACAGGTTGAAATTTCGTCAGAGAAAAACAATTGCCTGCTGATCGATGATTCTCTGCTTCTAGGTGAACGGAACCCATGGATAAAAAGGATATAAATTCTTCTAGATTAATTGATTGTTGTTGGTAAGCTTCAATGTCATCACCTGACTGCTTTGGATAGCCATGTGACGTAGCCCTGCAGGTAGTTCTTTCTTGCCACGTCGTTGATCAACTCTTCACGGTTGGCATCACTCTGTTGTGAGAAACCTGAAATCAACAACTATATACCTCAGAACATATGACCATTGATCTTGCATGGAAATACAGAAATAAGTCACTCCATCTTCGATCAGGGGTCCAAGCAAAGCTGTAGAGGCTCACCGTTCTCAGTGATATACACCGGCGTGTCCTTGTACCTCCCGTTGACATACATGATAGCCGGCTCTATGGCTTCTGGGACATCGTAGAAACCTGCCAGCGCAGTCTGCGAGATCGAGGTTTACAATACAAATGAAGTAAGTACCGTACTATAACATATATTTGAACAACGAAGGATAATATATATATGCAAGTGTTGGTTGGTTCTTACATCTTTCCCGATCTTCATTCCATCTCTTTCCCCGGTGGCCAAGACAAGCGCGTTCCCTTCGTATGTCTGAAGGTCGCACGGGGAATGGATGCAATCCTTTGCGTAGATCGCTGTGTAATGGTTCAGCCCGATGAAATCCACCTTGTATTGCAGCAGCAGCTTCTTCTCCTCGGCGGTGAAGGTTGGCAGGTTCGACTGCAAGATCTCTCGCATCGCGCTGGGGTAATCGCCGAAGAATAACGGATCCAAAAACCTGAAAAACAAAACCAAAACAATATATCATATATAAATGTGTGCAGTCGACAGAATTCTTCTTGCATATATATGACATTTTCGTGATGACATACCATTCAGTCTCGAAAGACTGCGCGCGTCGCGCCGCCTGAATGTCCTCCGTGGCGTTCGTCAGGGGCTCGTACCATTTCATGGCGGTCACGATCCCGATGGAGCCGCCCTGCTTCGCCTGGTAGTTGTCCTTGTAGTTGCGGACGGCGGCGGCGTGGGACAAGATGATGTTGTGCGCGGCGGCGTAGGGCTCCCTGTGCGAGTTGCCGCTGTTGCAGGTGCCGAACGGCGGCGAGCAGTGGCCGGGAGGGTACACGCCCAGCATGTACTCGAACTTGGAGAACAGGTTGGGCTCGTTGAACGTCGTCCAGAACCTCACCCGGTCGCCGAACGCGCCGAAGCAGACGTCCGCGTAGTACGCGAACTCCTCCCTGATCCCAGTGCCCAGCCAGCCCACGTATCGGACCTCCAGCTCGTGCGGCATGTCGAAGTGGTTCAGAGTGACGAATGGCTGGATCCCTGATAAATTAGTAGATGAGTGTATAAAATCCAAAACGTGTGAATTTGGTTCTGATTGAGATCTAATTTATCTAAGTCCATAGTGTGCATGAGATGGACAAGGACATCCTACCTTTCTGAAGGAGCTCATCAATCAGGCGGTTGTAGAAGGCTATCCCACCTGCGTTGACGCCACCAAGCCGGCCTCCTACAAATAATACATTGTCCACATCAAAGTAAGGAACCGATCGATCACGTACAAGGCAAAGCTTTGCCCAAAATATTATGATCAATCAGATGATCTTGTTGGCATACATACTTGGTAGAATCCTGGCCCATGAGATGGAGAATCTGTATGCGTCGACGCCCAGCGATTGCAGGATCTCCACATCTTCCTGTACACATGCATCAGCCTCAACACATGATCCAGACGTTAGCGATGATAGAATGTTGCTGTTTCTGTGATCTTTACCGTGTAGCGATGGTAGTGGTCGTCAGCTACGTCCCCGGTGCGTCCGTCCAGGATACTTCCAGCTTAAGAACCAAGAGCAAAATCATCAGCGCCTTGAAGAATAAATTGTTAATCGCTAACAATACATCAGTACGTACGAATGGACCGATCGAGACGCTCCAAAATCTTTTTAGGTGAGCTGCAGCAATCAGAGATCGTAGTAACTGTATCTGGTTGGATGATGAACACGACAGCTCGACAGAGCTTTACCCAAACCAAAACAGGGAACAAATAAGGATAAGAATCGATCGAGCAGTTGCGTGGCGCTGGAGACATGCATGACCGCATCATCAGCAATCCACGGAGGAAGCAACAAAGCGGTAGTGGCAAGCAAGTTAGGTAGTGCCGCCCAGTGAGACATCACTGGGAGAATAACACGGAGTTCTAGATGTCCGAAAAGATCTGATGCTTCTTTTGTCTGTAGGAAAGCCGATGCTCTTTTTTTTGTTCGTCTCTGAATATTGGTGGATCGGATATGCCTGCCTGCGCCGGCGAAAGGTCATTTTCCAACGTGCGTCGCTGTCATCTACTTTCTACGTCCCGATTTCCCGTAATAGAATAGAAGTTCCTGATTTTTTTCTCCCTCTGTCACAGACATGAGCTGTGATAAAATCTGAAAAAAATAGCTGATCTTACCTCTCTAACTTATCTCTCCTATTCATGCATGAAGCTGTTGGTGAAACTATTTTGCCGAACAATTTTTTCGAAACATCTCAACTTTACCTTGGGAGTTAGCTCGTAAAGTTGTTATTTCAAAAGAACAACTTACTAGTGAAGTTGTGAGCTGTGCTAAGCGGGGCCTTTATATGGCCAGTCTCCGTGCAAGATTTATCATATCTTTTTATGAAGAAGAGTGAAGAAATTAGTTTTATGGGAAAGTCATGTCTATCGAGTGAGTGTTTTATTCATGTTTCATTTTATCATACAAGACATGGCGGTTTTGAAAATAAAGTTATTAAACTTTTCACCGAGACTAGTCTCAGTCTGGACACGTAAGTTAGGAGAAAAGAAAACGTACTATGCATAGAAAATTAGAAGGTGGGAGAGAGATATGTTATTGGTAAAAGAAGAAAGTTGTACTGGGAAAAGAGAAAAGTATATTCAGAAGTGAGAAGGACAAGTAGTATTTAAGCAAAATTTGAATATTATATAATGGTTTCTATTATGGAACAGAGGGAATTCAGCAGGTAGTACGGATCATCCAGATGATTACAACACAAGGACGAATATAGTATCTTCCTTACCACTACCATTTGTGGTGGGTGAAAGTTTGCTCTGCGTTTCGTTTTGCTTTGGTTTTCGAAGAGAATTAAGGAGACAAGAAAACAAGGATTTTTCTGAAGGAAGCTTTCAGTAACAGGTGCGATGAAACGGACAGACGCACTGATGTTATTGTGATAGGCGTTTCCCATCAGACAACGAGAAGGGACGAAAACTCTCATTCTCAGTTCTTTTCGAAGCACCGCTAATGGCGATGCCACACTACTCCGTCCGTACTATGGATGAGCAAGCGTAGGAAGAAATGACTCACCGTGCGTGTGGGTGAAGACATCCCAGTTGCAGAGACCCTTGCCGTCCTCCAGGTACGCGCCTTCAACCTGGCAGCGGCGGCGGCGGCGGCGGGACAGAGGCAAACACTTGTCAACAAGAGAGCGGCGACGGCCGGCGTGCTGGAGCACACGAGATGCTGCCGGAGGCCGGAGCAAGCCAGGCAATAGAAGCGAGTTAATTAGCAGCCCAGTCATCAGCATGATGGACTCACCTGGTACGCCGACGTCGCGGCGCCGAAGACGAACTCCGGCGGGAACTCGCCGCGATCGACCGCGCGCGCGGCCGGCGCGAGCAGCGCCACCAGCACCAGCACGGCCGTCGCCGCCGCGGCAATGGCTCTCGCCGCCGTGGCCATCGTTGCTTCCTCCGCCTCCCGGCTGCTGCTGCCCTCTCTCGCTCGCTCGCTCGCTCGCTGTCCGCCCGGTACCAGCCAGTCACCCTCACGGACCTCACCAAAGGCAGTGACTCTGATGAACGGCTCCGGTCCGGCCTCCTCTTGTTGCTGTCGCAGCGTCGCGTCGCCTACTTAAAGCTGCTGCTCGCCTCGTGTCGTGCATGCGAGCGTGGGTGTGACGACCATGTGACGGTCGGACGGACGGGTCCCGCCGGCCGGTGGTGCGTATAGGCGACAGCGAAAGCGCCGGCGGCCCCGCTGCGGTCGCGTGGCGCACGTGAAAGCGATCGATGTCATATCTCCAAGCAAAACGGGGCGCAAAGACAGCCCGCACGGAGATCGCGCGCATATGGGCATATTTCGACGGGAAGTCTAGCTTGGATTTCATATCCTTGACCAGGACGCCATACACGACGTACGCACGCCTTGAAACTCCAGCTCGCGTTGCCGTCTCCGGCCTGAACATCATGCTCCGCCGGCCGGTGCGCTAGTCGTGGCCTGTGACTTACGTAGGACTGAGGAGTGCACTGTTCGCGCAAGGAAGTGTCGAAAGCAACCAACACCAAACCACGACCACGGGCACCAGGGACTTGACTGCTGGCCACTGGTTTGACGAGCTGTGCGATGCCGATGCCGTAGACGGTGCACGCCTTGACGAGCTCCAGCAGCTTACGTTGCCTCAGCTTGGCACCACGGGCAGCGCAGGACGCCAGGACTGACGTACTGAGGGTAAGGTAGCTGGGCACGCACGGTCCTAATTTCACTGTCATCTCCGTGTCACGCTAGTTACCGCTACCAACCCCGCGGGTTAATGAAGTCGCCCAGTGAATCGCGTCGCGTCCCTTTCACGGATGGATGCATGCGCGGCAAGATGTGCCAAGCCGCGACGTACGTGTGTGACGGTGACGCCTCAGGGGTTCCGTTAACCGCTGGATTTGTGCTACACGCACGTCGCGCACGCGCAGGACAAAATCGCTATTCACAGGTCGCCAACGCCAACCAACCCAAACAACGGCAACGCTCGTCGGCTCGTGAGCCGTGGGACCCGTGTGTCCGACGTACGAAAGCACCGTGATCGATCGTTTTGGATGAGGGAGGTGTGCACGCGGTGGTTCTCCCGCGGCGCGCGGTGCGGTGGGCAGCGCCGGGAGGAATAATCTGGAGTTGGAGGCACTCTCCGGCCAGCGGCGCGAATGGTTGCCTGTCCGACCATATCATCGATCAGCGGAAACATTGATTACACGGGTGGTTGATTCGATTACACAGGCTAATTATTTGGGATTCCTCTTGCGCTTTGGCGAAACCCACATGCTTTGCACATGGATAGAGATTTGCATCTGCTTCGTACAATCGCACTTGCACATGAATAACCATTTTTGCAGTCGTACGGAATCTCAAAACACGGGTAAACTTTAAACAAATTGTGCCTGCCGCATTGATCGAGCTATATATATATATACAACTTCAGCGCGCGAGTAGACGCGACGCGGCTTCGGTCAAGCAACATGAAACTCGTTCGCCTCGCTACGGTTGTAGTAGTATAATATTGTTTGTTCAAGTTGTACACCAACAAGTGGGCAAGCTGTACACCAAGGCAGAGAGCCCACTCCATGTGGAGTTTTGGACTCGATTAACAGAGAGCCCAATATTGCAAGGAAGTCATTGTGCCACATACCTCAGATCCAAACCTTTTTTTAAAAAAAAAGATTGAAACTGTGGGGTAACAAATCCAATAAACCATATCTCGAAGGCAGCTTCGCTGAGATTCAAAGTTATTTGCCTCGTGTACACAATTTACATCGCTCCATCTCCACTCGTACGCAGCCAAACCCTAACCCAATCCGAGGCCACCGTCGCCGCCTCGGCACCCTCCCAATGTCTGACTCCAAGCCATCCCTACCACCTGCTCTGGGCGTGTTCCCTCTCTCCAATTCATCTCACCTTCCTGTTGCTGGTTCGTCTCTCTCCCCTCCTGCCATAATCTCCGACAGCTCACCTTTCTCTCCCTCCCTCCTACTGCTACATTCCTCTCTCTCCCCCATTCACCTCATCTTCTTCTTGCGGGTGGCTCGTCTCTCTCCCATCGGCTAGTCTCCGGCAAGCGACCATTTGTCCACGAGGTGATTGGATGGGGAATGTAGCGAGGAGAGAAGGAAGGGGGGGGGAATAGATTATGGTTTTAGAGAGGATAAGAAAGGGGAAACCTGATATTGGATAGGAGGAGGCGACGACAGAGAGGAGAGAGAGAGAGAGAGAGAGAGAGAGAGAGAGAGAGAGAGAGAGAGAGAGAGAGAGAGAGAGAGAGAGAGAGAGGCAGTGAGCAGCTGAGGCAAGAGCGCCGAAGAGAGAAGGCGACGGCGGGAAGGATTTGAGAGAGAGAGAAACGGGGAGAGGGAGGGAGGGAGAGAGATGGAGGGAGAAGACAGAGGTGGAAGATGACTTGGAGGAGGAGAGGGAGAGATGCACGGCAATCGCCTCAGCTAGTGGACTAGGTTCTGCACAAATCTTAAAGTGGAACATCATCCGACGATGCAGAAACTACCTTCCCGGGAAGTGGCCTACGGAAAAAACCGGACTCAACCAAACCCCTCTAAGATCCAAACCTTTTTTCCACTCCTCAAAACAGTGGGGCAGGTTCTGAGAATGGCCAGGGAAGGCAAGAAGCACCTATAAGATCGAATTGACTCTAGGGTTGATGGGTCTAGAACCTGATTGCCCTCTTTCCTTTAGGGTTGACCTGCTTCGATCCACCGCTGATTTGAGGAGCGGAGCCTATTCACGAACGGTCGAACCGAACCTATTGCAGGCATATGAATCATGCTAATGTTTAGATATTTTTTTACATAAAAAACACACTTCATGTTTAAGTCTTAAAAAACCAGTGAAGTTTCCACCGAATTTCACAATTTTGGTGGTGGCAAAAAAAAAACTAACACCAAAATTTGAACGGGCAACATGTTCACTGGTCACACGCTTATATACGGCTCCCTCTATTGAGCTTCATGTAAACTTTGGAGAAACCGTTTGTACCAAAGCGCGGATGACTTGGGCTTTCTCTCCTGTGTTTGGTAGTCGACATAGTGAAGACCAAAGCGGAGTGTGTATCCGAATGTCCACTCAAAATTGTCAATGAGAGACCAGAGGAAGTAACCTCGAACATCGGCGCCGTCCCTAACAATTTCATTCAGTTACGTTAGGTAGCAGGGAAACAGTTTGTCCACGCATGGATGCAATTAATCAAGCTGTGAACTTTGAAACTAAAAATGCAACTGACCTGATAACTTTGGCAAGTTTTGTGAGGTAACCATCAAGATACTGTATCCTGTCCTGGTCGTCAAGCCAATCTTCGACATGGTTGTAACCATCTCCACCTTGTGCATAGCCTGAAGAAGTTAAATTTTTGAGTATTTATTGTATGTTGCGGACTCTGAACATCATTAAGGAAACTCAGAACTGCAAGCTTGCACCATTTTCAGTTATAAACATGGGAAGATTGTTGTATCTCTTCATGATGTAGGTGACCATCTTCTCTATCCCGTCAGGAACATCGAAGAACAGCGGCATCGCTGTCTGCAAAAAACGAAACGTCAGTCAGAACGTCGACCGACTTCATTTTTGTTTCAAGTAATTAAGCATGTCGACATCAATCTTATTACTGGAGGCCCGATGGGAATTCCATTTCTATATCCGGTGAAGGCCGCCCACGCATATTGGAGATCCTGACCCGATGGGCAATCTGAGGTGAACATGCAGTCCTTCACGTACAACGTCGTGTAGTGGTTGATCCCGATGAAGTCCAGCTTGTAACCCAGCAGCTTCCTCTTCTCCTCCGGCGAGAAGGTCGGCAGCTTGGATCCCAGGAGCTTTCGCATCTCCGGTGGGTAGTCGCCGTAGATTATCGGATCAAGAAACCATGGAACGCCGAAGGCCAATGCCCGTTCAGTCGCCATCCGGTCCACTGGTGTGTCCGTGAGTGGAACGAACCAGAAGGCGGACATCACAATGCCAATCGTGCCATTCTGCCTTCTCTGCACCAGGTTTCAACCGAAAATTTAAACGGGGAGGTTGAGTAATGTTGTGGTGATCATCAGTTGCCTCTGGTTAATCAAATAACCTGGTACTTTTTCTTGTAAATCTCGACGGCGGTGGCGTGGGACATGACGACATTGTGCGCGGCAACATAGGGCTCGGCGTCGGAGTTTCCCTGGGCGCAGGAGCCGTACGGCGGCGAGCAGCGGCCCGGCGGGTAGGCGCCGAGCGTGTAGCCCTTGCTCACGGCGACGTTGGGCTCATTGAAGGTGGCCCAGTTCTTGACGCGGTCGCCGAACGCCGAGAAGCACACGTCCGCCAGGTGGCCGAAGTCTTGCCGGACCTCGGCGCTGAGCCACGCGCCGTACCTGTCCTCAAGCTCTTGAGGGATGTCGTAGTGGGCCAGCGTCACGAATGGCTCTATTCCTGTACGTGCTCGACACGATCCAGCCATCCCAAAATCAAACGTACGTGTTGGAATTCAGAATTGTCATTTCTGTCGGTATTGATGGAGCTCACAATGGATGTGATTCTGGTGAGGAGGTATTGTCATTTTTTAATGGGTCTCATCGGGTGAAGGATCAGTTTATAAGCTGACATGATATTTGGTTATGGAGATGCTGTGTGTTCAAATACCCAAATTTGTATGACATTGTTCACAAGAAACATGATACTTGTGTTCAAAATACGCAAATCAGTTAATGAGCTTTCCACTATAGATTAGTATGGTTATGTAGGATGTATTATCTCTTTTAAGAGTCTATCGAAACAATTTAATTGTGACTTTTCTTCGATGAACCTTGTAATGAGTTCGGTTTGGTTTTTCCAGAGGAAAAAGTCTATATCACACCCCACCTATGGGAGGAGGACTACATAACCCCTAACCTATAAACAGTCTACATCACTTCACGAACTTTCTAAAACCCGGTCGAATTACCTTTAAAAGCAGTTTTAAAAAATCATAGTCAATCATAAAAAAAATTATAAAATGAAAAATTCAATTGTGTTGGACTCCAGACGAGTAGATCTATACAATGAACATATAATATGGTATGTTTTAGTTCATTTTTTTTTTTTTTTTTTTGTTGTAGCTTCAGATCTATGCTTTTCTTCATAGCTGTAAAAAAAAATATACTAAAGCATATCATATTATATGTTATTGTGTAGATCTACTCATCTAGAGTCTAACACAATTGGATTGTCCATTTTATAATTTTTCTGCAAAATACTATGATTTTCAAAACTGCTTTAAAGGGGTAATTTGATCGGTTTTGGCAAGTTTAGAGGGCGATGTATATACTGTTTATTAGGTTAGAAAGGTTATGTAGTCCACCTCTCATAGCTGAGGGTGTGATATAGACTTTTTCCTTTTTCCAGAGAGGAGATCAAGGCAGAAGTTACTGTCCATCATCATTAATAAAAAAACATAAAATAAGTGACGATGGTTACGGGAGATATTACCTTTGAGCAGCAGTGAATCAATGAGCTTGTTGTAGAAAGCGATGCCTTCAGGGTTGACTTGGCCAAATCTTCCTTCTACCCTCGGCAAATGAAACATTTTCAAGGGGTTAAGTAGATCGATCTTGCAAAGATTTCAACATGGACCGACTGAGAAATTCATGGCGGAAGCTTTTAAGCATATCCAGAACAAACTCACTTGGAAGAACTCTGGCCCATGATATCGAGAATCTGTAGGCGTTCGTGCCAAGAGAGTGCATGAGCTCAATGTCATCCTGCAAAGAGGCAAGATTGCGGCGCTTCAGGTGTAATTTATCGAAAAACAGGGGGAACAAATTTTAGTCAAATGCAATGATACTATTTTGTAACATTAGTAGTACTACCTCGTAACGATGATAGTGATCATCCGCGGTATCCCCGGTGCTTCCATCGTCGATTCTTCCTGAAACATATATATAGAGTACGTGGGTTTGCAAATTGCAATCCATGCAGGCAGAACGACGGCAGTTGAGCTGGAAATTGTCTGATTTACCTGGTAGGTGAGTGAAGACATCCCAGTTGCTTAAGCTTTTGTTGCCCTCGAGGTACGCACCTTCGATCTACAAGTGAAAACAAGGTTACATCAGTCAGCACGGCTTACTGAACTACTATTTTTATTTTATATTTTGTTTTATATTCTTCACCATGTTCATATATCAGTAGCAATAATCCATCAGACGCAATTACGCAGGGTACGTGGGCCTGTAATCACTAGAGCGAATGCGATTCTGACCAAGTTCTCCACTTCTCTTCCGTAAAACTGAAGAGGCCAAGGAACCAAGCGCCTGCAACTGCGGCATGGGCTTGGCAAGAGATGGAGGCCGGCAACAAGGCAAACGAGACGAGAGATGGAGGTCGATGGATGACCTGGTAGGAAGAGGTGGCCGTGCCGAAGACGAACGACGCCGGGAAGTCGCTCCTGTGGACCGCCGCCGTGGCCCATGATGGGACATCGAGCAGCCTCAGGAGAAACAAAGCGCCGGCGAGCAAGAGCCGCCGTGCCCTGGCCCTGCCCGCCATGCACTCCTGCCACACCAGACCACCACTTTACTCTTGGCTCTGTACTACGACGACGACGTTGGCCGAGCGAGGTGGGTGGGGTGGGTGATTACTTGATCACTGATCGAAGACGACGGCACACTGCTGTTTTCCATCGGCATTTTTTTCACCATATCGGTGCTGGACATATATAGGCTAAGCTGAGGTGAGGTGGCTGTGGGTGCTTGTCTTGCGTGAGCCGTGTCGGTGGGAGGGACATTAGCGCTATTTTCCGTCCACGTACTCCTTTTTCCCGTGGAAATTTACGTAGGCGAAGATCGATCGAGTTTTCTGCATCAGTAATAAGTGAAGTCGATCTCTTGCCAGCAACCAAACAAATTAGCATGCAGATGCTGCTTCTCGATCTGTGTAGGAGTCCATCGTCGTCTTCATTAATTCATTTCAGAGGGGCACACACCGCACACTGGCACATATACGGTCGGTCCGGTCGGTGTGCCATAACGATCACTGGCGGAGCCACGTTATGGCCAACTGCACGCTTGCGGCACCCCCTTCCCTCTCATGATTTTTTCATACCGGCATTAGTTTGCCATCATTAGTCTGTGCTGAGTTTTGATTCACTGTACGTACTTAGCAGCACCGATTAACTTGAGCAAATAATCCAGATAGCTACGCTACGCTACGACATGGACGCAATCTTTTGCTTCTCCGTCTATGCAAACTCTAGCGACTCCGGACTGTAAACATCAATGCACTCGGACTCGTGACACACGCGGCGACATGACGTTATGTCAACATCTCCCGACTTGACCACGATAAGGGCAGACACAAGTTGTTCCTATGGCCCCTGGAAAGCGCAAACAAAAGTTCTCATATGTAACCCCAGCAGACAAAATCCGTCAAGTGGTTTGTAACTGTCATGAACCAGAATTGGGCCAGCCTAAGAGTGGCTAATTGGGCCAAACGCGACGGCCGTCGGCCCGGGGAGGAGGGCCAAGGCGCGCTCGGGGGCCGGCCCCCTGCCGCCGCCGCTTCCCCTCTCGTACGACTCGGATTTGCTTCGCTTTCAAGTTAGGATTATCTTAGGTAATTTTTGGTGTGCAAGGGGCTATCTCATCTATAAGGGAGACCCTTATTAGGAAATAATAAAATAGGAAATTGCTTGTAAAAGATATCCCAGTCATATAAGAGAACCTTATAGAGATTGCTTAGATTACAAGTCCCACTAGTCGGGCTATATAAGCAAGAGGCATGTAATCTCTAGGGGATAAGCAAGCAAAATAAAAAAAATATCTTTTCGCCTTCCAGCTCCGTGTGCCTCCCTCCGCGCCTTCTTTCCGCCGCCCCACCCGCCGCCCGGGCGCTCCCTCAGCCGCGCGCGCCGCCGCCCCCTCCCTCCCGGCGGCTCCTCCCCTCCACCTCGTTGCTCGAGCTCACGCTCGTCGCCGCCGGCGAGAAGCTGCAACCCCCGCGCGCCTTCGAGCTCCAACGGTCGACGAACGAGTGTCAATTCCGGCCCAATCTAGCCGAATCGGCGGCTGGTATCCGGAGACCGAGCGATTCCCACTACCAATGGCTTCGAGATGAAAAGTTCATCGCGGCGCTGAAGGCGCTCCTCGACAACAAGCGCGCGCCCGGATCAGCGGCGCTTCGGCGACATGGAGGCTCGTCTTCGTCGCATGGATGCGTACGCATCACATCGAGGACCCCGCAAAGCACGGCGACCAAGCGGGAGGACGGCCGGCGGCGGCCGCCGCTGGCACAGGGGCGGCCCGCGCAGCCCCGGCGCCGCCCCCTCCCTGCCGCGGATCTCGATGTCGGCTCCGACCCTGCCATCCTCCAACTTCGAAGAGGAAGATGACGTTGTACATGGCGCCGGCCGTCATCGACGTCATCCTCGGCGACAGCGCAGCACCGGCTGCCCCCTCCTCTCTACCCGACACCTGCGACCGCGCAGGACTCTCGGCGGCAGATGGCGTCACCCGCGGCGCCCGCCCCTTTCCCGAGCACCACCGCGCGCTCACGTGCCCGACCGCTACCACCCGTGGTGCCTTCCACACCGTCGCTGCCAACCATGGCAGCCACACCCTCCCCGCTACGTCACGCGCACGCAAGTCCGGGAGTTCGACGGCACCGGCGACCCGACCTCACCGGATTCGCAAAGCTGGAGCTCTTCTTTGAGCTCAACGGACATCGACCGGACTACCACGTGAGTTACGCTGCCTTCCACCTCACCGGTCTTGCTGCAGTCTGGTACATCAACCTGTCCAAGAAGAAGTCCCCGCTCGAGTGGGACGAGTTCACCAGGCGTCTGCGACATCACTTCGGGCCACCTCCACACCTCGGCGTCATGGGAGCATACGCGCCGCCCTCCCAGGGGGGCAAGCTGGACGACTACATCAACGCCTTCGAGATCTATGCTTCACGCATGGATTTTGAGGGACAGCGCCACCGCGTCGACCTCTTCGTCGAAGGCTTGCGCACCTCGTTGCGGCGACACTCGAATGGTTCGAGCCCGTTCGATGGAGGAGGCCATCGACCTCGCCCGCCGGTACAACGACGACGAGCCGACGACGCCCGGCGGGGCACCGGCGCTTAGCAACGCCGGCCACCACGGCTACACCGGCAACATCGGCGATGACATCATGGCCGCCTGGTTGACTTTGCGTACCCGGGACAGCGGCGTCTCATTTGTGGCCATGGGCGACATCGGCGGACCGGCGTCGGCGACATGATCGCGGAGCTGCACTTGGCCACGACGATCAACAAGGAGCTCGGGATCATCTCCAACGCCATCGAAGCTGGGAGCTCTACTGCGCCCGAGTGGAGTCTCCACTATGGCATCGTGAGGTACTTCCATCGCTACTACGTCCCCGCGCTTGAGCTTCTCCGGGACTTCCCCTTTGGGGAGAACGCGTCCCACGACGGCGTAGCGATGGGCTTCCACCTCCCCAATCGTCCTCGGGAGGATCGAGGCGTTCCGGCGGCGTCCTTCTTCTCGAGCACGCCCCGACGAGCGGATTGAGGGTGCCACCGTCCTCCTCTTCGACAACAACGGCGGCGTCTTCTTCCGCGTGGGAGCGTCACCGTCGGTGCGGCATGGACCACGAGGAGATCCCAGGCAGGGGCCGCCCGCGGTACACACGCCCGAAGCAACCTCCTCACGGCTGCCTCCTCGACTTCACCTCCTCGCCGCCCACGTCGATCCGTCACGTCTAATGCGGCAGCTTCATGCTAAGGTGGCAGTGCCGGCGACCTACATCTACGTCTCCTCCTCCGACTCGCGGATGATCGGTGTCGGGGACCCTCGGCGCCTCCGCCATGCGCCGTGCATGGGCGGAGCGTCCCCTTCGTGCAGCCCCCGCTGAGCTTCAAGTTCAGCATCTACCCGGCGACCTCCACCTCGACTTCTCCTTCGCCGACAAGGGCGCCCGATTAATGCGCAACGGCGACAACGACAAGTGCGGTCCTCTCGTCTTCTACCGGTGCAGGTGGTCACCTCCCGTCGGTCCGCCCTTCGCCCCTACGTGGTGGGTTGGGCGGCACGTGGACACGCCGCCTCGTCGAGCGGTGGGGAGATGTCATGAACCAGAATTGGGCCAGCCTAAGAGTGGCTAATTGGGCCAAACGCGACGGCCGCCGACCCGGGAGGGGGGGGGGGCCGGCAGGGGGGGCCGGCCCCCGCCGCCGCTTCCCCCTCTCGTACGACTCGGGTTTGCTTCGCTTTCAAGTTAGGATTATCTTAGGTAATTTTTTTGGTGTGCAAGGGGCTATCTCATCTATAAGGGAGACCCTTATTAGGAAATAATAAAATAGGAAATTGCTTGTAAAAGGTATCAGGTCATATAAGAGAACCTTATAGAGATTGCTTAGATTACAAGTCCCACTAGTCGGGCTATATAAGCAAGAGGCATGTAATCTCTAGGGGATAAGCAAGCAAAAAAAAAAAATATCTTTCGCCTTCCAGCTCCTTGTGCCGCCGCCGCCGCCGCCCCCCGCGCGCCGCGCACGCCCCCACCGCCGCCCGCGCCGCGCGCGTCGCAGCCTTCCGCACCAGCGCCGTTCGGGACCCCTCCCTCCCCGACGGCTCCTCCCCTCCACCTCGTTGCTCGAGCTGCTGCTCGTCGCCGCCGCCGAGCTGCGCAGCCCGTGTACGCCTTCTCGAAGCTCCAACGGTCGACGAGCGAGTGTCAATTCGGCCCAATCTGGCCGGAATCGGCGGAGTATCAGGAGACCGAGCGTTCCACCACCAATGGCTTCGAGATGAACGAGTTCACGCGGCGCTGAGGGCGCTCCTCCACAACTGCTGCGCCCGGATCAGCGGGCGCCGGCGACATGGAGGCTCGTCTTCGTCGCATGGAGTACGTGCGCATCACATCGAGGACCCCATAGCCACGGCGACCAAGCGGAGGGCGGCCTGATGGCGGCCGCCGCGCGCCGGCTGAGGGCTGGCGGCGAGCGCAGCCCCGGCCGCCCCCCTCCCCCGCGCGGATCTCGATGTCGGCTCCGACCCCGCCATCCTCCGGCTCAAAAGAGGAAGATGACGCTGTACATGGCGCACCAGCCGTCATCGGCGTCATCCTCGTCAACAGCGCAGCACCGGCTGCCCTCCCCTCTCCACCGACACTGCGACCGCGCGGGACTCTCCGGCGAGAGATGGCGTCACCCGGCGCCCCCTGCCCCTTCCCAGGCGCCACCGTGGCGCTCACGTACTGACGGCGCCACCGCGGCGCCCGGCACCGTGCTGCCAACCATGGCGGCACACCCCCCCCTTCGTCACGCGCTGCAAGTCGGGAGTTCGGCACGGCACCGGCGACCCGACCTGCGGATTCGCAAGCTGGAGCTCTTCTTTGAGCTCAACTTGGACATCGACCCGGACTACTACGTGAGTTCGCTGCCTTCCACCTCACCGGTCTTGCTGCGATGCGGTACATCAACCTGTCCAAGAAGAAGTCCCCTTTCGAGTGGGGACGAGTTCTGGGCGTCTGCGACATCACCGGGCCACCTCCACACCTCGGCGTCATGGGGGCATACGCGCCGCCCTCCCAAGGGGGCAAGGCTGGACAACTACATCAACGCCTAGCCGAGATCTATGCTTCACGCATGGATTTTGAGGGACGGCGCCACCCGCATCGGCCTCTTCGTCGAAGGCTTGCGCACCTCGCTGCGACGACGCCGAATGGTTCGAGCCCCGTTCGATGGAGGAGGCCATCGACCTCGCCCGCCAGTACAACGACGACGAGCGAGACGCGAGCCGGCGGGCAGCGGCACCGGGTAACGCCGGCCACCACAGCTACCGGCAACATCGGCGATGACATCATGGCGCCCTAGTTGGCTGCGTGCGGGGCGATGGCGTCTCGCGGTGGCCATGGGCGACATCGGCGGACCGGCGTCGAACGACATGATCACGCGGAGGCGCACAGCCCGCGACGATCAACAAGGAGCTTCGGGATCATCTCCAACGCCATCGGTGGGAACTACTGCGCCGAGAGTGGAGTCTCCACTATGGCATCGTGAGGTACTTCCATCGCTACTCGTCCCCGCTGCTTGAGCTTCTCCGGGACTTCTGGCTGGGGGGAGAACGTCCCCGCCGGCGTAGCGGTGGGCTTCCACCTCCCAATCGTCCCTAGGGAGGATCGGGCGTTCCGGCGGCGTCCTTCTTCTCGAGGCACACCCGACGAGCAGTCGAGGGTGCCACCGTCCTCCTCTTCGACAACAACGGCGGCGTCTTCTTCCGCATTGGGAGCGTCACCGTCGGTGCGGCATGGACAGGGAGATCCAGTGGGGCCGCCCGTGTACACGCCCGGCGACCTCCTCTACGGCTGCCTCCTCGACTTCACCTCCTCGCCGCCCACGTCCGATCCGTCACGTCTACTTGAGGCGACTTCATGCTAAGGTGACAGTGCCGGCGACCTACATCTACACGTCTCCTCCTCAGGCGACTCGCCGGATGATCGAGCCGTCGGGACCCTCGGCGCCTCCGCCATGCGCCGTGCATGGGCGGAGCGTCCCCTCGTGCGCCCCCGTGAGCTTCAAGTTCAGCATCTACGCCCGGCGACCTCCACCTCGACTTCTCCTTCGCCGACAAGGGCGCCCGGTTAATGCAAGCGGCGACAACGACAAATGCGGTCTGTCGTCTTCTACTTCAGTGCAGGTGGTCACCTCCCGATCGGTCGTCGTCGCCCGCCCCTCGTGGTGGGTTGGGCGGCACGTGGGACGCGCCGCCTCGTGGAGCGGTGGGGAGATGTCATGAACTAGAATTGGGCCAGCCTAAGAGTGGCTAATTGGGCCAAACGCGGCGACGCCGACCGGGGAGGGGGGGGGGCGCGGGGGCGGCCCCCCGCGCCGCCGCTTCCCCTCTCGTGCGACTCGGGGTTTGCTTCGCTTTCAAGTTAGGATTATCTTAGGTAATTTTTGGTGTGCAAGGGGCTATCTCATCTATAAGGAGACCCTTATTAGAAAATAATAAAATAGGAAATTGCTTGTAAAAGGTATCTCGGTCATATAAGGGAACCTTATAGAGATTGCTTAGATTACAAGTCCCACTAGTCGGGCTATATAAGCAAGAGGCATGTAATCTCTAGGGGATAAGCAAGCAAAATAAAAAAATATCTTTCGCCTTCCAGCTCAGGTGCCGCCGCCGCCGCCTCCCGCCGCCGCGCGCGCCCCCACCGCCGCCCGCCGCCGCGCCGGCCCTCCCTCCCCGATGGCTCCTCCCTCCACCTCGTTGCTCGAGCTCTTTGCTCGTCGCCGCCCGGCGAAAAGGTGTAGCCCCGTACGCCTTCTCGGAAGCTCCAGCGGTCGACGAGCGAGTGTCAATTCGGCTCAATCTGGCGGGAATCGTGATAACGTACCAAATAAACATATGTTCTTTGTTAACAATTGTTTTACGGCGAATAAAAAGCTTTTATAATAAATACGCATATGCATTGTATATTAGCAGCAGATACAACATATTTTGAGGTACTGAGACCATCACTCGTGCTTATAAATTTCCATACCAGCCCGAGGCACGATGACCACGACCGAAGCCCACAATTTTGGCCTGGCACAAGCACAACACGGCATGATGTTTTGCAGGCCCGAGCTGGCCCGGCCTGGCCCAATGTATAGAACCATGTCCGGGCCGCCACCCATGCACTTGGGCTAGCATGGCACAGCCCGGGAACTACGGCTAGGCATGATGTCGGCCCGGTGGCAATTAAGACCCGCTAGGAGCCCCCGGAGCCCATCCCCTAACTTCATTTGTTGCTCTCCTCCCTCCTTGGCGGCGGCACTCTCTCGTCCCCGACCCCCCTCACAGTAAAGACGGCAGCGGATCGGGTTCGGGCGGGTATCTGCGGGTTTGTGTTTTTCGGGTTTCGAGTTTCTTTGCTGATTTTTCGCCCACGGTTTTCAAGTTTGGTTTCGGGTTTAGTTTTTCACCCGTGGATATCCAATGGGTATTGGAAATAAATCATTTGAAATTAAAACTCATATTTTATAATATGTTAATAATAACATATGTTTACTTAGATTATTAAATTTATTCAAATTTAACTTATGAAAAAATTATTATTTGTTGCCTCTTGTTTATACATGTGAATATGTGTGTGTATATATATATCCGCGGGTTTTGGGTATCCATTCGGGTATACATGTGAATATGTGTATAGATATTCACGGGTTTCGGACATCCATTCGGGTTTCGGGTATCCGTTCAGGTTTTGGGTATTCGCGGGTTTGGTTTTGGTGCTAGATTTCCACGGAATCGGTTTCGGGTTCGGATTCGGGTTTTGACTTGGGTTTCGGTTTTGGGTGCACGGAGACTCCACCCGATCGAACCGGACCCGTGCCATCCTTACATTATGGTCACGAATCTCTCCACCTGACTCTATCCTCTCGGCCTCTCGCTCGATACGCACGCAGGTGGTACGAAGCTGGACTCCTCTCGCTCATCGGCCGGGCGTTCCCGCCCAACTTCCCTCACCAGTTGACTAGCTCGTTGGGCCACCTCTTTCCCTCCACTGCGATGATGCGACCCAACGCGGCCGCATCGCACGCCGCCACGGCCCGGCGACGAGCACAGGCACCCAACGGCCTGCCTCCTGTCTATTGCTGTTGTCCTCCCCATCTATCGCCTCCATGGATCAGGCCTCATCTTCCACGGATCCGTCTTCTCCGCCTTTTCCCGCAAGGAGCAAGCACGCCGTCGGCCGCCGATGCGCGGCTTTGCGCAGCGTCAGCTGCCCTGCCTCCCTTCCATTGTACCATCTCACTTTCTATCGGGCTTGGGCTAGTGGCCCATCAGTTGTGGCGTGCTTTTGGGGCCAGCACGTCACGAAAAACCGCCCATAGGGGCCCATGAGGCACGACGGCCCGATGCCCATCGCCATCAGGCCGGGCCAGGCAGGCCTGTTGGGCATCTATACTCGTGCTTGTTGCAAAGTTGCACGCTGAAACGACATCACTCATTATCATCAAAACAAAAAAAGGAAAAAGAGAAGCAACTAATCGAGTATGTGCGCCGGTGGTTAGGAAAGGAAATATAATTATTTTCTAATGGAAGATTAGACGTCCATGGACTTGATTTAGAAAAATAATACTAGTAGTAAACATTATCATGAAAGTTTTAGGTTGTCCCTTTTATGTATCGTAAAACTGCTGTACAGATTTATTTAATTTATCAATAAAAGCCCAGTAGGGGGAAACCCTCCTGTTCATGTCAAAAAAAAAAAGTTTTAGGTTGTCAAGTTCAACCATTCCCCATCAGGTATATTGGATTACCACTCGGCACGAGGAAAATACCGAAGTCTAATTACCAAGCCATTGTAGAGCAAGTCGCTAGAAAGATGCCACCGTGTCATGGCTCACTCATGGCTAGAAGTGTCAACTCTCCACACTCAGCCTTGCATACCTTTCTTGGCCTAATGGAGGGATATAAATAGCCCCAACTCCAAAAACTAGCCGTTACAACTTTTCTATGAGCATAGAGCTAATTCGTCCTTGAGCATATCGGACTAATTGGCATGTAACACCGAACACATAGGTGCCACTGTTCATTGTTAGTTTAGTGATCATCGGACTAATTTTTGTGTAGCATCAAATTAATTTGTTGCCCTATTTCTAGCGCGGCACATTTTCTTTCGTATTTTGTACATAATTTTTAGCTTTGAACTTCTTTTTTTTTTTTTTTGATAGAACTGGAGGGGCCGAGGCCCCTACAGGTGATTAAATTTATTGAAAGGGCAGACAAAGTACAAATTATACAACAAAAAGAAGAAAGAAGAAAAAAGAGGGGCAGTTCATAGTCCAGGGACTAGCTTTGAACTTCTATTTTGAAGTTGTTAGACTTTTTGGAAAGCTATTGAGGATCTCTACAACTTTGAACTGGTATCATATCGACAAGTCCAATTTATCTCTCTCTCTCTCTTTTGTCTTAGCTTCCGTGGATTTAATTTTGTTTGTTTCTTTGCTTTTGGCCTTCTACTTCTTGGTGTCGTCTTAGACTTCTAGCATGTCTTGTTGGTCTTCAACATAGCTTCCAATGTCTTGCTTAAGTGTTGATCAACGAGACTATCATTTTGCTAAAGTCCAAGTCCACCTTGTATCTATTTGAACTATACTTTATATACTAGCAAATATTCTTAGTCCAAATAGTCATGTTATTCATCAAACATCAAAATCCAAACTTAATGGGCCATAGGATGCATTTTCCTTACAACCTTCCCCTCTTTTGATGATCGATGACAACACAACCAATACAAGAAAAAAAATAATATAATAGATACCAAATGAAGATGCATGCTATGTACTTGCTAGGTTGCAATGCAAGAGCAAGATCATATGATATGATGCTATTTTTGTAGTAGTATCCTTTGCTTTTACAAGTTTAATAAGACTTCAAATAATCAAACACTAAAATAAAATCAGTCGGTTACATGCTTGTTGCGAGTACCTCACTTGGTGGTCGCCCATCAGTGGGAAGCCTAATCCACATGTTGTAGAAAAGTTATATCGTCTGTCATACATCAAAGCACAGGTCTAAAGCCAAGAGGTTCTATTGGTGGAACTCAAGTTTAGAGATTTCCTCGAACTATGTGAGAAGGTCATCTCAGAATACCAGGGGTTGTTTACCCCTGTGGATCAGAGTTTTTTATACGCTTGTTCCATGTTCAAAAGTTCAGCAAAAGATTCATGTTACACATGTTTTCTAATACAATATTGATGGTACAGGTTTGCACATTTACAAATCCTAAGATATATATGTTGTCACACGCTTTAGTCTATTGAAACAAGACACCCTTTATTGAGCTTCATGTAAACTTTGGAGGAACCGTTTGTACCAGAGCGCAGATGACTTGGGTTTTCTTTCCTGTGTTTGGTAGTCAACATAATGAAGTCCAAAGCGAATGGTGTATCCGTATAGCCACTCAAAATTGTCAATGAGAGACCAGACGAAATAGCCACGAACGTCGGCGCCGTCCCTAGCAAAGCGAGTTCACTCAAATATGTTAGCTGTGGGGAACTTAACAGTTCGTCCACACATGTAATTAAGCTATGAAACTTCGAAATCAAATGGAAAAAACCTGATAACTTTGGCAAGTTTTGTGAGGTAACCGTCGAGATACTGTATCCTGACCTGGTCATCAAGCCAGTCTTCAACATGGGTATAACCATCTCCACCTTGCGCATAACCTGAAGAAATGATTTTTAAACAACCGTACGTTACAAACTCTGAACGTCAGGGTACCGCGGCACATGATGATGAACAGCACTGATCAACTGCAAAGATGCACCATTTTCGGTTATGAACATGGGAAGATTGTTGTATCTCTCCATGATGTAGGTGACCATCTTCTCTATCCCGTCAGGAACAACGTAGAAATTTGGCATCCCTGTCTGCACAGAACGCCGGAAGCAATTAATCAGGGCATTCAGGCACAAGCAGTCAATAGGCACCTCGAATTCAAGTAAGAAGGAAGTTAAGAAAACTCACCGGAGGTCCGATTGGAATCCCATTTTTCTCTCCGGTGAAGGCCGCCAGCGCATGGTGGATCTCCTGCCCCGACGGGCAACCCGACGAAAACATGCAGTCCCTGACGTACAGCGGGGTGTAGTGGTTGATCCCGATGAAATCCAGCTTGTAACCCAGCTTCCTCTTGTCCTCCGGCGAGAAGGTCGGCAGCTTGGAGCCCAGGAGCTGTCGCATCTCCGGAGGGTAGTCGCCGTAGATTATCGGATCAAGAAACCTGCAGCAAGCGATATAATTGGAAACAAACAAACGCTCTATAAATCAACTAACGTAGTTCTCAAAAAAAAAAAAAAAAAAAAAAAAAAAAAAATCAACTAACGTAGCGTTATGTTTTTGCAGGGTGCAGGCCGTTTGCAATGCATTGGGCCGGATGATCTCTGGATTGTGGTGTAGTGCCCTACCATGGAGCGTCGAAGGCCAGTGCCCGTTCAGTCGCCAGCCGGTCCACCGGCGTGTCCGTCAGCGGCATGAACCAGACGGCGGACATGACAATGCCGATCATGCCCTTCTGCTTGCTCTGAAGGTAGGTTTCAATTGGCCAAATTAAAACAGAGGGTTTAACGACGACTGAAGAACCAACCAAGCAACCAGCACGACGTTGTAGAGGAGAGTACGTACCTGGTACTTGCTCTTGTAGATCTCGACGGCGGTGGCGTGGGCCAGGATGACATTGTGCGTGGCGACATAGGGCTCGGCGTCGGAGTTGCCCCGGGCGCAGGAGCCCAACGGCGGCGAGCAGCGCTCGGGCGGGTAGGTGCCGACCATGTAGCCTTTGGTCACGAGGACATTGGGCTCGTTGAAGGTGAACCAGTACTTGACGCGGTCGCCAAACGCCGCGAAGCACACGTCCGCCAGGTGGGCAAAGTCTCGCCGGACCTCGGCGCCGAGCCACGCCCCGTACTTGTCCTCTAGCTCTTGCGGGATGTCGTAGTGGGCCAGCGTCACGAATGGCTCTATTCCTGTACGTGCTCCATCATCAATCGATCCAGCGAAACAAACATTTGACTTTTTTTTTTGACCCTAAGAGTGACCGCTCCTCTTATTCAAAAATTATAAAAAATATCATATCTTTTATTGTAGCTTGCATTATTAATAAATGTTATTTAATAATAACTTAAATTTGATTATATTTACATTTTTATATTTTTTAATATAACGAGTGATCAAACTTTAATCAAACATCTTATAATTTGGAATGAAGTATGACTAAAGAAATAATCTCAGGTGACGAGAAAGTATATACCTTTGAGCAAGAGCGAATCAATGAGTTTGTTGTAGAACGCGATGCCCGCTGGGTTCACTTCGCCGAATCTTCCTTCTACACACTCAGCAAGTGAAACATTTTTGGGAGATGAGAAGATCTTGCGAAGATTCCATCGAGTGTCTGAATGATTAGTAAGTTTTTTGAAGCGTAGAAACTCACTGGGAAGAATTCTTGCCCATGATATTGAGAATCTGTAGGCGTTCGTGCCGAGGGAGTACATGAGCTCAATGTCATCCTGTGATGAATGAAGCAAAGATTGGGGGCACTTCAGGTTTATCCACACACACGCACACACACAAAGAAAAAAAAACTTTTAGTTTATATTTGTAACATTAGACCTCGTAACGATGATAGTGATCATCTGCGATATCGCCGCTGCTTCCATCTTTGATTCTTCCTGAAACATACTACTACTACGTCACATGCATGTATGTGGGAGTATTAGTTCAATTAACAGAGTGAGCAGCAACCGCAGTTTTCAGCTTAACAGAGTGGTAGGAGTTCTGCTCTCACTTTAAAAATGTCTAGTTGTATGATTTACCAGGTCGTTCATGAGTGAAGACATCCCAGTTGCTTAAGCTTTTGTTGCCCTCGAGGTATGCGCCTTCGATCTACAAGTGAAAGCAAGACTACATCGATCAGCATGATTGTTCTGAATTTTCTTTACATTATTCGTCATGTTCATTCATAATTAATACTCCTGCTGTCCCTAAATAAATCAATTTTTAGAATCCGTGCTAGTCAAAAAAGTTTGACTAACTTCGTATAAAAGAGCCATGAACAATATGATATAAAATCAGCATCTCATGAAAATATTCTCTATGATAAATCTAATGACAATAATTTGATAAGATAAATCTTGACGGTTTTTTTACAAATTGGGTTAAAGTTTTAAAAGTTTGACCTAAGGCCATTCTAGAATATAATCTTTCAGGGATAAAGGGAGTATTCGTCATAGACCATAATCATATCAGTAGCAAGCAATTTATCATTTCACAAGCCACCGAAAGCAATATGGATCAAAAAAGAATGATAGGACGTTGAATAAAAGCCATCTAGATTTTTGTAAGGTTCTCCTCTGGGTGACATGTTTACGATTTTTATGATCTTGGATCTTGGACTTTATTACAATAATGGTCAAGTGCAGGCAATAAATGGATTCTTGATGCATGGAAGCTTACTACTATATGTTAGAATTATTTCCTCAATTAGGACTAACCCTAGAAGGGTAGCAATATAGTGCATACATGGGCCTCTTGGGCCTAGCCTCTTGGGCCAACACTACTCATACTCTAACATCCCCCCGCAGTCTGAACTACCGTCGCAGCGGAGTTTGCAGACTGGACACGAAAAGAAGTACAACACAGGAGAAAAGAAGTACAACACAGGAGCCCCCCCACAGACGCAACTAGCCACTGGTGATGTTGAGGCTGGAGCGGAACTCGGTGAAGGTCGAGGATGGGAGACCCTTAGTGAAGATGTCGGCGAACTGAGAGGTGGTCGGGACGTGGAGGACCCGAACCTCGCCGATGGCGACCCGATCACGTACGAAGTGCAGATCGATCTCCACATGCTTGGTCCTCTGGTGCTGCACGGGGTTGGTGGAGAGGTAGACGGCGCTGACGTTGTCGCAGTAGACCAGCGTGGTCCTGAAGAGAGGGCTGTGGAGCTCGGCGAGGAGCTGCCGGAGCCAGGACGCCTCTGCCACGCCGTTAGCAACAGCGCGGTACTCCGCCTCAGCACTGGAGCGGGAGACGACCGGCTGACGCTTGGACGACCAGGACACCAAGTTGCCGCCTAGGAAGACGGCGTAGCCGGAGGTGGAGCGTCGAGTGTCTGGACACCCGGCCCAGTCAGCGTCAGTGTAGACGACCAGCTCGGTGCAGGGAGACCGGTGAAGTAGCAACCCGTAGTCAACGGTGCCTCGGAGGTAGCGAAGGAGGCGCTTGAGAGCAGTCCGGTGGGGCTCTCGGGGATCATGCATGTGGAGACAAATCTGCTGCACGGCGTAGGTGATGTCCGGCCTGGTGAAAGTGAGGTACTGAAGTGCACCAGCGAGACTCCGGTACTCAGTAGGGTACGCCCCTTGGACTGCCCTCGCCTCGGACGGACTTGCCCCTGTGTGTCAACTGGAGTGGGGCAAGGCTTGCAGCTCGTCATCCTTGCGCGCTCCAGGATATCAAGAGTGTCTTGCCCGGGCTGGTGAAGAAGAAGTCCGGTGGGGACGAGACTCAACAGGTGACCCCGAGGAAGTGGTGGAGCGGACCCGGATCCTTTCACAGGAAACTCTGGCCGAAGAGCGCCGATGATGCGGCGCAGATAGTGAAAGGCCCGGAAGCTGTGAGGACAATGTCATCAACATAGAGCAGCAGGTACGCAGTCTCGGCTCCATGGTGGTAGATAAATAGGGACGTATCTGACTTTGCCTCCACAAAACCCAGTGACACCAAGAAGGCTGCAATCCGAGAGTGCCACGCCCGAGGGGCCTGCTTGAGGCCGTAGAGACTTGTTGAGCCGGCGGACCATGTCGACGAAGAGTCAACGAACCCCGCCGGCCGACCGCAATAGACTGTCTCTCGAAGGCTCCCATGCAGGAAGGCGTTCTTGACATCCAGCTGATGCACCGCCAGGGAGCGAGCAAGAGCCAGTGAGAGCACCGTGCGGGACGGTGGCCGCTTCACCATCGGCCGAAGGTCTCATCATAGTCCACCCCGGACGCCGAGTGAAACCGCGAAGAACCCGGCGAGCCTTGTACCGCTCGTGGGGAACCATCGCCCGCCGCTTGTGTGTCCGGATCCACTTGCCGGTGACGATGTTGGCGCTGGCGGGCGGGGCACCAGATCCCAAGTCTGGTTGGCGAGGAGAGCCGCGTACTCCTCTTCCATTGCACGGCGCCAGTGAGGGTCCAACAAGGCCGCGCGTACGGAAGAGGGTACCGGAGAGACCGGCGAGTCCCCAGGCATTGCCGCAAGGGCCCGGGACCGGAGAGTGCCCGCCGCGTGCCGCGTCACCATCGGGTGAACATGATGCGGGTCGCGGTGAAGGAGCGGCGGGTGGTACACCGGCGACACAACACGGGCCGCCGGTGGACGCGGCGGTGGAGTAGGCGTAGCCGGAGGAGAGGAGGCCACCGGTGGTGTCGGTGTCGTCGGTGAAGAAGGCACCACCGGTGGTGACCGCGGAGCCGCTGGCGAGAGAGGCCACCCCCTGGTGGCGGAGGTTGAAATCTCATGTTTGGTTTTGGAAATTGATGACGACACTTGTGGACTAATCCTTTGCTCTAAGTGTATGATATGAGAAAGGATTAGGTGGATGACAAGGAGCATGATGATCATGAACATGGACGATGATGGTGGACATGATGGATCGTCAAGCTCGGTGATCGGCTTGAGAGGAACCCGGAGATCAAGGCAAAGGTATACTTGATAGGGTTTTCCTTTTGGTGATCAAGACACGATAGAGCGTGTGATCACATTATAGGATAGATAGCCGACTATCAAGAGGGAATGCCGCGACAATCCTTGCATGAAGTGCTTCTAGGTCCGATTGACTTGCATATTGCATTTAGGACATGAGAGCACTAACTTCGATCTTGCCTAACATCTCGACGTGCTAACATTGGTGATAACGTGGTCATCGTGACGTGTTGGCAACATATGGCAAGAGGCGAAATAAGTTTGAAGCAAAGAGCAAAAAAAAAAAAGAAGAAGCTGCTGTTTCAGCGGCCGGACGCCTTGGCGCTGGGCGGCCGGACGCACCGACCGGTGGTTCCGGTCGCGCGTCTAGCAGAGAGCTCTGCGGCGCGCCACATTTGCCGGACGCCCGACCGGAAGCAGGGATCGACGCTTCCGGTCGTGGACCGAACCTCCGACCGGACGCACGAAGGAAGGGTGCCACCGTGGGGCCCAACCCTTGTCTGTTGTGACCGGACCACGTGACCGGATTCGCGGACCGGAGGACCGGGTGGTTCCGGTCGGTGCGTCGGTCACCAAGCAGAGCAAATTTTTTGGAGCAACGGCTCCATTTCGAGAGAGGAGCCATATATATACTTGGTTGGCTGGTTCCTTAGGCTCTCTCTTGCACATTTGAAGCTTCCAACTTGCTAGTGAGCATTTGTGATTCCCCTCCACTCATTTCTCCATCCATTAACTCGAATTCTTGGTGAGATTGAGAGTGATAGAAGTGCATTGCATTGGTGATTGCATCTAGAGGCACTTCATCCTTGGAGAAGCCGCGGGATTCTTGTTATCTTGGGAATTTGCCCGGTTCCCTAGCGGCTTGGAGCAAGAGGCGGTGTTGAGCTCGATTGGAGCTTGTTCGAGGCCACACCGGTGGTGATTGTGAGGGGTCGTTCCTTACCCCGCGTGAGATCGCGAAAGGAGCACTAGTGGATTGCTCGTGGCTTGTTGGACCCTCTCTTGTGATCGTTGCTTGAGCTCCCATAGGGGATTTGGCACCGCCATTAAGCTTGGCAACGTCAAGTGAGTGTGTCGCCACAACGAGGACTTAGCGTCCGGCAAGCACGTGAACCTCGGTAAAAATCATCGTGTCACTTGTTCTTGCTCGTTGGAGATTTCTTGGCGATCACGGTGATTGGCTACAACCTTGACACTACACCGGTGGTATTGTATTCTAGCACCTCTTGCATTACCTTCATAGTATATCTTGTTAGGGTGCTTAGTCGTGTGTAGCTTGTTTAGTTAGCTTAGCATAGTTAGCTCCTAGTGGTAGAATTAGCTAGTGTATCTTGTCCACCTAGGAGTAACTTAGCAACCTAGCCATTGTTTGTGATTAGAGACATTAGAATTGCTAGAATTGCTAGGAGGCTTGCATAAGTAGTTTGAAGCATTTGCTTATTCGCCACGCCGCCTTAATTACTAACCGCCTTTGCTTAGCGTTGTTTGTAGATTTTTAATAGGCTATTCACCCCCCTCTAGCCATTAGGACCTTCGGAGGTGGCGGTACCACCGAGCCCGGCGCTTTGGTAGACACGCATCGGCTCGCAAAACGCCCCCGAGGTGCAACGGCACCTGGCCGGGCGCCACGATCCGGGAACGTGACACCGGCGCCCCGGGCCCGTGGCGGGGGCCGCCCGGAGGGGTGAGGCCACGGGACCCGCACAAGGTGCCGAGTCAGGTGCGGCACCGGGGGGCGGCGAGCCGGGACTCGGTGAAGCAGGACCTGCAGGAAACAGTAAAGGTGGCTGGGCCACCGGGTCAGCGGGACACATCTCAAAGAGGTCGAGGTCCGGGAGTGGAAGTCGGGAGGTGGTGGTGGTGAAGGGGAAGATCGACTCATCAAACACCACATGGCGAGAGATGAGGACCCGACGAGAGGTGAGGTCATAGCACCGGTAAGCCTTGTGGTCTGGAGAGTACCCGAGGAAGACACACAGGGTCGAGCGGGGAGCCAGCTTGTGAGGAGCAGTGGCAGCGGTGTTGGGGTAGCACGCACACCCAAAGACACGGAGGTGCTCGTAGCGAGGAGGTGTGCCGAAGAGGGCATGGTGTGGCGTGGGAGCTGGGCAGGCAGCGGAAGGAAGGCGGTTAAGGAGGTAGGTGGAGGTGTGAAGGCCCTCAGCCCAGAAGCGAGCGAGGGAGGGACGCTGGAGCGTAAGGGTGTGCATGATGTCGGTGGTGGTGCGAATCATGCGCTCGGCCTTGCCGCCGCTCGGGAGGAGGTATACGGGCAAGACATGCGCAACTGGACACCGTGGGAGAGGAAGAAGGCACGGGAGGTGGAGTTGTCGAACTCCCGGCCATTGTCACACTGGACGGCCTTGATGGTGAGGCCGAACTGAGTAGACACCCAGGCGAAAAAGTGGTGAAGAGTGGGGAAAGCATCAGACTTGGCACGGAGGGGAAAAGTCCTCGAGTAATGAGAAAAATCATCGACCACCACGAGATAGTATTTGTAGCCAGAAATGCTGAGGACAGGAGAAGTCCATACATCGCAGTGAATAAGATCGAACACGCGAGAGGCATGGGATGAAGAGGATCGAAAAAGGAAGACGAACATGACGGCCCACCGGCACGCATGACACAAGTGCTCATCGCGGAGCCCGAGGACACCGAATGTCGAGAGCTCGATTGAGCTGCATCGAGCATCACGACCGGGATGGCCGAGACGACGGTGCCAAGTAGTGGAGGAAGGTGTGGTGGCGAAAGCGCTGACAAAAAGGAAGGCAAGGAGGAGGGAGGAAAACGAAGGGTGTAAAGGGGCCCCGAGCTGTCGCATCGGAGAAGAGGACGTCGGGTAGCCAAATCCTTCACGGTAAGACCATAAGAGTCAAACTCGATGGAACAAGAGTTGTCACCGGTAAAACGACGAATAGAAAGAAGGTTGTGAACCATAGAGGGGGCAACAAGAACATCGGGAAGACGAAAGGAGCCATGAGCGCCGGCGGCACCCACGGACGTGACAGGAAGACACGAGCCATTGGCGACCATGATGGACGAAGGAAGAGAGGAAGAAGGAGGGCGAACGGAAGAAAGTATACCGTGGTCGGTGGTGTGGTAAGTGGCCCCGAGTGGGCGATCCACTCTGGCCCGACAGGAGGTGTCGGCGCCATGGTGTCGAACGAAGCCGGGCCACGCCGCCGGGTCCACACCGACAGTCCCGGGTGAGACGCCGGGAGGAGGAGCCCACGGCGACGCGGAGAGAGACCCCAGAGGAGCACAAGCGAGCATGGCCACCGGTGGGGAGGCCCACCGCCGGGGAGCCGGAAGGGCCACATGTTCCTCGACCACGGGTTGTGGAAGGCGTCCAGCCGCCGGGTCCCCGGACAAGGCCGGCGGGCGCCGGAGGTGGAGAGCCGCGGAGGAGGAGGACTGCGAGCATGGACGCCCGGCGGGGAGGCTCACCGCGAGGGCGACCGACCACGTCCACCGGTGCGGCGATGACGACGGCGGCCGCCACGGCCGCCCCCACGCCGCTCGGCTCGGAGGGGAGCAAGAGGAGGCGGCGGTGGCGGAGGAGTAGCGGCAGGGCGGCCGAGGGCGACGAGGACCCCGGCGCGGCGTCACGAAATTGCGCCGCCAAGAGGATCGGCGGGTCCGCCAAGCCGGAGAAGGGGGCGCAAGAGGCGGGCAGGGGAAAGAGAGGTACCCCGCTGCGCGGCACATATGCCATGGTCGTAGCGGTCGCATCGCTTCGCGCCGCTCCCAAGTGGCGGACGCGACGAACGCGTCTGGCCGCCCACGCGGCAGCCCGCGAGCGCGAGCGAGCAGCGAGGCGAGGGTGGAAGCGTACCCGCCGCCGTCGGGGCGTGGCGAGGGCGGCGGCGAGGGCGGAGGCGGCGGCGAGGTGCGAATCGGGACCGGAGGGCCGACCCGCCCGTGGTGGTGCTACCGGCTGCTACGGACGCCGCACCGGCAGCACCGGCGCACCGGCGGTGGCGGTGCCAGCGCTGCGAGGGTGCCGAGGGCCGCATTATCCTCGAGGGCATGCCCGATCCGGGGCGATAGGAGGCCCGCCAAGGAGAGTAGCGGCGGAGGAGGAGCACCCACACTTGGAGGCCGAGCACCCGGCGAAGAACGGGAGAGGAGCGGCGCCAACACTTGTAGGGGGAGCACGGCGGCAGCGAGCGAGCCGCCCGCTAGGCGGCCCGAAGCAATGCCTCGCGGCGGCCCCTGCGCCCAACCAGCGGCTGCGCCAGCGCCTGCGCTGCGGCAGCGGCGGTGGCGGCCGCGGGGTTTCCGGGAGGGCGCCGTGAGGGGAGGGGGTGGGGGTGGGTTGTAGCCGCCGGCGCGATGAAGGGGCGACGCCCGGCGCGAGGGGCGGAAGCCCGGTGGCGCGACTCGGCAGCGCGATCCCCGGCGGCACGGCTTCCTGGCGCGCGGGGATGGGACAGCGCCTGCAGGTAGCTCCACCGCGAAGGAGGAGAGGTGAGGGAAGGAGGAGAGGGGAGGAGGCGACGCCGCAGCCCCGACGGGCGGCGGGGCGGCCAGCCATAGGCCGTGGCGGCGGCTTTGGAAGGTCACGGAGGGAGAGAGAGGACCGAGTTAGGCCGATACCATGTTAGAATTATTTCCTCAATTAGGACTAACCCTAGAAGGGTAGCAATATAGTGCATACATGGGCCTCTTGGGCCTAACCTCTTGGGCCAACACTACTCATACTCTAACACTATACGTGTTGAATAGTAGATGGTTTTTCGCTTACTGTCTTTGACTTAAAATATGAACTTAAGTTAAGTTTAAATTCTACAATGTTCAAACTGTCCCTTTAAATTCTGTACATTCTGCATTCTTTCATTTAATAGAAAATGAAAAAAAAATAGGCAATGGGATGGGCCTGTAATCGGGTGGAGTCCAACAGGTTCATTAAGAGTTTCTTTTATCACGCTGATCCATTAAGAGTATCATCCCACAGCCCTGCAAATAGGTTAGCTGCGTCGTTTTCTACTGACACGGAGACCATGCATATGCATAGTCGATGGGAATGCGATTCTTCCAATGTTCACTTATATTATGAATAATACTGAAGAATCCACAAGTGTAAACCAACTGCAAGTTGTTGTTCCTTTATTTTTTTTAACCTTGACTTCACCGCCGGATCGGATCAGAGGCGCCGGAACGGCCAACGCTCGCCGCTCCGCAAGAGAGATGGATCGAGGCATGCAAATGAAATGATAGAGAGGCAATGAAGTCGATGGATGGATGACCTGGTAGGAGGAGGTGGCCGTGCCGAAGAGGAACGATGCCGGGAAGTCGCTCCTGCGGACCGCCGCCGCCGTGGCCCATGGGACATCGAGCAGGCTCAGGAGCAGCAAAGCGCTGCCGGCGAGAAAGAGCCGCCATGGCCATGCCCAGCTGGCCCTGCACGCCATGCCGCCGTGCCCGTTCGTGCACACACTAGTGACTGACTAGTCGATCGGCAACCGACTGACCGATGACGACGGTATAGAAAGGACCGGGTTTGCTGGAGAAATAAAACAGGGTCGTCACAGCCTAAGGTGGTTTCTATCCGGAGTGTGTGTGTGTTTTTTTTTTTTTTTTTTTTTTTTTGCTGCTGGCCGGCCGGATATATGTAGACTGAGATTGTTGTGTTTGTTTGTGTCGGGCGTGGTATGCAACGAAGGAGCAAGATGGACGTTGCAGGCTGCTTGTTGCCTTGTTGAGGTCGGTCCATGGAAAAGGTTGGAGAAGATAAGATACGATACACAGCCAACAACAGGAACAGAACATAAAGCAGGACGTCGACGACCGCTCATGGTACGGGAAGTCGTGGGCTCTGGGAGTCAAGATAAAAACTCTGTACTGTGTGTTGTCGTACGTGCTGCGTGACCGTGTGCTGGCGAGGTGTTGTTTACCTCGCCGCGACGCCGCGAGCAGATCCGATATGACGCTGACAGATCCACCGACCTGGGCCAGCCTCCTGTGGAAATCGCAGGTCCGTCGGTTGATGCCGTCCCGTCCGTCCTACCTTCCGTTTCCCGGGCCGACGGCGACGTAGCCACCCATAGCCAGGACCAGACTACCAGAGACAGGTTTTGTTTGACTCAGGCGCCCAGAGAGATACTATCAGAGAGCTGTTAGCGTCCACGCGACGCACGGGGAATCGTAGGTGCGCGTCGGCGTCTTATCTCCGCGTCAAGAAAGCTTCGATCAGCAAACGGTGTTGTCTGCTTGTTCGATGTTTTTTCCCAGGATGATGATATATGTACACCTAACGTGACTCATGGGCCATCCATCACCCGTTCGTGTCTTGGCCTTCTCCTGAAGTACTCTACCAATACGTTGACACGTTTCGTCAAAAAAAAAAATTACGTTCACACGTCACATTATGACTTCCGGTTTCTCTTCTGGGCTGGTATAGGTTCCAGGTTGGCCCAGCCAGAACTGAGCAAGACCGGCCCCAATCGGCGCATCTGATGATTCTGATCTGACCAGCCCAACCTCGATTCAATCACCAGCCCCGATCGGCCCATCGGATTTGACCAGCCCAAGATCGATTCAATCGGCCCGCTGCTCTGTTCATGGCCGTCTTGCCGGGCGCGCGCGACGCCACACACACACACACACCCACCTTTGCAGAGTTGCAGTCACGGTAGTAGCTCTCCGGCGGCAAATATCGTAATATCGTAGAGCATCAACCACCGCGCCCGAGAAATATCCACGGCTAGTCACCTCGCGCCCGCCCGCCACTTCATCGCTCGCTCGCTCGCTCGCTCCCCGGTCCCGGCGACCCACCGCCGTCTGCGTGCTCGGTGCTCCTCGAGACAACGACGACGATGATCGCCATCGCAGCAACAGCATCAGCAGGCGCGGCCACTGCCGCCGTCCCGTTCGTCTCCACCACCTGCTTCCACCGCCCGCGCCTCCGGCCCAGCCGCTTCCCCGCGCCGCGCCTCCACCGTCCTCCCGGCCCGCGCCGCCGCCGGGCCGACGCCCTCGTCCTGGGAGGAGCGCGAGGAGGCGCGGTGGCTCCGCGAGGAGCAGCGGTGGCAGCGGGAGGAGCAGCGGTGGCTCCGCGAGGAGGCGCGATGGCGCGCCGAGCGCGAGGCGCTCCTCGCCGAGGTCGCCGCGCTGCGGCTCCGCCTCCGCGCGCTCGGGGACTCACCGTCCTGCTGATCATCTCGCGGACGCCGTGGACGCCGTGGCCGTGGCCTCGCCCGCGCCGCCTCCATTGGCCGCGGTGCCTGCGCCGCAGCCCAGGCCGGCGCTCGTCGAGGAGGTCGAGGTGAGGAAGGAGGTGGTGGTGGTCGAAGAGAAGAAGAAGGTGGTGGCCGCGGCGCCCAAGGCGGAGGCCGAGGCGGGGAGCGGCGCCGCAGGTGGCAGTAAGAGCAGGAGGACGCTGAGGGCCGGCGCCGAGGGCGAGGACGTGCGCGCGATGCAGGTGAGCTGAGCGTCGTCGCAGGCCTCTCGTTCTGGCTAGGATTTGCATGTCTTTGTGGGTGCGTCGGCTGAGCTGCCACGCACTATGAATGGCTGTCTACTATTTCCTTTGATTTTTCAGTACAGTTTTGCATCGTTTGCAAACACCTAGCTTCAAATTATCAAACTTATCATGAATACAGTAAATAGTAGACAATTGGTTGTCAGTATACAAACTAACTGCATTTTTGCCTGACGCAGGAAGCTTTGATGAAGCTCGGTTTTTACTCGGGTGAGGAAGACATGGAGTACTCTAGTTTCTCATCAGACACCGAGCGAGCTGTCAAGACATGGCAGGTTAGTGATACTCCTAAAGATTATCCTTCACACTACATTACATTTATGATTTATGCTACTTGATGATACACACTCTCTTTCAGTCAACGGTAGGAGCTTCAGAGACCGGAGTGATGACGTCTGAGCTACTTGAGCGGTTATTCTCAGGGAAGCCTGGGGAAGATGAGAAAACGAAAGTGAGTTTAGCTTCAACTACCTTGCCAATGTACTACCTAGGGATGGTATTAGAAGTCGTTTAGGACAAATGACACGGTCTCCAAAAAACACAACTTTGACCTCTTATTATTATAAAAATATTTATGGAGATGTGATATATGTATACTTTTATCAAAGTATTTTTAAGACAAATCTACTCATATAATTTTACATTTACAAACTCAACAACTCAAATGTTATTGATGATTTATATTCTCGATGTTTGACCCAAACCTTTTCCAAGACGATTTCTAATACCATCCCGAGGGAGTATATATGTAATACCCCTCCTCTACAAAAGAATGCAATTATGTCAAATGTGTAGGTCAAAATTATTTCAACTTTGACTAAGTTTATAGTAAATATTATTGGCACGTATGTCTCGAATAAATTTATTATAAAAATACATTTTACAATTAATCTAATGGCATTAGTTTGTCTCATAAGTGTTAGTACTTTTTATAATTTTAGTCAAAGTTTATAATATTTGACTTCTCATGAAGTGAAAATTTCATTCTTTTATAGATGGAGTACAATTTATTAATTTAAGCCCGCTTTCGAATGGAGAATTTTTCTTTTCTGTTTCTTGTGCTTTTTATGTGAAATACTCTACAGTTTCACCTGCATTTGAAAGGGCCTTTACTGTAGAATATATCCAAGGTTTTTATGCTTCGCAAAACAACTTGATTTTCTATATACTCACAATACTTGATTACACATAAATCAGAACGAAATAAATATTTTCGAACAAAATAAACAAATAAACTCTCCAGTTACCTTCTGCGGTACAGGAAGAGTTTCTTGTAAAAAAACATGCTTTGTACATCGGGATGCATAGAACGGTATTTTTCAGTAGTGTAGTCATTACACTTGGTGTGGGTGTGCACTGAGATTAAAATTTTCTTCTAGGGTGGCACAAACGGAGCAGTTGTTCCTGCTGTAACAGGGATCGCCGAGGTTCAGAAAACTGTGATTACAGAAAATGGTGTCTCGGGAGTTGGGGTCTCCGAACACAGAGTGTTTCTTCTTGGTGAAAACAGGTGGGAAGACCCATCCAGACTGACGCAGAACAAAAGACCAGTCAGCACCGGCACTACTGCATCAACCAAGACATGCATCTCCTGTCGAGGTGAAGGGCGCCTCATGTGCTTAGGTAATAAGCCCTACTAGTTGCACTAACGTGTACAAGTGCATATTCAGCTTCCGTATGTACAACTCATAATCTCTGAACCATAGTACGTAGATTTTTGTCAGATACCTAAAACAGCAAGTGTTTGTAGTTCCTCTGTTCTGAATTCTAACAAAACTGAATGCAATTGAATTACGTGCAATGCACGTTCGAGAAAAAAAACAAAACTGAATGCAATAAAACGGTTTTCAGGCACACTTTTTATTGGCATATCTCAATTCCTATTTGATATCTGATGTAATGTAAGAAATGACATGCTTAAAACAATGGCTGACTATCATGCTTACCTTATTTTTTTCTCAACTGTGTACGGAAAACTGAGCAGGATATTGCATCGCTTTTCATTAGTCCTAATTTGTTTCTTCTTTCCTGCAGAATGTGATGGAACAGGTGAGCCAAACATTGAACCACAGGTACTGTAGCTTCCTGTTGCACAAATGCATTGTACCATCAATTAAGTTAAATTTTGCTCTTCCTTATATGAATGCATTCGAAATTAACTTTTCCTCAAAATGCAGTTCATGGAGTGGATCGGTGAAGATACAAAGTGCCCATACTGTGAAGGACTTGGTTCCATTTTATGTGATGTTTGTGATGGGAAGAAAGTAATGGCAAGTTAAGCAAGACTTAAGAGCAACATCTGCCTTGTTTGTGAACATATATAGCAGCATGTGTAGATATTAGCAAAATATTCAGTTTTATCACAGAATTGAAGAATGAGTTGAGATGGCAGTTTTGAATGCACTGCTGTCCTGCAGAAAGCAGAGGCATAGCAACAGTGTAATACTTTTATGGTACACAATAGGTGATGGAAACATATTAAGAAAAAACGGGGATACTTTCCGAAATCAGGGCTGTAAAATTAACATGTCTACTAATATTTCATTTGTTGTTCTTTTCACAGATAATCTCAAAAGCTATGTTGGTGTCCTTTTGTACCTGGACTTGTAACACCTACATACTTTGATTTCACAGCATGCAGCTATTTTCCACCTATGCTTTGGAATAGTGCTTTAAACATGATTTCTGTTGTACATGTACAAAAAGTTGAACTGCTAGCATACATCCTGAAAGGCAACATATTGTTTTAGATAATGCTAATTGTCAAATATTATATTATGGAATGAATTGGTTAAATATGGTACTTCTGAAAAAATATGTTAGTGTTCTTCTTTAAACTAAGTACAAACTCATGGTTTTATTAGTATTAGTGCATGGAAAATAGTTTGTTTGCAGTCAATTAAATGAAGCATGGCCAGCAACAACTGAGAAAATATGGTGATTTTCTAGATCTGGTATTTTTACTAACAGAGTATAGCACTAAAACACAGACTCCACTGTTTTCCACATATCCTTTGATACAATTCTTCATTAGTTGACTATACTATTGAGTAATGAGGTCAAACAAAACACGTAAGGGTGACTGATCCATGTTTGTGAAACAGCTAATTGAATATATGCTTCCCTGATCAATTAACTTGAATAGATGTTTCCCTTACCGGGTAAGAAATAGCAGTCTGCTGCTCTTTCTTCTGCTACAGAAACTGGGAGTCTTGGACCATTTGCATATCCTATAGAGTTAGGAGTCAGGATATAGAGTAAGGCAGTATGCATTATTTGTTCTGATGCCCTTCACATGCCAACTCACTCCTATCTATATATAAACAATTTACGAAGTTATGAGCACACAGGGGTTATGACTAGAGCAGAAAAGACTTTGTGGAATGGGAAGAAAACCAAAAATGAACTTACACAAATCAAATTTCATCACTAGAGACTAATAAAGATCTAAACCTTAGAGTTATCTTAATGCTTGGAGCCTGGATGATAAAACATATAAACATTAAGTGACCAAAGCCTAAATCCTTAATTCATATAAGTGAATGTATTACATATACTATGCAAGGGTACCAAATTCCTCACCTAAACAACCAGACATCTACTTTGGGTCCATGACGAGTTAGAAGATCAATCAATGCCCTTAATCCTTTAGCATGATATATTAGTTCCACAGGATCATTATCCCTCAAGTAAGCATTCCAGACAAGCTACGAGATCATATTCCTCAATTCTGTCATCTGTATTCATCATTCCAGTTAGATCATCAAGCATTTTGTAGATGCTCAGAGTGTCCAGATGATGTGTGTCCTGTGCAACAAATAAGCTTGTTTTGTTACCCACTGTGATCCAACTACACCCTGGAAATTTCATCATCACCCTTTTTCTCTCATTGCTTCTCTAGCTACCTTAGCTTCAACCCAGTTACCAGCCGCAGCATGCAAGCTTGAAAGGAACACATACGTGGATGAGCTTTGTGGTTCCATCTCAACAAGTTTCTTTTGCTGCAACTTTCCCTCTTTCTTCATCCTTGTGCATTTGACATGCTGCAAGGTATGTAGCCCAGATCACACCATCAGCTTTGAAGGGTAACTTGTCAATAACTTCTTGAGCTTCTTGAAGATGACCACCACGCCCAAGTAGATCAATAAGACATGCATAGTGATCTACTCTGGGCACTATCCCATAAACTTTGCTCATAGAATCAAACAAATTCCAGCCTTCGGAAATTAAACCAGCATGGCTACAAGCAATGAGAACACCAAGGAGTGTGACTTCATCAGGCTTTAGTTGTGATTCTTGCATCTTCTGGAAGAGAAGAAGTGCCTCGTTTGAATAACCATTTTTCGCAAAACCAACAATCATGGAGTTCCATGGCATTATATTTTGCTTGTTTTTCAATTCCTTGAAGATTTCAAAGGAAGAAATAACATCACCACACTTGGAGTACATGTCCATGAGGGCACTGGCTGCAGTTTCATAAGAAATAAAACCAGATTTGATAATGAGCCCATGTATCTCTTTTCCATCTGTAAGAGCTGCTAGCTCAGAGCAAGCTTTCAGAACACTAGCGAATGTGGCCTCATCTGAACGAACATCGTAACTGCGCATTCTCCAAAACATAACCAAAGATTGATCACTGTAACCATTTTGAGCATACCCTGAAATAGTAGCTGTCCACTCAACCAGGTTTTTGTGATCTGGCAACTCCGCTAAGAGTTTGTTTGCATCCTCAAGCAGTTTACACTTCAAATATATTCCAACCAGAGATATTCCAAGTGAAGTATCCTGATTCAAAGAGCAGATTTCAGTGTGTAACAATGGACTTGTTTGCCAATTACAGAACAGACAGGTCCAGTACACCCAGAAAGAATGCTTGCAAATGTAAAGTTAGATGGTTTGAAACCATCTTTTAGCACTTGCTGAAATAACTCTATGGCTTCATCTTCTCTATTGTTCTGCACAAGACCTGTAATCAGAGCATTTATTGGAACTATGCTACTTGCATCTACATGTGCCAAAACCTTCCTAGAAGATTCTACATCTCCAGACTTTGAATACAGGTCAATCAGAGAGCTGCCAACAGCATGATTTGAGCAGACATTATACTTGATAGCTGCGCAATGAATTTGCTTTCCGGTCTCAGTAGCCTGAATGTTGGAACAGGCATTAATTGCAGTTGCAAAAGATACCTCATCTGCTGCTACACCATAGAACTTCATCCTTTTAAGCATGTAGATTGCTTCCTCCTCCTCTTCATTATGTGCAAGTCCAACTATAAGAGCATTCCAGGATACCCTATCCTTGCCTGGAATGAGACTGAACAGTGCTTTTGCAACGTCAATTGCTCCAAGTTTTGAGTACATATCTAGCATTGCATTAGCAACAAACAAGTCTGCATCCATGCGGTTCTTGATTGTTATACAGTGTACCTGCTTACCTAAATCAATGGAATCCAAGCTAATGCACGCGCCAAGGACACTCACAAATGTAAAATCATCAGCCTCAAGATTAGCCCTCCTCAAATACTGAAACATTTGAATGGTCTCCTCTTGGAGCTCATTTTGAACAAACCCATAAAGCATTGCATTCCACATGACAATGTTCTTTTCAGTGGAGAAGTCAAACACCTTCTTTGCATCAGAGATGTGGCCATGTTTCACATACAGGTTGATCAGTGAACTGCCCACAAAAACATTTGCATCTAATCCATGCTTTACTGCCGCTGCATGTATCTGCTGACCTTCATCAAATGCTGTCATACTGGCTGCTGCACTTAGCATGCTCGCAAAAGTGGACCTAGTTGGCATCGATCCCTGCCTCTTCATATCCTTGTACAGGCCAAACACTTCACTCTCAAGACCACTTTGTGAGTAACTTGAAATAACAGCATTCCAAGCAACCGTGCTCAGCATTTGTATCCTCTTCAGCAGAGTTCTCGCATCAGCCAGTCTGCCCATGCTTGCAAGAGTGGAAATGATGGTAACCCACGTTACCTGATCTGGGACAGAACCAATCTTCTCCATTCTACAAAACAAAGCCAGTGCTTGCTGGTAGCGTCCAACCCGATGATAGCCAGCGATCATGCTTGCCCAGCATATTGTGTCCGGGCAAGCAATCCCATCAAACACCCTCCTTGCATCGTTGACCTCACCGCATTTGGCATACATGTCCACCAACCCCGCCTGACAGAAGGCACTGAAGCAGAACCCGCTCTTCAGCACGTCACAGTGCACCTGCCTGCCGTGCTCGAGAGCACCCAGCCGTGAACACGCGGACAGAACCACCGCAAGGCCAAACTGGTCCGGCGTGGCGCCAATGGAACACCTGATGCGCTGGAACGCATCGAGAACGTCCTGAGGGAACCCCGACCGCGCGTGGCAGGACAGCAGCGAGCTCGCCGCCGCGCCTGACGCTGGAGCCCCGGTGCAGCAGCCCAGCGCGCGCCAGGCGTAGCCGACGCGGCCGGACCTGCTGTACAGGTCGACGAGCGCGTCGCCGAGGCGGCCCCGGAGGGCAGGCCGAGGCGCAGGACCCGCGCGTGCAGGACCCCGCATGCCCGCGCCTGATGGGTCCGGTGAGGACTCGCGTCGAACGGGTGGTGGGCGTGGCGGCACTCCCGGGAGAGCGAGCCGAGGAGGGCGGCGTAGTAGGCCGTGGGGTGGGGCTCACCGCCCGCCGCGTCCGCGCTCACGGATGCCGGAAAGGAGCGGAGAGGGTGCTGCTTGGGCGCGGCACGGAGGAGGGTGGCGGAAGCGGAATGCATGTGCGCTGTGCGCACGGCGCGGCCGCCGCCTGCCGCATGTGCCGTTCGTCCGGTTTTGAGTTGGTGACTGCCTGACGGTGACGGAGCAGGCTTTTGCGCCGAGCGAGGGCTCTTCGGCAGCGGAGTCGTCGTGGGCTGCCACGGCCGGCCCACGGCCCACGGCCCACGACTAATGTCCTTTGCGGGGGCTGCCTGTTGTCGCTCCGCCTTGTCCGGCTTGTGCCTTTTTGCAGGTAACCACGTTTGGCGACTGAAAGGAACAGAATATATTTGGCTGAAAAGAAAAAATCACCTTCGTTCGATGAGCATAAATCCGTTGATGTTATCGAGTGATTATACAGGACTGTTTTTTATGCAAATTAACAAATGGAATTTTATTGATAGCATTTACAGCAATGAATGAATCAAATCAATCAAATCAAATCATGTACAGATTTGTGAACCCCAGCAACATATACACAGACTGCCTACATGTACAAACAACTCATCGCATATACAGATTATATTGCGAATGGCTTATTCGTACCAGCAATGTGCTAAAAACGACGCAGCAACCGCTGGAGACAGGGTTGCTATCAGATCAGATGGGAATGAAGAACTTGCTCTCCATGCCCTCACTGTCCTCCCATTTCAGTTTCTCCCACCATTCAACTGAACCGCACACCTGCTTCAGTTTCCCACAGTTGTACGTGCTGCTCAGCGGGATGCTTCTCAGATTAGGGCAATCCTCCACCCGGATGGTCTCAAGGCTGGGAAAGTCTCTTGGCTTGCAGATGCTTCTCAGGCTCTTGACATCAGTCAGCACGATTGATCTCAGGTTCTGCAACTCGGCACGCGTGTTGTCAGTCAGCTCATCTTCCGGTTCTTCACCGCTATCTTCTTCGACAATCTTCAGCAACCCATCGCAATGGGTTATGACAAGCTTTTCTCGAGCATTTCAAGCTTTAGGACCCATGTGATGTTCTTCAACTTGGGGCAGCTCGAAATGGTCAATTTGCGGATGTGCTGAAAATGGTGGGGCGTTGCTGCAACAATGACGTTCTCCAGTACAGGAAGAACTGAGAGGGTGAGGAGCTGCAGGCCTGAATCCGATGTCATCAGCTCAGTATCAGCAACAAGAGTGTTTAGATTATAGCATGATTCCACATACAGCTCCTCGAGTTGCACCAGGTGGTCGAGATCAGAGATTTTGATCGAGTGCATTTCTCTACAGTACTTAAGATGCAGACGATACGTTGACTTTGCCAAAGGACTAGTCTTGTTCAGTTTCTGTAACACCTTCTTTGTATAAATAGTGATTCCAAGGAACGTCAGTGCCTTCAGAGAATCCAGATTCAGGTCATTGACATCACTAATACCATAGTGACTGCGAAAGAGATTAAGAACTCTTAAATTGAGTAACTTTGAGCAGTTGTTCAAGGTATCTTCGAGTTCAGCAGTCACGCTGAGATCCAGATGCCTCAACTCTTTCAATAACCACAGCCGCTCAGGTAATATCCTAATACTTGTGTGTGACAAGTTGAGATGCTGTAATGCAACCAGTGTCTCGCATTCTGGAAGCGATGTTATTGCAGTGTGAGAAAGATCCAGCACTTTCAAGGAAGGCATAAACTTGAAAAAACCTGAACTCAGCATGTTCAAATTTGGGTTATTCTGGATCAACAATGTAGTGAGGCTTTCACATTCCTGTGAGAAAGTAAGCTCTTTGATATCATTAGACATGATGGAGATCCTTGTAGCATCCTTCCACTCTTCTGCTGGTGGAGCACTATCCAAAGCCATCCCGGCTTGAACGAGAAACTTTTGATCTGTCTTGTTAACCAACCAAATCCCCATATGCCTGATTACATGGTGCATTTTTACCTTTGATGACAATGAGCTACTGGTCTGCAACAAGCATGCTGAAATAAGGCTCTGAATTATCTGATCACCCTTTTGACGATCATTGAGTAGCAAACCTTCAGCCAGCCAATAATCAACTAGTTGTTCCTTACTAATAGATCCATACTCTGGGAAAAGGGTGCAGTACAAAAAGCACTGTTGTTGAGTGGGGTTCAGCCTGTCATAGCTGTATTTCAGCCGATAAAACATTTCATCCACATCTTCGTTGTTCAACATATTGATGTCATTAGCAGCTTTAATCCATTCTCTTGGTCCTTCCAACCCTGCCACAGCAGTCCCAATGACATTGAGTGCAAGTGGCAGACCTCCACAACTGAAGAATATTTTCCTGGCTTGGTCCCGAACAACCTTGTTGAAATTCGGTGACTCAACTGCTTCAAAAGCCTCATTGCTCAGCTTGCTCAAGAACAGGTCCCAGGCAGCAGCATCATCCAAAACCTTCATTTCAATGCGGCTCCTCTGTGCACCCATCTGGAAGCATACTTCTTGGAAACGTGATGTCAGGATCAGCTTGCTTTTGGCTCTTTTGTGTCTGGAGTTGGGATACCGACATCCTCCAGTCGGAATCTCTTCCTTACATCATCAAGAAGCAATAAAAATCTTTTCCTGGCCAATGCCTTCACCAGGAATTTGGCCCGTTTCTCGACCGTCTCTGATTCATTCCAAGGCAAATTAAGCCTATCAGAGATAGTCTGCTGCATCTCCACTGTGTTCAGGGTCTCTGAATTGGATACTTCAATAAAGATAACAACCTGGAATAGAATTGAAGGAAAGATATAAAGATTAATTGCAGTGCAAAAGTAATCTGGAGAGGTCAATTATGAATGCTGACTAAAAATAGCTAAACTCTCTGGACAATAAGATACTGTTATTATATTTTCTGCAATTGCATCTGTTCCAATATAGTTTTTAGAGCAACCTTAAAAAAAAAATTGTTACACACAAAAGAGTCACATCCATTCATGCTGCAAAAACATTGGTGCTACTTTCTTTGTCCTGTCTAATATGCATAGTTCATGTAAATATCCATAGTTTACATCCAAAGCTGCAGCATCTTCAGTTTGAACTAGTACTCGTGAACAACATATTAGCTGTATTATACATGTGCCAGAAATGTTTAGCGACACAAGAACAACAGCATTTCCCTCCCATTACTGAAAGTCTGAAACTCAAAACTTCTGCAGTTTAATTTATTTTCGTTCTGCATATCATTCTGAATAAACTACGAATAGAGGCACCATTAAATTAATCATTGAAGCAATCCTATATATGCATTTCAAAAGATGAAAACAAATACGCAGATTCACATTTATTCTAATGAGTAAAATTGCAACTTTGGAGGAAGCAAAATAGTACCTGATAGTTGTGATTTTTCTTTTCGAGATCATTGTTCAAGGCGTGTAGGAGAGTCGTCTTGCCGATGCCTCCTTGACCCCAAACACCAATTATGCTTGACTCGCCCTTCTCAAGCAAATCATGGACCCGAGCCAACATGGGCTCCAACCCAACGGTCTCGGTCTGCGATAACCGACTGACGGCCCTCGGCGGTGGCTTGAACCCAAACGTCTTAAACTCCCTCCCTTCCTTGGTCAGTTCTTTCACCTCCTCCAGCGCGTCCACAACACGCTTGCCGATCGAGGCGCGGCGACGGGCGTGCACGGTGCACTGGCAGAGGCAAGAAACCCCAACAAACTGCTGTAATCCTCGTCGATGGTGTCCGTGTGAAGCTCGTCGACGCGCTTGAGCCACACCTCCACCTGAGGATCACAGACGTTCAGCTTGTCCTCCTCCGCCGCGACTGCCGCTCTGACCGTCGTCTCGACGGCGCGCAGGCTGTCCCGGGCCTTCTCGAGGTCGCCCCAATTCGACTTGATGCGAAGGAACGCGACCACCTCCCGGTCCGCTAAGTCGAGCAGACATCCGAACAGGGGCTCCAGGCACGAGCCTGCCGCCGCGCTGATGACTTCTTCGGCCATCGGGGACGGTGATGGTGAGCGTGCAGCAGGTGAACGAGGAATCTGCGAAAAGGAGAGTTCTTTGAAGCTTATAAAGGAAGCATATGCGGAGGCTAGACGCCACGCGGTGCACGGCAAGAATGGGGCAACACGGCAGACGGTTGCCCTGATGAGGATTGGATTGGAAGGATTCGTGCTTGGCGAAGAAAACGTCCGCGCGCGCGCACGTTGTTCGGTGGAGGGGGTTTGGGGGCTTTGAAAAGTCATCGATCGAATGGGAGCAAAATTCCAGGTTGGGACAAGATCCACTGGCTGAGGCCGGACGCAGGAAGACTCACTCCCTCCCGGCGAGCCAGTTTCCTGGTCGTTTCTTGTGAAGAGCGTACCAGGAGCGGAAGCAACGGCTGCCGAGCGGTGCCGGTGCCGGGCTTGAACAAGGGAGCGCGCGACTGTGTCTAAGGCGGCATGGCGGAGATGGTCTGGGAGAGACAATCCGTCAAACACCTTGCGTGCGCTAGCATTCCTCCCGCGCGCACAGCCAAAAACGTACCTGCCGAGAAATTGTACAGGAACAATCATTTCCGCCGGAAGGCAGCTGGCAGCCGCTCCGTTGACTTGGAATTCGGCGGGTCTGCTTGGAATTCCGAGCAACTTGATTTCTTGATGATGACATGGGAGACGACGACCTCGCCGTGACCCGTGAGGTAAGCTAGTGGCGGTGGCGCACTGGCGCTTTCGCGGCGCCGCGACCAGGTTGGCAGTACGTCTTTCCCGACAGGTGTCATTCTATGGTTGGCTGGCCTACGAATCTGACCAATTCCATCCGATTTTTTTTTTTTTTTTTTTTTTTTTTTTGGTGTTCGTAGCAGCGCCAGTTTGCCTTCACAGTGACCATGGCGGCGGCGGAAGCAGCGACGGCGGTGGCGTTGGCGGAGGGCGTGCGGGACCGTCCAAGCGCACGGCCATCGCTGACTTCGTGGGTCGACTCCGGTCTCCGGGCCGCCGGAGCCCCGTCCGGGCAAGTTTATCCCCCTCCGTGTCTAGCGATCTCAATTGATGTTCGCTTGTTTCTCCCGTATCTCCGTTCACAGCATTTTTCATGAATTGCTGATGAATGATACTCTATGGTGTATGGAGGCGTGGGAGAATCCGACTGAAGGCTGCAAGGTTAGTAGCGTGGGGGCAAGCACGAATTCGACTTTTCATCAATTACAAATCACTATATATTCCATCTAAACTGCAACGCCAGCAGCGCCTGTTCCATTTGATTCTTTATTTTCTGCAGAGTGCTGTTAGTGATCCGACAAAGTGATTACACGATGGGAACGGTGGTCTGTGGAGGACTGTTCATGGTGAGATGCAATGCAAGGTACAGAATGCTGCGTCCATGGACATCATCACGGTATTACACATTCCATAGATAACCCGTTCTGTCAAGCTGCTACCGATATTGTATCTTCAAAATGTGTCGTGAAATTTCCACTTGTTATTTCCGAACAATAAGATGGAACCTGATCTTTCATTGGTTTCTAGGATTTTTTTATAGAACATTAAGGAAAATTACTGTTGACTGTGCAGATATGCAGTTGGCTCTCCTGTCCAGGAACACTTGCCATCTCAAGGGAATTAAGAAGGTATGGGATACAATAATAGTTACCCATGTCACTCTTCTTGGCCAACTCCTTGGCTAGGCTCTGTTTTTTTTTTCTTTTGTACTTATTTCAATCTCCCTCTATTAATGCAAGCTGGAAAGGGTTCTGCCAGCAATTTCGAAAAAGAAATTTAGTTATTCTTGTGTTTAGGTTGCTCTTTTTGAAGTTTTATAGGATATCTAGATGTGCTATATATTTGTTTTTTTAAAGATAGTGTATCTGAATTTACAGCATAGTTAATCAGCTCAATTGCCAGATAACCTGCATGAATATGGGGGATAAGTGCATCAACATCTAAACAGATTTACACTCTATACATTTGGCTTGTGCATATCAAAGTAGTACAATGCATGTACTACATGTACCATCTGTACAGTGTCTATGTAAAAGATGTACAGTATTTACAGGTTGTGTACAAAATATATACAGTTTGTATGTACATAATACAACTAGGCATATACAAAAAGCCACTTATTGAGGACTTTGAACATATGAATCGAATAAGATGAGCAACTAGATCTTAAATGGAAAAAATATCAGTAATCCATGCAGTAACTGTACTTGTTTTTCATGAGAATGCTAGTCTTCATGTTTGATTGGGATGAAATACTTATTCTCCATTGTCTCCTTGCCATTCCACTCTAGCTTCTCCCACCAGTCATATGATCCACAAATCTGCTTCAGTTTTGGGCAGTCGTACATTTGACCCAATGGAAGTGCTGTCAAATTTGGGCAACCCTCCACCCTAATAATCTCAAGATAAGGAAAGTCTCTTGGATTGCATATCGCCGTCAGCTTTGGTAGGTCTGTCAGGACCATTGCCCTCAGTTTTGGGAAGTCCACATGATGCATACCCTTGATCTGCTCATTCTCTGTCTTGTTCTGATAACCTTTTACATGTTCATTATATGCATCGTCTACCATGCAATGTATCTCCTGTTCCTCAGAGAAACCATTTATTCTCCCAGATCTCTGAACAATGCCATGCTCAATCCCCCCTCTCCTGTTGTCCACGTTGTTGATTGTTTCTTGAACAACTTGCTCCAGTTCGTGGCAATGACAGATAGAAAGCTTCTCGAGTGCGTCCAGCTTCAGAACCCAGGTGATGTCATGCAATTTCTGGCAGTGAGAGATTGTTATTTCTAGGAGATTGCGGAAGTGATGAGGCGAAGACCCAACAAGAATAGTTTGGAGGGAAGGCAGTTTAGAAAGGGTGAGAATTTGCAGGCAGGAAGCTTTTCCCTTGTCAGGATCAGCAATAAGTTGTATCAAGTCAAGACATGATTCAACATAGAGTTCTCGAAGTTGCACCATATGTGTAAAGTCTGATATTTGGATTGACTGCATCTGTTCACAGTGCTTGAGACTAAGACGTTGTGTTGACTTGGCTAGAGGATGTGTATTTGTCAGCTTCTTTAAGACATCCTCAGCATAGATTGTGATCCCAAGGAATTCCAGATCCCTTAAGGAATCAATGTTCAGATCATTAACGTCGCGAATCCCATAATTGCTTCGGAAGAGGTTTAGCACCCTTAGCTTATATAGCTTGGAACAGTTATCTAAGGTATCCTTCAGTGCCTTGGTAACACTTAAATCTAGATGTCTTAGTTTTTTTAGCATCCAGAATTCTTCAGGAAGTCTCTCAATTAATGTGTGAGACAAATTGAGAAACTTGAGCTTTGCCAATGTGCTACATAGAGGAAGTGCTGTAATTCTGGTGTGTGATAGATCAAGTACCTTCAAAGAATACATGAACTGGAAGAAGGTTGGACTCAGCTTGTTCAAGTTAGGATTATTTTGGACCAATAATGTTACAAGATCCTTGCATTCAGGTGAGATACCAAGGTCCCTTATGTCATTGTACATGAGTGATATCCTTCTTGCTGTTCGCCACTCCTTGTGTGGTGGTGCCTTTTTCTAAGTTCATTCCAGCCTTCACAACAATATTTTGCTGCACTGCAAGGGACAATCCCAGATGACGAATAATATGGTGCATTTTACCTCTAAATCAGATCCGCAGCTCTCCAATAAGCATGCTGAGAGCAAGCGATTGATTATGCGATGACCTCTGTTGGGATCTTGAGGTATCAATTCTTCTGCCATCCAGTATTCCACAAGCTCATCTTTGCTAATTGAACCATATTCAGGGGAAAAGGGTGCAATACAGGAAGCATTGCTGCTGTGTTTGTGTCAGCTTATCATAACTATATTTCAGTTTATGGAACATTTCTGGGATTCCATCTATGTCCTTGATGTCATGCTTGGTTGCTTGCATTGCCAAACTCCATTCACTTGGTGCTGTCAGCCCTGCCACAGCGCTTTGCTATCACCTTGAGTGCTAGTGGCAAACCACCGCAGCTTTGTACAATTGCATCAGCATGCTGTTTTTTACGGCATTATTGGGGCCAGATGAATCAATGGCTGCAATTGCCAGAGTGCTCAAATTGCTTCGAAGAGCTCCCAAGCTGCCTCCTTCTCAGGCCCGGCCTGGGGGGGTGCCAGCAGTGCCACCGCACTGGGCCCTCCACCCCAAGGGGCCCAATCTCATATGTGTGAAGGTGTAGGTTTGTTGTATAAATCTATATGTTAAATAGATATTTAATTCTCTTTGGTGTCCAATCTTTAATCTTTATATTAGAATACAAGACTTGGCCATTTGTGACTCTTCTGAAATTGTGATTTGGGATTCACGTTGCAACTTAGGCAGAGAATAATCATCTTCTCTAGTTCTCAACCTAGTAATTTACTGGCACTTATTTTTATTACAATGTTGAATTACAGTAATTGTGATTTGGGATTCACGCTAAAGAATCATTGAGGTCCACGGAAAGAAATAACGCCGCTATAGAGGCCAGGAATAGTTGTCGCGATAAGTGTTAGAAGAAAATTTTAAGGTAAAAGTTCGACTTCTCATCAGTAAATGTTAGAAGAAAATTTTAAGGCAAGAGGTTCAACTTGTACGATAATATGTATTTTTATGTAACACACTTAGTAGAAATATCATTATATTAGAGTTATATTTTAGGGGCCTATTTTGAAAGGTCCGCTCCAGGCCTATGAATTGACAGGACCGGGCCTGCTCCTTCTCTAGGTACTCCATCTTGATCAAGCCCTGTTGAGCTCCCATTTGATAGCACACATCCACATAACGTGATGTGAGAATTACTTTGCTTTTGCTCTCAGAATCAGGGGTAGGGATCCCAACATCTTCTAGTTGGAATTTGTTCCAGACATCATCCAGTAAAATTACAAACTTCTTTCTTCTCAGTGCTTTCATTAAGAACCTTGCACGAGCTTCCTCTGTCTCTCTGTCATCCCATGGTAACCCAAGACGGTCTGTAATTATACGCTGGATTGCTGCTTTGTTTAGAGTTTGAGAATTGGACACCTCGATCATGATCACCACCTACCAAAATTTTTGTGGCAACAAAAAAGTATTAGAACCCAGTTGAACTGCCCTCGGTAATTTTTTAATTTACAGGTATGAAGTGTGTTAGAGGGAGACAATCAACAAGGTAAGAAGTTAAAAAGGATATAAATTTTTTTACTATAAAAAGGGAAAAAAATTGCAAATTGAAACTACATCTAAGAAGTAAAAGTCATTAGTTATCTGTTTGTGATCTGAGAGCTAAATAAGTAATACTGATCATTTATCCGGCCAACAGACAATTAGCTACCCTTGGCCAAGGCTATAGAGCATATCCTCCCTATTTCAGTACCTCTACATCTGATTTACGTGAAATTTCCCACATTAGACCATTCTATATAAAAAGTTATGTTGCCATATTCACACACAACCAATAATTATGTAAAGCTCAAGAGAGGCCTACATACTGCATAGGGCTTTGCATGGGGGAAGACATAAAGCATCACACATAAAACAAGAGAAAAAATCATGATGTACAAATTTTGTGGTAAATTGAAAAGGAGTAATTTGACTAGCAATGTAATCCGAGGGCAGCTAAGTCCTTTTAGAAACAGATAAGAATGTTTATTTAAATTTTCATGATAAATTTAATTGACTAGTTTATTTGGATTTTGGAGAGCCTTACTTACCTGGTAATCACTTCCACATGCTTTGAGCTGATTGTTGAACTTGTTAAGGAGTGTCGTCTTTCCAACACCTCCGGGCCACAAACTCCGATGATGCTCAAATTGGTGTTATCACAATATTTCCCAAGATCCTTCAGGACTGGCTCGATGCCAAATGTTTTCGTCTGTGGTCGCTCCTCGACAGAATCTGGCAAACGTTTGGATGAAAACGTATCAAATTGTTTCCCCCTTCTGTGATTAGCCTATCTACATCCTCCAGCATCTCGGCAACACGTTTGCCAAGACGGCGTCTTTTCCTAAGGCTTAGAGAAGAACTACATAAACAAGAGGATTGGAATAATTGATCAGATTCTTGGATGATAGGGTCGACTAGGACATGGAGGACCCTCGTTAGCCACAGGCTGACTTGAGGATGGCACTCGTTGAGGTTGTTGGTCTCAAGTGCGACTTGCCCTTGAACCGCTTTCTCGACAGCTTGTAGGTCCTCCATGGCTTTTTTGTGAGGTCTCTGAGATTGCGCTTGATGCAGGCGAAAGATGAGATACCTCTTGCAGTGGCTGCAGGGACCCCTGCTTCATTTATGAAGCCACACAGAAGCTGCAGAAGAGCACATATCATGCTAGGATCAGCCATGGAGTGGCAGCAGGGATGGTACAGGGAGAAGTTCAAGAAAGGAGAGGGAGCAGGGAGGTAAGCAACACAGAAATATGATTCCGCAATACGCGTTTAATTCTTAGTTTCTTCACTCGAATTCAGTTGAGGCTCCTGTCTACTGTCTATTTAAGGGTGGGACCAAGGGCAGGTGAAAAGGGTAGGAAAATTCTTCCAGATTTGATTCCTGTTATCTACCGTCCACAGCTCCACGCAGTGCCTTGAACAAGCACGGGACCTGGGGTTCTAATAATTTCCTCGAAGGTACAGGGTGCACAGTTGTCCACATAGAGCATCCTGTCAAAGGTGTGTATGCTGAGGAACGGATGAAGTGGATAGTTGCGGATGATTTCTTTTTTATGTGTGCATGTTATATAGCTTTGGGGATAAGCCTTGTCTTTTTGGTGTCATTACAGAAATTAATAGCCTTCTAGAATTTGTATATTGCCTTTACTAAGTCAATAGAATGTTGTTCTTCTCATCAAGTAGACGTGGTGTGCAAGTATACACAACACACATGCCACTTGATTAAAAAAAAATAGCGGCTAGGATCAAATGTTGGAGACACTGTTTATCTTTTCTAATGCTTCACTTTGAGCATCAGTTTCCGTAGGTTCAAGGAATCGAGGCAACAGTGTGTGGGCCACAGTGGCGACATCTTTGCTTCACACTCACAGTTGGAAATTTGACCATACTCCCATTTGGTTTGTTTAACTCTTATTGTTGTTTTTGCTTTCATCAATTCATACCACTCTTATATCATATACCGCGTACCAGAAACCATTGCAGGACGCGTTTCTTGTTGGAGCAGAGCACAGCATTTGCAGTTGCAATGTCTAACTACAAATAATGTTCAACGTCAGTTTTGATTCAGATACACGTCAGAGCATCTATAATTCTATATCCATTCATGTATCATAATATTGTTTGTGATCTTAAGCGTACTGTCTGACTCAGAGAAATATGCTCTTCCCATCAGGTACAACTGGTGTACACGCATCATACATGGTACTCAATTAAAAACATGACGGTTGGGATCAAAATGTGGACAGAGCATTGGATTTTCTAATACTTTACGTTAAACATCATTTTCTTTACAGGAGGTCTAGTCTGATGGATCTAGTCAGATACTTTGGGATTAGAAAATTGTGGCGAAGAGATTGATTATATTGACATACGGAGTACTTGTAAGACAGCATTATCAGAGGAAAAACTCCCCATATTAAATAAGTTGATTTTCTATTTGATGGTATTATACCTAGTTGATTATTTCGCTTTACTTTGTAAGAATGTCTGGGATTCTAGGACTTTTTTTTTTTGACAGCAAGAACACGTTTCTTGTTGCAACAATGCACGGCATTTGCAGTTCAGAAGATACCGGCAAGCACAGGCTAACCTAGTCAGTTCTGAACTTCTGATTGAGGTACACATCATAGCGTCTATCCAGTGTATAGGATAAGTGGATAACAAACTTTTCTTCCTTGTCTCACCGTCGGTTCTCTAGTGTGGAGCGGATCCACATATTAGCTTTTAGCCAGAAAAAGGATATAATTTTAGTTCTGTCCTTAGTCAAACTATCTAAAGTTTAACCAAGTCTACAGAAAAGAGCATCAATACTATCATACTATGGCAAATCTGATGACACTTATTTAGTATCATAAATATTGATTCCTGTTTTTATGAATTTGGTTGAATTCAAAATGGTTTGACTTGACGCTATACTAGAAATCTAGAATTATATTCCCTTCGGAACAAAGTAAGTATTAGACTGGAGGGGAACAATCTCATAAGTTAAATCATCTCTTTTATTTTGAAAAGAATATTTTTCAACATACAAATACTGGAGCTGCCTGCTCATAATACCCCCCAGCACCCCATCGTCGTCATCCAGAGTCCATACCCTAGCCCGTCTCGTTAATTCCTTATTTTCTCCTGTCAGCACCAAGTGAGAGGAGCTCGAAGTTCCTGATAGCGTCATCATGTGAAGACCTTCCGATTTTTGACAAAGACGATGATCTCATCTCAGTTCCACCTGAAGGATGTGCCCTTTGGGCAGTCGGTGGGCGGCTGCTGCTACTCGGGACCAGGCGACCCATGCGGGTTGGGTCGCTTGGATCTCCAGAAGAGCTTGGTTTGCTTGATGAAATGACAGCTCTTCTTGACGTGCTTCCGTTGCGCGACGATGATGATGGCCTTGTTTTATCCGAATCAACAGTCTACGGAAACAATATGTAGTGGTAAGATCTTCTGAAATCAATGCAGAATGATTATCTGGTCACAGAACAGCAAAACAACTTACCACCTTGGATGGCATCAGTGACTCTAGAAGACTTCTGTGCTTGGTATGTTCTCGATTGTGACCAGAACCAGAACCAGTTCTTCTAAACAAAGCTTCAGCTGCAGAAAATAATCTGTCAGAGATATAGTGTGTGCACTTGTTTTAACAAAAAATTCGTAAATTTCACTGACTTATTTCACAGCTCAAAGATTTACTGACCTGCAGTTCTATCAGTCCTTTCTGCAGAAGGGCCTGCCAACCCACTAATCTTACTGCTAGACTAGTTGCCAAGAACAAATTCAAAATGTCAGCCCATTGAAAATCGCATTGGTTACTGAAGGCCTTGGTAATGAATAACATGTGTTCTTACCTGTACTTTATTTTTATCTCTAAACTGAGGATACTTCATAATGGTCCAGTCAAAGACATAATCTAGTTGATACCCTGTAAGTATCCAGAATAAGCCGCATCAAAAATAGAGATGCAAGGAACATCAATTATACATTTCTAATGTTTAACCATACCCTCGCGGATAAATAAGTCGCGGAAGAGTCTCTTCAAAAAGGAGTAATCTGGTTTATCTTCAAATCGTAGTGATCTACAGTAATGAAAGTATGCAGTAAACTCCGATGGATATGATTTACAGAGGACCTGTTCAGAAATTTGGCATGTTATCATCACAGGCAATTGATACCATAATATGTTGTTTGAACAGCACATAAGTGACGGGATCATTGGGGACTTTGCATTGCACTGTCCCTTGTTCTAAAAAATCAAGTACCTCAACTGGCGTTAGCATTTTCTTTTCACTGATTCTATCATACTTCTGCTTCTTTGTGCCAGCTTTCAGGCCTTGCCAAGGAAGACTGGGGGGATTCCAAGATGAAAAAAACAAGATGTTATGCTGCACAAGAATATGGGAAATCCTAGTGAAGAAAAATTATGTCATACCTTCCTCTTAAGAAATACATCAGCACATAACCAAGTGATTCCAGATCATCTCTTCTGCTTTGCTCTAGAAGGAAATGAAGAAAGGTTAACCCAAATCCATCTATTAAGTCATTCAGATTTGTGGATGAATACAGTCTGCAGCTGATTGACTACAAGTTCAAGTATAGTGTTACAGGATTTGAAGAGTTTTAATTTGTTCAAAATATTTGTCTCCCTCCTTGTTTCCTTTCCCTATAGACTCAATTCTATTGCTCAGACATTGATGATACAGTCAGTATTTACAAGCCAAAAACTCACCTACTCCAAGATGGGTATTTACACTGGCATATCGTGCTGTTCCTGTGAGATTCTTGTTTTCCCTGTGGCACGACAAAGAAATTGTATTAGCTTTTTAAATGATAACACCCATAAAGTAAGTCTAGCTAGAAGCTTAGAACCAAAAAAAAATTGAACCACCAGGAAAATAATTGCAACTGGATTTTTCATGTAAAAATGAAAGTTAATGCTAATCAGTACAGCAGCGTTTTTACAAAAGAACATTTGATATTTCCTATTATTATTAGTATCATTATCAATTTTCTACACACATTGTTTGAGTATCGTTGGCTGGCCCTGGCCTGCTTATATTATGAACCAACTTGACCACTAGTCCACTACGGTTAAACCCAGTGCAAAACATCTTCCTATTATTGCCAGGTACCAGATTAACCTTTCAAGAATGATCAGATTTATCCCAAGCTAACGCACAATTGAACCAAAATTTCTTTTCAGGTAGGTTCAGAACCAAGAACCCAGTCATGTAATATGCTGTTCGATAGTACACCACAAAAAAGGCTTATGGTATGCGTGAACTAAGTCAAAATGCCAATGGCATAAAAAACATTGAGTGAGCAGGAATACGACAACACCTGAACCTGAACAATCTCCCATTTTCAGGATGCTGAGTTAGTAGTAGCTTTATAATAGGCATAGATTCCCCTTTACCTGTATGGTATGTGCTTATGAGTTTGGAGATCTCGAAACTTTTTCGCAAGGCCATAATCGATGACAAATACCTGTGGAGTGTGCACAACTGTTTTCAGATGGTAACTTTGCCAGCAAGCTAATAGTCATTTCTCATAATAAGAAATGTCATTCATCTTCACTGTTATCATTAGACATCAGATTATAGCATTCTTAAAGTGTCTCATATTCGAAAATATTTTGATTCACCATTGCTCAATTTGGTAGACAAAATGCTTCCAATAGGAAAACTGACTCTTGATGAGGTTTAGCAGAAGTAGCACACACCTGGTTTGCTTTACGTCCTAAACCCATGAGGAAATTATCGGGCTTGATATCACGATGTAGAAACCCCCTTGTGTGCATATATTCTACTCTACTGATCTGTATCCCACATGAAGAAGGTATGTCAACTTTTGTTTCCAAAGACCAATGAAATGGAAAGTGAAGAATGTTTTGACACTACATCGGTATGTGGTTTCAAAAGGTCCAAAACAAATAAAAGAATAATGTAGAACATAAGATAGACTCACCATCTGATCAGCAAGCATTAGTACTGTTTTAAGGGAGAACTTTCTGCTGCAGTAGTTAAATAAGTCCTCCAGACTTGGACCAAGCAGATCAATCACCATGACATTGTACTCCCCCTCCACCCCAAACCACTTAAGATGTGGAATCCCAGCTATAAATCAGGGCAGAACAGGAACAGATCAGTAAAATACCAGTGTAATTGGGCTAACCAAATTCTACTGTGGTTGCACTTACTTCCACCCTGCAAGAGCATGTAGAGTTTTGATTCATAATGAAGCTGTGGATGTCGTGATTTGACCGATTCCTAATAAGAAGTTATACACACACAAAAATAAGATGAGCAAGCACTCCTAAATTCCTAGTAACAACTAACGCAAACAATATCAATGACCGAAAATCAAGTTCTTCTAAAAACGACCAACCACGTAGCAATTACAAAGATGCACTGAACATATCTGTGCCAAGAATGTTGTTTGATATGCTATTGTTGACATTACAGCCTTGGAGCAATACAACAGTCTAACACACTACTTTAGTTTAGTGTATATAGAGAACATAACTCCAAAGAAGCTAAACCCAACTTTGAGAATAATCCATCCAGAACAAACAAGAGACTACTTCCCAATGTCTGCTTTTCAGCATTGATACCCTCACTTCAGAGGAGTGCTGTACATCCTTTCTGTACAGGAACGTTTGTGTTGTTGCCCAGCTCCTAATATGCAATAATGCTTGCAAGGTGAGTAGCAAACGATTAGACTCACTACAGGTTCCAGTTACTCCAACTAGATTTAACTTCTATCACAGAACTGTTCACCTAGACATGGATAGTGAGACACTAAAAAATCATGGCATACCAGTTTGACAGCCACCTCCTCGCCATTCTGCACGTTGACGGCTGCACACAAATCAAACAAGCACGGTCAGAAGCACGAACACAGGACCGAAGCACGCCCGGAGAGAGAAAAAAAAAAGTAAAGTGAGCTCCACAAATCAAGCAGGACCCATCATCACGGGGAAGGACGCACCGAGGTAGAGCTCCCCAAAGGATCCGCTCCCGATCTTCTTCCCGAGCTTGAACTTGCCCCCGACTACGTGCTCCATCCCGGCAGCAGCCAAACGCGCGGTCTACGCCTACAACCACCACCGCCACCAACTCCCCACCGACAGAGCTCAGCTCGCTCGCTCGCTTCCCCGGCTAGCTACCTGGCACCCGCCCCGCTCACTCAGATCCCAGCCAAGCGCCTCAAACAGCTCGACAAACTGACCGCATTGCCCCGGCACCGCTGGCCGACCCCGAAAGCGACCGCCGACCCGACGAGCCCCCTTGTGCCGAGCGGCGGCGGCGACGCGCCTCGCCCCGCCCCGCCGCACTGCGAGTCAACCTCCCTCCCTCCCGCCGGAGCCGATCGCAGGGTGAGCGTAGCGTGCCTGGGGATTCGCGGGCGAGAGATCCGGGGCGGGGCGAGGGCGATTAAATTAACTGGAGCATTTTTTGGAAGCGGAGGCGAGTTAAAGAGGTGTCGGGAGGGAGGAGGAAGACGGAGGTGGGGAGTGTGGGAAACTGGGGAAATGCCGAAATGGAGCGGAGGAGGCGGCGGCGACTGGCGAGCGGATAGGACAGCCAGCACTAGAACTCGAGGGTGGTGGCTTTTTTCGCTTTGCGATTCGCGATTGCTTCCGGATTATCCGCCGCGTTGCAAGAACAGCTGCCTGCCGCAGCCGGCACGGATTTGGCCGTCTTTTTTTTCCGTATAGGTTGTCACGTCCCTGTCGCTCGTCGTTGCGTATAAAAAGTGTATGTGTACGTGTACGGTGTATAGCGAGTACTCCGTATAAAGTAGGTAGAGATCAATAAAGGAACTCCGGCCATACGTATACGTATAGGTCAACCCCTTTTGCCGTATCCACTTCTCTGCAAAACCACCAGCACACTCAATTCTGGTACGCTGCTAGTACTATTTAATTAGCATGCAGCAAGGAACATCATCGTCAAGGGAAATGATTAAGGGATCAAGCTAAAAATTCGATGAACATTGGCTACAACTAGTACAGAATTTTACACTTGGGGCGAAAAAGAGGCTGCGCCGGCATCATTCATTCAGCTGCTGCAGCCCTGTTCTGTTCAGCTGGATCTTGGACTAATGCGAGCTCCAGCTGTAGTCCCGGCTGTACTGTAAGCAATATGGGCTCGATGGGTACTTACACATGTGGCTGGACGGTCCCGGATTTCCGTCTTTTTTGCATTTTGGCCCTTTTTGAAAGTTTTTCACAAATACGCCTTTTTAGATTTATTTTAAAAATGGACCTTTTCGGCGCCACGAAGTCACGGCGCCGTATAACGCCTCGGGCGCCACGGGTGGTGGCGCCGAGGTTGACGGCATTTTAAACGACGTGGATCGTAACTTTTTACATTTTACCCCCCGGCGCCGTGGATCACGGCGCCGAGGGGGAAAATGTAAAAGTTGCGTTTTTTTTCCCTTCTCATCGCGTTTGAAATGGAACAAGTAATATTGTTCTCAATACCATTCAGCAATGCAGCTGTAGCCCAACTGGTTAGTGCGTGCGGGGCTAGCCTTGCAGGCCGCGGCTCAAATCCCAGCTGCGCGTTATTTTTTTTTTTTCTAATAAGCAATAATGTTGTTTTATAAGCACCTTACAACAAGAAATATTATCTTTTAAATTTAACAAAAAGAAATATTATTTTGTAACAATTTTTAATGTTATTTTGTAAGCATACATTGCTCGATTTCGATAATCATAGTTATGAGCTTCCATGTTCCATCGCCGCTGCTGTACATGTATAACCACTCTATGAAAACACAATATTTGTTCGCTAGTGTTGTCAAGACTAGGCAACTCTCCAGTAGAATCATCACTAAATTATATACACACGTCACACTTAATGTTTTGAAATCAAGTAAAAAACAAATTGAATATACAATGCTATAAGTATTTACAACAAGAAATATTATTCCTTTATTATTACTATTAGCGTCATGTATATCATTGTTCCACAATAAATAACATTAATTGTTATGTTGTTTATGAGAAAAAATAAAAATGGTGGGAAAAGGTGTCTACAGCCGGGTTTCGAACCCAGGCCTCAAGAAGGTCAGGCGCACGCGCTAGCCAGCTAGGCTACAAGTTCATTGTTGCATAGTCTTTGGAACCACCATATTTGTTTCATTTCAAACGCGAAGAAAAAAAAAAAAGCCCAAATTTTACATTTACCCCCCGGCGCCGTGGATCATGGCGCCGAGCTCGGGCGCCGTGATCTGTGGCGCCGAGGGGGTAAATGTAAAAATTTGCGATGCCACGCCGTTTACCACGTCGTTAACCCTCGGCGCCATGGTTCGCGGGCGCCGAGACGTTATACTCGGCGCGCCGTGACTCGGGGCGAAAAAAGGTCCATTTTTGAAATGAATCTAAAAAGGGCGTGATTTGTGAAAAACTTTTGAAAAAAGGGCCAAAAAGCAAAAAAAGACGGTCCCGATTTATCAAGGAATCAATGAACTCATTCATGACATGCTCGTGCCGAGTACACCTACAGGTTACAGCACACGTACACTCCGGAAGAATGATACCCTAATTCACACACACACTCCAACTTCTGGTTGCCGGGTTATTACCGCGGTAGTTTCAGTATCAATGCCTTTCAGAACCTGATTCTGTTATGAGATCTCTTCTGTAACGTATACCGACTGCCCCAACAATTTGGACCAACTGGGAACCAGTACATTGCTGTGGTGGCTCCATGCCGAAGAAAAATAATGGACTGTCTCCACAGTCCAGAGTGTGCTGCACTTGCCTGGAATCATGGGCATCCACCAGCAGGAGCTGCTCATTTGGCGTGTGTACCCTGCAAAGCATGAAAGGGAAATGAGTAGAGTCATGTTGCTACTTTCTAAGACCACGGTTCTAGATAGACCGCTAACTACTATTCTTTATGCAAGGTGGGGATTAGGTGACCACGGTTCAGTAATGATAACATAATTTGAGAAATGGAGCATACTGTAGCTAGTAGCTAGGTGGATGGATTGCAGAACTGGCATCTGAAGCAGATGAAATGAACCTGCAATTTCATGAGCAAAAATGGTTCAGCACACTCAATAAGCTGAATTTGTACAGTGATAAAGCAGCTATTGAAAGTAAGAAGAGTAAGTTTATAATCTATTCAAAGAGTAAAGACATATAGTGTTTCAATGGCTCTGATATGTTCTATAAATACTTCCTTTCTAGTCCCACTCTCAGCAGTTCTTGAAAATAGACTGACTGGCTCATTATGTGAAGAACCAATTGACATGGCTGCCTAAACTAAAGGCAACCTTCAATCTCGTCTAGCTGTGATTCCTCTAAAATTTAAGAAACAAACAAATAGCTCGTATCCTTGTCATTACAGAAGATACTTAGACTAGCAAGACTCCTTTCCATCAATTGCCCACACTCAATATAGACCACATGCAGTAGAAACTCATTTCACAAACATATTATTGAGTTGCATGCACTAACCAGACCAACCCAAAACCTACAACTGATGGATGGGGGGATAAGAGGGCGCAACAATTGTTTTTTATTTAATTGCGCTAGCCATGATTCCAACTCGAGACCTATAGTATGATACCATATTCGGTTGCATGCACCAAGCAGTTCAACCCAAAAACTTAAGCTGATGGAAAAGGAGGACAACTCACTTTATATATTTCAACACATGATAATCCCAAATGGTTACCCAATCACCAAAAGTCCCCACAGGAACAATTTCCATCCTTAAAGTGGTGGAAACGGTTTGGATCACGCACAACAATCTCCCTATCAGCTAACTTCGAAATAAATTTAGTTACTGTGTGGCAATCAATGCAGATTCGGAGATTCTTCATCACAAGAATTCTTGTTCCAGGAGGTGTGCTTATAATACCAAACACTATAGCAAGTTTCTCACTGTGACCACATAACACATAAGCTTTCTGCTCTTCTTCAATATCCTGGAAACATTCCTCTGTATTGGGTACATGTCCTTCGCGTGCCATCTGCTCTGAGAAAACATTCAGTGCATCAATAATCCTGTCATACCAAGGATGGGACTTATCATGAGCTACAAAGACATGCAGTTTGTTCTTCACTTCAATCCAACTGCAACCTGGATCCTTCTTCATACCTTTTTTTCTCATAGATTTCCGTAGGTGTGCTGCTTCATTCCATCTCCCAGAAGCGGAATAGATATTTGACAGAACTACATGAGATTCAGTACTCCTAGGTTCAAACTCCGTAATTTTCTTGGCTACTTCCTCAGCTAACATGGTATTTTTATGGACCCTGCAAGCCCCTAACAAATTGGACCAGACATTCGCAGTTGGTTTCATTTGCATCTTCAATATAAAATTGTATGCTTCGTCTAACTCTCCTACACGACCAAGCATATCAGCAAGCGCTGCACAATGCTCTAGAGTAGGAACAATGCCATAATGATCTGACATACCCCTTGAAATATTTCCAGCCCTTATCCACTAATCCAGCATGGCTACATGCAGTCAGAACCGCAAGAAAGGTGACATGATTAGGCTCTGCATTTCCCAGTTTCATTCTCTCAAACAGCACAAGTGCCTCTCTTGCTGGACCATGCAATGCATAACCCATGATCATCGCAGTCCACGATACAACTCCTGGTGAAGAAATGCTATCAAAGATGCGACGAGCAATGCTAATCTCCCCACATTTGCAGTACATGTCAATCAGAGAGCTAGATATAAACATCTCATCTTCAAAGCCACCACAGACCACATAGGCATGCAGCTGCTTCCCAAAGCGCAATGATACCAGATTACCACAGAGAGGTATGAGGCTCGAGAAAGTCACAGGCACAGGTCTAACTCCAGCCTGCAGCATCCGACGGAATATTCCAAGAGCCTCCTGACCTGAACCATTCTGTGCATAGCCTGCAAGCATGGAGTTCCACAGAATTGGGTCCCTTACCGGGAGGCTGTCAAACACTTTGAGAGAGTAATCCGTCCTTGTGCAATTCGCATACATATCAATCAGGCTACTGCCAACTTTCAAATCGCTGTCAAACCCATTCCTGACTGCAAAACCATGCACCTCCAAGCCTCTCTTGATATCGGCACACTCTGCGAAGATTGGCATCACAGTGGATAAGGTGCAACAGTCAGGCCTAAACCCTTCCCTCCACATCTTCCTGACCAAGCCCAGCGCTTCATGGTACCTCCCTCCCTCCGCGCAGCCCAGCACCAGAGTGTTCCAGGACACGACGTCCCTCTCCAACATTTCGTCGAACACCTTCCGCACGCTCTCCAGTGCGGCCGATGATCCGGTGCGACCCACCCTGGTCACGCTAGTGGAGTGGAGACGCGAATCCTGGAGCTTGCAGTAGAGGTTGAGGAGGGAGTTGGCGATGAAGCGGTCGGCGAATGTACCGGAGCGGATGGCCAGCGCATGGAGGGAGGCGCCGAGGGCGCCGAGGCCTAGGGCGCCACAGGACTTGAGCACGGCCTGGAGGGAGGCCGGGACGGACGAGCGTGGCGCGTCGGAGGCGCGCATTCGGACGAAGAGGGAGAGAGCATCGCGGAAGTGGCCCTGGGCGGCGGCCATGCGAATCTGTTGTGCCCATGAGGGCGGGTACGGCGATGGTGTATAGGCGGCCTCGGAAACGGACATGACGGCGAGTCGGCGAAGGATGCTGTGGCTGCGGAGGTGGTGGCTGCCTTGGGAAGGCGGGGCGGCGAGTCGGCGAAGGATGCTGACGGCTGGGGCCTTGGGAAGGCGAGGCGGGGAAGCGGCCCTGTTCTGTTTGATTGAGCAGTTTTTTTTTTTTTCTTGACCTTGGAAGATAGTAGTACTCCGTTTTTGAGTTCCCAAATGAGCCCGCTTGCCGAAGAACAATCAAGCTCCGGGAATTTGACGGCATGTACCACCATCAAGGCACTTTTGAATTCCCAAAACCACATCTCGCGGTATGTAAACATGCATAGATAGAGTTGGGGATTCTCTGAGCTTCTTGATAATCATTTGTCATCCTCATTATACTTGAACTTTTTATCCCTTAATATAAAAACGCGTAAGTATTTTGCGTGATTGAGAAGAAAAATACAGTTCTATCCACTTCTCTACATGTGGCTTCCAAGATTGTTTCAAAGGTGGCTGCAAGTCCAACTCACCACACTCTAGTGAAGACCATTCTACATTATGGGAATTTACCAAGGCGGCTAGTTGTACACTCCCACGTTTCTTCTCACCCTCCCGAACTCCATAGCGCTCGGACCACCAAATATATAGAACTATGGTCACTTGACCTTGCACTTTGTTCTCGCATGTTCAAAATTATCTCCACAATATCTCTTGTTGAGTGTGCCCAAGACTTGTCGTACATCCTTGCATTTGAAGAAGATGCAAGATCTATTTATTTCATCTTGTTTTGGCTTATTCCCGCTTATTTCAAATTTTTATTCTCTTACGTAACACTATTTAATCAGTCGAAATGGTAGGCTGGAGTGAAGCTCGAGTGGAGGAAGGTGTCTAGCCCTTCTCGCACAAGGGCTGAGAATCTAGTTGGCAAAGACTCGGCGACAATCATGGTGAGTGGTAGAGCCCACAAGCGTTAGATAGCCCGGGCGAGCTTACGGGGAATGTCCGCAGCCTATGTTCTCGTGAAGATGAACACGAGAGCGACCGGCATCAGTAGCTAAGCCAAAAGCCCTAAATAGCCCACCATATATTCCAAAATCGACTTAAAATTATGATCATAACCGTTAAGGTCTCTATCACTAGTGGGTGGATACTAGTCAACCCACTTCGACACACACATGAATTGAAGTGGATACATAAACATAACTTTTAGAATGGGTGATTGTTCAATTTATTTTAATTCTTTTTTACCAGTATAATTTTACACTCATGTAGAATATAAATTTGTCGTTCATGAAACATAACCCACGGACACGAGATTTCCGAAGACAACTTTTTTATTTGGGATATTTGGATCCTTGCCCTTCCAATTTCTCAACCTTTGAAATCTGCCCTTACAATTAAGATAATTGGAGATTTACCCTTGTTATTCTCATTCTCTCACATTCATGCCCTTATCTACGTATTCCCCTCCTTGGTCCCACCTACAGGCCTCGTAGTTTCGTATGTGTTCTGTACTGCCCCTGGACAGAAGCTGGGGCCGGTCTGATTCATCCACCCGACGAACCACATCCCACCCGTTCTGTCCGCGGCGACTAGAGCCGTGAGTGGCGGCGGGAGCGCCTGTTGGCGTGAGCGGCTGCTGCAGCGGCTGCGGGCTTGAGCGGCGACGATGGCATGAGGTGCAGCGGCGATGTTGGCATCAGCTTGCTCTTCCTGACGGCGGCGACGGTGACAGCGGCTGGATGGCGATGGGCTCCAGCTCGACGGGGGCGCATCTCTCCCCACTCGTTGACTGCCCAAATCAAAGCGTATACATGCACAATTCATTGATGTTGGGGAACGATAAGCAGCAAGCCAGCAACGGTTCTTGCAATTTGCTTTACGCCACCGGCCGTGTATGCATCTTCACTGAATCGGTCTTGCAATTGATCGGTCAGGGCGGCTTGACAACACCGAGGGGAGATCGGAGCGCACCGTCGACGGCGTCAGGTCTCGCGGTCTCTGCGTCGGGGCAGGGCGGTCTCGACCTCGGCGTAGGCGGATGGAGGTCCGAGACGTGCGGGCAGGCGGCAGGTGGCCTGGCCGGAGTTGCCGCTCGCGGGCGCCCATCTTGCACGCGAGCCTGAGCACGACCACCTTCTTGCTGACCACCGTGTGCCCAGCATGGACGACACCGCGCAGCGCACAAACTGGCCCTTCTTGCACGCATACGAGGCCGCCGACGGCGTGCACGGCCACTCTACGGGGCGACAGGCAGACTGCCGCGCAGCCCTGGTCCATGGCCGCGTGGCACGCATCAGCCAGTTCGCCACGCCCGCCGCACGCACGACCGGCCTGACTGACCAGGGGCCACCGCTTCCTCTCTGCATGCCGCCGCCTACCAGCCACCAAGCTGACATAGCCGGCACGGCCCGCGGCGCGCACCCGAGCTCACGCGATGCCGAGGACGCCGTCGCCAAGAGGAACTCGCCAGGCAAGGGACGTGCGGGTGTTGCTGGGATGCGGCCGAGCGAAGGAGCCAGGGCGCTGCGACCGAGCTCGCACGGGCGCCGCCGCCACGCTGAGCGCTGAGTGCCGCCATCGGAGAGTAGCGCGTGGCGCGAGGGCCGTCTTGACGCGGCCGCCAAGCTCATGGCCTCAGGCTAGCCGTCGGGCTCGCAGCCTCGTGGCCTTCGAGGGGCTCGCGTGCCACTTACGACTACACGAGCGGCAACATCGGGAGGAAAGAGACGGCGGGCGGCATACCACAGAGCGGCCTCAGCTGGACGTGCCTCATCCTATTGTACAGGGGCAATACAGACCTATACCAGACTACAATGCCTGCAGGTGGGGCCTAACTAGGAAGAATACGTAGAAGAGGGCAGATGTCCAGAAGGATGAAAATAGCAAGGGTAAATCTCCAAATACCTGAATTGTAAGTGCAAATTTCAAAGATCAAGAAATTGTAAGGGCAAGGATCCAAATATTCCTTTTTATTTTTAGATTCATTCAGAGACAACTTTTTTTTCATTTTTAGATTTAGATTAGATTAGATAGAGATGCTGCCTCTATCCAAGAGACTAAGATAGCGTTTTTATATTTAAGATCAAGACGTGCAAGTCATCCACCTCTAACCAATCGCCGTTACTTAAAACATTCCGTCCGCCGCCTCAATAAATCGATTAACGATAACAGACATGTCTTAGGTGAAACATAACTGTTTTTAGATATTAGATATCCTATCAGATGGTCCTATTCCAAACGTAGGGCTAACCCAGACAGGTTAACCGCCCGCAAACGAAACTCGTAATGATTTGACTCATAAATATCTTATACAATTTATATTGCAGAGAGTTGGATGGGTAAAATACCCACATCATCTGAATACAACCTCGTTATCTCCTTCAGATGGCATTCAAATTCTAAATGGTAAATACTGGTCACATGAAACGGAAAGCCAGCTAGCAACAAAAAAATTGAATGGAACAAGAATGCAACACTGGATAGATATCAGAATATAACACTATCTCAGATACAGAATAGCATTTTAGACAAAAATATCTAAACAAGGCAGTTTAAAATTGACATCTTGACAAGCTAACTGGAAGTGATTTCCGCAATACATTTCAAGACATCGAAGCATAGAGGATCAAAATCAAAACCACCAAAGCAATCTACACAGCAGCAGATGCCTTTTTAAGCTTAGCAAGCTCTTGCCTGATGGCACCACCCCTCTGTTCAAATGACAACATAACAGTATATTAGGGCATAAGCAGAATAGATGCAATAAAACTACTCAGAATGTGTCAAACCTTGATCTTCGCCAACATGACCTTGAACCTGTCAAAGTCATTGAGCGATGCTCTCCTCTTCTGGACAATCAGCTTCTTGCCCCATGAGCTATTCTCCCACTTGGTTTTCACATCTTCAATTAGGATATGATCAGTGGTCTATAGACATCAGGTAGATATTAAAGAAACTCCAGGGACAGCTAATTACCAGCTTCCTCCATTGCCTTAATCAATGTAGTCTTCTTTGGGACACGTTTGATGTCAATCTTGATGTCCGTCAGGGAAAGCCGCTTTTGAAGTTAATTTGGCAACGGACCATGTCGGGGCATCCACAAGGGCCTATCAGACAGAAAGACACTTAAAACTTTAATCATCAACAGAAAGCAAATCAATGATGATTATCATCATCAAATAGCTATTAGCAAGTCATTTCAGTTTCTGATATAATTGTCAAGAATAATAAACAATTGACATTTTTTAACCACAACAGCAAAGCCAAATTTCATTAAGCAATGAAATTACAAGCACTTAGGGGTGTTTGGATGGCTGCCACACTTTGCCAGCCACAGCTTAGGCGGCCAAGGATGGATGGCTGTTGTTTGCTTCAGCGTTAAAGTCTGGCCGTCACAGCCTTTTGCAATGAAAAAGATGCCTAAGATTAGGCGTCCGTTTACATCGCCACAGGTGTGTCGCCGCCACACTTCGGTGGCAGTGCATGGCCGGCATCCAAACACCCCTTAGTTGAACCGCACAGCAATGCATAGAATCGAAATTTAAGTGTCTGTGGCTCTGATCACTAATGGTTCAGAAAGCTAGGCAAACTTCCCCAGATGACCTACCTATGATTATCAGGAAACTAATAAAGAATTGCAACACCAGACAAAAAATAAAGTTTAAACTAGTAGAAAAAGTTTTCATAGTGAAGGTACACATATTTCACATGATGATTTAATGAATGGATTATCTTCAATCACAGAATATCAATAGACTTGAAGAGTCAGGATTTGATTTCGTTTACTGTTCCATATTTGTCGATCAAAATTCACTAATGCCATATATTGAGATCATCAGATCAATACAGTATCTTGCTTTAATGTAAGCATGTCGGTACGTCATTTCTAAAAGGGCAAAAAATACATGGCAGACCCCAATGCTGTCAACAAATTCAAAAACCACTAACTGCATCGCTGTATCATATACAGAACATGGAAATGCCACATAAACTGAGCGAACCAACATTGCAGACAAAAAACTCAGAGCAGATATATACAGTGATATATGCTACACATGGCTTTAGAAGGTCTTGTATTTCTCAATTTTATTAAAGTTCGACGAGACCATGTAATGTCCCAACCCCTAAACAAGAAGTTTTTTTGTAACCAGAAAAGTACTTCGCTTGCCAACTTGAACTACAAAGGGCATATATACATAATTAGACAGAACACTGCAATTAATTTCAGTAAAACGATTGCAATGGGCTAATAAAGGTGTTCCATATGTGAAGCAAGGGCATCTCGCATGAATAATATCGCTCTCTAAACATTCAGAATTAACAAGGGATCGACCATTTTCATAAGAGACTATTATTAGCATCAACTAGTGACCAGAGTTTGCTGCACCAGCCGTGGTACAAGTGATGTTGCTAATGGACTTCTACAACACAGATCAAAAACATAAACAGTCCACAGAACATGAAAAGGATACGAGAGAGAAGTGATCCGACTCACCCTGTTCTGGTCGACGACGTCGACGATGACGACGAGGCGGCCATAGTCATTGCCGTAGTTCACAAGGGCCACTCGCCCGATCTCCACGAACCTCTTGAACGGCTGCAGAACCACGGCATCAACCAGGTGAACATAAATTAGTCAACAACACCAACGAAACAAGCAGAAAAACCTTCGATGCTGGAAGATATCGCGAGGACATCTTACCATTTTGGCTGCGTGCGGAGGCGGCGGCGGCGGCAGCAGCGGCGGCGGCGGCGAAGCTGGGGTGCGGCTGGGGAAGAGGGAAACTGATGCCGCCGCAGACGTATATAGAGAGGAATGGATGTTTGTGAGCCGATGGATCTTGGAGAGATGGATCGTAGCCATCCGATCTAGGTTAGATGGATTAGAGCCTTTTGGGCTGCCTCTGGATTAGAGTACTTAGCAAACATTGTTGGGCTTCAACGTGTGGGGGCCGGGCTGGCCTTTGATTGAACTTTATCTCCCATTTTCGCCCTAGTCAGTATTTTCCCCTTGTTTCATTTGAGACTTTCAAGAGGTTCTCATAAATATGTGTCGATGGAAACTTTGACATGTCTCGAAATAAATAAGGGTAACCTTGCCTTATCGCATTTTTTGCACCAAACCCAAAAAATACAAACAATTCGATTGCACAAGTCAAGTTTTGGTTAGACAAAGCTTCGAGTAAATCTTAGTTTTTAAACAAAGTTTCGTAAATCTTGCGCACTCATGGCAACATGAGAGAGTATATGACATTGCTCGTTATTTTGTTTGCCTTACAAAGTTGTATAACTTTCGTGGTGAGGACGCCGGCTTGACGTCAGTCAACATGGCGAGCGATTGGCACGCGCCACGCCATGCACTCAGCCTGTTCATGGTCCGGTTAAACCGGTTTCTGGGCAAAACCCAGCCCAAACCGTAGAAGAGGTCACGTCGACGGTTTGGAACCCGTGGGTTCACGGTTACCACGGTCTCAGCAATGCCGACGCACGAGCCGCTCCATGGCAGCGCCGCAGCCACGCGAGCTCGCCCCTGACGCACGCCGCCGCGGTGGGGACGCGCCCCTGGACGCGCGAGCGCGCCTGCGCCGCCATCGTCGTGCTCTTCCCGCTGCGAACGCCGTGTTCCTCTGTTTCGCGAACAGGTCGGCGTCCTCGTCGTTCCGGGAGGACGACAACGCATGGAGCCCGAGAGCCGGGGCGGCATGGGAAGGCAGCGAGGTGCAACCCGAAATGCTGGGGCGGGAGGGCGACGAGGCTGTGCACCAGAGGTCCGCTCAGCTGGGGCGGCGCTGGATGGCGGCGGGCGACGAGGCGACGCGAGCGTTCAGGTTGTCCGGATCCGGTTAGATGGGTACCGATCGAACCAAACCAACCCGTTCGTGGCTCCACGGTTTTGTGATGGGCTGGTTTGTGGGTTGGGTTGGTTTGAAACCGGACCATGAACAGGCGGTTCATGCGCATCTCGTTTGACAATGCGTGTTCTGTTGAAAATGTAGGCGACAAACACTGCAATAGGCCAGACGTTGTCGCGCAAGCCTTGTCCGTGTTGCCGGCCGCCGCCGCCGCCGCCGCAAAGCCGCAAGAGGCTCGCGCTTGATGCCTCGGTCATTTGACTCATTCCTTGTTTAGATGGCTAAAAATTGTAACCGAACGTCACATCGTATACCGTAGAAGACGTTTCGTTTGTTAGTGGTAAATATCATCCTACCACGAAGAACCAGCCGTTAATCGCCTCAAGAATGCATACATCTAAACCGTGTAATTAATTATTTTTTACCTACATTTAATACTCCAAACATACGTCTTTTGGTGTATTTAATGTGACGTGACGAGAAGGTGAGAAAAAGGTTAGAAATTTTAGCCATCTAAACAAGGCCTCGGTGTGTGTGCGTCAAATGGTTTGGTACCTCCGGCCAGGTGCTGCCTGCCACGCTGATTGCCCGCACGAACACTTTGCACAACTGCACACAGGACACACACCGCGGACGCACGGGAGGACTGCACGGAGCCAGCCACGGAGCTCCTAGCAAGAGCGTCCCACGTAGCCCTCCGCCGAGCCCAACGACACGACGGCGGCAGCTCTGCCGGGCCTGTGGCCGGCCATGCAAGCCGCTCCTCCGTCTGCCTGCCACCGCTGGAACAAGAGAAAGAACAATCGAGTATTTGCAAAGTTTCGCTTTTAAACCATTCTGAACCCTCGGATCGAAATTCTACGCTCGAGATGAAGGGAAACTCCAGCCATGACTTCAAAAGGGTGAAAGTAATTCATCAATCCGAGACGGATCGATTGCGCCCTCAAATATGGCACTCATATCAAAAAAGATTCTACGAGATCACAGAGCCTCTTCCCACCTTTTTTTTCCACCCTTTACCTCACCACGCTTCTTAGTTTGTGTTTGGTTCCAAGAGACCATATACTAACTTTTTTTTTTTGTCATAAATTGCCAAACACGAGACTAAAAAGAATGAGTAGCAGTCCTAATCTTTTTTTTTAATCATGCCATTGCGCGTTTTTTATTAAGCAGGAGAAAGTTCAAAAGTGTCGCCTAGGTAACCATAGTTACCCACCGGAGACCTAAAAGCTACTGGATTCAACGCCAAAGATTACATAGCTGAAAATGTGCGACTAACAGCTAGAAGCAAACTCTACAGCCCCGCCCAGGCGAGCAACTCAGATAAGCGCCTATTTTCGACCGCTCTCCATGCCCAGGCCTCCTCTCTGATCCTGCCTGTGAGCTGCAAGGGATTAGCAGCCTAGTCGTCAAAGGTCCGGGAATTGTGTTCCTTTCAAAGCAGCCACCCGACCAGGAAGAAAGCAGAATCAAAACCACGGCGCAGGGTCTTCGGAAACTGCTTCCTAGAACGTAGCCACTATGCCATGAAGTCCTCCTCCGCCACCGTGACAAAGTTCCGGAGGTGCAGCCCTTGAAGCACAATAAGCCAGCGAGTGTAAGAACACTAGTGGGTGGCACGCATTTGCGCGCCCATCAGAATTTCTAGAGTTAGTAAGAACAGTGGGGATGTTGACCCAGGTGGAAGTACGATGGTAGTAATAGCTCTGATAGAGTTGAGATGGCAGATCATACACAGGTAGAGTTAAGATTTCTCATACAGACTGTTATATCACACAGTTGGTGAAAATGAGTGATGGCAACAGATAAGTAGGGCTGTACAGCAGGCTGTGTTGTGCACAGAAAAAGGTTGTCGCGTGATAGATAAGTGGTCATATATTATACATAGAAGGCTTCTGGTGATGAGAGGTAGTGCTGTTGTTTGCTGCAGTGTCATTTCCTGTGACGAGGTTCACGATCCCAGGGGCCGTTTCCTGTTGTTCCATCGCTGCTTGCATCTGTTTATGAGATTTGATGTTAGATAAGTTTTAGTAGTGTAGAATGTGATGGCGGTGAGGAGCGAGGAGATTGGTCACCTGAGATGTTGTAGTGGCACATGCACTCATCTTGGTGGTTGCACCTTGAGCTTGGACCTGCACAGTGAATGGAGCAATAAAAAAAGCATCATATATTCGTTGATATACTTTGACATGGGTTATATTGAGCCGTGTGTTCTACCTTGGAGACCGTGGTCGGAGGAGTAGTCATACGCTCCGGTTATGTCACTGATGCTTTCATTGGCAGCCTCTGCAGGAAGGTGTGGTTATTATTGTTGGGGGTAATGATTACAATATGTATTTAGGAGGTATCAATAACTGGATGGTTGTTTAGAGAGATGATACCCATGTCTGCAGCCTCCTGCTGTGCTTCTGGTGAATAAGAGACGAAGTGAGTATGAACTGCTGTGTTATTTCAAATACTATATATGAGGCAGTATTTAGCCTTCTGTTACCTAGGTTTGCAGTGTCTTCCATTTGCTGGTCATACTTGAAGAGGTCATATGCAGTGGTGATGTCAGTTGCAGTCATCCAGATTGGCCATAGGTATAGGGTTGCGCCGTTTGTTTGCCTTTTTTTGAGAGCAATGTGACCCGTTGGAGGAATTGCATCAATAGCATAGGTGCAGCCTATGATCTGGTATGTGTTGTTCTGTTTGTGGAATGTCACAGTTTCAATATCACAATACCTGTGAAGAATTGCTGTGACACTATGGATGGTGCATAGATGGAGTGGGACGCCTGTTATGGTAACACGGACTTTGCTGGGAGGGAAGTTGAGAGCACGTCGGATGTTGTTGATATAGTTGCTTTCATGGATCGTGGGTAATGCATGTGCTGGCATTTGCATGGAACAAGCATAGGTGTCATTCCATGGAATGAGCGTGAGGGATGTATTGGAAACTGTGATGAATCCAAAATGGAGCATGAGGTTGCGTGTGGTGTCCTGGCTGACTTCAAGTATGAAGTCAGAGCCGTATCTGGATATGGCATGAGGATCCATGGAGTCATTGTGCTCAGTGTGGATTCCTTCGATGACATCGGTAACTGAGATGTTGCTGTGCTGGTGTTTTGGATGGATGGCTATAATTGTAGACCATAACTGTCCGGTTCGAATCGTATTATGTCATCCTCTTCTACAACGAAAATGTGGGAATCCATGACTCCTGAAACATTGGGTATGAATATTGTTTGTGCTTGTTAGGATGATAGTATGAGTGTTTGGAGACCATGAATGTTACACAAAACGGTGAGCATTTATATTGTATTTTTTCATGACAGTATCACTCTATTGGTTGAAGCTATTTTAGTAGTGAAGGGAGTGTATACTCATCATTTGAGATGATCAAGATTGTGAATAGTGTACTGCAGTACGAAAAGGAAAAGATATATGTAACATGCTTAGTATTGCAGCGCATCTAAAACCGAATCAAATATTGACCATGTTTAGACGGTATTGATATGGTAGCATGTAAAGGTGGCTGTGAGAGGTGTTGGCTATAATGAGTTTTCTTATATTGACTACGTCGTTGTTAAGATATGTAGGAGTAGTACGGTTTGTATTACCTGGTTCGTGTTGCCGTTGTAGTTGGTGACCGCTGTTGTTGACCCTGGGTGTTCCCCCTAGAAAAAAAGAGAAGGGGAGGGAAAAAGGATGTTATCACTCATGGTTTCTGAAACATTGGAGATGATCAGAGATTTATAGCATTGTAGTATGGTATGAAAAGCAATAGAGATATGTCACAATTTGGTGTGCTCGATAGATTGTACAAAATTATGAGCATTGCGGTGTATATGAGACTGATGTAGATACTGATACGGTGTCATGGAAAGAAAGTAGGGAGAGTTGTGTGTCCTAATGAATTTCTTTAGATTGGATACTCTGCTGTTAAGGTATCTACTAATAGTAAGGTTTATAGTACCTGGTTCGTGATGTCGCCGTACGTAGCGAATGTGTTTGTTCCCTCTCGGGCGTGTCCTCCGGAAGAGGGGGAAGAACGAAGGAGCCGGCAAGAAAAAAAAAAGTACAGTTAGGGTTTGGTACGAAGGAAAAAACAGTTAGGGTTAGCCGTGTATCGAAATCAGCAGATGTGAACCGGAAGTTAATCGAACGGTTAGTTTTTTGTGTGTTGGTGGTACGGGGTTGTAGCCGGATCTTGTTCATCCGGGGTGGAGGATCGGGTGTATAAAATTGGGGAGAGAAAAAATGAAGATTCAGTGGGCAATAGATGTGGGGAGTGAGTACAGGGGAGAATAGGACGGAGAAGAAGCTCGATGAGGAAGCGGAGGAAGTAATGGTGGGGGCGATAGCGAGGTTTGGTACCGTAGTCGATTCCGACGGTCGTCGCCGATGATGATTGTTGCGAAACGTCGTGTGGGAAGAGGGGATCGCTGTGGCGAGACTAAAGGGATGGGAGAGCGAGGTAGTAGAGTGGAGCCGAGCATTGACGGGATAGAAGTCGTGTTTGTTCTCCCTTTCTTCTTCTCTCTCTCACTCTCTATCCTTTTTTTATTTTTTTCCTGGGCTGTATTTGTGCGGGCCGTTTAAGTGCATGTTCGAATGGGCCGTTTATCGATTTATGTAATTTCTATGAATGCATATGTATACTTTAAGCTACGTATATTCGTGGGTAGGGATTAGACGTAATACATATATGCTCAGATATGTAGACTGAATATATACGAATGTTTGTGCATGTAAACAAGCGATAAAACACAGAGAGGCGGTGGATATAAGAGTATGGACATAGCTTATATGTTCATACATATGGTCTATACGTTGATACATACATAATAGACCGCAATTCATGGTTGCTAGGGATTTTAGGTAAGTACACACCGGTAATTTGAAGCGGAGGTAAATTCAGCGGTTCGTGGTCTTCTTTGAGTAATTGTAACATCCCGGATGTTAATATACAATTAAAATTTTGATCATGTCATCATTGCATTGCAAAGCATCCATTCTTTTGCATAACCTCCTATGCATTAATTAAAAATAAGTTTAATTGTTTAGAAATTGTTTGTGCTCGGGGTTAGAGTGATTTTATGTTGATCACATGTTTTTGATCCTAAGTGTGTGATTGGATGAGTGTTTTTATATTTATGAATTGATGGTTTGAATTTTATCAAATTCCATTTTGAATTGGATTTCGAAAACCCTAGTTTCAAACTCTAGATTTACCCCTTTTCGATATTTCAAAATCCAAGCAAAATTTGATAAAACTTCCAAAAGCTAGTTTGTAGATCTTGTTTTGTTGTACAAAAAGAGGTGTACAAAGTTTTTCAAGTTTCTATATGATTTTAAAAGTAATTTTGAATTCAAATTTATTCCTTTTTGACCCCTTTTCAAAAAAGTCTAATTTTGAGGCAGAATTTGAAAATGTTCCTTTTATGAAATGTGTAGAGCTTGAAAAGTTGAGAAAAGTTTGTTCTTGGAGATTTTTGAGTGCAGTTCAAATTTTGAGAGTAATTTGAGAAATTCAGTTTAGGGTTTGAGTCTTTGCGGTGTCATGACGTCATCTTCCCTTTTTTCCTCTCTGTTCTTCGCCGCCGTCGTCGTGTCCCGCCGCCCATGCCGGCTTGCCGGTGACCGCGGCGACGTGCCTCGCGTTGGAGAGTTCCTTGCCCCGTGTCCATCTCTCGTTCGTTTGGTCGCCGATAAGCCCGACGCCGCCGTCTTCTTTTCTTCTTCTTCTTCCTTCCGTTGTCGTCGAAAACCACTCGCTCGCCGTCGAACACCCCCGCCACCGTGCTCCAATCGCCGCAATTGAGCGCAAATCCAAGTTCGCCTCATCCTTGCGCACACGCCGAGCCGGTTCTTTGTGCCTCGCATCGTCACAACCGCACGCCAGCGCCGCCATCTTCTCTCAGCAGGCCGGAGCGCCGCCGTGAGTTGCTCCTCGCCGCCGCCTTGTCCTGGTGGGATTCGTCTTGCACTTACTCGCGCTTTTGCTTCTCCTTCATGTCCCGATGCTCGTGCTCTCGACCATTCTACAAATGAGCTCTCCGCTACGAATGCCATCCTGCCGCGGTCGGCGCCGCCAGCCACCCTGCCGCCGTCGTCGATCCACCTCGCTCGTCCCGACCCATCCATCTTGCCGTCGAGCCAGCGGTGAGCTTCTCGTCACAACCATGCCGATCGTTTGCCATTAGCCGCGCCGGAATAGCCGGAACGCCGGCCGTCGGCGAACTCTACCACCGTCCCGCCCGGCGCGCACGAGCGCCCTAGTTAGGGGCCGACTTGAGTGCGTTTAAGTGAGGTAAAAGAGTCGCCGAGACGCCAACCGATGCCGTGCTCGCCGCCGCCGGGGAGAGCTCAGGAAGCCGCTCGGGAGCTCTCCGTCGCCGCGATCGCGCCCCGGCAGCGCCGCCATGGCGGGGGCAAGGGTGCCTCGGTGCCCTAGGGTTAGGGTTTTGGGTGCCATCGTGTGGGGGGAGAGTGGAGAGTCGTTTTGAGGCGGGCCGCGTCGTCGGGGATCACGCCGCCGCGAGCTGTCCGCCGGTAACGCCGGTGGCCGCGTCGGCTGGGACTCGGGCCGTCGGGCCGGTCCGCTATCACGACGAGCAGGCTGGGCCGCATCTGCGGGCGCGTGTGGTGATGGGCTGATTTAGGCCCGAAAAGCGGTTTTGTTTTAAATGTGTTTTATTCAATTTCCTTTATGATGAATAGTGCCTGATTTTGTGAATTTCATATAAATTCATGTATGGCTTTAAAAATTCTAAAAATTTTTGTAGAACCTTCCTATGAGTATATCTACCCATGAAAAATTTGAAACTTTGATTTTGAGTGGTTCTTGAAGGATTTAAAAATACAATTTTTAATTAAAAAATGCATCTTCCATGATTTTTAGAAAATAAAATATTTATTCAAAAATCATGAAAATTGATTTGGTGTTGTTTTATGCTATGATCTAGCTGTACATAAAGTTTGGGATTATTTTAACAAAGTTTATTTCTTTATTATTTTTGCTTTATTTAAATAATTGTTAAATATGGTGATTAGTGTATAAAGACTTAGGATTTGTATGACTTTTGAATTGTTTTGTGAATCTTGGATCATACCCCAATCAAATGGTCCTTGAGAACTCCTTTAGCAAGTAGTAGTTCAACAAGTTGGTTTTGTTGGGTTGCAACTTTATCGTGAAGTAAAGTTATGTTTACGTGTTTATCATTTCATGCATCATCAAGCATCATGTTTACCATTCCATCACGCTAAAGCATGCATCATCATCTACGTGTAGAGTATATGAGAGTGAGTCGGATCGTGTTGATGAAGCTTTGGAGAAGGTGTTGATATGGTTCGCGATGATCAAGCTTCTCGAGAAGATCCGTCCGTCGACAAGGATAATGTCAAGTTTGACTTCGACAATCTTTCTTCGTAATCCGACTTTCCTCGCAACACGGGCAAGCCCCGGTTACATTAAACCCTTCCTTGATGTTTTAAAAGTTTTATATCACTTATGTCTATGCTATGTTGCATTAAGTAATTAGGAGTTGAGTGATAACCTAAGTCTTTGCATTCCCATCCTTGTTTATTTCAATACCATCCTTGATAACTTTGTTTTTCTTTTCAAAAATGCTTAGTGATGCTTAGCCCCCGCTTAATTAGTTAAGTTTTTCATCAAAATGTTTTATTTGAGGAGATGGTACCGTTTTTCGGAAAAAGAAAGAGTTGTAGTGATGAATTTGAGATCGGACGGGACGTGAGGTTGAAAGCCTGGGTGGGATTCCTAGCCGTTTTTGTCCCGTGTTGGTCGCTTAAGGACCGTCCGTTGTTTGGCCCGAGTGAAATTGGGACGTTTTGAACGCATATTGCGCCCGAGACCCTTTTTGGTCAATGGCACGCCCGACGGCGGTCACCCCAGTCGGGCCGACCCTAACTAGCCACATACCCGGTAAGCCGGATCTCGGTGGAGCCAAATCGGGAATGACAACCACGCACCGGGAGTGGAGAGATGGCGGGAGTAGCGTGTACCCACCCCACCGGGTCAAACCGTCATTAGGACGGGGTAGGGAGGTGGGGTACTGACTCCGGGGTGGCGCAGCCTCGTTCCGTTTTGGACAAATCAAAGAAGGTTGATATATGCAAGCTTAAGTGCTACATATGTCGTGGTGGTTAGAAATCCCAATTTGGGATTATAATCGATTCATGAATCGCCGTTGTTTCTCGGAGAAGGAGACCCGATTCCCGACCTTCATCGTAGTAATTGATGGAACATGGTTTTGAAGAAAGAAAGTTGGCTTATGAAAGAAATGTTTGCTCTAGTGTAGGATCACCTAGAGTATATGAACTACTCACCTGAAGTAAAAATATTGAAAGTAAGGATTCACATTTAGTAAGCTTTTTCCATAAAAATGAGTCCTTGATTCTTGCTAAAAAGCCTTACCTTGAATCCTATTAGACCAGCATTCTTGAGTCTTCTCCTATTTTTCTTTAGTCGGGTAAGTCTTGTTGAGTACTCCGTGCACTCGGGGTTCTTTGACCCTTGTTACGGTGTTGACTCGTGCTGTTAACCAAGGTTATGTCGGTGGGCACGACATGATTTGGTTGTCTTCTAGTCTACTCGGCTTCCGCAAATTAATTAAGTTAAGTTTACTCAAATGTAACTTACTCACATTTTGTAAAATTAATGTTATTATTCTTCCGCACTCGATCTATATTTTTGTAACAAATGTTGTAATGTTGTAGCTACTCCTTTGTTGATCCTGGTATGAGTTATCAACAGGGGCTTAAGTTATCGGGTGTATGCGCACACCGTCGAGGTCTTTGAGACAATGACAGTGCAGGTGGGCCCGGTAATTAGGGAGGTTCGTTACAGTAATCTTGCTACATCATCCGGTATTCCTATTGGAATCCACCTGGTTGGGTCAGTCACTGGTGGCTCAGTGTGCAGGTTGATGGAGAAATATTGAACCTGCATGTGGTGGACTCATCAGGAATAATTGTACGCATAGTAAGCAGTCTGGTAGTCACACATCTGTAAGTAGATAATAAATATATTAATGTGTAGGAGTGCAGATAGACAAAAAAAAAAGAAAGGTAGATAAAGGACCTTGGATCTAAAGAATTCGTCGCACAAAGTCATGACCGCAGCTTCGTGTTCAGCGACAGTGGTGAACACTTCGGTTGTTACCTCATCTAGTTGTAGCGGCTTCTGAAACCTATGGGCTTCGGCCCCCATCTGGCTCTGCAGCTCTTTGTATCCATCGCGCATCAGTGTCGTGTGTGTTCTAACTGTGGAGATGCAATTCTCTAAGAAGACCATATCTGAATTGCACTTGTTAATGTTTGATACAATGGCATGTAGGGTGGGATAGTTGATGTCCATAATCTTGTATCCCAGTACGTTGGTAATATATCTCAGAGATTGATAAATGGCGATTGACTCAATCGCTGCAGCACTTTTGAGTGGCTGTTCTCTGTATCTGAACAGGCGATTTCTTATGGAGAGGTATGATTCAAATTTCCCTTCTGGTGTCTCTTTAACTGATATGTGACCTTCTGTTCCATAGACATGAATAGTTGATGCTTTATGAATTTCGCGTAGTCTTGTAGGATAGGATGATCTCACTGGCACCTGTGTTGAAGTGTTAATTTCTGTTAGAATTATGCATATGGAAGTAATATGTGTGTGAAGTGAATGGAATTTTACATCAAGAAGTGAAGGGATGGATCTGAAATTGTCGAGCTGCACTAAATTGTGTGGCAGACTGTATGTCGTCTGAAGGAGAGTACCAAGGTATATCGCCTCTGATGTTGCATGACTTGTAGCACTTGAAATAAATTCATTCTGGCGAAGGTACGATTTCTTCTCTGCTTCCTCTGATGTGTTATGGTGGAGGCGCTGCATCTCTACACATGTTTTTGAGTTGTCGAAGTAAGTTGCAGACTGAATTGCTGCAATAAACAGTGAAGACGTAGAAGGACGTCCTTGCATGCAGTCATTGCCGTGTGCTTGGCATGATGGAAATCCAATAATTCGTCAATCATTATGTAACTGAAGTCTGGTGCCCGGACATCATAGGCCGCATGAAGTGTACTCGCAAACTCGTCCATGAGCATGTTCTTCCCTTTTCCGGAGAACAAGACATGTAAGGTAAGATGGATGGTCCTTTTTGTTTATACATCTTAAAAATTGTAAGGGCATGTGTTATTTACCTTTTTTGTGTGTGCCAGCTGTGATGGGTAGAATGGTTAATGGATTAATCTTGATGCTGGAGCCGTCATTGTCATCATCTGATATGGTTAAAGATGAGCAATTGTTAGTGCTACAGTTGTGCACTACATATAGTAGGAACTAAACAAAATACTAGAGATGGATGAGCTGTAATGTACCTATGATCCAGGGTATCTGTGCCAGCTCATGTTCTTTGGACCATGGCAGTATGTCTATGATGTTAGTTGTGGTCCGAATAGGTGTCCATGAAAGGACTTCAGCCTGTCGAGTTAGGTTGTGCAGATCGACAATGAGATTTGGTGCGTCATATGGTATATCATGGTGCACACTGTGGATATGTAAAACACGTGCTAGATCGAGGGCAACATTTTCTGGGCTTGGTCGACGCGCCTGTGTTTTTCTGGGGCATGCTATGACACTGTACTGGTGGTCCATGAGTCAAGGAAATGATACGTAGGCCTGTTGAAGTGGGCAATGTAATGGTTTTTAAAACATTAGTATGCGTAACCGTATTAATGTATGAATCCGTAATAAATGAGTAATGATTTTGTGCCTATATCCTTTTGTGAATTAGTCTGATTGGTATAACATAATGAGAAAATTAACCATTTAAGCAGTCAGTTTTAATAGCTATACAAATGGAACTCAGAGTATTCAGTGACTGTAGGTATGAAGATATGAATAGCCGATTATCTGAGCATATGATAGATTCACCTAAACAGCGCTGCAGGTTGTAATCAGGAAGTGGAAGTTGCACCGTAAAAGAGACAACATTGTTTGATCATCCTGCACTATTGAAGGCCAATAAGAATATTGAGGTAAATGAAGTCTGAAGGTATAATAGAAGGCAATAATGACTATTAGGTAGAGACATGCTGATAAGTAAATTCAATATCAAAATCAACCTGAATGGAGCACACAATTATATATATAGCGGACCATACTCAAAGTAACATTTTAGATACCAAACATTCTAGCTATTAGTTATGTTTTGTCTGGAGGGCAACTCAAAATAATAGAGGTGTCAGACATGATTAAATGACATAATTAAAAGCTGAGAAGCATACTGATATCTTGTCAAATACTTGAATCATGAACAGTATATTGCAGGGAACTCCAAGCTGACACTGGAACTGTAAAAGAAGACAGCAAACAATCAATGAGAATCAATAGAACAGCATGCCTAAAATAAATGAAATCACCGGATATTACTCACACTAAGAAAAATAGAATACACTAATATAAGGAATAAACTTAAAAAGACAGTCTAAGTAATTGGAAGTCTGCACATGACAATTTGAAATGACCTTACTATAGATGGCATCCTAAAAAAGAGAAAGCAGTGGTAGATAAACATTTTCCCACATAATAAAATACCAAATCAAAAACGTGACAGAACCACATCCCAAAGATTGCTTTACTTTCCCTATCAGTTTCTTGGTAAATACATGGTATTTACTTACCTATAGAGACTGTTCAGAAACTGTGGCAAAGTAATAGAGCATTAAATAGTATGTTTTCATTTACTTAGAGCACTTGACTTTGAAATCCAAGATAACAAGCCATGAGTTTCGAATGGAACCTACGGTGTAGTGGTTAGAGCACATTCTGAAATTTTTTCTTGAGAACCGCAGTTCCTTCTACTTTAATGATTAATTATTCTAGGAGTTGAGTACAGCCAAAGAGATAGTTCATACTGACCAGCGTGTATGCACACGTGCTGCACACATAAAAATAAATTCTGGTATTTGACAACGATTGGTAGCTGAAGGAGCCAATCAGTGATTTCGGGCTGAGCAGACGAGGACGTAAAGAACAAAAAGAAATTTACAGCAACCATGTAGATTGGCAGAGACAGGAAAGAGGGGGATAAACCACCGAGTAGAGGGATCGAGGGTTAGCGGAACCGGGCGGACTTCCTGCAGGAGTTCTTGCGGAGGGAGCCCCGGCCACGCTGCGCCGCCACTCGAGGTCGATGACCCGTGCGCCACACCGTGGCTTCCGGAGATGGGGGGCGAGTCTTCTAGGTTTCTTGTACCAGGGTAGGAGGAGGAGGGTGGCGGTGGGGGAAGGGAAGGAGGGGCGGCGCCGCAGGTGGATTCTTTTCTTCCTCTCTTTCTCCTTTTTTTTTTTTTTTTTTTTCTCGGTTTTTGCCGTTTCTATGTACTGTTGCTGTAAATATCTGGCCTGTACTATATGAGTGGTTTCCTCATTGTTTGGGCCGTTGTTTCGGGAAGCTGGAGTCCAGTTTGTTTCTCCTTTTTTTCCTTTATTTTCCCTAAAAAAAAGATATTGGTGTGGGCTTTTTTTTTTTCTTGCATGGGCTTTGTGGGCCTTTATAGATCAGGTATACTTGGATCAATTGGACTATTCGAAATTTATGGTCTGTTAATAATCGAACTTGTCTACAGACAAATGCTTGTGTCATACATGGATATGGAATGACATTATCACGTCGGAGTGAAATATACGGAGTGTATAAACAATATGTATGCATACGTTCATTTACATTGAAGTGTACATAGGTCTGCAGAAAGTTGTAATAATTATACAGGGCATGTTGAGCGGGCAGCAGAATCCATGATGTCTACCTTTGTTGATACATCAGCAGCGCAGTTTTCTCTTGGTTGCACACTGCATAATGTCTTTACGGTGGTGGTAGCTATTTGATCTTGCCTGCCAAATGTCATTAATATCAGTTACAATGAACTGTGGAAATAACAATGAGAATATAATAGTAGCTTTGAAGCATACATATTACTCTAATTCCTGTAATTTGACTCTGTCTAAGGGCTATAAATAATACCTTGCCTTGATGTTATATCCGGTGTTGAATGAAACCTTGGTACGAAATTGATGCTGTTGTAGGTCACCTGGGATTATACGCATGGTTAAGGGGAAAAGTTTGTGTAAACAAGAGCGCATCAAGTGGTATGTATCTATGTGAAGGAGCAGTATTCTTACCCTTTTACTTTCGAAATGCTTGTACGCTGAATGGACCCTGTCGCAGTACTGGCTGGCGAATGCAACAAGGGTGTTTACAGAGGTAGTCAAACCTGGTAGAACAGCGGCGTTGATTTGCTCAAGGTAATGCTTCTATGTTGTTAGGGTTGCATACTTTAACCACTGAGCAAGATCTTCACAATCTTGAGCACAAGAATACATTTGGTTCATCTCTAGGTTGTATTTATTGATGCTCTCCATTACTGAGTATAAAGTGTCATAGTTAGAATCAACTATGGTGTACCCAAGAACATTTGTTACGTATTTTAACATGCGATAAATATTAGCATCCTGGGCATGTTCAAAGGACATATTTCTTTTTGATTTGTAGAAATAGGTGACTCCATGGCTTGAAATAGATGTCTGGTATGCTCCGGTTGGTGTGCGTTTGGTCTCGATGGTAGGCTTGGTGCCATGTATTCTTGGAAATACAATCTCCGAATCTTTGGTTAGATGTGCACCATAGTTGAGCTGAGGAGGGTTCTGTCAGCAAATAAATTAAACATGGATTAATATGCACCTATTGAGAAGAGCGAAGATAGGAGAACTATGAGGGAAATAGAAGTACTTTGGTCCAGGGAGGGATGCCTGTGAAGCTGAAGACATGAGCCAGAAGTGCGCACATTGAGGCAGAATCTGTTGTCAATATCTCCGAGGTTCTCATCCATAAACTTAATGTGATGGTCTAGTCGACGTTGTAGAGCTTGTACTGGGAGGATAATATTATCATCCGCTGTAGCTTGTTGACTACCCCAGATCCAGCTATAGACATTGTGTATAATAGGTAAGAAATCATCATAGAGTTCATGGATGGCATCACAAACCTTTAGACATGCTGCGCTGCATGTATGAAAAAGGTCATATTTGGCTAGGTAATATGACCGTAGCTCGCTGATAGCTAGGTAGCTATAATCTGGTGTGAAGGCCTCTGCTATTTTTGTGTCTGAAGGGCCGCACCCATCAGCAGCAGGGACAATGATTGTTAATCTTTTTGAATCTGTGTCTGTTATGAAAATAAGAAGGTTATATTTCATTCAATTGGTGGTCCATAATAGTTACGACAATTAACAGGCGGAATAGTGTTTCCAGAATACTTACTGAGGGGGCTTAATGGCAGTATCCATGGCATTGCGCAGACCTCATTTTCAATAGACCAAGGTATCATAGTTATGGTAAAACTTGTAGTCTGTAATACAACAGTTAAAAAGAAGTTGGCGTTGACTTCTGGCGTCTGTTACCCAGATGATAAAATTTGGTCTTTTAAATCTGACTTCTTGCAAAGATAAAACCTGATCAAGCTGATTGGTTAATTCAGTGATAACATGTGAGGCTGCTGCCTTGTCAATGTAGGGATTCTGTACTCTCCCGATGACTACAAGACGTTGTCGATCACCTGCATTAAGATTGTTAGACTCTTTTTTTTTTTTATACTATAACTATTCTATAAATATATGGCATGGTTTATATGGATTGATCTAATTACCTAAGATGTCCATAAGAGGAGTTTTGGATTGCTCAATTTTTGTATCCCTGTGGAACACAGTAGGGAAAACAGGTAAGGGTGAATGAAACATGAAAGAATAGCCCTTGAATAAAAAGGTGCACACAGATTTTGCTGTCCCTATATATCGCTAGTGTATGGGAAGAATCATTACCGGTGCAAAGTTACATCTAACGATAGTTAAAAAAAAAGTTGAGCACAGGTGGGGAATCAACTTCTAATCTCCTCGCTGTTGTCCTCCTCCGTTGCCCCTCTTCTTCTTTTTTTTTTCCCGAGTCCCTGCTCTACCCATAGAATCTATTTTTTTGTAAATCTAAGAATAGAAAGGAAAAGGAGGTATCCAATACCGATTGATCTAGCTGTTGAAGACTTGTGTTGCCGTCATGGAGGTAGCTAGGGTTAGTTTTCTTCTCACTTAGGTTTCCGTGCTTGAATCATGGAGATTGAGCTCCCTCGGTGATGTCGGGCGGGGAAGTCATAGGCGGGATGGTGAGCGATGGATGGATTAATCCGCGGGATCGCCGCCGGGGGACGATATAAACTGAGTTGTCCGCGATGAGAGATCGTCGGCTGCCCTCCTCAGGGTATTATTTCGCCGGGGCGGGAGGAGGGGGTGGGGGAGTAGGGGGATTGACAGAGGTTGAGGACGAGGTCAAAGAGGAGAAGAAAGGTGGCCGAGTGGTGGTGGGAGCATCGTGGTTTCAGTATTGACAGTCGGTGGAGCTGATGATAATTAGTAGCTGAGCTGACACCGTAGGCTTTGACACCAGATAATGTTTTGTAGTGGTAGTATAATCGTGTGAATCAGTAAGGTTTTTGTAAAATTTGTTGTGTCAGTTAATCCCTTTCGTTACTGTTATCAGCGCTCATAAGCAGAAGGATGTATCCTGGATGCGTGTACGTTAGGAATCAATTGTGGAGTGTTAATAAGGCTGTATATATCATGTAAACTAAGACCCGTAGAGGACACATGGGATTCTAACGTCTATATTTGTAGTCGAAATGGATTCAGATATAAAAATGGAGTATAGAGTGGATGAAAATACACTGCACATAGATTAACTGAGGAAAACATTCTATCATCATACTGAATACATGGAGGTCTGTTCACATAAGTTTAGGGATACAACAGTTTGATAATAAAGATTCGTAGTCTTAGATTCGGATTGCATGCATAGTGTAGATGATTGATCGTTCGGCAACCGTGGAGGTCTACCTGGAGGGGTGGTTCACCAGGAACCATAACAAAATGAAAACTCGCATAGAACCTATGTCTGGCACTGGCCTCAGTAATACACAGGGAAGAGGCCACTGTACGACTGGTTAATTACCACAGGGCTATACACATGGTCTGAATATTTAGTTAACAAAAGATGTACTAAATCCTCGAAAGCCGAACGCCGGCTGAAGATGGTTGCAGAATCATCTAGACGAGGAAGTTAAGAAACAAGGCTACCTGTTTATGGATGAGTGCACATGAGATGGTGTCCAATTGATGTGGCTTAAGCACTATGGAAGAGGTAGCGTGAATGTTTACCGTGTAACCCTGGTAGAGCCACTTCGCACTTTGTCTTTGGCCTATGTTTTTGACATTGTAGGTTTGCTCTCAATCACGCACTATCCGTGTTAAAGTACGACGGGAGTAAAGATCTGTGGTAGAAAGCACGCCTGAAGCAATATACCTCTTGCTTTTTGGAGGCATTGAGTCATCGCCCGAGTCTTGATTGTCCGACCGCCGCGTGATTCAGTAGGCCGCGGATTCCCGCATGTTGGATTGTCCAAAGCGTCATGGTCCTGGAGAGTGAATGTGTTTTAGTATTGACTCTAGCAAACCTCATGTACTGGTAGAATTCTGAAAGATAAGTGTTATGAGATGTGCGATACACGGCCTGTATATCCGTGGTATATATGTACCTTATCGCTAATTAAGGAGGGGGGGTATAGTTTCATGGATGCTCTCCCCACCTATTGAAGCCTCTCGAGCCGATAACCTGTGTAAATGACGGAGTTAGACAAATACTGGAATCTATTGAGTCTGTATGTTCACACAAGAGTGTTTACCCGGTGGGTACTTCCTCGGTGGTCGTTTCATCGGTTTGGATAGCGGGAGGGGGGGTTGTCCGAAAGCAAAAGTAAGAATTGAGCTATGAAGGTGGGCATGTTACTTTTTTGAAATAATCACATGGATAACGTAGGAAGAAAGAGGTATAAGAAGATTTAAAAAATGTATGTATATACCATACCTGCTCTAGTGTATGTGCTATAGCCTGAACAGGCAATACTTCCGCAGAAGATATCTAAGAAGCGTAAATAGCAGTGAGGAAAGAACCTGATGATGGAACCCAGATGTAGCGCTGCATGAGTATGAGAAAGCACTTACCATTTGTGTAGATGCTGAAGGCTGATTGTCTGCTTGAGTGGCACGGCTATGTAATGGCATTGTCTGCATAGATGGAGCACCCAAGGGCTGCGCTGCATGCTGATGGAAACCGAGCTGAGACAGTACGGACCTCACTGTGTACTTTTTTATAGTTATTCTGACTGAATGAGTCATCGGAGAGTTCAATGCCAAATGTGAACCTCTTGTTAATAACATCTGCGAGTGGCCTTGGCAATTCGTTATGAATCTGTAAAGGTTTCATGAGTGATTTGCAAGGCTTATGAATTATCTGAGTAGCCGTGTCATCATGACAGAAGAATCTTCCTTCAGCTGTGTCATCTCTTGCAGTAAAATTGAGCTTGTATCTTGAGGTTGTTAATTGCGCAGTAGACAACTTAAGTTAGTGAGCACATATGGAGCAGTATATATCGTATATCGATGACTATAATCAATGCAGTGAATAAACATATACCTTGGAGTTACTTCAACACTAAGCTTGCAGTCTTCACAGTAGTGCTTCCCTGCCTGGATGATGGTTTTTTTGTTGCAAAGATCGCAGCCCATGTACCACCACTTATTATCATCTGGTATATTTGTGATGGTGACTGTAACCTTGCAACCTTCGTCCTGGGTTAGTATAAGTAAGCGTTAATGAACACGCAGTGAAAACACACCGAATAAAAACGGAATATGTGTAGAAATTCTGTTTGAACCGTCAGTGCAATTACCGGGAATTTATATGGATTTAGATTGTTGAGCTCATTTAGTTTCCTTTCTTGTAGCAGCTTTGGGAGAACTGGAGTAATAGTAGTTTCGGCATTGATTTCTTCAATGTCTATTTGCGGAGGTTGTGCCCTTAGCCTATGGAGAAAAGGTTATGTAAATGGAGATGCATATAACATGGTTTAGATATTATAATGCCATATACTGCTATCGCATCTTGCGTAATAAGGCTATGCCTCCTTTATATCAGGGTTGAAAAACCAACGTGTTGCATTACCTGCACTTACTTGTGTCATACCTAGAGTTTGGAAAAGTAATCAATCATGTGGAGTAATACCATAGGTAATAAAATGGTAGAGATATCCACGGGGATAGGGACCGTACGAAATACTTTGCGTGGGAGGACACCAACGAAGAGCATGACAACTGAGTGTACAGTCTGGCTATCATCATCTGCTAAATGCTGAACATTGAACCCCGTTGCCTGGTCACCCCACAGCGTCACCACCAGTTCTTCGCCACTGCGTAGCATGATAACAAGCTTAAAATAGGCAGCAGGAGCAATATAAGAATATAATGTATGCATCTGGAAGCTATGACTATACTGCACAGTGAAGCAATTGTACCGTAAATCTCGAAGGGTGATCTCTCTGAGGGTTGCTACTCTCTCTTTGTGCTGAACTGGGACAGTCCTTGGTGCTTTGATACATGTAACAACACCAACAACATCTTTGGAGAAAAGAAATAAGCATCATGAGAGCATTTACATTAAAAACTCTACGTAAATAGGTACCACAAATAGGCAAAGTACACTGAGTAAGAAAACAATACCTATATATGTAGTAAGGGCTCGTGGAGTCGTCTGTATTTCATTGAAGAATGTTATATTGTAGACATATCGTGGAAAGTTTAACGCCGGTTCATCAGTCTGGATAGCCTCAGTGTAACATGTGAACTGGATAATCTGCTGAGCATTGAAAGGCATATATTTTTCCTTGGGAGGCTTGATATCAAACATTGACAATATATAGGATTGTCCTTCTTTTACCAGGTCACCTTTTGCGGCCACCTCCCATTTTGGAACATGTGCATACATAGCAGTTCCCTGGTTGTTTAGAAGGAAACCCAATGAGTAAAAGGAAATTGTTATTCAATGTGTAGGAGATGTACTACTCCGAGGTAACATACCTCATTGTCAACTAACACAATTCCAACAGAGAAAGCCTCCCCACCAGGGATGTGTGCATCAGCTGTCCATTTTCTGAGGATGTGGACACCCACACGAGCTTTCCTGTTTTTAGGTGTTAGCTGTGCTAAAGGGGTAAGCCCTCCCTGCATGGTAGGTACCTGGGGGCACAAAGAGAGAGGAAATAAAAGCGGTAACAATGATAGCACTATAACGGTAGAAATACGCAATGGGAAATAATGATACTAAAAATAAAGAAGGTCAGCGGCCTAACCAAACGCACAGAAAGCATAAAAGATGGTTGCAGCAGTTTATTGGAGTGAAAGCACATGAATTAAACAACATGGACATAAACATATATAGATATACTTAGAGTGTCTCAGGAAGACATGTACCATCAGTTGGTGAAGATATAGAAGCAAAATTACAAGGTAGATATATACTTAGCACATTTCAGAAAGACCTATACCTTGTGGTGCCCCACATATAAGAGCAAAATTACAAGCCACAACCACAGAGTCTATAACACCCTTATGTTTATCTATGTAGCTGAAGCCGTGGATGATGGAAGCAAGGCAAGAACTTCCTTGTACACGATATTTCTTGTTTCATCACTGCATGAGCCATCTTCGTCTTCAATTAGAATTTTGAGGCCCTGCTTGGATGTAACACGAGAAACTGCCACGTAGAGCTGTCCATGTGTGAAGACTGGGCGTTTAAGATACACTCCAACATAGGAGAGAGTTTGCCCCCGGCTTTTGTTGATTGTCATAGCATAGCACACTTTGATGGGGAACCGACGCCTATGAAGCTCAAATGGCAGTTTTTTGTCTTTCAGGTATAAAGATATGCGTGGGAGTAGGACCACCACACCTACATGGCTTCCCGTAAGAATCCTAGCCTCTATCACACGGGATCCTAGACCGGTAACAACCAATCTAGTACCATTGCGAGCCCATCAGATTGTCTCGGATTACGAAGCAACATGATAGGGACACCCTTTTTTAAAACCAACTTGTGAGATGGGAAGTTGTTTCCGCCATCGAGTTCAAAAATTCAACTGGATACGATGTTTCCCATGATTCATATGCACCTGAAGATTTTAAAATACTATCAGAGCTTAAGTACTCTGTTTCATCTTCTGGCAGTCGCGATACAATTTCAGCATTGACAGATTCCGCTATCTCATTGGTAGGACAAAGAATGGCTCGCTCCCTAAGAAACTGCCCATCAAGGTAACGCTGCTGGATATTGGGATACACTGTGTCTACTATGCATGTCAATGTATCACCATCTGTCATTAGCAGTAAATCAGGGGGGATCTTAACCTATGATGGTTCAGACTCACCGTCCCTTGCTGTACAATCCAACTTTCCTTCACCAACATCTAATATCCACCTGCTAAAAGTCACCAGGTCTACATGGGATGGAGAATTCTGGTCTCCAGATTTAAGACGCATGTTCTGAGTTAATTCTAGCACGGTAACATGGTCCCACAGTGCAGAATTTATTATGGCAGCATCAACGACATCCGCACGGCTTCCATATTCAACCACGGTAAGATTTGCCGTGAGGTCTCCACCAAGGACAACCACCTTACCACCCAAAAGGCAGCGTAGCACGTTCTGGATAATTCATGGACTCGATATCTCGTAGACTCCTATCAAGGGCTTCAAAAGCCGCCCTATGTCTCATGAGCGCCTCATCCCATATTATAAGAGACGTGGACTGTATTAACTTAGCTAATGGTGATCCCCTTTTCATGAGACAGATAGGTGCATCGGTGAGATCACACGGGATTTTGAACCGTGAGTGCGCCAGACGCCCGCGGGTAGGTAGCAAAGCGGTGCGGCCTACAATTTAAGAGGCAACTGTCAAAACAATCCTTTTCCCCGGCCCCGAGGTAACAAACCATGCACTTCCAAAGATATGTTTTCCCCGTGCCTCCATATCCGAGAGGAAAAAGAAGCCGACTGGTTAGTATCAACACGCTTAACTATGGTGTGGAATGCAAGGAGCTGCTTTCGAGTTTAGATTACCAAGAAGATTTGTACCCCTACGCTTAAATCGACGGGCTATACGATGTCTCGTCGTGGAACAAACGATCAGTATATGTGGATGATGCATCACCCACGGCGCCCGCGAAGTTTGGTGTCATCCATATCCCACCCACTGGCGGCAAAGATGTCTGCTAATTCATCAAGCAAGTAGCGCCTCATAGTTGCTTCGGGCATGTCATAAGTGTGGTCACATATCATTTTTACGTACCCGATATTCAATATCATCGGCTAAATGCCGCCAAACTCTTTCAAAGAAAGCAGGCTGATCCGCAATTGCACGAAAATAATCATCGTGACAAATAGTCTACGGAGCTGAAAAGCCGGACGCCCATCGTATAGCTTCATCGAAGGCACTGTACCATTCTTTGTCATCACCAATGAGACCACGAGACCGCAGCGGCCTCATATGATGTATCTTTGTACACCATCATGGCGTATGAGATCATCAAAGCTTTGTGCCCCTTTGACTACCGGTAGAAGCATTCTAAGGTAGTACCGTTCTCCAGCCAGCTTGGATGCACGTAATGTAAACAACCTATTTTCCCCTTGCCGCCGGGCCCGGGCGCTTCCACGCTCGGATTTTGAGTCCCATTTCCATCTGGATGGAAACTGAGCATAAGTGAGGTCCCTACATTGTGGGTTCCCCTCATTTGCTGCAAACCATTGAGTAAGCATCGTCCTTCGAAGGAACTCTCGCTCAAGAACTGTAGTAATTCTAGACATTGCCGTGAATGTGACATAATTTTCATTGGGCATATGCACAGGCATTCTTTCAACGGCAGGAAAATGTCTATGAATATCGAACCCAAATATACGCCAACACGCATCTTGCTCACAAATGTATCTACAATTTAGGTATTCCTTAACCTCGTTTCTAGTGTTGGTATCGGCATCATATGGAGCCGCTTCGAAGTTCTGAACTCTCTCAAGATAGACTTTGCTACAATCAGCCCCCTTGGTTACATATTTGAAGAGATATTTGATGAAAGTTGTCTTGTTGCACCATTCAACATTTATATGAGCCTGATATTTCTTTAAAAGGAACATATTGTACGGAACAACCCAACGATTATCCATGTGATAGCTAGCTTTGTTCACATATAAACCATTTTGAGTCCGCCTATAGGTGGCGAATCCCTTTGTGTCCACGGAAGTTTCATTATGATAAGGCTTTGGATAATGTTTGGAACAAACATTCTTCTTCATACATGGACACGCCGGATTGGCAGGGCCACAGGGACCATGAATCATATGTTCAGCCACAAGAGCATAGCCTAATGGATCGGGAATCTCAGCTGATACAAAGGAGTCAATCATGGAAGGAGTTGGTTGTGATGTATCAATAGAGGTCCACATGATGATATGAGCATGAGGGAGGCCACGCTTTTGGAATTCAACGGTATGAAGGACTGCAGAAGATGATAAAACAGACGAATCAGCATGCGTTCAGCAAGTCGTACGCATATAGCCGTCGATACAATTGTGGTCTGAAAGAAGATGAATGGTGATACACAGATTACCTGCGTTACATGGGCCAAACACGTTACCCTTCCTGATATCGTGCAAAAGCTCTTCAAGCTTCATATTAAATACTCGAACAATAATGTCACTTCTATCAGTTGGTCTCTGGCCTGCCTCAAGAATACCCTCAGCAATTTCTGGCCACTTAGGATTACATGTGAAGGTAACAAAGAAATCCGGGGGACCATACTCTCTACATATAGCCATCCCGTCATAATAATTTTGTAGCATATATCTTCTACCACCAGTAAAAGAGGCAGGAAGAACGGTCACTTGTCCTATCTCGCTACCACTTGAGCAGCCACGACTAGCTGCATCTGATAGACCCTGAATACTGTCAGTGCGTATACTGGACTGCTTGTCCAATATGTAGAACAATCTGTTCTCGTCCTCACAGGCACGGGCATCTACCTTGATTTGTGAAGATAAGACACCACAGCACAGATAAGGATTCGGTTGTCCTCTCCTGTAATGGAACATATATGAAAAGTAGTCGTGCATAGTGACCTTTGTGCGTGTATTCGGGCCAACTTGCTGGACACCTTCATACGTCACACCAACCTGGAAGCCACGCTCGCCATATGGAAACAGCAGAGGATATTGAAGAGGCATGAAAGCTGGGTGAAGGGCTGACACTCGTTTGAGCTGACCAGGCTTAGTCTCAATGATTATGTCACGCTGGAATGCATCGGCGGAGAAATCTCCTACGACTAACATAGCAAGCTGATCAGTGGCTGGAAGGCTATATTGCGGTGGATCCCCATCTCTCGGCGCCACTATTCTTATCCGCACCTCCTGGTCCCCGGCCTCTTGTAACCTATCTCTTGCAATCCTGAATTGTTTAGCAAAAGGATTGTGTGCATCTAACATCTCAACCAAACTTTGAACCACAGCTGTATCAAGATCAGGATGCCTATCTTCAGTGTGCTCAACAGTGTTCAACCTATTTCTGACTTCATTTGCAGTGTCGTAGACATACAGCTGTACAAACTTTGGGGCCTGTCCATCTAGAGGAACCAGAGAACCAATACGGTGGTGAACTTGGCCACAAATTTTGAAAACTGGAGGGCCTCTACCATCATTCATGGTGCGATCAATTTTTGCACCCATAGAGGTGAAAGCAAAGAGGCAGTTGTATTGCCGGATATTCTTCATGAATTTAGTGGAACGTGGGCCGCCGTCAAATCGGCACAAGGACGCCAAAGGTTCTGGACGGGGCATGAACGGTGGGATTGATACCTTCCCACCCCGGCAACAATTGTTGTAGATAACACGAGAGGAAGGGCCTTGTACTCTTTCAGCATACCAGAATACCGTACCACAATGTGAGCACTCATAATCTGGTGAGCCATAGTATGATCTACCTGGATGGGACACTACAGAGGTAACAAAGGAGTGGTCAATCAATAATCCAATGTGAATAAACCATCAGGAACAGCCGTGCACGTAGCAAAAGCACGGCATACCTTTGAGGGCTGTTATATATTCATCAGAGAAGTGACCACAGTTTGGATCAGCATCAATGGGACCACCACCACCTGGACATGGCCGACGGCAATGAGGATGCACCAACGAGAAAACAATAACGACTGAACACTTAATAGGGAGACAACAGCTCTGTTACCTCCCCAGGCACGCCTATGCTGATCCAAGAGCCTCCGCCTTTTACGTCGACGCTCAGCCACATCAGAGATGGCGTGAACTCGCCGGGCAGGAGTCACTAAAGAATGGAGCGAATTCTAAAAAAAACAGATAGAGAATCTCTATGATCTGATTGATAGGACCATAGCGGAACGCTAGATTTACATACACAGCTGTCTAGAAGGCCGAGCCGCAGCAGCAGGACGACGTGAATTGCTAGGTCCAGCTTCAGATGACTCAGCAAGGGAAGTAACATAGTACACAGCCTCACTATCGGCTGTACGGACGGCAAGATCTGCCCGAGTAAAGATAGACAGGTACACATACAAAACAGGAATAGGCACAACAAACCAGAATACAGACAGTCACAACCAACAGGAAAATAATCAGGAACATAGGAGCATACAATTTATACCACTATAAAGATACAAGGGGAAAGAAATTAACTTGTGTATAAAGATACGTACATAATTCCTCGGAGTCAGATTGGATTGGTAGGTCCATGTTAAGTTAGTAAAAGGGATACAATGTATGGTTAGCATAAAATAGTGGTTTCGGGTATGAACATTGCACAAGGCTAGAAGAGGATGCCTGCAACAGGCTGGACCCAAAATGTTGAGCAAGAAAATCAAAGGAATCAAACCGTTAAAACTTAAAGAATGAGGAAAAAAAACAGACTCATATGTAGGCAGTAAGAACTCAGGTAGGATTTGCAATACAATCAATCTCACGAAGCAACTCTTCAGCGAGACCAACAAAGCGAGCAGCACCTTCAGCGCCAGAATCAGCATCAAGAAGAACCATACGCGCAAGCTGCGCCCCTCTATTTGCGACTCTAAAAAACTGGACACCAAGAGTCCTATGTAGCTGGAGTCTCCCAAAATTGTAATCAACAACTGTGAAGCTGTAGATGGACTCCAAAAAATGCAAGACCTGTAAACCGGCATCCTCGTAAGGGTGTGTACCCCCTGAGGATAGAGAAGACCAAAAAAAGAAACGCCGCGGAACATCGTGTTCAAATAAACACGGTAACTCTAACTCAATTCCATGTAGGAGGCATCCATCATGGGTATACTCACGAATGGTAGACAAATAGGGAATATTACACCGACGTACAACAGCCTCTAACACAGGGAGACATGACGGACGCACAGTGAACATAGGTAGGGGAAGAAAAAGGGTGTGATGATGCCACAGGCCTGCAAGACGACACAACAAGCTGTCTAGATCCGCAAGAAGCAACAGCGTTTTTGCCCCCTGCTTTTTTTTGTATGAAATTTTTTGTTTTTGATGGGTCCACCTCTATAGAGGTAACCAATTGGAAAAAGGGAAAAAAAAGAAGTTAAAAAAAAAGTCAGGACAAACACCGAATCAAGTAAAACAACAAACATACTGTATAAGCATACAAGATACCATAACCGTACAGCACATGTGCATCTAAATGTAGTAGATGGGGAAAAGACTACCAATTACCTGAAAAAACGGAGAATAGGAAGATGAGTAACAGCAGGAGGAGTCCAAACGCAAGGGAGATGAGTAGCAATGATATCCTGCATTGAATAGACATGCGTGACGACCACATAAAGCATAATCATCGAAGGAATAACACACGAAGAAAAGTAAAGAAATATCCACTTGAGAACTGAATAGGCATTCTAGAAAAGCTGGTGGAATAACGAAATTACAGTAACAGCACCGTGGTGCACCCTGGGAATCTATAAAGGACTAAGACAAAAGAGGGAGGGAACCAAATATAGCTACTGAAGGGTCCATTAAACCAATCAGGCTGCAACACACAGCCACCTAGGCGTGTGTACATAACATGTACGAAACCCCTGCACCATATGTACATGGAACTGTGGTGTAATGAACACAGGGTTAAACAACCCAGGCATCTTTCACCCTCGGCACAGAATATTTTCCTGGTGGCACCAGATCAAACAGAACAGACATTCTCCTGGTGCCACCAAATTAAACAGAACAGACAACAGCATAATGGTGGTGGAAGAAAACGACAGCCCCTACACATGACCATAGTTTTCTGCGGTCACCTAACATAGATAACCACCTTCCATGTTCCAAAGGTCCGAAATAAGTACACAGATAACTCAATCGTCCACCCACAACGGGCATGAAACCCGGCATCCCATATTCGAACGGTATTAGCAAATAAAACTAAACCAAACAACCAATTTGATGGTCTTACTCCCCCAAAGGCACCTATCCTGACGAACCGTATAACAGGCACCTAAAACTATGACAGGCAACACCCCATTTTTCAACGCTGTTAGCAAACAACATTGAACCAAAACAACATGTCTACTATATCTGCTCCCCTGGAACTGTTCAATAGTCTGGACACACGAACCTAGACCAACTCACATACGGTGAGGAACCAAACACAGCATGACCCGAAAGGTAACAAAGCACAGATCTAAGCCAGACAAGCAAACCAACCGGTACATACAACCCTAAAGAAACACCGAAAGGGGAAGAAGAAGGAACTCACCGACGCGTAGAGGAATGGGGAAAACCAGACGAGCAGCACGAAAAAAGACGGAGGAAATCGTGACGGCCAGCCCGCTGGCACGGAACCTAGGGTTCAGAAGACCTAAGGGCCAGAGCCCCAGGTACCCTAAATCCCCAGGCCGCCACAATGTCCGCCACAGAACGGCACCGAAACCCGGCGTGAAGACGACGACTCCGACCTCTCCCCCACACCACCACGGCCCGGGTCAAGGACCAATGCGACGCAGCAGCAGCGAAGCCCCCCCCCGGATGAAAGGTCCCTTGTGGTTTTTGGTAATTGAGTGTCAACCTTAGGTGAACTAATATGTGTGATTGAGATAATACACGTGAAATTAGTTCACACATGTGATGATGCAATGAAGGAGCTTATTGCATATGAAACATGACATGGAGTCATGTGACCGAGGTGGTGAAGATCAAGACAAAGGCTTGGCTTGATGGACCGGGTTGCAAGTGTGAAGGGCAAGTCATTGGACTTGACGCCGATGGACCGACGCAACGGCGAAGAGCAAGTGAGGTCAAGATCGATGGACCAAGAAGGTCATGTGATGATATGAAATGGATCATATCATTCTTGATCGTGTTGGTGCATGCGTTGCATCGACACTTGGAGATGGAGCGAAATGGAAATGCGCAAGGCAAAGGTATAACCTATAGGGCATTTCATTTCGCCGGTCATGAGGAGCTTAGAGAAGTTTATGACCGGGTTTAGGATAGATGGCCGTACTATCAAGAGGGGCAAACTTGTTTGCATATCGGTCATCTAGTGCCACTTGAGCGATCTAACTTTGCGATGTGTTAGGATCGAGTGGCGTGGTAAGAGCTAACCGGGCCTTTGAAATGATTGTGAAAAAGCTAACACACATGCACATGGTGATGTACACTTGGTGGTGTTGGCACATTTGCAAAGGCGGCGGTGTTTTGCAGTGGTTGAGTTGGGTTTGGGAAATGCCATCCTCCCGCCGAGCTTGCGAGGCGTGGGATTCGCGCTTCGAGAAAATGAGATGCATATTTTCTATTGCGCCGGATGCAAGTTGGTGGTGAAAACATGCTATTCCTCGTGCTCAAGTTGGTATACGATGGGTAGCATGTCGAAGAGAAGGCGCCGGTGTTTCGTGGAGTTTTATTTGAAAACGTGACCGGACGCACCGATCGGAAGCATGTTGCTTCCGACCGACGCCTTTCCGGTCGGGCGGCTCGCAGAGAGCTCGCAGCCGGGCGGTTTCACTTGGACGCCGCGATCGGACCCGGACCGATGCTTCCGGTCATGACCGACCCCCGTGACCGACGCCGGGTTGCCGTTAGCCAGTGGCCCGATGGCCTTGTCCGCTCGACCGACGCCGGAAGGGAGCGATCGACGCTGGGACCGACTTCGCCGGTGAGTCCGGGTCGGTGCGCCCTGGTCGCGTCTTAAAACCGTGGTTTGAAGCACCAACGGCTCTATTTGGCTTGGGGGCTATAAATAGAGGGTGTGGCCGCCTTGGCTGGTGCTTAGCACCTTGGGGACTTTGTGTCCATGCTAGAGAGTGCTTGAGAGCCCTCCCACTCACATATGCTTGATATCGTTCATCCGATTGAGTGAGAGATCGAGTTCTAGTGCGTTGCGTTGAGAGATCGCATTCGTGGCACTAGGTGTTCGTGTTGCAAGCCGGTGGTGCTTGTTACTCTTGGAGGTTTGCCACCTCCTAGACGGCTTGGTGGCAAGAGGCTTCGTGAAGCACGCAAAGAAGATTGTGCGGTGCTCGAAGAAGAGATTGTGAGAGGTTCGTGCTCACCTCGGGGATCGTGGAAGAGCAACTCTAGTGGAGCGTGTCATTGAGCTACCACACTTGTGTGTGGGTTCACACGGTACCCTCTGAGGGATTGGCTAGAGAACTCACACTGTGTGAGTGTCTCGATCGAGCTCCCAGCTGTGGGATTTGGCACTGGCCATTAAGCTTGAGAATCATCACCGGGTGATTCGCCAAACCGTGGAACCACTAAAGTGTTGGTCGACACAACGAGGAGTAGGGGGAAGTTGGCAAGCTTCCCGAGACCTCGGTAAAAAATCACCGGTGTCATCTTGTGTCCACACTTCGCGGTGGTTTGCATTCTCTTGATCACAAGCTTTGTCATTACATACATATATATATTGTGCTTGTGCTTGAGTAGAGTAGTTGTAACTATCTAGCTTGTGTAGCTTGATTAGTTACTTTGCTTAGCTTGTGTAGCTAGGTAATTTGAGCCTTTGGGTTAGGCGTGTGTTGCCTTGTCCATTGTGCATCTAGTGAGCTTAGGGGCTTTGTGCTTGTGGCTTACTAGAATTGTGTAGGAGCTCACTCGTGCTTGAAAGTACTAGTGCTTAGGTTTGTGTGACCTTGCATTAGAATTGATTAGGAGCTCAAGCTAGGCTTGTCACCTCACTCTTCTTGTGTAGGATCTTTTGTGAGGTGATTTAGAGTCTTAGTTAGAGGGGTGAAGTCTTGGCTAGACCGATAAGTTTAATTCCGCATTTGTTTCGGTTAGCCGGTGCGATTAGTTTTTAAAAGGGACTATTCACCCCCCCTCTAGTCCCCATCTCGACCCTTCACCGGAGAGGGAAGAAGCAGTGAGACAAACAGAGAGGCAACAGGCACAATAGACCAGAGGAAGGGGAAAGCAGACACCTAGAGGCGAACGTAGACGACGGCGGAGGAAGAGGAACGACGGAGACGACGAGATGCCGGCCAGCGAAGAGAAGAACAGAGACGAGAAAGAAAGTAGGAAGACAAGGACTCAGATAAGGCTGGTCAACAGGGGTACGGGCGAAAAGAACCCCAAAGAACCCGAGCAAACACAGAACGGCCCCCAACACTGAATTTCCCCTTCTTCCAGCGAAGGATCCAGAGAACACGAGGGCTGGACCGTCAAAAAAAAAGCCGCGGGCACTGCATACGTACGGACAAAACATACCAGAACGCTATTCCGTCCAAACAAAGGGAGGCAAACATAATAAAACCAAATCCAATGCTGGGACGCCACGGGGCACCACCACTGTGGGCAAGTACACAGCAGCCAATGAAAACCGAAACAACAGACCCAACAGCCAATCAGGAATTAAGGGAGACGTGGATACACTCCATGGGGAGGTAGAATTTGGTCTCTACAGGTTTTTAATCCCAACAAGATGTGGTGAATTGTCTCAGCTTCTTGTAGCAGTCCTAATCTACTGGTCCCTTGAGAGATGATGTTAATTGGAATTAATGGACTAACTTTACAGCCCATACCCTTAATTTGTTGTTTCCCACTCCTCATTTGTCTCGTATCAAGGGCAGTGGCGGAGCCACCAGTATGGCGAGGTGCGGCGGCCGCCGCGGCAACACCCCTACCCCCGGCGGCGCGCGGGTGGCCATGTGGCCATCGCCATGGACGCTCTGTGTTTCTGTGCGTCTGATTCAGTCATGGAAGGAAGAAGATAACGATTCAACTTGGGCTAGTCCTTTATTAACTTGAGTCTTGAGAAGCAATGGGCCAAAAGCCACGGCCAGCCCATCAGCCAACGAGTCATCGTGGTGAACACAGACACGGTGAACACGGCCAGCACATCAGTCAGCCGCGGCCAGCACATATTCCTCATGGTGAACACAGACGAATCTCTCTCTCTCTCTCTCTCTCTTTTGAGTTGAACATGGACGGATCTGATTCCTGAAGACGGCCGAACGCAAAGAGTCAGCTGTCTCACGCTGCGCATTCGCCGAGTTCTCCTGTTCTGATTGTTAAGGTAACCGCGTCAGTGCCAAGCCGCCAATTCACCTGATTGTTGCCCTAATCGGTTGATCGCCATTTTTTTTCAAATAAGTAGTGATAGGATCGCCATACGTAAATTTTAATCCTGGCTCCGCCACCGATCAAGGGCCTAGAACCAAACATGCTATTGTCAAAGTGGCTAGTGTATTCTAGGCGAGAAGTAATCGCATCGCTGGTATGTGTCCGTGATTGTCAACAAGGGGCGTGTTAGCCGGTCGCCCACCTTGAGGTGGCCGGCCCAAAGAAGGTCCCGCTCGCCCGCCCACTGCCTTTCCACCGGCCTCCCGCGCCCCGCCCCGCCCCGCCCCGCCCCGCCGGGGCCCCAGGGGGCTCGGCCGAGCCCGGCGAGCCCCAGGAGGCCGCCGGCGGCGGCAAACCCCTCCCCTCCCCTCCTTCCTTCTACGCCGAAACCCTAACCCTAATCCGGCCCGGCGAGCTCCAGCTCCCGCCTTCTTCCCCCTCCGGCCACTGCGGCTCCCCCGCCGCCTACCTATACCCGGCCCGAATGGGGGGCTTTCGCCCGGAGCTTCGGCGGCGCCCCCGCCGGCGAGCTCACCGGGCCGGGCACTTTACCCCGCCGCCGCCGGCGGTCGACGGCGGCGCCAGCCGGCCGGGCGCTTCCATGGCCGAGGGAGGAAAGGAGGGGGGGGGAGGTCGCCGGAGGCGGGGCGCGCTTCGACCCTAAAGCGACGGCGAGCGCCGGCGCCCTAAAGCGGGCGAGGTGGCGGTGACGACGACGGGCGCGACTAAGATGACGCGCGACGGCAGGCTTGGGCTGGGCCGCCCATGACGCCCTGGTCGGCGTGACGTTAACATCGGCGTGTCAATAAACAAGAAGCACTTAAAATTAGGGAGCACAGCTGTGCCAAACACACCCGAGCTAATCCTACACGTACGACCACGCTGAGCAAAGCAGATGGCACGGCGAGCGCTTGGCACGCTGCCTGCCACACCATGCACGGTACATGTGCATTTCGTTTGCTTCCCTTTTCCAGAGCCTAGGATGTTCATTTGATCTAATTTCAACTGATTCAACAGAAAAGTCAAAAAACAAGAACAAGGCAAGGCCAGCCGAGAACAAACAATTGCGTGTGCGTGTTGGAAATGAGCACGACAAACACTGCAAGAGGCCAGACGCTGTCGCCAAGACTTGTCCGAGTTGCCGGCCGCCAAGATGCCTCCGTCATTTATTTGCGTGGCGTTTAGTACCTCCGGCTCCGGCCGGCCAGGGGCAGGGCTACCACGCTGACTGCCTTTATGCCAGCTTCTCCACGGACACTTTTACGCCACTGCACACCGCCGACGCACGGCCGGGAGGACTGCACGGAGCGGCAGCGGCCCACGTGGTCCTCCGCCGAGCCCCACGCACGCACGACACGGCGGCGGCAGCTCGTATTGTCGCCAGTGCCATGCCGCTCGCTCCTCCGGCCGGCAGTCCGGTGATCCGGCTGCCTCCCCAGCAGGAACAAGCAATCAAGTCTTGGAAGTTTCGCTCTGAACCATTGTGAACCCTTGGATCGGAATTCCGCGGTCAGATGAAGGTTAAACCCCACGCCGTGAAAAGTCACCCAATCTAGAGACCCGATCGATTGCGCCCTCAAATATGAGCTCATTCATATCCAAAAGATTCTACGAGATCACAGTGCCTCCTGACTCTTCCCGTCCGTCTTTCACACCTTTTCCATGTGTCTGCAAAAACGGCAAGAAGATCGTACAAGTAATAATCCGAATCTTTGATGATCGAGCCGGTTATGGCAGTTGATCAAAGTGGCTGCTGTATTCCAGGCGAGAAGTAATTAACTGCATCGCTATGTGTTTTCTCATCAAACAAGCTGTCAATCTGTGGATTATGCCCACTGATAAAGGCAGTAATCAAGCTACGACCACTAATAATTAATTCCCTGAATTGTTTATGCTACTAGTAATTCCTTGCCAACTTTAGTGCACTACGCCTTGGAGTATTATATTCATATTATATTGTATTCCCTTGGAGTATATATTATAAATACAAATCCCCTTCCACCCATGCCTCTGCTTTACGAGTACACTTTTCAAAGCGCCGAACCAGAGCCAGGCACCTGACCTCGATCGGCAAGTGCTCATGGAGGGCGACAAGAAGGCGGCGGCCGCCATGGCGGCGGAGGGTGGCGTGGTCGAGCACAAGACCAAGGAGGTGGCTGCTGCTGGCGACGTGAGCCTCAAGGAGCTGTCCAAGAAGCTCAACGACTTCGCCAAGGAGAGGGACTGGGAGCAGTACCACAGCCCCAGGAACCTGCTGCTCGCCATGGTTTGCATCTTCTTCTTCTTCTTCTCTCCAAATCTTGTTTCACCTGCACACGTATTTATTTGTTCAAGTGTTCAAGGCTCAAGGAGTGAAAGAGTTTAGCTAGGGTTTTCTTTGTGTTGTGAATTTCCGATCCTCACTCGTCCTTTTAATCCCCCCCGTTCATTCGTTAATCACTATAAGTAGATCGAGAATTAGTAGGCCACCAATATCGATCCAGTCTACGAAAGCATAATCTGGGGCAAGTAGGATGGTCCCCATTGCCGTTGGGGACTCGTTTTCCTCGTGACGACGAATGATCAATGGTTCCAATTAGTAGTATCTGTTAACGTGTTTTGGATGTATATATCACTAGTACACGCTAGCGCTACCTCCACACTGCACAACACGTCATATATATGGCTAAGCATGCCTTTATTAGCTTTCAGGGCGTGACCATGCATGGCATTTTCTTCCTCATCTCATCTCCTGCATCTGTATTTTTATTTTCACTGTGGGACAGTAAGTGGTAACTCAAGTAGGAATGTGGTTACTGTTGTGATTAAACTAAACAAAAGATTTGGTTACCACTGCACATCTCAAGACGAGAAGGGAATAGTAGCAACAGAAGCATCTTTCTACCCTGGAAGACTGATCATGTGCACATAGACAATGTCTCCATCAATTAAAAGAAGAGAACTATACTAGTAGGTCGCAGTTAACAAAAAATTCTTCATTCCAAGGCCACCATAGGTTTGTTATCTGTGTAGATTATTAAATTAATTATCACCATATAATGCTATCTCTTTTGACCAACTGTTCACTAAGATTCTCTTTGATTATTTTCTTGTTCCAAGTAGCATATCTGATTTATTCGTTTCACTTAACTAACTGTGCATGTGGACACAAGATGCATGATGGCGCCACAATGCATCTAGAATTCCAGTTCACTTTGTACCTTAGAATTGATCATGCATGTAAAGTATTTATACCTCTACTAGCTAAGGTTCCCTGGCATATAGTTACACATGTGACATGTGTATCACATAGGTGATGATAGTGCCGCATTGCCTCTGGAATTTCTTCAGAATTTTTGTTTTGGCATCACAGGCATCTAGAATTTTCCTTCCTTCAGAATTTCGGTTTTCGAAAGAAGGAAACCTCTTCATGAATCATGACCACATTGCCTGACGGGGACAGGACCTACAATCATGTGCACTATTCCCTGATATTTTTGGAGACTTTTATAGGGTGCTGAGCCTGAAAGATCATGCCGTCCAGCCATCCAGGTGTGGGTTGTTTCATGGGAGCAAAATGGGACAAGTAACTAATCTCCGCACTGCCCAAATGCAACTTTCAGGTGTCACATCTCGGATAGTCGGATGCCACGTGGCCCTGGCGTCACTGTTGGAGACTCGGTAGGGGTTGGGTCTCATACTACGCAGATTGCTCTTGTCCGATCTCTGACGTGGTTATGTTGGTTCAGACATCAGTGTCCCTGCTGATTTCCTGAATGATGATCACTGCATGCAGCTTGTGACTGAATTTTCTGAACTGAAAGGAATGCGATTCGCTCCTCGTCATTCCGATTCTTTTTAATTTTTTATATAAAAGAAGCATCGACCGAAAGGACATTTTATTTGTTCCCCTTTGTTAAGAAAGGCGAGCGACAGGTTAATGATGATTTGTTTTTGTGCCTGACAGATTGCTGAAGTCGGGGAGCTGTCAGAGCTGTTCATGTGGAAAGGCGAGGTGCGCAAGGGCCTCGCGGACTGGGACGACGCCGAGAAGGAGCACCTCGGCGAGGAGCTCTCCGACGTGCTGCTCTACCTGATCCGCCTCTCCGACATCTGCGGCGTCGACCTCGGCGACGCCGCCACCAGGAAGATCGTCAAGAACGCCGTCAAGTACCCGGCGCCAGCATCCAAGGAAAGGAGCGAAGGTGCCTGATGACCAACAATACAATACAGCCTGTGTGTGCTTCTTTGATCGCTTTGGGATGGCTGGTGCCTGATAGAACCAGCGAGCGACAATGCGACATGAACTGATGCTTGGCGCTTCTCTTTTCTAGTGCCTTTTGATTCAAATGTTAATGCAAATATTGCTCGTCTGATCGATAGCTTTTCTCTTTTCAACTGGAGTCGGATAGCTTTTATGTCAGACTTTGTGAATGTCCAGAACTCAAGTAAACAAGTACCATGAACAGTTAAACTGTGCTACACAACACAGAAGATACGCCAACGATTGCGACAGGGCCACAGCCACCAGGCTGATGGTGATTGGTACGGGGCGCCGGAACAGGAATTCTGTGGAGACGAACAGGCCAGCCTGCAAGCTGCAAACTCCCAGCAATTCTGTGGAGACGAACAAGCCAGCCTGCAAAGTTCATTTTCTTAGCGGGCTTTAATTTCTCCTCTTTTCGACTGCCCAACTCAGCTAAGCCCATGCAGCCCAATCCCTTGCCCCTAAATAAAAAGGGAAAAAGTCTACTTTCGGTCCCCAACTTTCACAAAAAGTCAGATTTTGGTCCCTCAACTCCAAAAACCGGACAAAACAGTCCCTCAACTATTCAAACCGTGCAGATTTCGCCCGTCCCTCGGCGGGTTTGGACGGTGGTTTCGCTACAGTAATTCCGGTTTTTTGCTACAGTGACTGTGGTTTCGTTTTTCCCTTTTTCTTATTTATTTTTTGAATCTTTTAAAAATCATAGTAAATCACGAGAAAAATCATAAAATCGAAAATCTAATTTTGTTGAACTCCACATAAGTAAAGCTACACAATGAATATATAATATGGTATACTTTAATATAAAATTTTTTGCTATGAAGGTTTTGTGCCTTTTTATTTTTATTTATTTCAGCTCAATATTTTAAAAAATCATAAAAAATTATAAAAATCATAAAATTGAAAAACCAATTTTGCTAGACTCCACATGAGCATATTTACACAATAAAGATATACAGGTGTACTATTTAATTTATTGGCCAGGATTCATCGATCGGGTTTAGCGGCGTCGCACGCGTCGCCAGATCAAGACAAAGAAACCTAGCTAGCCTAACCCAATTTAAAGAGCCACAAGAACTCCGTCTTTGTTGTTATTGCGCGCCTCATGTGGAGTCCAACAAAATTGAATTTTTTATTTTATAATTTTTCTGTAATTTACTATGTTTTTAAAGATTGAGCTGAAATAAATAAAAAAAAAAAGACAAAACCTTCTAGCAAAAACTTTGTACTAAAGTATACCATATTATATATTCATTGCGTAGCTCTACTCATGTGGAGTCCAACAAAATTGGATTTTCTATTTTATGAATTTTCTGTGATTTACTATGATTTTTGAAAGATTCAAATTAAATAAATAAGAAAAGAGAAAAAACGAAACCACGGTCGCTGTAGCAAAACCCGAGTTACTGTAGCGAAACCACCGGCCCAAAACCGCCGAGGGACGAAATCTCGCACGGTTTGAAAAGTTGAGGGACTGTTTTTTGTCCGGTTTTGAAGTTGAGGGACCAAAATCGGACTTTCGCAAAAGTTGAGGGACCAAAAGTAGACTTTTTCCAATAAAAAGCTCAATAATGGGCGCAACCAGCAAGCGACAATAGTATTCTACTGTGAGAGAGAATAAGATGTAACGAGCTAAAACAAGAACAATAGAACCATTTGAACAACCCGGCAAAATTAGGCATGCATAAGAAAACGTCTCAATAGGCGTGTAGCAAAACTATTTATCTAGAAAAACAATATAAAACAGGGATTTTTCCTCACCATACAGTAGAACCAGACATTAACCCTCCTTCAAGTATGCCCGATGACTCGACATGGCAGTAATTTCAAAACTAATTCTTGACTATGAATTCCATGTGCCGTCCTTGGCTTGCTATTTCGTCTCTTTTACATTATAGAGGCGTTGTTGCCATCGTCCCAATACCAGCACCATATATTGTGCCACTACCAAACAACCTCCTCAACAGTAGCACCGCAATAAGCAACATAACAATCAAAACCAATTCTAGCCATATCGCTCTAGCAATAGCACCACAACAATAGCTGAATGAAACATTACACCGGATAGTGTCTCAAATGACATCTTTCACTTGGATCGGTTAAGGATTCTTGCATTTGTCGTAGCGAGTCTTGAACACTCTCCCATACAAACCACTTGCCACATTTAGGATTAATAAGTCTAGTATTATGCTTGACTATGTAACCTTGTTGATCTAGTGCAATTTGGTGCCCAAAGTAGCTAGAAAGCTAATACCCACTACATTATGGTTGTTTATTTGTCAACTTGGCCCTATATGTTAGTAGAGGCTTTCCAACCTCTCTTGTTTCTTTAAAAAAACTTGGCCCTGTATGAGGAGGGTTGAGGTGATGAGTTCCCCATTATGAACCGCTGGCCGGGTCGTGGGGGCAGCGTCTTCGTTCTCTTATCAGGTAAAAACTTGTACCCTAGCTATTTATAGTTTTGATTGATTTAACCATTTCATAGTGTCACACTCTCAATTCTAAGCACATTCATGATTTCTAGCTCCAATGTAATTATTAGGATGAAAGGACTCATGTAAGATCGAGATCTACCCTATGCTAATGTTTATGCTTCTTATTATACCACTTGCTATGCACAATTAAGTTTAGTTGTTAGAGAACATTTACTTTATGCACAATTACTTTTTGTGCAAACCAACTTTGCACCTTGGCATAGCGCAAATATACATATATTCTCTTACTTATTATACTGGACAGTGGGCAAGTCCTATGGAGTGGTGCACTCGTGTACTCATGGGGCTACAGTTCTATTTTGTAGATGAGATGACCTCAACCTATGGCTACTTCTACGTCCTTGATGCTTCGATGGATTAGGAGTGCAAGCATAGCTATATTTTTTGAAAGATCTGGTTGCCCGGCGTATGAGATACAAGGCATCTATGCTAATTACTCATATTATTTAAAACGATCCTTTGTGGGTTTAGTACATGCTTCTTATCGACATCCAATTGGAGTACTCATCCTTGATCCTTGTGAATACCGCCTACTCCATACTCCTTGCAGTGCTGAACACTCTGCATTTCTTTCTTCAAATAGATGCCATAGGGTCATGATAGCAATCGAATGTGCCTCCTTGTTTCCCCTTTCAGTCATCCCTATGAAGCATAGCTATATGAAGGTGACGCCCATGGATACGATGTGTCATGGACTCATGGTTCACATGGCATTTATTTTATTGTATTTTGATGTAGTACTTTGGGTAATGTGAAGTTAATGTGTTGAATACCATGTGATGTAATTTGACTACCTTTATGTCAAGTCGATTTTTTATGAGTTGTGTATGTCCTAGTTATGTGCGTAGTGGATACCCTGATCGAAGGATGACAACTTGATTAAGTGTAATTAATTAGAGGATCATCACACTGGTCATAATTGCAAAAACTATCATTTAGGATCACATTATATATTTTCCCATAAAAGGCAGCGCTCTAAGGTCATAGATACTCCCTCCATAAAAAAAGAAGTCCTTTTCCGACTTCACGCGATGAGCAGAAAAGAAGTCTTCGTAGTAGCGTTTGAGTTGTTTAGGACGTTTCTGCCCCTACGTAAATTACGCTGGACCATCCTAATTACTCCGCACGGTCGCCTCGACTTCGCTCCCATCAGGCTCCCATCCGTTCGTAATAGCATGCAGCCATGCAAAAAGCAGCAAACGGCAAAAACCTTGCAACAACGTGGAATTGAACCAGCAACCTCCTCCCACAGCTGCCTCGGTACATGTCCGGCTAGCCAACCAGACAAGAAGATGTTAGTGCTTATGTTGGGCCCGTCTCCTTATTTATTAGGAGCATACATGGAAAAATTACCCCTAGTTAATGACTCCTTGGTAAGCACAATCATGTCCAAAAGGACTTCTAATACCATTACGGAGGGAGTATTTCATTATAGACTTATGAATCAAGCGCTATTGCACTATAATGAAAAAAAGGGAAATGCTATACATTAGGCACCTAAAAACAGCGTGACTATCAGGCGACGGTGTTGAGCCGTCCGATGCCCATCCATTCAAGGCCACATAGCGAGGGACCTCCTGATGTCAACGCATTCAGCGTTGAAAGATAGGAAAAGTGTGAAAAAAACTAATATCACGACAATCTCAAATGTTAATTCTTTTTATTACACAGGCGAATACTCTGCCTAACATCCCCCCCCCACCCAAAAATAAGATGCTTTAGGATTGTTAGGATAGAGTAGTGCTCAACAAAAAAAAGTACACATATAATGTCCCTATTCATTAAAGGTGAATGATGCTAATTAAAGAATAAGCTCCATCATTAAAAGGAATGGATGGAGGCATGGAGACATATATAATCTCAAAATGACATTGGCCCAACCTATTGTCCAAGAGGAAAAATATCATTTTTGGGACATGTTTTAAATCCTAGAACATCTACTTTTTTTTTTTTTTTTTTTAGATGGAGGGAGTACTATAACTGTTTGGATATCATGGGCTAAACTTTTTTTTTTAATGGTCAGGAGGGGTTTTAGCTCCTACATGGGCTAAACGTCACCTAAATTTTAGGCTTAGGTATCCAAACAAATGAACTGAAAATGAACTAACTTTTAGTTAATAATATCAATCATGCAACATTGCAAGTGTGAGAGAAAGATGGAAAAAAGAGTGGGCTGCCCAATGATTTGTTAGAAATTTGTTATTTTTACATCTCACAAACGAAGTCGAGTTTGGACAAGATACTTTACAGGATAGTGCATCATCATATCATCTACATGTATGATTTTTTTCAAAAATTTAGATGACTTTTTTGTCGTGGTTTGCACAGGTTTTCACACGAAATTTGGTTTCCATAGCATACGTTGCCTACATACTTCGAAGTTGCTATCGTATACTATACTTTCTATATTGATTACAGCCCTCCATATATTTATCCATCATGCATATATGTACAGATTGTATCTACATTACATTACATTGCATGACTACATGCATTATATTTCCCCTCCAATCTTTTTACCTATCTTGGTTAATTAACTAGATCAAAACTTGTCAGCACCGCTGGTCTTCTGATCGATGTCGATCGATCAGAAGATCATCCAGTACGTGCAATCAGCAGCTAGCTATCCAGCAGTAGACCACATCGATCTATCGGCCACATGCTGCAGTTACAATGTGTCTGAGCTGCTCCCATGGCTTCTGACCTGCTGAATCCGTTGCCGTAGCCTTCTCCTGTGGTCGTGGATTTTCCAGAGCCCATGGCCAAGGACAACGGTGGAGTATATGCCGTGGGTGATCATAGGTGCCAGGATATTATCGGTCTGCATTGTATCCATATCACACACAGATATTGTCAATAGCTGCATGAATTATGTTTCTGAAGAATTTAAATCTGAAATCATGCATATGGACAGACTATGCATACCTGGATCCATTCAAAGCCAAGGTAGAAAGCCAAGATTCCTTCTAGAAGTGGGGAGTATATCTTCCTCATTTGTCTCCTCTCGTACCAAGCTGCAAATCCATGGATATTGATATGTCAAAGGTTAAGACTACTCTTCGTTTATATTACTTTCGCATACTACTCTGCTTTGGCCTGAGGCCTGCACATGTCTCTCTAGTATACACTCAAACTACTTTGCTACATCAGCACAGCTACAAAAGAATCTATCTATATATATGGCCAAACAAACCTGCAAATAATTTCTTGAGGTTCTCCTTCCCTGTGCGCGAACGCATTGATGGTGTCACCACATACGTAGGGTCTGAAATTTAATTGAACAATACATATGTCACTCATATATAGCTTATTAATAGGTTTCAGGATGAACATCGCTGATTCTATCTACCCCCAAAAAAAAACAGAAGAAATTAACTTTTTTTATGCAAATTAGGACTGTCGTCAGTAAAACATGGATCACCTTTCGGAGCTGTGGCGATATAGTAGAGAGACCCTGTAAGGGCTGCAGTGATGACTGCTGCAAACGTTTGAGCAAATGGAACCAAAGGAGGAACAATACCACTCTGCATTGCATCGCCACAGTTTCATAAAGACATATATTATTTAGATGGTCTTGTATATCACAAAATTCAGTTTCATCTCAATTTTCAGCTGAAAAGTATATATATACCAATGATGCAATCCCTCGAGCATCTTTCATTAGCTCCGTGCTTCTCAGGAAAATATCAGCCAATGCTCCCTACAATTTCATTCAGTGCTTTTATCGTCAGCGTTGTTATAAGAAGAAAAAAAAAAAGTGAAAACATATGCTAATTACTTGCATAGGAATAGAGTTTCCTCATAGTTGTACCGAAGTAAATTAATAACCATAACGAGAGAATGGACAGGCAATACCTGAATAGCTGCACGGTAGAACAGCTCCTCACCAATTGAGCTAGCAGCCACGATGAGAATGAACTGCAGATAAAGATATGATTATATACTTCCCATTTTATACTGATTTCAGCTAGGAGTTTCAATCCACTCTCCATAAGTATAACAACTCTAGTTATAACTAGAGTGATTAGGTTACACGTTCCATATTTCAGTAGAATCTATTCAGGCTTGGAAATTTGAGTGGAAAATGTGCACAGCCAACATTGACAGACATCAAGAGGCACACTGCAAACTAACATGCATCAAGGTAGGGTGCTTTTAAGTATACCTGCCATGGTGACATGCCATAGAAGAAGCTGCGAAGCTCCTCATCCTCCACATCACGGATGGCACGCGCGTGAGGCGAATACTTGACAACTTCATCCTGAAAGCAGAAATTAAACCATAAGCACGTACAAGTTAGTACCCGTTAAGCAGAGATATATGAAAGGCAAAATAAAAGAATTGAAATGGTGTATACATACATCAAGGATGAAGAGCAGGGCCATGATTGGTGGAGCTGCATAACCAAGCCCCTCCACAAGTGCCGTGAGAGATGGATGGAAACCCCCCGTGCAGTCTATCCCGGCCATTTGGCATATGAATCTCCCCGTGAGCGCCATGGCCCCATAGATCCCTGTGCAGAGCAGACATCCACAGATTGATTTGCTATTAGGATTAATTGAATTGATTCACTAGGATGATTAACTGAATGCATGCATGCATCCATGAGGATGATTAATTGAATGCATGCATGCTCATGACGCAACAAATTGAACTAGTAGAGATGAAGAAGTAGGGGTGGTAGCAAGCAGTCAGCACGAACCAATGCCATAGCTGAGCCTGACGACGGCCCCGAGCTTGTCCCACATGGCGAGCTCGGCGTCGCGCGCTCCGAAGCCCGCGCTCCCGGCTGCTCCGCCGGCGCCTGCTCCGGTAGCCGCCACGGGGAAGCGGTGACCTCGACGACCCTGGGGCCACCGTCGGCGGCGAAGCTGGCGCCTCTCCGTCGCCGGTCCGCCCCGCCGTCGTCGTCGCCGTCAGCCGCCGCGCGGATCCAGCTTGTGCGGACCACCCGTGGCGAGAAGCCGATGGAACAGTGGGTGTAGGTGCTGCATCTGTGCGCCGAAAGCGCGCTCCCGGCCAGCTCCATGAATCGAAGTAGTAGAACTAGAAGAGGAGGGAGGAGACGGGAGAAGGAACGAAGAGGTGGAAATGGCCGGCCGGCAGGCACACCGCACGCAGACAGAGAAGATACTTTGTTTTTGTTTTGTTTACTAGGACAACTGGGAATAGATTATGGCAGTTGATCTGGACGGACGTTGTGGAGTGGAGGAGAGGAGAGGAGGGAGGGGTAAATAAGCAAGGCAAATACTCCTGCTACAGAGAAGGTAGAAGACAAAAGAAATGGATGGATGGAGACCAGCGGCGCAAGGAAGGTCTCTCTTTCCTCTCCGGCCGCCGCTAGTTTTTTCACTCAGTTGCCCTGTGCTAGTAGTCGTCCGCCTGATTTTGACGGTGAACGTGCGTGCTTGCTTGGCGGGTGTGGTGGTGGCGGGAGGCGTGTGGCCGTGTGGGCGCCGCCGGCTTCGCCAGATGAGAGGGATTTGCGCCTTCCAATCAGCGCGTCGCACGTCAACCGCGACGTGATAAGGTCATCCGTCCCGATGACGCGGCAACGACGGAAAGGTTGAAAACGTTTTGATTGGGCCAGCCCAGCCCATCTCTTTGCAACTGCCTCAAACGGGCCTTCCTTTTGATCCAGACGAAGATTTGGGAGGGGTGTGTGCGTAATGACGACGGAGCAATGTAAACAGTCCAGCCCAGATTAGCCCAAGCGCGTATTCTTCGCAAGTGCCTAAAATTGAGCCCAATTAGAAGAGGGCTGAGTTTAGTTTAGGGCCTGATGTCTCGCCCTCGACCTTCGTAATGATGGGCCATGGTGGCCATTGCTGGCGGACAAATCAAGGCGCGGCCACAGCCCAAATTATACCGATGAATTTACGAATGCACATATATATATAGAGTCGTTGATTTCTTTTTTGTCAAGAATTTAGGGAACATACAGAGTTATTGTTGATGAGGACACATTTTGGATGATGCCTCGATGGACCGGGCCATATCGGACGTAATCGATCGATCGATCGATCTGGCAGGCAGGCAGTCCAGGCCTGACCTGAGTGACAGACATCACAGGCACGGACGCACAATCCAAGGCAACAGGAGGATCGAGCGCCCATCGGTGTGCAGGAATCCGTGCTACGGTGCTGGCCTGTTTCCGTGCTACGTGCTTGTCTTGTTTCAGCTTATTCTCCACTCATACAATCATATTTTGCTGTAGCTCGATCAAGTTAGGTGTGTCACAGCAGCACGGCCCGACGCGTACGTCGTCTACCGTTACAGTGGAGGATATCGATCATTTTCTCCACTGACGACTCCCATTCCCTTCCATACAGGCCGGCTACAGGCTACACGGATGGGCCATGCATATTCCAAGAACCAGCTGGACAATATACGCGTGAGCAAGCTGGAGTCATCCGTCGGACTCCGACTCCGATGGATTCTTACCCCGACCGGCCGTGTGGAAATCGAACCAACTTGTACTAGCAAGAGAGGAGCAACCATGCATCCACACGCAGCCCCCGGCCTGTTGTGCGAAAGTTACCCTAAGATAGCTGCTAGCTAGTGTGTTAGTTGCTGATCGATGTCGACGTTGCCGTTGCCGTCGACGTCGCCACCGTTCTTTGGAGACACGCTAATTTGCATATGCATGGCGTAGCCACTTGCGTTCTTGTGCTTATTCTTTGGATCATCTGGCCAGGATCCAATCCAAGTTTCCAACCGCGCGCGCGGTGGGGCACACGGCTGGTCGGAGAGGAGGGATCGAAGAGGATCGAATCTCTCACCCGTGAGTCCCCGTACTGTGCCCCAGTAGCGCCAATATACGTACGTGTACACAGGTAGAGCAAGCGAGCGAGAGCTAGGCAACTACCTACACCACCAGCTGGGTACATGCATGTTATCCCTAAGCAGCTTACTTGCCTAAGGAACGAGAAAACTCTACGTATATGCTACCGAAATTTCTACTTCAATAATAATAATAATAGAATACATCCTTTGTCTAAAAAAACAATATAATACATGCATGTTTTCTACAGTATATATATCATTGTTGGAGCAAGATACACGTACACGCTTGAGAGTATACTAGCAGTGTACATCTCCAGCATAAATATATATATGCACGCCCTACTACATACATATAGTACATATATATCGACGTCGTCGCAATTGTATATGCGAGTGCGAGCCAGGATTGGATCCTATATCGGCGTTGCCTTTTGGAATGATCAACTGCTCGGCTGCTATATACCTAGCTAACTTAAAGTAGGACTAGCCAGCTAGTAGAAGCAGTAACACATGTCCGCCCGGGGCCACATGTGTTGCCACGTGTCACTCTATTACCACACCGAATAACATAACAAACCGTGCAGCCACGCTTGGTCACCGTAGCAACGAACTCCACTATTATTATTTTTTTCTCGTGTTCTTTTGCTACAGTACCTCCAATCATGTGTTGGTGATCATGATATCGATGAGAGCCAGCCGGGCCTGATCGGTAAATACACAGCGTGGCATATATGGCATATGGCAACTAGCTAGGTAAAATTAAAATTCGCGCGTGCACGGCCGGCGAGAAAGCTACCTCGCGACACCATCTCCGAAGGCGAGCTGTGACAGCTGAAGAGACCGCCGGTAAAAACAAAAATTCGTCCCTCCTGCGATCCGGTCTAGCCGATCCAAGCAATGCAGTGCAACGCAACGAAGAGGACTCGTCACCGTAGCAGTAAGTCAGCAGGGTTGGTTGTTGCATTGTTGTTTCTTACGGTTCACACCGCAATGACGGCCGGACACGGCCGCTTGACGTTCCTTAGCCCAACTCCTGCCTCCGCTTGCAGCTTAACCGACAAGCATCCCATACATGTTTTTGTTCTCTTGTTCACATGCATGATTAACTGCTGATGATTGGGCTATGTAATTTAATAACCTAACGGCCTACTTCCTCTATTCGAAATTGTAAGTCATTTTAAAAATATTGGATAGACAGAGCATCTCAAGTTTGACAAAAATTATAGAAAAAAACTACGAATATTTGTGATATCAAATAGATATATTATGAAAACACAATTTAATGAAGAATCTAATGATACTTAGTTGGCATCATGAATGTTATTATCTTGTCATATAAATTTAGTCAAACTTGTCAAGCTTTCACTCTCCAAAATTCTTGTATTGACTTTCGATTTTAGATGGAGGGCTAACTAGCAGCTGGAAAATGATGCATGCATTAGAGTCAAAACATTGCCAAGGGATGCTTCTACTTCTAATACATACTCCATCACCGTCGAGCTGAATAACATCGTTTGGAAATGGAGAGAGAGAGAGAGAGAGAGAGAGAGAGAGAGAGAGAGAGCTATTGACATGTCATGAGCCCGTTAAATAAGGTCTTGTATCACCATGTGTTGTTGGTTAACTAGGCTGCCAGCTCACGCTGCTACACAGCAAAATTCCTCATCTAGGTTTGGTAGCCATGTTGTTTTCATAAAACCTTCGTTTACCAAGGGTGTGAAACTTTCAGGAGGTATGAGAGCGATACATGAATCAAAAACATATGTACTCCATGTGAGAACGCGCATGACAGATAGCCTTGCTTGGAAATTTGAGGAAAATGGAGAATACACAACATCCTCTACTTACCGTGTCCAGTTTATGGGCGCAACTTAGAACAACTTTGAAACACTTAGCTGGAAAGCTAATCAGTCTTAATTACTGTGTCAAAAGCAAAATATCACCATTAAATCTTCATGCAAATCAACATATCCATTTATTCAAACCCCCGTCCCCATCGTGCATCCGCCACTGGGCACCACCCAAATGCAATTTTTTCAGCTAGCTTGAGATTCAGAACCAAATTTGGACTGCCAACAGATTAAAGCTCAGAGGTGGCCAAACCAAGGAACCTACCCTCTATGTACGCTTCATGCGGAGACATGTTTGCACCTTTCCAGGGATTGCAAGTTAATGAAGTGACTGTGGAGAGAAATCACCACCTAGCATAAAACTACAACTTGCATCCGAGTGCATGGCCACCGAGTGAGGCGTTGGATAAGTGGTGGACAACAATGCCAATGCGTTGAGTATGAGCAGGAAAGGACTATGGTCCAATCATCATAGTAGTATGCTAGGAAATCTGGAAGGAAAGAAACGCCGAGAGTTTTTGAGTGCACAGAGTCCACAATTTTTGTCGTACTTCAGAAAATCAAAAATGCGGTGAGTTTGTGGATCCTCAAAGGTGCGAATCACCTTTCTACATTCATTTAGATGCCACTTTCCCTCTAACCCTTGAGGTGGCAGAATCGACTAGTACAAACTTTCCAAGGGACACTAAAATCTCTCGGTGATGCCTAGCCATTTAGGACCAATGAGTGCAAGAGTAACAAATGTGAATCACAAGATCGACAATATGCACAAGTGATCAAAATGTGGCTTGCTCTCAGTTTCAAATCTCACTCAAAGCACAAAAGGATTTTTGCACTTTGGATCAATCACTCACTAAGAGAGGGTTAGAGGCAGTTCTCAAAGCTTAGAAATGTATGAGAGAGTTAGTAGAATTTGCAACCTCCAAAGGTCGAGGCTTCGCGGGGGCGGGGGATATTTATAACCCTATTTTTAAAAAACTAGCCGTTGGAATACCGGACACGTCCAGCCTATAGTGCCCCAATAGTTACCGGTACTACCGCCGGCACCAACTAGGTTTTGAACGGAAATAAGCCTACCGGTGCTACCGGTCTTTCACCGGTACCGGTGCACAAAAGAAGGATTTGTGTGGCATGAGAACATACTAGACACGTCGGTACAATACGGCACACGTATTGCCATCCCACCAAAAGCTAGTTAGCATTTTGTCTCTCGAACACTCATTCTTCATATGGGTTGCCTTGAGCACTTAATCACTCCGTATAGAAAAAGGATGTTGTTAGGACAACACTCCAAAGCACAACTTTGACTTCTATTTTCTATAAAAATATTTATTTGAAAGTTATATATGTATATTTTTATGAAAGTAATTTTCAAGGCAAATCTATTGATATGATTTTCACATTTCCAAACTCAACAACTTAAAAGCTATTCATGATTTATATTCCCAATGTTTGACCCAAACCTTGTCCAAAACGACTTCTTTTTTTCCTATACGGAGGGAGTATGTAGAATTATCTATCAACATGATGCATCCCTTTTAATAGTACGCCATAATTATTAACTTAAGACTAAATGAAAATAGATTTGGGGTGTTGTGAACTCCTTTGAACCGAAATGCCATATCCTTCAACTTATCAAGTGAGCGTGTCCATCATGTCAACTTGATTTTCTCATGAGCATAGACATCTTGAGCTAGTGACTTTACTTCATTTCATGAATGTGATGAGTTTGTTCCACATATATCAAGTCACTCTTCTCATAAGATGTCTAGGTTTTGATTCTTCACTTGAATGTGACCAACATGGTTTGATCAAGCTCAGACTAAATGCAAGTACTTTCTTCTTCACCTTAGCTAGGTTCTTCGGTCGCCAAACCGTCGCTTGTTCTTCACCCTTGCTTAGTACCTTGAAGCCTTTCCTTGCTATGTTCACCCGTATAGATTTATCCAAAGGAACAACGTATATACATAACTTATTTTCATGAAATAAAATGCTTTTGGTTTATTAAAGAAACACTTGTTTGATTGCCAAACAATCGAGATACATATATTTAGTTCATGAGTGAATGCATACATTGGTCCGTATTGTGAAACACATTATGCTACTTTAGTAAGAAGCAACTCACCCACCGAGCACCAGGTCCTAGGTTCGACGCTGTCTCCATGCATATTTGCAGGGTAAGACTGTGCCTCGGTTAAACCATTCCCTAGAACCTCACTCAAGTGGGAGTCGCCTGGCTCTGGGTCTGCCCTTTCTTTTATGTTATTTTGAGTTAACTTTTCAACTATTGCATTAATAATGGTAGAAGTAGTGGTAATGTGATCCATGTTAGAATCCACATCAAGGTATTTTTATGTAGATCTAGGTAAGTTAGATGTAGAACTAATAACGTGTTAATTTTTGTTTTTAGTAATGGAAAGTGTTGGTAATTTATATGAGTTTTCCGGTTAGCTCTCGATTATCTTTCACAACGATAGAGACAGATGTGAACAATCCAAATGTTAATTTAGAGGGCTATTCAACTGTCAGTCCTATGTCATCGAGCCATCACAAACAATTATTGTTTGCAAACAGATATTTTGCAAAATACATAGTACGTAGTATATATATGTGATTCTAGATAGACTGGAGCTGCGACCTTTCATCACCTGCTTTGTAGTACTTCAATGTAACGATGTATCTGCCGAAGCAAAAGGTTTAGTTTGCCATTTTAAGTTTTCCTTGACACATTGATCAGTTCTCGTACGAATACATACACAGGGAAGAATGTCGTTGCGGGTATCATGAGGGACGCAAATGATTGTACGAATGCCCTCAGCCAATCAATCAACAAGATCCACCAATAACCAGCAGCTAGCCAATCGGCCGGGAACACACTCAGTCTCCAGGTCTCCACGGCAGGACTCTGGGTGGCGCGTGGACAATCCACGATCACAGCAGATGATCGAGCAGGCTGGTAGGCCGGTAGCTACTACTCCTGGTCCTAAACTAGTGTGTGGATTTGGATTCGGACAGGACGAAGGCGGGCCGAGCAAATCGCAGTCGGACACCCGGGCACGGCGAGGCCCCGCAGGTGACGCGCGCGCGGTTGTTGCCTTTTCCTCTGGTTCCCCGATCGATTGATCCATCGGAAGGCGACCGGGGGTCGTCGTCGTCGCCGTCGTCGTGGTGCTGGACCAACTGGATCATGGTGGAGGCCGATCGATGCACCGCGAAAACCGGTTGCCGCAAGGAAGAGAGCACGGAGCCGTCACTCCACGGGCAACAAGCAAGCATCGATCTGGAGAGCCGAAACAGCTATAGCCGCCGGCCGCTGCTGCGAGGCGCGCGCCGAGGCGAGTCTTGCCATGCCCGCCTACATGGCTGGCAGCCTCGCCTCTGGATCGCTCTCAGGACGACGCGAGATCCACTGGATGGCACGCGGCGCGCCGCGATCCCTGCCCGTGCCCGGTCGGGCCCCTCCAATCATGGAGCCTGCTGGGGTCCGCCCTCGCCCTCGCCCTCGGCGCCAGCCTCCGTTCCCGGCGCGCCAATAATTTGATGCGTGTCCGTCCGCGTGTGGCGTGACCGAAGCGAACCGCGGATCGATCTCGATGTAGCTGTGGCCCTGTGCATGCACGCGCGGCGCGGACGAACGCGAACGCGGCTGGTGGACGAAGAAAGCCCTTGCCTTGCCGAGACGCGGCAGCGTGACTGCCAGCAGCTAGCGCCCACGTCCTTGTCCGGCGTCGGGCCCGCCGGGCGCCGGCTGCTGCCAAATGGGATAGTAGCCAATGCAAGAAGCCATCGCTGCTAGCTGAGGGCATTCTACCTGCAACGAGAGGGAACGACGATAGGGATGTGAGCTGCGCCAGCCACGAGTCATTGGCTTGCTTGCCCTCGGATTTTGGCTGCTTGCTCAGCTCAAGTTTATAAACTTCTGCTAAACGATGAGGCTGTTGCTGGCACGTACGGGACATTGATGATGGGTTTGTCGGAACTACAATTACTATGAATGAATATATGTCATGATAGGCCCAACGAGCGCCGGCGCCGCCCCCCGGGTCTTGCACGCGCGCCCCCGCCTCCGTCCCCTCCCTTCCGCGGATTCTTCGGCAACTAATTCGGAGAAAAGGAAGGAAAATATCTAGAATTATCTTTAAGTGTTTTGGTGTGCAAGGGGGATATCTCATCTATAAGGGAGACCCTTTATTAGGAAATAAATAAATAGGACATGCTTGTAAAAGGTATTCCAATCTATAAAAGGAAACCTTTACAGAGATTGCTTGAGATACAAGTCCCACTAGCCGGGCTATATAAGTAAAGGGGTCTGTAATATTTCGGGCCAACAAGCAAATAAAGAAAATTTATCCCAATCTCCTGCCCTCCTCTCTTCTCAGCGTCTTTGCGCGCCCGCCCTGCCCAGCCGCCTCCTCCACTCGCCGCCCTAGCGGCGCGCCCCACTGGCCGCCGTCGCGCCGCCCTCCCCCTCTCTTCTTCCCCGACGACGATCACCATCCACGTGTCGGTTCGGCCCAATCTAGCTGGAAACGACAATATATGACAATAGAGTTTATATATACTAATAAGTACAAAAATGTTTTTTTTTTTCCTACAAGCATGCATTCTTGTTCACCATGCATATATTTTTTTAGATAATGGATAATAAAATCCGGCCTCTACATGCGAGGGATGTACACAACCAATTATTACACAGTTTGGAGAAATGAAAAGCAGGTGCGAGGGCCGAGTGCCACGTGACATAGACATTGGAACTAAAGCAAACGGAAAATATGCTTCCATCCTCTATTGGAAATTTCTAGAGCAACCATCTCCAATTGCTTTCTCAATGCAATGAGGGCGTCCTTTGCTTGCTCAAAGACGCCGCAATCGGGCCCAAAAGCGCTTGCCAATAAGCTCCCCCGAAAATAACATGTATAATAGAGTTAGATTTCATTTTTTAAAAAAATCGTGTCATTACGACATCTTGGATGGCCCGAATAAAAGCCGCCACACCAACCCAAATCAGTGGCTTAGACTTTTTATGTTGATTACGGCCGGTACCAAACATATGGTTAATTGAAACAAGGTTGGGTAAGATTAGTAGCATAGAAAATAATCCTCCAAATCATCTTGGCAAAAAGGGCAATCAAAAAAGAGGTGTTGGATGGTTTCATTTATATTACAACACTTTCGCATTTTCGACTCCCTTTTCAATTTTTTCCTAACAAGGTTGTCTTTTGTCAAAACGACACCTCTTTGGACAAACCAGAGGAAAATTTTAATTTTTAGAGGTATTCTCTATTTCCGCATTCTCTTATGTTGGAAGGGTGGATTTGTATCTATAGCATCAAGATACATAGACCGAACGGAAAAACTCAGATAAAAGCCATCTAAAATAGTCTTTACCATCCACCAAAGCCACATTAGAAACCTGAGCTACTAGGATTAGCCACTCAGAAAGGTTATTATCCACTAAAGATCTCCTAAATGAGATATTAGAAGGGTTAGAGGACAAAACTTTCAAAACTGTTGCATGTCGATCCCTTGCTATATTAAATAAGCTCGGGTATCTAAGTTTGAGGGGCTTATCACCTAACCAAGTATCCTCCCAGAACCTAATACTGGTTCCATCTTTAATTAGGAAACAGCCTTTATCAAGAACCTCATCTTTAATATGCATGAGGCCTCTCCAGAAATGAGAGTCATTGGGTTTGGCTGACACTTGGGTTAGAGTCTTGGAATTCAAATATTTGTTCCTTAGCAAGGATTGCCATGTACCATCGGTGTTTATAAGATTGACAATCCATTTGGCCAATAAACATTTATTTTGTAGGTGCAAATCTAAAATTCCAAGACCACCTTGATCCTTAGGGCGACATAGGATGTCCCACTTAGCGAGTCTGTATTTATGTTTTTTACATGTCGACCCTTACCAGAAGAATCTTGATCTGAATTTATCAAGATTTTTGAGGACTCATTTAGGAATATCAAAGAAGGACATCATAAACATAGGGAGACTACTCAAGACAGAGTTTAACAAAACAAGTCTCCCCATAGGATAGGTATTTTGCTTTTCAACAAGAAAGTTTTTTTTTTTTTTTAAAAAGTTCTTCTACCTTTCTCTATTCAGAATTTAGGAGTTCACCATGCATATATGTATGTACTGTGAAGATATGTAACTGGAATAACGATAGTTTTACGTGAGAAACAAAAGTGTACTGTATATATACTTCCGATAACGTTCACATTTTGCCACACCATGAAAACCGCCATCGTTGCAACACTTATCCAAAGTATGTTCACACATCGATCGTTTTTATGGATCCCTAGTCTCCACACGTCACACGGATATATCATCTGGTAGCCTGCGCTGGTGCAACAAAAAACAGTTAAATGAATCTGGATCGTCATGCCTGTCGACAAACCAAAATATATCACTCCAACAGATTCACACATGCATTGTGGTCCGATCCATTTTGACCAGTCCACTCCTTATTGTAGTGAAGTGATCCGAGCATCTGGCTCTAGTGTAGGTGTAGGCCCATCATCGATCGATCGTCCTGCTGTTTTCTGCCTCAACATCCAGCTACGAATGATTCCGAATAATCATTTCGCGCTTGCTTCGCATCAGGCTACATGAGTTTCCCCGATTCTCAGGATTGCTTTGTTGACTGCGATATCGATGTTAGCATTTTTTTTTTGCTTCATTCATTATGAAGTTCACAAATCTCACTTTCTTGTTTCAAATCGTTGGTGTTACCCTGTAGTGTCGTAATAAGTACCATGCCACTGTCGACATGATCTCAATTTAGTTCTCAGGAGAAATGAAGTTCCTTGCATTGGATTCTGCCATTCTGGTTGTTGCATTGTATTGGTTCGGTGAACAACATTGAACTCATCCATATGCCCCCACCCAGTATGTATTTTTTTTTTCTCGAATATGCAAAAGATTTACGTATTTTTTTTATATTAAGAAGAGAATTTTACAAACAATGGACCAATGTTTGGGAGGAGAAAAAAAATACATTGATCGCTGCCTCAGCAAACTAAATCGTAGCGGACTACTCGCGAATTAGACAACTAAGTTTGTGCGCCCGAGTGTCGCAGGCTTCCCCCGAGAGTCGAAGATCGGGCACTCAAGGAAGCCAATCTTCCCCCGAGTGTTGCTCTCGGGAAATATTCCACTCGGGGAAAAGAGGCTTCTTCCCGAGAGCCGTCAAATGCCCGGCACTCGGTAACGAAGGGCACTCGCAAATGGACTCTTCCCGAGAGCAACACGGGAAGAAAAATGTTACTTGACGGCCCATCCCGCACAAGCCGTCAAAACTTTTTTTAAAAATCTTCCCCGTGTGTGCTAGGAAAGGGCACTTAGGAAGCCGGACTCTTCCCCGAGTTCCATGGCGACTCTCGGGGAAGGGTCTCTTCCCCAAGTCTCCTGAAGGGTCTCTTCATCGTCGGAGGATTAGCGGAGGCTCTTCCTCGAGTGTTGCACTCGGGGAAGACTTCCCCGAGTGCAACCGCGCCTTCCCGAGTGCAACTGCCACTAGGGGAAGTCACTGGATGCTGTACCAGCCTCGATCCACAGCTCGGCGGTGTGCTTGATGGTACCTAGTAGCTGGGTGGTGGAGGAGGTTTCATTGCGGAAGCACCTCGCTTTCCGTTCTTTCCAAATCTCCCACGCTACCAAGGCAAATAGAGTGTCGCCGTGGCCCAGTATGTAGTAGCTCTAGAATGTAGTTACTTGCACCGGTACCTTGTACCAATAACTAGTTTCCCGGTCGATGTGTGTGATCATCATTTGCTGATGGAATTGGAATCTGGAAATCGGTTCAGTGAATGAGGAGTAGTACTTGATCCATGCATATATATATATATACTCCCAGTATATATGTTGTTCGATCGGCAACATGGCATGACTGCATGAGTCCATATACATGCAACCTGCTTTCGCTGTTAAGACCAACACATTCAGACATCATAAACCAGCCAATCAACAGTCGACATGATCGTTCAACCCGGCCCACTGATCACAAGATCACGCTTGATCAGCACTAGCAAATTATAAGGTCCATTGCATGCATTGATGCATATGCAAAAGCGTGTACGATGTGCTTGGATCTACCATACTGAGACATCAAATTGCTTGGGTCTCAAGCTGAGGATCGGAGCGATCTGAGGTACTGGTGTGCCCTTCCTTGAGTATGGCTCTACCACACACAGGGTGACAGGAAGCGCAGATTCCAGATGGTCAGTACGTACTGCTGGTGCATTACTTGGGATGGAGAATATATACTGGGGGATCCATTTGTAATCCTAGACCGCAGTGATCGATCACGCAATTGCCGCGGATTTGGGCACGTAGTTTATGGAGCAGGCTATGCATGATTCCTTATGCGCGTGCTACAGCTTGGCCCTAGTTAGGCAGGAGTCCTATAGCGGCCCCTGAGCCTGACCAAGGTATGGTATATAGATCATCATGCAAATAAACGGAATCGACATGTTTACAGTTTAGACGCTGCACTAGCTAGACGGTGTCATTTTTCATGGTAAAATATCTTGTCTATGCACTCTGTTTCTCCAGTTTTGTCTGTAATAATTCCAAGTTCTGTAGTTAACACATATATCCGCGTGACGTATATGTATGCATACGCTGCCTCCTAGCGGGCGACTAGGGCATCTCCGTTGCCAGCGTCGATCTGGCCCCTCCCCTCCGACGGCTACTTCAGCGCCGGGGCGGGTGGGGGCCGGGATGGATCGATGTGTGGGTTCGATGTTGCTACTAGGGTGTGGAGTCTAGTAGATTAGGGTAACTCATCGTTGTCGTCTATGATAGAGTTTATGGTTCGGCAGCGGCGCCGCCACCGCACCGCAAATAAAGTTTCGGGTATCGGTGGATGCCGCGTGCTTCTATCTTTGGCGAATAATCGATTGTCCGGTATGTGAGCTCTTCAGTCATCCCGTGGGTTTGTGGCTCTTCCTCGTTGTTAGGTTTCCTAACGGCGGTGGACGTTTTCCGCCGCTTTGTCCTTTGGCCGGTGGAGGCGGATTTTCTTTTCCTCTTTTGCCAAGGGGATGACCGATTTTCTTTCAACCGAATCGATTCGTTTAGTGATCCGGGCGATGGATGATGTGGCTTTTCCAATGCTTGGTGTTCCTTGGTGGAAGCAAAGACAGACTTGGATCGTCGTGGTGGTGTCGATGGTAAGCGGAGATCGAGATGAGGGAGATGAGATTGGATCCCGAGGACTCAATTGTAATTTTCCTTTTCTTTAAAGTTCAGTTTGTAACATGGGAGGATGTATTATGTTGATGCTTAATATATCTCCTTTTTTGCAAAAAATAAATAAATAAATAAATAAATCCCAAGTTCAGATAATGCGAGTGCATATCAGCTAGCTAGCTCGCTTCTTATAGCAGGCTTAAAAGGGGACCGGGTTAGTACGTAGCTTGTTTGGGTTTATTCCCTCCCTATCTTTTGTACAGACTCTTTTGGACCGTGATCTCACTGATGGTCTTTTTTCTTTTGTGAAACATCTCATTGATGGTCTGATGCCATTGTGGAATAAAAGCAGCAAGAGGTTGACCGACGTTAGAAAGCACACACCCTCCTACCATCGAAGAAAAAAAATATTGGTTTTTAAAACGGAAACAAATTCGAACAGTTTTTTTTTTAATTACTCATTACAACGCATATGCTCAACACGCACGCACAGTTACCCTAAAAATACATCAAAACACAGTGCACGGGGGGGTCCACATGTCAACCAAACAATCCTCATCTAACTTTTTTCCTTTAAAACTAGTCTAGATCTGCGCGATACCGTGTAGAGTATAAATGTGTCATAACTTATTTTTTTTTTTGGAAAAAGAAAGTCATAACTTAATTTTAATGCATGTATAAGCAGCATAATCTTTTTTAAGAAAGAGGTGCCAAGTTCGTTATAACATACTTCAATCATGGACTAGTATGATGTAATCATGGAAAATTCCCATAAGATCAACCAATTTAAAATTGAATGAGTACTATTCCTGATGATGCCATCCATATTTGTTGGATCAGCTTACTACCATGTAACAACTGTGCAAATGATGTGAAAGATGCGATTCCTCATAGTGTATTTTAGTGCCAACTAGTTGTTTTTTTGTCCACGAGCTGGATATCCTTTTTTTTTGGGGGGGGACGAACACACATGCACGTACACTTATCATTAGAACACGCTTTTCCAATATGCATGGGGCCTATATATACGTACGCGTGCCGCTTCACTAGCTTCATCCAAATCCCATTTGGAGATACACACGCTATACAACTCTATTTAGGTGGTGGACAATCAAAGATGTATTTGATATTGTGAAAAAGCAAGTTATATAATTGCAATACGTACATTTTCTTTCCTTGCCCGTATTGTTTTAGTTTGTTTCTATCCACACTCATCAGAGATGTTTGATCCGTGTTGTTCTCGCATACAAATAATCATCTCTCTTGATGTGTTCCTTACTAATTAACTAATATATGTATGTGTACTGCGGATATAAAATTGCAATGATGTACCCATGCCACGTAGATTACTCTTACTAGACATACGCAATCTTTAGAGCAACACCGAGACATTCTTTATAGCCTTTCTAATTTAGGGCCCATTATAGGAACGTGAGATTTTTTTTTCCCGTTCCGCGTCTCTCATGCGAACCGTGAAATTCCTGTACAACTCCTGCGAAATTCCGTGTTCCATAGGGGCCTTTATAGGAGTTAAAATGATGATTTACGAGTAAAATTTAGAAAAACTCTTTGAGATATATTAATTATACTCACATGGAAAACCTCTCCACTCATGCAACTCTAAATGACATACTCCCCGCCATGAAATAGTATATTGTGACTTTTAAAATTTGTACTGATATATAGTGCATTGTCATGCTTAGATTTTGGGTCAACAACTAATCAACATTTCTTACATCTTTGTTATTCTCAAATGTTCATATTCTTACACCATAATCATGGAGATTGTTTTAATCTTTGTTCGGTTAAAGTAGGCTTCCTATTATTCTATAACTCTAAATAGGATCCATAAGGAAAACTTCTCAGCTATAATGTTAGAGCATAGCTAATAATACAACCAAGTGCTTGACTATAAGTCAAGTAATAAGAGCCAAGTTACACAATAATTAGTCTGCAATTTGTCTATGAAATTTCTTTATTAATATTTGTTTCCTTTTTCTTTTTTCCTATTACTCCTCACATTCGTATCTATTGGGACACACTAGTGTTTATATGCATGTGTGTCTAGCTTGGTGCTCGAACAAGAGCCAAGCTCTATGCTCTGTCTCCCTTCTCTTGTCCACATCGTCAAAATTGCTGACTACCTTGGTTATAAGCCCACTAGTGTACCTACTCTTATATATTGCCATGCTCTATCGGAGCTCGTTGGCACCTTGTAGCGGCTTTGCCCGCGTGTCAGGTCGAGGACATATGTCACATTCTTCAGGAAGATTCGTCAAGTCGGCCGGGATGGAAAACGGGATCTAGCATCGTTTAGCTTTCATAGCCTCCCTTGGTTGGCTATCGCCTTCCAAGGTTAGGAGCCTTTAGGGTAGTGTTATGCTAAGCATTAAGCGATAAATAGTTGGTAATCTACTATTTAGCCCATTATTTGTGAAAATGGGTGTTTTGTGTCAGCGATTCCTAGTATAGGGTCACGCCTAGGGCATGCCATAGAGTGACAATGGTGAGCGCATGGTCATCGCAAGATCGTGGTTGGGTCCATAGGTCAACCACTCTCTCTACATGTTGCTTCGTCCTTAGCGAGGGTGCCACGAGGATGAAGAGAACTTGGGCAAGGCACAATGACTACTTCATCTTCTTACGGCTAGGTCCAGGCTCTAGTGTGAAGATGTCAGAGGCGGTTCTGTCGGTCAGCCATGATGGACGGCGCCTAGAGCCACCACTACCATTGGACACAAAGCCATCGAAACTTGCAAGAATCACAATCCCCCTCGCCCTCCACTATATAAAACAAGAACAGGTTTCAACAGGAAAAACCCTTAGATTGAACCCGAGATCAGTGGATTATCACTCTCCATCCATCTCTCTCTCCACCATTGCAAGAACTCGATTGAGCATTGTAAGAGAAAGAAACCACTATTGGACGTGTAACACTTGATGGCCGAATTAGGATAGATCCTCTAGAGAGATAAACCACCAAAGGCACAAGCGTCAACCCACTGATCGGATCACTAATCACTGCCGAGGAATCGAACCCACAGCAGTCGTCGTACCGTTTCCAGAGGTAGTCCCTAAATATGTTCGCCTCTATTAATTAGAGAGGTTGCTTCCTAAAATCATTTTTCTAGTAATGATATATGCTTGTCTTTACAATTCGTATGGGGATCATCAATAAGCCGGGGACTATCTTGAATAGGACGTTGTGCATATTATTTGGTTGACATGTGGACCACTTTTTCCATGCGTGGTCCGCGCGTTTGCTGCACAACCAAACCAAGTGTTTTAGTGAGGACCGTCCGTCGAATTTGTTTCACAAACTATCAACCTTCCATGCGAATCTGTGCGGGTTATTTGGTTGAGAAAGAGTGATATATTATCTCGGAGAACCTGCTCAAAAAATCGTTGCCAAACGGTGATGACACAAACAGAAGCCCACTCATAATGTGTCGTCACACACACACAAACACACACAAATACATACCCGGCCAGACGCCATCACGTTGCCATCGCCGCCGCCGCCGTCGTCTCCAATCATACGTGAGCTAAACCTTAAAAGGAACCCACCCTCCTTTTCTCTTTTATCCGCATAGGTTACTGATCTCCTCCTCCGCGGATGACTCAAACGCCATCGCATCGTCTAGAAAAAAGAAGATTAAAACGCGAGGGCCCGGGGAAAAAGCTCGCCAGCAGTTTGATCGATCGCGTTCCACGTATGATTGGATCAGTATATCCATCGGAGCAGCAGGAAACCGTTGGCCTCGAACCTCTCGCCATCCGATCCGGCCCCATGACTTCCCGGCTGGGATGGATAACTTGCGAGGCTGCGCCTCCTCGTCAGGCGAGGAGGCGATCGATGATCCGGATCCGGGGGCAGTTCTCGTGCCACAAGCATGAGGCGGGCATGGCGTCGATCAGTGGCGCGCGTTGGAATCTTCCACCTCAGCTCAGCCGCCTGGTGTGGTGGCGCGCGTCCGAACGTGACGTGCGCCCGCCGATCGAGCCCGAGCCCCAGGAGATATAGCCAGAGGTAGAGGATAGCGACGGAAGCTAGCTTATTGCCTGGCACAGCGGTTTCTTTTTGCTTGCCAGCAGCGCGCGCGCCCGCCCGCCTCCTGGCTTATTTCAGTTCCTCTCCTCCCTATAAAAGGATCCGGCCGGAGACCCAGCCACGCTCAACACACATTAGAGTAGCTTTTGGCATAGGTTCAGTGTGTATCAGTTCGTCTCCTCTAGAGTCTAATCTAGTCTAGTTAAAAAGGCATGCAAACCGGCATATATGCAGGCTACTGCAAGAGATAATTAGTTCATCGAGAGTCTGCTTGTTCATCTATAGCTAGCTAACGTGTGCTGCAGCAGCAAGAGAGGCAGGGAGGGATATGGGGCTGAGGGAGATCGAGTCTACATTGCCGCCCGGGTTCAGGTTCTACCCCAGCGACGAGGAGCTGGTGTGCCACTACCTCTACAAGAAGGTGGCCAACGAGCGCGCCGCGCAGGGGACGCTGGTGGAGGTCGACCTGCACGCGCGCGAGCCATGGGAGCTTCCAGGTGAGCACTCTCATCACGCACGCTACCCCCGTCATCTATCTCGTTCTTATTCTCAACATCATCTCCCGTGCATGATGTGCCTCCCTTCTCTCCTGCTCATGGTTGTTGTATGAATGTTCCACGAATCTAAGCTTCCAATGAATCAGATATGCCTCTTGTCTCTTAATCGATGAGGGTGTTCTTCTTTTTTTTAGTACTAGCTCGGCCGGTTCACCGATTCACAGCTTTGGGATCGAATATGATGACGTTAGCTTAGCGTTTCCTTTTTTTGAGAACACGACTTCACGCGTATTTCACTTAGCGTTTCCAATCACCACTAACGCATGATCATGATGGAAGGGAGTTTGCTTATGGAAAATGGAACCAAGCAAAGCGATGTGTGATGACCTTTGCTGCTGCTGATATGCATGCCTGTATAGCTTAGCATGGCATTTCCTCAAAAGGTACCTAACATTATTGGTGCCCTTAGATTGGTAGTAGCAAGAAGCAACAAAGATAAGGCTGCGTGCATCACATGGTTCAGAGCAAGAGTGCTGGAACACACATTGCATTCATGCTCCAATAATCATCTAAAACAAACAGCTAGAAAGCAATATATGAGACGTCGTCTTTCGTGATCGAAACTGTTCTTCAACATTACTGCTCATGTGTATGTATGTAGGACTCTCACCCAACATAGATAAGAGAGCACAACACATGCATGATGATTTTTAGAGAAAAGGTACTTCAAAAAATCACCAACCATGTAGTATAGGGACGAATCGGAGTATATAGTTTGATGTAGCCGTGTTTTTTTTTTTTTTTCAAAACCGAGATAGATGTTGATTGGACTAGTCACCTATCTAGCTAGTTGATGCTGTCTCGTACGCGTACGTGTAGTTAATGTCGATCCACCCCCGGCCTTAAACTAATGTCCCATATATGCATCATCTGCAATAATGATCCGTAATCAATATATATTCCATTTGCATCGGGTGTAATCTCTTTCAAGAATCAAGAATGAATTAATTGATGCCAACGCCGCACAAGCGTCTCGCTTACTCGTCACCATCTTGATGGCGCCCTTCGATTCCAGTCCATTTCCTAGCCACGTCACATGAGTAACAGCCACGATTCTCCCTTTCAGTTCCTTCAAAGTTTCAATTTCCGGGGACCGGCTGGCTGGCCGATCCATATCTCACAGTCGATCGCCCCCCAGCTTAGACCTGTGTATATATGCATGTTTTCCAGCTGTATGTACAAATAAATAGTATGAACAAAAACATGAATTATTCGTACGTAAGTGTATTCTTAATATACGCTACCAGCTAGCTAGCTGCTAATTGAATTATTGGATCGTCATCAGACGCGGCCAAGCTGACGGCGAGCGAGTGGTACTTCTTCAGCTTCAGGGACCGCAAGTACGCGACGGGGTCGCGCACCAACCGCGCCACCCGGAGCGGCTACTGGAAGGCCACCGGCAAGGACCGCGAGGTGCGCAGCCCGGCCACCCGCGCCGTCGTCGGCATGAGGAAGACGCTCGTCTTCTACCAGGGCCGCGCCCCCAACGGCGTCAAGTCCTGCTGGGTCATGCACGAGTTCCGCCTCGACTCGCCGCATACGCCACCAAAGGTAAAATCGCCTGCCCTGCCGCTGCCGGCCGGCAAGACGTACTTCTGTTTGCTCATCGACTCTTGATGTCTGCAGGAGGACTGGGTGCTTTGCAGGGTGTTCCAGAAGCGGAAAGACAGCGACCAAGACAACGGCTCCTCGTCGCCGACCTTTGCCGGCGGCGCATCGCAGTCACAGGGGGCGGTGCTGCTGCCGGACCAGCGCAGCAGCATGATGGACGTGTACGTAGTAGACCAGCCGGCGGGCTCTTCGGTCGGACTGGCACCGCCGCCGCCGCTGCCGCAGGAGAACCAGCTGAACCTCGGTGCTGCCGGCCTGGACGCGTTGCTGATGAACGGAGGAGCGGCGATGTGGCAGTACACCTCGTCGTCGGTCTTCGACCATCACTTCCCGCAGCAGGATGAGGTGACCAGCTCACCGATGATGGGGCTAGGCTCGTCCAGGGCTGGAGGAGACGGCGGGTGCAGCAGCTTCTTCTACGACGGCGGCTTCGAGGACATGGCCAACATTGAGGCATGGGGTTCCCACAGGGATGGATGGGCTGAGGAGAGTGAGGACACTGATCGAGGAGGCACCACTTGCAATGCGTACGTGCAGTCATGGGAGGATGGATGGACTGTGCACCGTGAAGGAAATGATTGAATTGATTCCATTAGTAGTAGTACACTCTAGTATTGTACAGTATAGGTACGTAGTGTGAGGTTAGATTATTGGAAATTATTAGAGTGCACCTAAAAAAAAAAAAAAACCGGAAAGAAAAGGTAGATCGAGTGCGTATGTACATAAGATAGATCGATGGTTTGGTTCACCTGCATGAAGACAACTGTATATATGTATTTACTCCTACTATATATATGTTTGTAAATTAATATAAATCAATTCAAGCTACGCCCTACATTCTAATTAAATTATAACATATTTTGGCTGTTCTAAATAAATTGCTTATACCATATATTTAGACACACAGATGTACAATTACCTAAGTGCATTCTAGCCGGTGCTATTTGTATGTGTGTCGCCTAATGGGCTTCCGGCAGCTTCGCAAAGGAATCCCATTAGGATGTTATTTTAACATTCCCACTTCTCAAAATGCGATGACGTGTCAATGGTACGCTTTCAAAAAAAAAATTACCTAAATGCATAGCTTGCTATGCATGTATCTAGTAAACCTGTTACCAGACCTAAACACCGCCATAACGAATGATAGAGGCCGGATGGCTGCAACATCAGATCTTTGGATTCAAGACGGGCGAAGCACCTACGCAAGTTAGCTTCCGAGGGGTAAGGTCCCGGTCATCGACGGACTATAGGAGTAAGATTATCATGCATGTAGCCCTTCGTGGCATGCGGCCTACGGCCGACTCTTGTACATAAAACCTCTATATACTTGGGAACATATCTAGTGCAAACTAACATTTTCGTGCAAACCATGCAAACCAACAGTGAGGGATGCACACAGGGAGGTGGAAGAGAGGGATTTGCAAAAGTGTTATTAAGGGTGGGCGGTTAAGTGTAAAATTACCTAATCTCTTACGTAATACAATATAAAATCTTTTATGAGACACTTAGTTTTTATTAACCGTGGTGGTTTTTTTAAAAAAACTACCCGCAGTTATTGTCTTAATTATCCATAGTGGTTTTTAATTAATGGTGCGGTTATAAAAATTGTCTTTGTAAATTGATTAACCATGATAGTTTTTATAACAAAGTCTCCGCCACTAAAAAAATAGCTCATTTTCGGTGGTGTTGCAGTTATAAAGGCCCGCCACACTAAATACATGTGAGCCCACTTGAATTCTCAATCAGCCCAATACTACCCAACAATATATAAACCGGGACTTAGGGTTTAGCTCGCTCCCCTCCTCACCCCTCCTCCTCCCGTCGGTAGCTCCCTCCCCTCCTCACATCACCGCTCACCCAAGAGCCGAGCGCGCCCTCCCCCTACGCTCCCTTCCACCCCGTTGTAGATCGGCGGCGCGCCCGGGCCGTCCCCTTCCCCTCCGCTCCTCCCCTCTTCACCCCTCCTCCCGGGCGGTGGCGGCCCGATGTGGAGGCGGCGGCGCCGGATCGGGGTGTGGAGGTAGCGGCGACGAATCTGGTGTGGAGGCAATGGCGGCGGATCCGGCTTGAGGCGGCAAAGAACAGCGGTGACATCGGCACACGCGGTGGCAAATGGCTTGACTCATATCCCCGCCCGTTAGGGTTAGAGTTTGGGATTTGCCTTCTTTTTCCGGTTAACCCCGGCCTTTGCACAAAAAATAAAGAAAGACCACCACGGAAGTTTTTCTCTGTAGTAGTGGTATTCAAGAAAAAGACAAAGGCCGGCCAGAGGAGTTTATCGCTACCCTATAGAAGAAAAGGACGATAAGGACCACCTGTTTGTGGCAAGGATCATTGGGCAAGACTGCAGATGCCACATGTAGTGGAATGCTAAGGGAGGCGACACTTAACGCAACCGTGGTGTTTAGGGCAGCACACCAACTAATGATCTCAATTTAAAACTCATGTTACACATAGACTTGGATTGCTAAAGACTCAATTCACCGGCTAACGCAAATCATTGGTCTTCTAATCCCACCAATCTATCCAAAGTACACATGTTGCCCTATATTCTGTTTCTTGCTTTGCTTTCTACTTTATGCATGGACTTGAACCTAGGCATATGGTCACCGTTGAGCTTTTGATCTGCTCAAGGGGAAGGGAATGTGCGCTGTGGGGGTTTTTTTTTTTTTGGGGGGTTTGAGGGTTTGCTGTGGGGGGTAGGTGGAGCGCATCATCGCGGGAGTCGGCGACAGATTTTACGATGAAGAAGGCATGAAGGTTGACGTGGGCCAATTTAGCTGTATGGGCTGAAAATGGTGTTCGTGGGCTGTAGGTCGGTCAAGGATGCCCCTGCGCCTGGCCTTGATGCTGCCGCCACGGCCCTGCTGCGCTTGTTGACCGGACTTGTACGGTGGGCCTCTTCCTCACCAGCGTCGGCACAACTCATGCCATTCGGCGTATGGGAGGCTCTCTCGTCTCTCTATCAATCTGTTTGGTGCCGCCTGCTTCACGCTTCTTTGTTTGGGCCTGGAGGCTCTGTCATTTTTCTTTGTTGCTTTTGTGCGTTGCGACAAAGAAACTGGTCTGTTGTAGCAAGTGCAATCCACATCACCATCGTGCTCTTCGATCATCATCAGCATCATATAGATAGAGGGTATACATGATCATGATGCAGACCCCACACATGGACATGGTGCTCCTTCTCATCGCGCCAAAGATTTGTCAGTTCTCCATTCAAAAACGGAAAAGCAAAGGCAAACCATCCATCCGAAAGCCAAAGCGAGGCGCCACTTCACGATAGGCCGGCCGTCCAAAGTCCGTCCAAAGTTTGTTGCCCGACGTGACGTGACACCCCGCACACATCACTTCACTTCACATCTGCAGGTCCGTTTCATCCATCCTGATACTCTGTCGCTGCAGCGGTGCGCCGGTGCAGTACTGCAGTTGAGTTGGGTTGCGCTGAGCTGCAGAGCAGGAAGAAGCATGGCGACCAACAAGGTGGTGGTGGACCTGCGGTCCGACACGGTGACCAAGCCCTCGGACGCCATGCGCGCCGCGATGGCAGCAGCCGAGGTCGACGACGACGTGCGTGGCGCCGACCCGACCGCGCGGCGGTTCCAGGAGGCGATGGCGGCGATCACGGGCAAGGAGGCGGCGCTCTTCGTGCCGTCGGGGACCATGGGCAACCTCGTCTCCGTGCTCGCGCACTGCGACGTCCGGGGCAGCGAGGCCATCCTCGGCCACGACTCCCACATCCACCTCTACGAGAACGGCGGCATCTCCACCATCGGCGGCGTGCACCCCAGGACCGTACTGAACAACGACGACGGCACCATGGACATCGACGGGATCGTCGCTGCGATCAGGCCGCCGGGTGGCGGGCTCTATTACCCGACCACCAGACTCATCTGCTTGGAGAATACACATGGGAAGTGAGTAGTAGGCTGCCAATCTTGCTGGATTGCTGGTGAAAATAACATTGTTTTTGCTTTGTTATTACCTACGTACGTATATAAGTTGTATGATTGTTACTGCCTCTGCAGTTCTGGAGGGAAATGTTTATCCGTGGAATACACTGACAAGGTTGGCGAAATTGCAAAGAGTCATGGCCTCAAGCTTCATATTGATGGAGCTCGCATTTTTAACGCCTCTGTGGTGAGTACGTAGTAGTTTGGTGTGTCTTTGTTCAATCTTCAGATATCAATTTTATAGAGGTCTGAAAGAAACCATATATCTAAGTAAGATGTATATAATTTGCCTCTACACTTAGAAACTTTAGACACCTGTGTGTGCAAGCGTCCGAGCCTCTTAATCCATAATATTCATTCATTGTGCCAGGCACTTGGAGTTCCTGTGGACAGACTTGTGAAAGCTGCAGATTCAGTTTCGGTATGTTCAATTTTCAGAGTACTATGCTCAGCTACACTGGTAACACATGTGAATCAACTATAGATACATGTATATGTATATGATTGTGCTTCTATTTCTCTTTGAAACTTGAACTTCAGGTATGCATGTCTAAAGGTTTAGGTGCCCCCGTTGGATCAGTTATTGTTGGTTCAAAGGACTTCATTGACAAGGTCGGATCAGTTGTGTTTCCAAGTTTAAACTGCATCGTTATATTATTATTTGTAAAAGGAAAACAACTGCAACTCTACAAGTTACAATGGAAATATGAACATTGAACAATACATTCAGGCTAAAATTCTGCGGAAGACCCTAGGTGGTGGAATGAGGCAGGTTGGAGTTCTCTGTGCTGCTGCTCATGTTGCCCTTCGCGACACTGTGGGAAAGCTTGCGGATGACCACAGAAATGCTAAAGCTTTGGCAGGTTTATTTTTATCTTTTCTAAAAAAAAACTTAGTAAGAATTGGTTGTACGCTGTTGGTCGGAATTTCCCCCTTTTTCTACCAAAAAAAAAAGGTTTATTTTTCCCGGGATATTTGTTTCCCAACTTTTTATCCTACTTAAACAAATCGAAACCTTCATTGACTTCAAGTCCTGAACTTGACACTCTTGTTCGTTTGCCTAGAGGGACTGAATAAAATCGAACAGTTCACAGTGGATTCAGCTTCAGTCGAGACCAATATGGTGAGCCTCGTACATTATTTCTCATTATCCACTGTATATGTAACTTTAAACGACCCATTTGTAACATGCGTATGCTTTGTAAGGTACTCTTGGATATTGTGGATTCACGCATATCAGCGGCCAAGCTGTGCCAAGTCCTGGGAACGCACAATGTGCTTGCCAATCCAAGGAGTCCAAAAAGGTCGAGTGTTATTGTTCAGTACTTTTTAAATAAGATATACTAGCATGTGAAGTATTTTTTTCATATCAGATTTAGCATGTTGAAAAAGGTGAAGTTGCACTCAGTAGTTTAGGATTTAGCACAGAGTACATTATTTCAAAAATATGATTTAGCATTTTCAGTATCTTTGTTGATGCTACCATTCTTCTGTACTTCCTGGAGTACTAACCTTACTGACTTGACTCATTTCACTGAGACTACCAAATTTAGCGATATCAGCAGGCTTTTGAAACCCACACAATACCATCCATTCTAACTATTCAGATGACCTCTTTTTATTTATGCAGTGTCAGGCTTGTCCTTCATTACCAAATTTCAGATTCTGATGTTAAATATGCGCTGACGTGTTTTAAGGTAGATATGCAAATTCTCACGCCATTTCTACTTTTTATTTACTATGACTGTTCTGGTTCGTCTAATCGCAGTGTTAATATCACTGATATGATCTTATGTTTTCAGAAAGCTGTTGAAGAGCTACTGAAGGGCAGTACTGAATTCGAGCATTTGGCAGATACTACTACCAAGAACTCCTACGGGCACTAGGACACCCTGAGTGATGCATCAGCTCGGTGGCCTTGCTTGTCTGTAATGAACTCCAAGATATTGTAGCCACACAAAAACTTTGCTGAATAAGTGTTGCTTTTCACTCATTTGTCCGATGTGTTCGTTCGTTCTTGTGCATTAGTTTGTCTGCGTAGAATTGCCTGGTCCTTGCTGACACTTCCTGATAAGACGGATGTGGTCAAATGAAAATGAATACGTAGGTCTTTCCCTAAAATAAAAGGTAAATAAATATGACAACAGATGGAAAAGATTTAGAACTGAGCCTAGTATGCATGGAAAACAAAAAAGGTTTATCCTTGGAATGCTAGAAATGAGCTTAATGGGCCGAAATCTTAGTATTGCTCTTTGCATGGAACATGGTTGTTTTTAATCTGCCTGGATAATAACATGCATCTAGACCGAGAATGGGTTCGAATTTGGGCTTTATTAGCTGACAAGGTTTAATAACCTGTGTCTAGTAGTTTAAGACTTTAAGTCTGGATTTCGTTTAGATTTAGGGGACTGCTAGAAAGCAAAGGCTTACAAGATTCAGGGAATGCATGCATGAGTTGTTGTATCTTATCACAGCATGCTATGCTAGAGCCTTTGTCGTCTGCCGGCCGAGATGCCTCCAGTACAACCACCACATGTTGTGTCGTTTGTGACTGAAGATGCTCTTGGCTCCTGTAGGCTGTAGCTCCATCAGTTGTTCACGCACTCCTCTCTGATGCCCCTAGCACTAAACACATAGCGTGCTGCACCCAGAGCAGTGTCAGCCCCTTGACCAGGCCAGGCGTCCCGGCGACGAGCAGGGACGATCCAGGCAGTGGCGACCGATGCAAACGGCCGCGGCGGCGGGGGCCGCCGGCACTCGGCAGTGTCTGTCTGTGTGTGCCTCGGCCGGCGTCACAGCTAGTACCTAGCTAGCGCTGCCGGCCGGCTGCGGCTGCTGGATCCCATGCACCGCCGGAGCCCACCGCGCAGCACAGAGCGAGGTGACGGGATGGGGCACGGCGGGCGATAGGTGCGGACAAGTCTCGTGACGAGATCACGAGGAGGCGCCGACGATCTCGCTGCCGAGGGCGCGGGGCGCACCCGTACCGCGCGCCGGACCCGCGCTGGGCGCCCGCCGCCGCGGAAACAGTCGAGTCGGCTCCCCTCTCATGGGCCACATGTGCTGGTTCGGCCGTTTAGCTAGGCCCGGGACGCTTCTGGCCTTCTAGGCCTTGCCTGGTTAGAAAACGAGCGAGAGGACACGGGCAAACTCATGGGCCTGGTGCATGCAGGCATTTGCATTGCATGGACGGCGGACATATATCTCAACTCAAAACTCAAGCTGTTTCTAATTCTAAAAAAAAAAAAACTCAAGCTGTTTCTAGTGGCTATCTCGATAAAAAAAATAATAAAAAAAACAGATCAGCAAATCAACTGAGTTAAGACATGCTTGATTATAGGTTACGTCGTTACGAAATCACTGCAGGTATGCCGGTGCTAGTATTTGTGCTAAATTTGATTGCCACATGTTCAACTAGATTGTTTCGGCTTGTTTCAGCTTATTCGATGAAAAGAAACAAAAGATTTATATATCGGCTCCAGCCGTCTCTGGGTAGCATGTAGCACAAAGGCAGTTCTGAGTTCACGTTCACCGGCTACAGCTCCAAGTAGGCCTGCTAATGGGTGGATACCCACCTCAAACCCGCCCCAACCCATATTTTAAAAACCCTAACTACCACCCGCCCCTGCCCGCTCCGTCGGCCCAATGCCCCAACCCGCCCCAACCCGCCGAAGTCACGTCGGAAGATGATATATGACTTATGCGCCGATCTATGACCATAGAGCCCCCAACCCGTCCCAACCCGTTTGTGTCGTCAACCCAACCCGCCCCAACATGTTTCACGCGGTCACCCCCGTTTCCACCCGCCCTAATAGTACCCGTATTAAAACCCGCCCAATAATACCCGTATTAAAACCCGCTCCATTAGCAGACCTAGCTCCAAGGATACTACACTATTTTCTCTTCCACTGGTGTTTTCTGTAGAATCATGTGATCATGTCTGGGCAGACAACACTGAAAGTCCAAGGCGCGGTCAAGACTGATGTCGTCCGATCTGTCTGCGCGATTGAGATGATACTCCTACGTAAGTAAATTAATTGTTGATAAGATCCGTCAATGTCTGTATGTACATGTACATGCAGATCGACTGGGCTTTTTATTGGACAGGGAAAGGGGAGGAAAGGGGACCTCCGGTTCACTACTTCCCGGCCGGCCGGCCGGTCTCCGAAAAGCACGAGAAGAGTTGGCCAATCAGCCCGTCACGGATCGAGTGATCACCAAGCTAGGAGCACAGCCGAGTGGCCGTCTTTTGAAACGTCTAGGAGCACACCTAGAAAGGCTTCCACGCTAGGCCGGCCTCCTCCAGTCATCATGCTCTCGAATTTCAGTACTACTGTACTGCTTTTCGCTTCTGACTCGTGGAGGCGGCACACTGTGTAGGGCGCCTGGGAAGACGTGTGCGTCATGATCCTAGATCTCTAGCATGCATCAATGTAGCCGGATGGCGCCATGGCCTTGTTTTCGTTAAAAGAAACTGCAGGATCATAAAAGAAACTGTCAAAGTCTCATATTTATGTCTCTAAAGTCTTAAAAATATATTTCATAATTAGTCTATTGGTACTTGTTGTGTATATCATAGTTGTTAATATTTTTTGTGAGACTTTGGTCAAACATGAAAGTATTTGATTCCTCAAAACACCGAGATCACTTACATATTTTGTGGACAGACAGAGCTACGGAGTAAAACAAACTGTGACAAGCAAGTACAAAACACCAGTTCAAGAAATGAAAAAGGACAGTAAGGGGAAACTGGATTACACAAAATTCTCTAGCTATCCAAGAAGAAATTAGACGCAAATAACTTCGCTCTATATAAATAGCCATAGAAAACATCATCCTAAGATGCAATAGCACTAAAATAATGTTTGTCTGCTTAGTACAATAGAAATAAAGATCATTTTTGCAACTTTACTTGCGGTTTTTCAAACTGCCGGTGTCAAATCCCGATGAAAATGGTGACGTTACAAAATCCATAGTGTAAAAGATTCATTTCTAGTGACAGCACAACCTCAACACATCTAGCTTCCCACCGTCCTCACCTCAAACGACCAGATTCGGCGAGTGAAAATTGTAGAGTCACCACCGCCGCTAGTACCCTATCGCTGCGAACCTCCACTAGTGCCATCTTCATCCGCTTCGACTTGACACCACATGTCGCGGGTTAGCCCACCTTCATGCACGTCATCCATTCAGAACTAGCCAATTAGATGAGCTGTCGTGGATAACCTCTTCTGCTTGGACTCTTGGGCATCCTTCACCGCTAGGGCAGCCACTGCCAACCGGATCAGCCTCCAGCTCATCCGCCTCCATCGTAGATGGTGCGGCCACGGCAGACGCCTATGCATTGGGACGGCGACGGCGGGCCGTGTTCGCCCGCGCGCATCAGCCCAGGGGCGAAGCTAGGATAGGCTCTCAAGGGGGCTAACTAATAGAGTAAACAAAAATCAAGTGATTTAATGGTAATTTAAAAGCTGAACTACAATGATTAACAGGGAGATCAACCTCACCCGGAGGGTTGCAGCCTGGGCAGCAACCCCCACCCCACACATGGATCTGCCACTACATCAGCCACACATCCATGTCAGGTCGGTGGCTCACTATAGAATGTAACATCAACCATTTCAATCGGAGACCACAATATAGAGACTTTTACCTATGTACCATTATAAAAGATGGTCGTGACCTCTGTACCACTAAAAAGTCCGACTGCACTTTTATACCATCGGCCAAACTTTCTTGTCTTCCATACCACTTCGTCCATGTGTCGTTCGGTTTCTAATGATTCACTGACCTGACATCTAGGACCAAGCATGAGAAGTTTCCATCTTACCCCTTTGGCCTAAAGTAAAAAAAAAAAAAAAAGAGAAACCCTATCCTACCGAACCTGACATGGGTTCTTCATGCACCCTCTATTGCTCAAGTCAATAGGTGGTAGAAGGAAAAACAGGATGAAAGGGGCTTTGGAAGGAGGAAATGGGAAGAAGAAGAGACATGAGTATCCCATATGGGGATCCAGCGGAGACATAGCTGCAATGGAGGTAGAAAGGTAATCAAATACATCTATATAAATGAAACTATCATTTAATTGAATTATATTTTATACTAACAATTGTCTTTTGCATAGGTCTTCCAAAGAAAAGCGTGAAGAAAGCAGCTAGTACCAATACGAGAGACTAGCCTTGTGGTGGCCACTCCATCAACAGGGATGCTATCCCCACACAACGAGGTTGTAACCAAAGCTGCAGAAAAAGAAGAGGAACAACAAAGCACCTTCTTCTACAGCTTCCAAGAAAAAAAGAAGGCATCAACTAGCAGGTATCTCATGGTTTTTTTTTCTATATTTCTTTATTTTCCAATTGTAATGAAGCTTGTTCCCATGCTGATATTTAATAGTAACATGTACGGATCTAGTTCTAATGAACTAGCGCCCCCCTCAGGCATTACCTCCAATAGTGGAGACACCATCCATGGAGAGTGTTCTGCGCCAACGTTAACCAAGGATAAAGATAGGAATGAGAAGAAAATGACACCTAAGAAGCCTCCCCTTGTACCAACAAGCCCAGCCAGCCTAGCTTCAAATACCAGGAGCAAGAAGAAAGTAGTGTTTGAATGACAGGTGCTTGCTTCATTGTGGTTTTGGGGCTGTCTTGTGGAATGAAGAATGCTTGCTTTTATGGTTGTTTGCCAAACCTGTGTCAGGTAGCTGCTTTTGGATGAGTAGTACATGAACTACTCCTGTTTGTTGTGTCTGGTGGCATCATTTTATTTTTCGCTTGACTAGAACTTAATGTCTAGATGAAGCACTTACTGTGCATGTTGTAATATTAGTGACATTGAAAACCTAGCTAATGTGTTGAAAACCAGTGACCAAATGTTGGTCTATGAACCATATTATTGTTATATATTATGTTAAATATTATTATTACTATTATTATATATTGTGTCGGTTTCTTATGTTCAAAACAAGTGCACATATATGCTTAAAAAGTGCACATTCTTTTTTATATTTTTAAAATGCATATTAATTCAAAATGATCATGCATCATGTACAACCTAGCTCAAACACCCAGGGAGTGGCACGAGAGGACAATGGTGATTTTGATCAGCCTCTATGGCCTATGGGGGGGGGAAAGTCTTTTCCCTAGGCTGTTTTGACACCGTTAGAGTGAAAAATGGATGGAGTGGTATGAAAGACAAGAAAGTTTGGACCGATGGTATACGGGTGTGACTAAACTTTTTCAGGTATGCGAGATCACGACCATCTTTTTATAATGCTAGTAAAAGTCGCCACAATATATGCATGTAACATGATTAGTGTGAATGCACTAGTTTCGATTCAAGATTATTTTAACGGTGAACCTGTGCTTTAACATTCGTACTATGTTGAGTACTGGTTTCATTTGGAATATTTCGAACGTGAAACCCAAGAAGCTAGATCCCGGTATCAACTCTCGTCAATTTCTTCGAAAACAAATGGTTAAGTTCCAGATGTGCTGGCCCTAGCTAGAAGCATGCATGGCACCAATAATGAATCGCTTGCCCTTGCTGTCAAGTTGCCAACCTTTTTCCCATTGGGGAACTGTTTCTTGATTGCGTTGCTATTGGCATAGCACCTAACCTGCCAGCCCCTAGCAGATTCCTGCCTAGCTGTGTTTTACTAATGTGTCTATCGTGCGGGTCACTTCAAGAAGCTATGCACTGCTATTGTACGGAGAGTATTAGCAACTTATTAATCCCTTGATCCAAATTATAAGTTGATTTGCATTATTTTATATTTATTTTGGTTTGCATCGATATATAAGGTATATCCAGATATATCGCAAATTTTAAATAAAAAAAGACAAAGTGACTTATAATTTAAAACAAATTGAGCATATAAAATAAATATATAGGTGTATTGGGCGAACCGACACGCGCATACAAGTGAGAATTTCCTGGAGACGTATACTATATATTGATCAATGAGCGAACCAATTTATACTACGATTATATCATCACCTCCTAAATATTGATGCTCGATATCCAGTTCAAATCTATATCACTCAAACATAGTTAGGTGCCCAGAATAATGAATCTCACAACTCATTGTACCTTTAAAAATGACATAAGACTCTTACGAGTGTGCCAATAATCATCATTCTGGTTGGACATGAACCGACTCAATTTGCTCACGGCAAAAAGAGATGTTTAGTCTTGTTACGCTAGCTAAGTACATGGGTGAACCAATAATATTAGAGAACCATGACTGATCTCTAACTATTTTCATGTTCTTGTAATGTCATGTTGTGATAATAAGTTATTGGAGAAGGCTTGCTATTCATAAAACAATAAAACCAAACGGGCTCAACACCTACTCAACTTAGTAAGATTGAAACAAATTAAATCCACTCTCACACTTAATTGGTTTGATGTGTTTAGAACATCGGTCTTCCCTAGATCTTCCATGTCAAAGCTTTTTGACAAGAAAGACTTGACCTCAGCGATGACATCAATGTTTACAAACACAATAAATTAAAAGTCCTTCACTCCCACCATGGTTGGCGATAATCTACACAACTATCATTTTCATTAATAGCAAAACTCGTGGAAGTCAAAGTTCATTAAACTTCTCATGCCATTGCTTGGGCGTCACCTTTTTTGAGGCCATACAAAGATTTTAGTAACTTGCACCACCTTTTTATTCTTCTCCTTCTACTTCAAGTCGATTTTTATTAACCTGCGCCACCTTTTATTCTTCACCTTTTACTACAAGTAGATTTTAGTAACTTGCACCACCTTCTATTCTTCACCTTTTACTACAAGTAGATTTTAGTAACTTGCACCACCTTCTATTCTTCACCTTTTACTACAAGTCCATCAGGTTTATCCATATAGATTTCTTTGCCCAAATCTCCATTAAGGAAAGTTGTTCACATCCATTTGATAAATGAGAATACCATAAGAGGCAACTAGGGAAAGCAGTGGCTCTACTGGTGGTCATTCTAGCGATGGATGAATGTGTATCAAAGAAATATTTTAACCTTTCTTTTGGGCATAACCCTTGTATGCATCCAAAGCTTCTACGATAAAAATGGGAGTATCGTCCACAAGGTGAAATCACCCTGTATTCCTTTGTCTCTCTTACTTCTCACAGGAGTTTTGTCATCCTTTTCAAAGGTTTCCTTCCGTACTGGTTGTTTAAATTGAACTTTATGTTCAGGTTTTCAAATTGCGTCCTTAATCCTACACTGCCATATATGAAATGCGGACCAAGTTGCCACTAATTAGATGATATATATCACCGTGCATATCACACCTGTGGAAAGATATCGGTAGGGGCCGCTAATCACCGATTCACCGGTTCAACTCTGGTGCACTGAAACGACAACTCCTATCAACAAGCCGTACACACCTATCACACTTGAAAATACTACTTTTGTCACGTCACCTTTCACCGCCCCCTCGCTGCCCAGTGTCCTTTTTTTTCCCCCACCCCTTGAAGCCCTAGCTGAGTATACACTGCTCACCACTGTTGATTCCATGTCTCAGTCACTTCACATCTCTCCTTTTTAGGCCAAACACCACCCCCCACCAGCCCCTGCGCTCCCCCTCCTAAAAATAGAAGCAGCAGCATGCAAATTCCCCACACCCTCAAATAGATCATGAAGCTGGCGCTCTCCCTGCAGATCCCCAATCACCAGATGATGGGCTTATGAGTGAGCCAGCAGCAGCAACTGTTACCAGCATCACCACCACCACTGCGAAAGAGTAAGAAGGAACAGATGGGATCAACATCAGATATACTCCCAACTTTTCCAATTAATGCTGCTTGATATGCTTAACCCTATCTTCTATACTTATCAGATCATTTTGCTTCTCTGATTATGATCCATGCTGGATCGATCTGATGCAGGCTGTAAAGAGGCCAGGCTCCAACACAGTTCTGAGAAGCAAGCTCAGCTGCCAATAACTCCACCCAAGGTAACTTGTTCCTTTCTTTGATGTTTTTCGAAGAAGATTTTGACACATACACACGAGGACATGCTGTATCTTCTCAGGTCATCTCAGATATATATACTCCAAACTTGTGAGCACCAACTCCCAAATAAACAGATCCCTCCAATCCCATCTTGTGCTAAAATATTGCTCACAAGTCATCATTGAACTCATCATGCTTACGAGAATATGGAGCATTCCTTTACCAATATAGAATACATATATTTGCAAATTAAATATTCATTTCTTGGTGGTGTAAAGAACATACTACAGATGACTCAATTTAAATAATATAAAGAGGAAATTGTTTCAGCTCACAGCATCATATCTAACACTGCTCTCTGTGTTTCTTTCTTGTTATCTAGCCGGCCGGCCGATCCACCATGGACATGTCGCCGAACCCCCGACAGCCCCTCGTCAGGATCAGGAGGGGGCAACGGCATCGGGCCGAGCAGCGGAGGCGGCGTGTCGCCGTCCGTCGGTTCCATGACGCCGCAGTCGCCGAGCCGGTACGAGGCGCAGAAGCGGCGCGACTGGAACACGTTCGGGCAGTACCTGCGGAACCACCGGCCGCCGCTGAGCCTCGCGCAGTGCAGCGGGGCTCACGTCCTCGAGTTCCTCCGCTACCTGGACCAGTTCGGCAAGACCAAGGTGCACGGCCCGGCGTGCCCCTTCTTCGGCCACCCGAACCCGCCGGCGCCGTGCCCCTGCCCGCTCCGCCAGGCCTGGGGCAGCCTCGACGCCCTCGTGGGCCGCCTCCGCGCCGCCTTCGAGGAGAACGGAGGCCGCCCGGAGTCCAACCCCTTCGCCGCGCGCGCCGTGCGCCTCTACCTCCGCGAGGTCCGCGAGCACCAGGCCCGCGCCCGGGGCGTCAGCTACGAGAAGAAGAAGCGCAAGAAGCCGCAGCAGCTGCAGCTGGCGGGACCGGGAGACAGCAGCGGCGGCCTTCACGGCCACACGCACCAGCCGCCGCCCCCACCGCCCGCTGGCGCCGCCTGCTGAGCTGAGCTGATCGATCGTCGACGGCTCGCCTCGTACGTACGCTCTCCCATTTGGCGGTACGATGCCAGATTGAGCTTGAGCATATATATTTTATGTATCATTTCGCGCGCTTATGCATGCATGCGTGTGCATGGCAGTAGCTAGCTGCTGATCCGTGTACTCTACCGTGATGAGAAGCACCACAACTATAGTGTGCGTGTGTGTGCTGCGCCTAAACTGCTAGTTGCTGCGTGTACTGCATTGCTTTGCTTGTGTGTGTTTCGATTCGAATCTCTATTTGCTTATTATTTAGCTTTGGTGTACGTTGTCGAATCTATTTGCTTGTAGGAGTGAGCAAGTGTTCGCATGCTGTACTTTCAACTGAGGAGTCTTCATTTGAGGTCTCTAGCTAGGGACAGGGAGATACATATATGGTGATCTCTCTTTGCTGCTTCTGTTTGTGGAAAATTTAAAAGCCTGTGTGTGTGTCCATCTCTACGCATGCATGTGTCAATTCGATTCTGGCAACAAAGCATCTCTTGAGTTTTCTTGTTTTGCTTCCTGTTTCGTTCCTTTTTATGGTACCAGGATGCACTGATATCAGCAGTGCTATTGGTGGATCGATGCCAATGGTACATGTCCATGTCCAGTTGCCTGATGCATGAGAGCGTTGCACAGTGCGCACGCTCCAAATAATGAACGGGGCATCGGACAACATGTGTACTACTCACGTACTATTGATGCTCTTGGATGTGTCAATTGCTGTCCTTTGTTTTACCATCGATCATTTCCTTGTTGGGTTTCTGAATAGTCTCGTCCCATCGTGGGGCTATGCTCTGCTATTTGATGTTCTTGTGGCACGCGTACATGAACCATAGGAAAATACGGTCATATTTCCTTGTGTAGGTTAATTTCATTCCCTTGGTGATCTAGTATATGCTTTGATTGCTATGGGATACGTACTCAGTTAAGATCGATCATTTGTGCACCTATACTGGGGGCAACTATATATATATATATATATATATATATATATATATATATATATATATATATATATATATATATATATATATATATATATATATATATATATATATATATATATATATATATATATATATACATATATATATATTACAACAGAGATATATTTTCACCTTCGCATTAGAAACCAAATTTTTAAACATTGTTTTGAAGGAAAGAGTTGTTCTAACACATAAGTTCAGTTTTTGCTTACAACATTTAAATGCTCATTTAACTGGTATCCAGTGGTATGTACATATGGGAGTTCTTCTAGCTGCAAGTCAAGTATTGACATTACTGGTGTATCCAGTGTGTACCATGTCAATGTCGCAAAACTTATAAACTTTAATTTTTTTCATGGATAAAATCATGAGCATTTTGATTTTATCTTTAAATATATTTCATTTACTTCTATCAAGAATTTAATTTGTTAATGATAACATATCATTTTTGGGACCAATGGTTAAGTTTAGTTATGATTGAGACCCTATTATTTTGGTATTGTCAAGCAACAAATTTGGTTTAAATTCAAAAATGGGTTATTTCTCGGATTATCATAAGCACTTTTGTTAAACTATGAATAAGATAGTTGGTTTTGATTAGCACTGAACGAATATTAGAGTACTTTTATCATTAAGCAACAATTAATTATGTTAGCATATACTCTACTCATCTTGAGTTTTTTTATTGTTTTTTAAACTTGTACGTAAGACCGGCCTGGAACTATTAATATGATGTTTCATGTCTCTGAACTCATCAAATACTTCACCGGTTAAGAAAGTCAGCATTGCATATATATGCCGGAGGACATTTTGTATATAGATTCTGAATAATACAATTAAATTTGTCGATGCGCCTTTTTGTCTCTTAAATTGTTTATTAATTCAGTCAACAGAAATGGGATGCAAATCTCTCGGTGCTGGTGCATAATTAGAAGATTGTACAATCTATAATAACTAGTAATATTTTCAGCTACATGTGCATGTTTGAAACAAATTCAAGATTTGCAATTCCATTAGTTACGTTATTGTAGTTTTATAAATTGAAACTTGGGGAAATTACACAGATACTTGCTTGTTTTCATCTCCAATATGTGTCGTTGATGTGTCTTGTGTATAGATTTATGTTTCTCACAAGTAACAGGGAGCAAATCTGCATTAATATTCATGCATAAAACTGTTAGCAGATGCAATTGCATATTTGCATGTGAGACTGAGCCTGCATATTTGCATGAAACTGAGACCGCGCAAGGTATTTGCATGTGAGACACCGCATAACACACATTTTTTCAATTAAGAGTGAAACCCATATAAGTGCTCAATTAGGTGGAGCCGTAAAACTGGTGTTGCTCGAAAGGTTCCGGCGCCAACAGTTGAGTACGCGCAGAGGAGCTGCACCAAATGAATCCTATATATGTATGCTATAGCTTAGATATTAGGAGTAGCCTTATTATGATATATAGAGTACTGGTTGTGACATGAAATGACAAAGACAGTTTTACGCTATATCGGTCAACAAAGTCATAGAGTGATCATGGCATATAAGAGAATTATAGTTACATGGTAATAAGGGTGCCCTCAATATATATATAGGGTCAGCACCTCATAGCCAACTGAGGTGGAGCAATGGAAAGATAAAACTATCCACATAGTTTCTCTCCTATACTCAGGGGTGTGTGTTTAGTTCCCCATGGAATACAAAATGCCAAATTTTTCATGGTGCTAGTAAGGGGTGGGAAACTTTTTTTTTTTTTTTTGGGGGTGCCGGTTTGGCCTCTTGAGACCAAAATAATCCAAATTGAGAATAGCCATCTTTTATCAAAATTTTTGCATGTTGTTTAATTCCATTATGGAAAATGATGGATCAAAACCTACAAATTTTGGGATGAAAGGGGAACTACCCCCCCTTCAATAATCTTCGTCTCTTACATACTTTTCTATTTTCCTTTATCAATGCAAAATATATATCGGGTTAGCTTTTTTGCTCGTCTCCGGCAAACACACGCTAGCACTCTCATCTTCTTTTCTCATCCACGTCCGACTCAGCTAACCTTATATGTAGTAGCCATCATATTGGACACGCATGGGAGTGAGGGCTTCAAATCCCCACTACTAGCTAGAGAATCATCACCTTATTGATGATTGAAAAAAAAGAGGATCCCATCACCTTAGAGCAAGTTTAACAATACGGCCGGCTCGTTGGTCGTAAGGTTCTTTACACATTTCTCTCACCTACTCATACAATAGTTATCTCTTCCCAAGTTAATGTAGGGTCCACTTGTGTATCTCACATAGCTTCTTGGTTTTTGTGCCAAGCCACTTGTAAGCTTACACCCTTCTCCTCTCTCTCTCCTTTCTTCTCTCCTCCATGTCAGCATTATCCTGTTGTAATACTTGCTCTTATAAAGATTCTGCCTACACTACACCGGCCTGGTGTGGAGTGTGTGGTGTGTTTGTGTGATAAAATATGATGCAATGTCGCGTCGGCGTAGAAGACACTGTGAAATCTAGGGCACGCACGCCTACGGGTTAAGCAAGCCCCTATTTGGGTACAGGAGAGAAATTATGTGCATAAACACCGAAGCGCTAGTAATATAACATTTAATTTAATTTATTGTATCAACTGGTATCATACTTGAGCAAACAATTAAGACACTCTACAATACTGTATCAAGTTTGTTGTATTCGTGTAACACACTTGTGACACGTGCTCATTTGGGTGTTAGAATAATAGTCTAACCCCTATTTTTGTGATGTGATGATACAATAATTCTACTCTTAATAACTAAAATGTTCAAAGAGATCACCCAAATGGTAGGGCAAGCCAATCGTTAACCTCCTGTTTTAATCTAATAAACTACACCGGCAGGATTATTATATGATGCAAGCAGACATGTATGCGAGCCTATAAAAACCTCAGATTTTGTGGGCCTTGTGAACCATAAGAACTAAAGTCGATCTACTTGCTGACAAACCCGCTTGCATTTGGATTTTTGAGGTGTCTTTTTCTTCCAAATGCCTACCTTCTCTTATCCCTACGCTAGTCCACTTTGTTGTAAAACCACATCATCAATCTTGTGTTTGATTGATTTATTTGCCTATTGTCATGGTTGTGAGACACTGGGGGATGGCAAGGGGTACAAATTATTTGGTACCTGGGTTGAAACCCTCGGATTTAGGTTTGGTTTTGTGCCTGCAGACAAAGGTGAGGGTTTGTATTTTTTTGCCTGATGAGTTTAGGTTCATAGTCATAAAATAACTCTTACACGTGCCAACTCTACCCACGTCACACCTTATATTTGACATGTGTGGTCTTTAGTCTAGTATATATGAACTCAAAGTCTTAGTTTGCACTGGCCATTTTATTTTCCCAAACTCGGCCACTACTCCACCTAGTGTTTTGGTCGCCCATCTCCACTTGACCATGCCCTCTCATCCACAGTTTGACGCCTCCATGCCAGTCCGACAGTCGCCTGGCATTTTAGTAGGTAGCTTGCCACCCACATAGAGTAGCATAAACAAGGTACATGGGGCTGTTTTCGACCATGAAACAAGTTACATGGGGCCGTTTAGACCATGAAACAAGTTAGGGCGTGTTTGGCGTGGCTCCCAACACCTCCTCCGATCCGCGTGCACTAAGGGAATATAATGGTTTTCTGGTGCAAATACGCCGTTTTTTGCGGTACGGGCACGGAGTGACAAAACTAACTTGGTCGAAAGGGCTTGGACTTCGACAAATCGACACCACCGAAACCCTACGGCTACCGTACCAAATGAGCCCTTATTCTATAACCGGCCATGGATATTTGGAATCTAGAATGAAAGTGGCGTAGTACGTAGCTTATGGGGAGCTTTGCCCGTGCTATGTTGGACATCCACCAGGAGAAAGCTAGTTGGCAGGATCTCAAGGCGGTCCATGTCTTACCGTGGGAGCGCCGAGCGGGCACAGACGCACAGTCCACACTGCGGCCAGTGGCCACACCTGCTGTAGGCTGCAGCCGGCCCAGCCGGGCTGCGCAGGCAGCTGGAGACAGGAGCCAGTGCGCAAGCTGGCTGCCGAGTCTTGACGGAGGCGCTACGCATTTGACTCGATCGGTCTGGGGCGGGGCGGGGCCTCCCGCGGGTCACCATCGCGCGTGGGTTGCGGTACTCCGTGTCGGCGATCGGGGCGAACGAGACGACGACGACCCCGGCGGAGCCAGGCCGGCCCCACGTCGCAGCCGCTCACCATGTACAGTAGCTTCGATCCGGCCGGCCCACCAATGAACACGACGCACGCTACCAGACTGCACACTACTGTGGGTTCCTCGATGGCTGCACTCCCTGTGCCCCCGGCCCGGAGCCCCGGTAGGTCCCCGGAACGATCAGCCAAAAACCAAAGACACGAACGCGCCGGCGGCGCCGGCGCCCCGCTCATGATCTTCGCGTGGCTGGCTGCGCGTACATAGTTGATCACCTGAATTAGCTAGAACGCCCCTGAAAAAAAATATTGGTTTAGGTATCGGATCTTTTTTTCTTTAAATTTGGATGGAAGTCCTCGAAATAAATTTTTGTTAGCTCGTGGGCCTTCTGTCCATTTTTTCAACAGTCGACGGTGTTAAGTAGGTGGTAAAAAGACAATTTTACCCCTGAGTAAAAAAAAAAACAAAAACAAAATTCCTGTTGTTTATAATACTAGCAAATTTGCCCCGCGGCGTTGCTACGGGAAAAAATTGTACATATCAAGCTCCATCGTGCTCTAACTCCGCGTCGTCGTTGCAGCCCGCGCCGCGCTCTCATCTTCTCCGAGATTCAAGTCTCGATTGGCGCTGCCGTTAGCTAGCTCTCATGGCCGAGCTCCACCTTGCCGCCATCCTAGCAAAGCGGTCGATTGGCCCGCAGCCAAAGATAAGAGATGATCAGACGACATCGCTACTGGAGCTCCACCTCGTTGTTGCAATTTCAGAAATTTTAGAAATTTCGGTGTCATACTAAACATGTGTGTTGCACCTCAAGGGAATCCTAAATTCAAAATCTAAAGAATATATACTTGACATACCACGATACAAACACAATCATGGGGCTTAGCCGCTTGACAATTTCTTATTACCTCCGAAAGTACTTATGCGGATCAGAACGGTGGGCCGCACATAGCCGCTGGCGTTTCAAAGACGCTCCGACCGTCGTCGGGCTGCACAGTACACCATCGTCTTGGCCGTCACCATCCGCAAAGACGTCTCCCTCGCGTTCAGCGAAGCCTACATAAACGACAACGGCGACAATATCAATGATCATATGCATATATATGCTCGCCGCTCATACCACTATGACATGTTCGATCACGGCATTATTGAACACGCACGCATGTACCATAAGCCGCCGGGTCTTGTGCGAGTTTGCAGAGCCGCGTGTAGATGTCGAAGATGGCGAGCTTGAGGTCGGCGCCGCCGCTTGAGCGCCTTGACGGTGGCATTCAGCTTCCCGTTAAAGGTCTTAGCGTCCACGGTTGAGCCTCTAAGACGTGTACTTGCCTTCGCTCTACGCCCGATTGACGCCCGCCAAAGCAGCCTAGGATTGATGAATCGTATATATGTATGTGGAGAGTTTTATTTGCCCTCCGTTAGACCTGTTTGGTATTGGACAAGAAATCGTATATATGTATATGCGGAGTTTGTGGAGAGTTTTTTTTCCCGGATTTAGAGCTCTTTTAAATCTACACCCAAGGAAGTATCTATTCCATATTCTATACGACACGTATCCCGGCAGGAAACCGAATCGGTTGGGAAGAAAAGGCAGGCATGCAGAGCTAGCTTTTCTCTTCGTGATCCGTATGCAACTCGTTTAGTTTATTACGAGATAACCAGCGGACGTGACTGCACGCACGACATGATAACCAAGGCGGACAAATACTACATGGAAGCGGACGCCAAGGTTTGGACAAAAATTTTAGGCGTGAAACTTCCGGTCGGATGGAGGGTAGGGAGAGGGTGGACGAAATTTTGGGTGGACCATTGTCTTCTAATTTTCTATTCTAATCAAGACTTCATGAGGCGTGTAATGGGAGTCCGAGACGTATTCGGTGGGACATGTTAGACATAGTAGTGTTCTAGTCATATTCCTATTGTAATCCTGTTAGAGTCCTAGTCATATTAGAAGTCCTAGTGTAGTTAGGACACATAGAGTTCTAGAAGGTTCTGGAGATGTGCAATGACCCTTCCCCGAACCGTGTCCAAGTCGGAGTCCTTCCCCGTTGCATGTAGGTTTGCATGTTTTATGGTAAATCCTAGAAGGATTGCCATAGGGACTTCATAGCAGGGGGGGAGGTCAAGGCCCCGTGCCTATATAATGTAGACAGAGAAGGTGGAACCAAAGATAGGGAGACCACGGAAATTTTCTCTCTTTATTAGTAGGTATAGATTTTGAGTATATATTTACGTTATTCAATATATAATCACATATATATTTTTTTAGCACATTCGCACGTATATATCTCACAAAGCAGCATGTGCTTATATTATTTTGAGTATATGTATATTTTTATATTAGTCAATATATAATCACATATATATTTTTTTGTGCTGATTATTTATATTATTTTGGCTATAGATCTCACATAGCCAAGCTTATGAGCACGTGCGGATGTGCTGAAAATATATGTGTGATTATATATTGAATATTAAAATATACACATATGCTCAAAATATTATAAATAATAGGAATTCTTTTTTTTTTTTACTCGGGGGGCAAAATTGTCTTTTACCACCTACTTAACACCGTTAACTGCTGAATACGGACGTATCAGGTACTAATATAGGGGTACCCTAAGCGCGCGACGATGAATCGCGGCACAACAGCCCAACAATCCACGGCCTAAGCCGGCCACAATCAGAGTTCGGCCGACCTTACCTCGCTGAAAGCTCGAAGGCTGACGACCCGACCTCCGCCTCACACGAACTCAGAGACCAAACGACCGATTTCCGCCCTCGCACGAACTCGAACCCGAGCTCGGACTCGGCCTACGAGCTCTTAGGCCGATGAGCACTTTTTTCGCCTTGTACGAGCTCCAAGATCGAGCTCGAGCTCGGTCCACAAGATCACGGGCCGACGGATAATTCCCGTCTCGGCCTCTAGGCGCGCCTAGAGCTCCGGAAGCCACAAGCTCACGACGACACACGGCTCACCCAATCTCGTGACCTCAACCACGCCCTAACTTTTCGACTCGTGACGACCCGGAGGACGCGCCGCCCCGAGAGCTGGGAGCCCGAGAGTCGCGCCCCAGAGAGGTACGTGTCGCACGACTGAGGAGGGACGCAAGCACGCCTCCGACCGCGACGACCTCCGGAGTCGGAGTACGCAGAACTCACGAGCTCGAGAGCTCACGCTCCCAACCGGCCGCGGCTTATCTCTCGACTCAAAAGCTCGAGACGATGTAAAGCTCACGAGCTTGCAAGTCTTCGGACCACATACCCGACGAACCGCACATCCCAACGAGGGATCGGAGGAAGTCCAATCTACAACACCCTATCTAAAGGTACTCGAGTACCATAGCTTTGCGGCGACTCCACCCGTGGTCGCGCACGCCGCGCCTACCGCGAACACGACGTATCAACCCGGATGCCGAATCCGCCTCCCGACAACCAAGCATCGACAACCACTACGGACAAAGCACCTCCGACCAATCGAGCCCCCTACGAGCCTCTCGCCCACATATTTCCCCGCCCTCATGCCGGGCCCCCACGACCGCCCCGGCAACACCGCCGCAGCCTGAGCCGAGTGGGAGCGGTGGAACGTGCTGATGGGGCCCGGCAATAGATCTACGCCACCGCACCCGACGACGCGCTGGATAGGACGCGGTTGTTACGAAAGCTGCGTGCACGGCAAGCCAAGACGCCCCGTAGCTCCTCCGACACGTTTTACATTTCACCCCTCGTACCTTTTTTCTCTTCTACTTCTCGCTCCTTAATTTCATCGGTGCCACCTGTGTATCTCCCCTTGAGACTATAAAAGAGGACCCTTGGGCACCGAGAAAAGGGGAGATTGATCTTCTTCCCATCGCATTCTCATTCGAACACACACCACCACAGAGACTTGGGAGCCGGCCTCCCTCTCTCGACCTACTTGTATTCGCCCGATCACGAAAGCATTTGATCTCGACCACATAGTGACTCCGACCGGAGAATGGACTAGGGTGCCCGATTGCCCCGAACAAGTATAAACCGCATCTTGTGTCCCTTGAGCTAGGCCATCGAGAGTCCCACACGAGCCATTTTACTATGTTCGTGGCATATCCATGATATTCGACCACGACAGGACGGAAGACCCACGAGCTAAGAAAAAAATTATTTCGAGGCCTTCTACCCAAGTTCAAGAAAAAAGAGGATCAATACCTAAACCAACATTTTTTAGGCCTTCCACCTAATTCTCCTTTGATCCAGTCCAGGGGACACAATAGGGGAAACCTATCCAATCGTGGGCAATCCTCGATTCCTCGGCGACGCGCGAGGGTGAGGCCCTTGTCTCGGCGGTAGTGCTGCAGGCCCATGTGAGATCGGGGAGCCGCAGCCCAACGACCACCATGGGCAGGCCGGAACGCGTTCGGGCCACGCTCAGGGCACTCGGCACAGCGATATCGTCGTGTCGTGTGATGGTTTTGCCATCTGGCGGAGAAGAACCGGCTGCGGAAGTGGAACGAACGAGTGCAGTCGGCACTCTGCAGCGGGACATCTGATCTGATCTGATGTGATCTGACCAATGGAAAGGGTGCTCTGGGCTACGCTGCTTATCCTCTCAGGATACGTCGATCGATAGGAGCGTTTGTACTGCACGTACGTACAGCCGCCGGCACAACGCTGATACTGAGCACGCTCCACAAACGGACGGACCACGCCTCTCGCACTCTCAGGCTATAGTTTACTGTTGGACACAGCGCCAGCGTTGTGCAGCAAGTGGCGTACGAGTACGTACGTACGTACGTGGTGTCGCACCAGCTTGTGCAGTGGACAACTCAAGGACCTACCGAAACAAAACAAGTGGGAGAATCTCTCAGCACGACACATCTGCTGGTACTACACTGGCATGTACTCCTACCTGCTGCTCACCACCAACAGGGTGAGTCAGCTTTGTGTCATCTACCTGTACCTGGGCCTAGCCAGGGGACACACTACCAGGCTGCCAAAAAAAAAAAAAAAAAAAAAAAAAAAAAATCGATGTTCCATATGCAGTGAGTGAGAGTTCAGTTCAGCGACCTCATTCCTACCCTTTCACGAATATCCTGGTAAGACCAGCATCATCATACGAGAGTTGCATTCCTTGACACCTGTAATGCTCTGCTTTACCTTAACTTTTGATCGCATTTCTTCTCTGTATACAGGACCATATTATAATGTTTCCTTTGTGTATATATAAATGTTTGGCTTTACCAGCATCCCGCAAATAAAATGTCTGGCTTTACCCATTTTTGGGGATAATACTTGATTTCAGTTTCATTTCACAGCGCCCGTATCATTACTATGTAGTGAAAGCAGATGAAGCAGAAACAAGAATGAGCAAAACCATGCAAAGACCGAAGAGCAACAATTATTCAGAGGACAGGCGGCGTGGCTACAATAGCAGGGCACCATGTGTCGATGCATCAGGTCGGCAGAGCCGAAGTGATCGATCTAGTGCCCATATGAGGCTTTGGTAGTCCCGTTTGTCAGATGGTCGAATTCAGTACCGCCTTTCAGTAGTTCTTCAACAGCTTTCTGAAACACGCGAAGCCGTATTGTCACAGAAATGAAACGCTAGAAGTGAAAGATGGAAAGTGGACCAGCATACCTCGATACATGTCAATGTGTACTGAACATCACTGTCTGAAATTTGGTAATGGATCACGAGCCTAATACTGCATAACACAGAGGTTCAATATGGACAGTTAAATTTGGATATTGCGTAAATTCGATATGATTTTATAAGCTGCTTGGAGTAAAAGGTTGGTTCTGCTAATTGAACATAGAGTTTCAGTCAGACTAGGATAGCAGTTCTTGTAGTATGCAGTCTAGCTTGTTACTGAAAGCTGAAGACAATGTCGCAAAGACAGCCAAAAACAGTGTCACGAACAAAGGATCAACTAGACGAGTGAACATGTTATTGAGTCCAAAATTACTCAGTAAGAGAATAGAACTTCACCTTTTTGAACTAGCTGGCATTGCAAGCACATTGTATTGTTCCAAGACTGCACACAGTTTGTCAGGAGATATTCTTGGATCCATGATATCAAAGAATACCTTACAAAGAATTGTGTGGATATAAGACCCTTATTCCAGTTAGAGTTGTATAGCAAGAGCATGTATAGCAGGCTAACCATATTTGTCTCGACTGAAGCTGAATCCACTGTAAGTTGTTCAATTTTCTTCAGTCCATCTAAGAAAAAACAAAGTTCAATATTAAAACTCCACAAACAGAACTCATGTTTAAGTTGACAAGGATTATGATCCATTTTTAACAAGAGCATAATAGTTTTTTATATTTTTACAGAAATCAAGTGGATTTTCAGACATTGTGAGTTGTGATTCTCAAAATCAAATGACAGTTTGATTCCAAAATTAAACTACGGAACCTGCCAAAACTTTAGCCTTTCTGTGGTCATCCGCGAGCTTTCCCACAGTGTCACGAATGGCAACATGAGCAGCAGCACAAAGAACTCCCACCTGTCTCATTCCACCACCTAGGGTCTTTCGGAGAATTTTGGCCTGAAGTTTTGTTCAGATTGGTGTTAGTGCCTGATCTCTGAAGTTTGAACTTAGCAATCGATTGATCTGACCTTGTCAATGAAGGCCTTGGAACCAACAATTACTGATCCCACGGGAGCGCCTAGTCCTTTTGATAGGCATACCTAGATCCAGAGAAAACAAATTGCCATAGTCATATGTTAACTACAGCCAAACATATGCAGGTTGCAGATCGAACACAGTAACTAGCAAATTGAAACATACTGAAACTGAATCAGCAGCTTTGACAAGTCTATCTACAGGAACTCCAAGTGCCTGCCACAAGGAACAAGATGCGTTAATACCTGACAGGAGGCTAGAACACTCTGCACAAATGTTTAAACTTTCAAAGTGAGAAGGTTGCTATTGTGCTCCGTGCTTAGACATATGGTTTATCATTTAGACGTGAACCCTCTAAAATTTTCATCTCTGAAGACAGATCAATGAAACATATACACCATAACTAGTCATTTTACTAACTCTGCTGCAGATAGTTTCAGAAGCAGATATAAAGTTAAAGTACAGCACACATGCATGTACAACGCTACTCACCACAGACGCGTTGAAGATGCGAGCTCCATCAATATGAAGCTTCAAGCCATGGCTCTTGGCAATTTCACCAACCATGTCAGTATATTCTACTGATAAACATTTTCCACCAGAACTGCAGAAACAGGTAGAAACATACGAATTAATCAGATGAGAAAAGGTTATATATGCGAGAGAGATAGGGATAAAACATCCAAATAGGAACAAAATTGGGAACAGGCATCTGTGCAACTCACTTCCCATGGGTGTTCTCCAAGCAGATCAGCCTGGTGGTCGGGTAATGAAGATCAGGATGCCTGATGGCGGCAACGATCTTGTCAATATCCATGGTGCCGTCGGGGTTGTTCTTCACGGTCTTGGGGTGCACGCCGCCGATGGTGGAGATGCCGCCGTTCTCGTAGACGTGGATGTGCGAGTTGTCGCCGAGGATGACCTCGCTGCCCCTGACGTCGCAGTGCACGAGGACGGAGATGAGGTTGCCCATAGTGCCGGACGGCACGAAGAGCGCGGCCTCCTTGCCCATGATCGCGGCCATCTCCGCCTCGAAGCGCTGCGCGGTCGGGTCGGCGCCCAGGACGTCGTCGTCGACGTCGGCGGCGGCCATGGCGGCCCGCATGGCCTCGGAGGGCTTGGTGACCGTGTCGGACCGGAGGTCCACCACCTTGCTCGCCATTAGTTGTTGCTCTAAACCTCTAGCTACAGCCTACAGCTCCCTCTGCTGCAGCGGAGCAACACAGCCTCCCGATAAAATATACACGCCAAAGCTCAGGAACGAATTGGATGCTCAAACGGTGCAATGACCACTGCGCTTTGTCTTTGAGATATGGTTTGCTTTCTCCTTGAAAATTGGCAAATCTTTCGCGCTTTTGGAAGTACCAGTATGATGGCTGCTGATGCATTGATGCTCATTGCACTTGCTGCCAACAGAACAAAACACCAACCTGGCAACTACTAAAGTCCTACACGCGAGAGGCCAAAATAACCGAACGGCACAAGGACAAGGCATCACCATCAGTGCATCACACGGTCCAGGACGCCCGCCCGCTCGCTCCCCCAAACGACCAAACAGACGAGGGTCAGGGTGACGTCGTCGTACTCCACACGCACACGCCGACGCCGTATGCGTCCAGCTGCGACGTTTGCAGACTAGAGACTGCACCGGTCACTGGAAAGAAAGGGATACAGAACAAAGGGGATGTTTGGTTTGGTACCGGACTTCGCCCTGCCACGCCCACTCGCCACAGCCGCGGTGGCCGAATCCTCCGCCACACCTTGCCACCGTCTCGCCACGCTACAGTGCGCTACAGGACAAGCAGCAGCTGGAAAACGACAGGAAGACAGGACTGTGGCGGCCACAGCTTTCCTGGAACCAAACAGTGACCGAAATTGGTGCGGCGGCCTAACTTTAGTCGTGGCGAGGTGACCACTCCAACCAAACACGCCCAAAGTCTGATAGGGATCGCCCAGCTACGAGCTACGGGCGGCGTGGTCCGTGGCGCGCATTCAGCGCCTCTTTGGGAGGGCTCCCGCGCGCGCTCCGTGCCCTGCACTATAGCGCACTGTAGCACACCGGAGCTGGAGCCGAAGAAGCAAGAAAAACAAGTTCCACGGCTTCACGAGGAGAGAGGAAAACGGATTCGGTGAACAGTGCTGATACAGTGCACGTGTCAGGTGGAGCTGGAGCTACTGGGCTCAGTCGTTCGGAAGTCTATAAAAATCAAAATAGACAAAGTGCGACCACAAGGTTCATATGTGTGCTCGTGGTTCGAGTTTGTGACGAGTGATTGTCAACGGGGCGTAGCACTTTGGGTTGAGTGTGTGGACTAACATTTGTGTGAGTTGTGTTGTGCAATATGTCTTTTGGTTTGATGCCCGCACTTTCTCTATTTTGCATAGTCATTGATTTTAACGATGTTGAGATCCTGGTTCAAAATTGCGGTTCAACCTGTTAGTATTTGATCTCCTCTCCTTATTGGACCCAACGGCCCAATAAGGAACATGATCTGCTTCTCGATCGGGGGAGCCCAACCTATTAGTGGTTGGAGGGCCCCTGTCGCACGGCCCCTTATAAAAGAGGAGGTGGGGGCCGCAGGCTTAAGTGACGTGTTCATTACAGCCGCCAACCCCACTATCCTAACCCTAACCGATCCATAGGGTGCAATCGCCAACAACGGAAGTCCTCCATTTGCCGCCACTGCATCGACGGCCACGCTACCTCTCACACCGACCGTTGCTGCCTAGCGCAGAAGGAGAACACAGATCGATCATCCATGGCGAACACAGGCAACAACAATACTCTTAGCCCTCTGTTATTGTTGTTCTTCTATTCTTGTAGATCTTGTATTAGGATCCTCTGTACATGTTATTATCTAAGTCATACACAAGTAATCACCCATTGTCTCAGCAAGGGACATAAACGTGGGGTTTAACGATCTTAGCGGGGGACATAAACGTGGAGCATTGTACCGAGCTTTCTTTTGGGTGTTTCTTTATAGTGTACATATAAGTATGGATGAAGCTAGCAGTGGGGTGAGTGGGGCTCAGGCCCCCTCCTAAAATTTGGTAATCAAGGTTAATTACTGTAGCAAAAATAAAAAATCATCATTAAATTTTCATGCAAATTAACATCTCCTTTGTTTTAGCCCCACCTAAAATTTTTTCAGGCTTCGTCACTGCATATATAAGCCGGGCACTATAACACAAGAAACGGCCGTATTATTTGGGTCACATATATTCTAATGGTTTCTTTCGGTTGCATTTTGTTAGAATTTATATATGAATAGTTCCCCTAAAATTCATATGAAGAAATTCTGATAAATCTCAAAGGCCCAATATTTGTGTTCTCTAATGGGCTTTATTGTTTTAGCCCATGAGTAAATGTGGGAGGTGCAATATCAATTAGTACCATATTACTAATTGATGTGGAGGTAGAGAGTTTTCCTCCCTATATATTTGTACCAAGCCTCCATGTAATAGACACAATATAACAACTACAAAATTGGGAGTTTCAATTAGAAAATCCTAAAGTAGTAAAATAGTATTTTCCTATTTCTCACCGCCGCCGCCGTTTGCCAAGTCTCCAGCCCGATCGTTCGCGTGCACCAGCGACCGGGTGAGCAGGTCTCGGAACCGCCGTCTTTACGATCCTGCACCGGAGAAGGCGAATAAGGTTTTGGGAAGCGCTCTTCGCGCGACTGCTCCCAAATCTCAAGACGCCGCCCTCGTCGTCGTAAGGCTCGTGCACGGAATATCTACAAGGACATGCGATCATCGTTCGCATCTTCATCACCATGTACTTCTACATCGCGTGTATTACATCTGTAATCTAATCTTATTGTCCAACATGTTCAATCTATTTAATCTATCCGGTGTATGTGTTGTGCTAGTTGTGCCTACACCAGTTGTCATGATCATGCCATGTTTTATGTTGTTCTACCATGCTATGATCTGTTATATGATTTTGAATCATGCTTGTTTGCTTCACATGCTTATTCTAGTAGATCAGTTCATCATGATTTATATTATGGAATTAATCTGGAAATTACCTTATATTTCAACACATTTGCATGCTCGATGCATACATCATACAATAGGCTGTGTGTTCTAATGGTTTCTTTCTGACATGTGTTTGACTTTACTTTTTGACAGAAAGAAAAATGAAGACGTATTTCAGTGCATCCGTCTTACTAGGAGGAAGCGGAAAAGGATCGGATCAAGCAATTCTGGGAAGGTAAACTACAACACAAGAACGAACACATCCGAGTGAAGGGTGCACGGCTACAGCTATCCAGCATGTGTGACTACAACTTAACAGCTAGCTAGCGTTTTTTGAACAAACGGGCACACGAGTAGTGAGCCTATTTCATTAATAGAGAAGAGTTTTTAACAGCTAGTGTTGATCACAAACAAGCAGGGCCACCGGGGCTGACGAACGTCTAGTGCCAATATGCGTTTTTGGCAGTACCATTTGTCAAATGCTCCAACTTTGTACCACCTTTCAGTAGCTCTTCAACAGCTTTCTGAAAACACAAGGAAAAATGTAGCGATGATGTCCACACTGTCAGAGACGAAGTGAAATCTGAAAGCAGCAGTTCAAGGCTCCAAACTTCTGCGTACCTCGACACATGTCAGAGCATATTGAACATCGCTATCTGAAATTTGGTAATGGATGACGAACCTGACACTGCATGATACGAAGTACATAGCTCAATGTGGATAGCTAACTCTGAATGTGCCCATCATTAATGGTTCTACTGTAACTGTTTAGATTAAGGTCTGATTTTCTAATTGATCATTGTGTTTCGGTAAAAAAAAATGGACAATAACCCTTATTCTTTTAAATATAGGAAGCTCTCTTGGCTATTCCTTTAAAACGAAAAAGGAAATAATAATTCTTGACCGAGCCATCGAGGTTTTTAGTCAGAAAATGAAAATATGATAGTGAAAAGGAGACAATCCTAGGGGGTTTACATTATCACCAATAGATTTTTTTGATAAAGGTGATATTTATTTATTTTATCAATGAAGCACAATATAACTAGTTTATCGTCCAAAAATATTGCCCGCCACCTGGCCAACCCAATAACTTGTAATATTTAAAACTATGTTTGTTGTAATATTTGGGACTGTATTTGGTACTTAACCAATAGCGTTTGATATTCACTCATTGTTATGTGTAGTTTTTTTGTGTTAACTTGTTTGGAGAGAATTTATGTGGTTTTCTGTGCAAATTGACAGTTTTCCCCCAAACTTTGGTCAAAACTCAAAACAATCACTGATACAATTCGGATCCCAATTATCTGTCACCTAAATTAAAGAAGATAAAAGACTGAACATTTTCACCTAAATTCGGATCCCATTTATTTGTCTTTTTAACTCCATTATCTAAGAAAGGAGACTGATCATGTTACTCAGAAAACGGAGCTTCACCATGTAATGGGGCGGAAAAAGAATGGAATTTCACCTTTTTGAACTTGCCGGCATTGCAAGCACATTGCGCTGTTCCAAGACTTCACATAGCTTGTTCGGTGAAATGCGTGAATCCACAATATCAAAGAATACCTTATACAAAGTAAAGACATTTCATGTACTGGAGCTTTTCAGTTTACATTCTGGAAAATAAGAAAATATAGCGCTTCATCTTTTATACTGACCATATTTGTCTCGACCGAAGATGAATCCACCGTAAACTGTTTAATTTTCTTCAGGCCCTCTAAGAAAACGAAATAGAGTTACAACTTCAGGAATTGAAGCTAACAAGAATTTGGTTTATTTTCTAGAAGTGCCATGAAAAGAGCAGTGTTTTGTTTTCCTTGTATGCATTAGATAGGATAAAAATCCTGGGTACCATTTTTTTTTTTGTGTGTGTGTGTGTGTTAGAGTGTGTGCCAAAGCAGAGGGGCTGTTCAGGGAGTGTGAACAGTGAAAAACAAAATGAAGTGAAGTTGGACTAAAAATAAAAATATAAATAAATGAAACCTGCCAAGGCTTTAGCCTTCCTGTGATCATCCGCAAGCTTTCCCACATTGTCACGAACAGCAACATAAGCGGCTGCACAAATAACTCCAACCTGCCTCATTCCACCACCTAGGGTCTTCCTAAGAATTTTAGCCTGAAGGTAATGTTTCAGATTTTCACTATAACATGATCTCTGCACTTTAAACTTAAAACAGAGAAGTTGATCAGACCTTTTCAATGAAGGCCTTTGAACCAACAATAACTGATCCAATGGGTGCGCCTAACCCTTTAGATAGGCATACCTGCAGTTTATGTTACCTTACGGTCATTCATATGCATGCATGTTGTAAATTGACTGCACAACCCAGCAAATTAACAACATACCGAAACTGAGTCAGCAGCTTCTACAAGTCTATGTACAGGAACTCCCAGTGCCTGCCACAGTAAAGCACAGCACACAGAGATGTCAATCCTCCATTACCTACCCTAGCTATGTCTGAAAACAGAACAATGCTTGGTTTATACTGCTCCCTGCGACAGCGAGTATATCTGTTCAGGTGCTTACCACAGAAGCATTGAAAATACGAGCTCCATCAATGTGAAGCTTCAAGCCATGGCTCTTGGCGATTTCGCCAACCTTGTCTGTGTATTCTGCAGACAAACATTTCCCACCAGCACTGCAGAACACAGCAGTAAGAAACTAAGTTTTAAAAAAAGCATATAAATTTGACCAGCAAGACGAGCAGGAGCTGGGATGCGACTCACTTGGCATGTGTGTTCTCCAAGCAGATCAACCTGGTCGTCGGGTACAACAACGCCCCGTCAGGGTTCCTAATGGCAGCGACGATCCTCTCGACGTCCATGGTTCCGTCGGGGTTATTGGGCACGGTCCTGGGGTGCACGCCGCCGATGGTGGAGATGCCGCCGTTCTCGTAGACGTGGATGTGTGAGTTGTCCCCGAGGATGACCTCGCTGCCCCGGACGTCGCAGTGCGCGAGGACGGAGATGAGGTTGGACATGGTCCCCGAGGGCACGAACAGCGCGTCCTCCTTGCCCGTGAGCGCGGCCATCTCGGACTCGAAGCGGCGCGCGGTCGGGTCCGCGCCCAGGACGTCGTCGTCCACGTCGGCCGCCGCCATGGCGGCGCGCATCGCGTCCGACGGCTTGGTCACCGTGTCCGAACGCAGGTCCACCACCTTGCTCACCATCATCACCTCCCGTGGCTGTGTAACGGCGACGGCGACGGCGACTCCTCCGCTGCAGAGAAGGGAGGGAGGGAGTGAGAGTCTTCAGGATGGATGGTTGGAGTGAAATGGACGTGCGAAAGCTCAGGAACCGGACGCTGGACCGGTGTGTGTGCGTGTTTCGTCACATCCTTGCTCAAGCCCTCGTACGTACACGGGAACAAAACAGGACGGGCAACTCAACTCGTACACGGCAGATCAGAGATGAAAAGGAGGTAAAGCAAAAAGAGAGGATGCGACAGGGACGAGGCAATGTATCGTGCCCCCACACGTTCACGCCGTGCGCGTGCAGGTGCGTACAGGGGTGCAAAGGCCGGCTGCACTGAAAGCGTGCACCGCGCAGGTGACGGAGTAAGTTAAATTTGCACCTAGGTGCATATGCACCCACACCGGACCACATAATACGTATTGTGATCCGTGCTAGCACACTTCTCAATGCACACCGCCCGGAGAAGTGTGCTGCACGGATCACAACGCCAGATCCCATGGCCCATAGTAGGCGTGCATACGCTTGTCCAAAAAAAAACCGCTTCCGCAGGTGACGATGGGGAAGTGGGGTGGGATACACACACAATTCTATCCGCCCAGCTACCACAGAGCTTTTGGTGTCGTGTGGCGTGGATGGCCCCTGTCACGCTCACGCATTTCGCCAAGTGCCCATCAAAATGTACGGAGGCCGGCACCGAGAAACGCACGGCCACCGCGAGCACGGCTCCAAGAACGGAACGCGGTGGAAGGAAGGGAAGAGCTGCACCTGCGCACGGGAAACGCAAACGACTCTACCATCAATCGCTCCCAGGCAGCAGCACTGGAGTCGCCCCCGTCAATACTTCACTCGTTTCGCCCAGAGAGGGGAAAAACGACTCCGGCGGTCACGCGAAAGATGGCCGAGGTTTATGTTACGGCGCGCCGTACGCGACCACCGATGAAGGAGAGAGAAACGAGATCAAGGCCTCGTTTAGATGGCAAATTTTTTGCCAAAAATTTGCTACTTTTTCAACTCTCCCTCCATCACATCACATTAAATACACCAAAAGACATATGTTCGGAGCAGTAAATGTAGGTAAAAAAAGAACTAATTACATAGTTCTGTTGTACATCACGAGACGAATCTTTTGAGCCTAGTTACGCCATGGTAGGATAATATTTACCACAAAACAACCCAAAACACGCTACGCGAGTACTACGGGAGTTGGAACAGTTACTTTTTGCAAATTTTTGCCATCTAAACGTGGCCCAAAACGTGGTCCATTTCGGCAATCCTCCCGTCGATATCGATATCATCATCGCGGCACAAAGACACGGCAGGGGGACTGGGGAAGGAAGTAAAACAGAGGAGGGAGGGAGGGGATTGCAGGGTCGCGCACCGGGATGAAACGGAGGTGGCCTTGCCCTGCCGGCCGGGACGGGAATGCGCGGTGGCGACGGAGACGAGTGGAGGCGGTGGTGAGAAGAGAGAGAACCTTGGCCTTGACGGACGCGGGTGCGGCCGTGTTTTATAGAGAAGGAAACGATGGCGGGGAGGACGAGAACGAGAGGCGCAGGCGGCGCTCCTGGAAGGGTGGAAATGGGTCTGGGCTCGCCTAGACCAGCAGCGACGACACATCAGCGGGCGCGAGCCGCCCCCAGCGAGCAGCCGGGGCCATCTGCGTCTCTGCCCTTGCCCGCGGCCCTGCCTGGCCGGCCGCCTAATGATCGGCCAGCGCACCTGTTTCGTGACCGCCCGTTGTCACGTGTGCTCCTGCACCGCCACGCAGGTTGTTGTTGGCATTTGGCTTTTGTTCCTGTCCTCCTGTGCGCCATCACCCTTTCAGTAAAACGTGGAGGTGAGTTCCTTACTTTTTTTTTTTTTTTTTTTTTTGCTTTGAAAAATCTCCATATATAAATATCGAGGTGTGTAATGAGTACATTTAAGATTTTTCTAGCCAAAAAAAGAAAGATTTTGACAACACAACATTGACGTTATTGGATTCATTTACTCTAAAAACTGCTTTTATTATTTAATGATTGCTAAAGTTTGGTTTAAGACAAACTAGAATTCACCTAGTGTTTGTAGTGATGGTGAGTACATTTGTGTCACCATCAGTTCCTCTCCACCGGGATGAATTTAACCACGTGACAACAAACAAAAAGAGGAGAAGAATGACGGGCGCAGGCCGCAGGGCGCTCGGGAGCAGCCACGGCGGCTGTAAGTCTCCATCATCAGTTTGGATCCACTGTGACAGCCTAGGAATGAATCTTGGGCGACCAGCAGAGACCCCTAAACGGAATCGTCTGCTAGCAGGGACGATTCTCCTTGGCATATAAGATTCCAAAGTGCGGAGCCGGGAACATTCATTCATTCTTGCAGATTAAGGCAACTTGGTTTTGACGACGGCCTGGGATGATTGTCATTCATCACCATGCCAAGTCCAAATCCACCAGACCATTTTGTTTGCAAGCGTGGAAAATATATGCCGTACCGTATGCTAATTGCTCACAGTGTGGTGTCAGCTGGTACGTAGTAGCCGATGCACCTGACCCCGATCTAGGTCTAACTGGGAAGGAACGCATGCCGATCTGTGCTGTGCAGCCGAAGGATCAGGATCGACGACGCAGCGCTGCAGCTTAGCTTGCTTCGTTGGCGCTGCGTAGCTGCACGGCTGGCGGATAGGGTACGTGGTGGACCTGGCCTGCACTGCACCGCCTTTGCCATAGCACACGGCGGCGTAGCATAGCATTAGCATGCGCTTTTGACTCAGCAAGATTGGTCTTTGGTGACTTTTTTTTTGGTCTCTGGTCACTTGGTCCCGTGTCGTGCCATCCTTCATGGCTCATGGGGTCACTGAGCTTTTCATCCTGCTGCTGGATAAGTGCGGATCACGTAAGTGTAGGGTCCTGTCGTGTAGGGTCGTGTAGGGTCCTCTAGTCCTCGTCCACCAATACAATGAGCTAGCTCACTCTCGCTCATGCCATTCGTGGTCTTGTACCATGGACCGATCGGCATGCCCCACGACCCGTGTGGCCAAAAAAACAAAATGTCTCCTTGTTTCGTTTCTTGGTGTGGCCAAAAACTTGTCGTGATGATGGACTTCAGTTCTGTAATCCTCCTCCTGGAAAACGTGGATTAAGTTCCAATCGCGTCATACGTGCACATCCAGTACAGGGGCTGTTATCCATCTCGCAGAGCCAGGTGGTGGATTTAATTAGAATTGTCCCATTCTTTACTCGACAATTAAACCAAATAAGATATGCAACTATTGCAACCGTTTTCACTTTTCTATGGTTAAAATCATGCCTAGTATCATGCGCATTATCTTTCTAGTGATGAACTCTAAAAATTATCTTTCTAGTGACTAGATCACTGGTGCACATGTCTAATGTCACAAACATGTTTTTTTAGGTCCTGTTTTGGTTTTCATAAGTCGGGTGACTTAAAATTAAAGACTTAATAAGTCATGTCTACTTTTGGTAAAATAAGTCACTTATAACTTATAAGTTCCATGACTTAATAAGTTTTAAGTACGGGTATACCAACTTAATTTATAAGTCCCATGACTTAATAAGTCATGGCTGTTTGGCAAAATATGTCACTTATTTCATTCTTTGACTTAATAAGTCACCCGACTTATGGAAACCAAACAGACCCCTTTAATATATTTCTAGATAAAACTGGTATTAAGACATGTTAGGATGACGGAGCCGACTAAAATCACCCATAGCCTATTAATTCCAGCCATTAACTAATTAATAACGAATAATTAGCCTTTGCTCATCTAAAAGGTTATGTAGTTTTGATGCCCATATAAATTCGACAGAATAAATGAAGAGTTAGGAATAAGTAGGATGGCTTTAGGGCATGTACAACCCACATACAGAGTCTGTCTCTACTGGCATCGAATATATCATATAGACATGTATAAAAATTAGTTATACAACCACAGATGAGACATTGCCTTTAAACTATTTAATGCATGCGCACACTATATTGGTGGTGGTGGCGCTTCAAGTCGACATCTTCTGTACAACGCAGGACGAAATCGTCTCTAAACATTGCAACACGAGCTCAGACTCTCCTTTCATGAATAGACGAGGCTGTTGTCTAAGTATTCTAAGTATTGATAGGGTTTTTATGGAAAAATGACTACTTACGGGACAGAAAAGACTTGTGTACGTGTCGTGCTCCCATCCGCAAGAGTCTAGAAAGGTTTCTCGGGGCGCCCACAATGGTTAACTATTTGCCTATGTAGATGTGACGTGGTAAGGAAAAAGTAGGGGAGAGAGAAGTCACAAAACTACATGCAAATATATACTATTTCACGTAAGCTCAAGAACATGTGAGAAGCATGTGTACCTAATAATATCAAATAATCTTTGTTGTTCTCTCCTACCTCTAAGTGAGCCGGCTAGACGCCCTGAGTCGTTCGCACTGGGTTAGCGGTATCGTGATTCGTGTCGTGGGGGCGTTCCGCGTTCCACACATCGCCGCTCCTTCCATGCCTCTCTAGAAGAAAAAAAATCTTCACGGCCTCCTCCTGCTGACGGTTTTGGCTGCGCGTCGCCCATGAGTGACGCATGGGCCATATGAGTGACGCATGGGCCATGCTCGCTCAATTGAAGACGCACTCCCAGCTGGCGCTAGGCCCCGAGCGTGGGTAGCGTTCATCCGCACGACGCGCAGCCCCGCCGTCGCCGCCCACACCTCCCGGCGCTCCCGCTGGCGCTGCTCAAGCTCGTCATCCTGCAACCGCGGCACCGACGACATGGCATCTCCCGTGCTGCAAGGCATCGACGACGACAACCTCCATGAATGCTTCGAGTCTGCCGGTACGGTAATACTCCATCCTTTTTATGATGGATGATGAAGCAGGGGGGGGCCAAACAAGTGATACTCATATTTGGCTGCCTATCAATGACGCATCCTGCCCTGCGAAGAGTTGGCTTTCGTTTTTCCTAGCTCCCTCAATCAAAGTAGAAAAGTTTCAAAAACAATACAATCCGCAATGTTGGCTACTCAGAAAAGCTTGGAACATCTTTGAACCTGGAGAAATAGCGCCCAGCGGCCTTGGCATTTAGTAACATGTATAGGGCCACACCTGTAAACATCAATCCATCCCCGGTAACAGATTATATACTAACCCAAATCTTATCTTACGTCAAAAATTGTCAACCTAAAATGAATTATGTCAAATTGAATCAAATGGTCGCGTGGCCTAATGGATAAGGCGCTCGCCTCCGGAGCGGGAGATTGTGGGTTCGAGTCCCACCGTGATCGTTTTGGCAGCTCGCCCTACTTGCTCCTTTTTTTTTCGTTCATGTCTTACACCTCCGTGTCCGAGATGGTCATTGAGACCCGAACAGCTAAGGATCGCGGATCGCTATCGTCGGATCCAACTCTTCTCATGTATGCAACAAGGCCTGCCATAATGCAATGGAATCTGCCCCTGATCTAGGTGTTTCTTTCTTGCCGTAGAGTCGTGGCCTATCTCGCCGAAAACCCAGGGCCGCCGCCATATACCGATGCAACCGCACCTCTCGCCAGTCGCCACGTCTCCTTCGCCGTAGCGAATCCATCTCCCACGCACGCACGCACCAAAAACCCAAAACCACCCCGGCCGGCACCACCATGGCCGTCGACGTTGCGCCGCCTGCAGCCCACCACCGCGCGGACCGCGCCACGCCGCCTGCCTTCCCGATCTCCTCCTCCACCCTCGTCCCCGCGTCCGCCGCCGCCATCTGCATCGCGTACGCCGCCCCCACGCTGCTGTCCTACTACGCCACGTTCGCCGTCTCCCTCTCCTGCTTCGCCCGCGCGGTCTGGCCGGACCGCGTCGACGCCGCGCTCGCCTACGCGCGGCACACGGCGTCGCGCGCCCGCGCCGACCTGGAGGCCGACCTGCGCCGTCGATCGACGCGGCGGCGCGGTCATCGCACCCCGCGACGACCGCGCCCGTTCACGCCCAAGGTGCGCGCGCCTCGCCCGCGACACCGTCGAGGGCTTGGCGGGCCGCGCCAGGAGCAAGTGGGACGAGCACAGGGACGCCGCGTGCGCCGCGAGGTTCGTGCTCCGTCTGGTGGCGCTCGTCGCCCGTCTCGCCGCCACCGTGCTCTTCGACGCGGCGTGCGATGAGGCTAGGGGCATGCGCCCCGGCGGTGCTGGGGTACTTGAGACGCGTGGTCGATGGATCAGGCCACCGTATTCGTCTTCGTCTTCGTCCTCGTCGTCGTCGTGCAACAAGGGCGAGGACGGTGAGGTGGCCGTCACTGGATTCGAGTTGCAGGACGTCGTGTGTCTCGTCGGGACAGGGTTCTACCTCCTGTTCACCATGCACCTGCTCTTCAGCTCCAGCGCCGCCAGCGGGATGCAGTTCTGCGCGGTGTGCTTCGCGGCGACGTGCGGTTTGACGATGGTGATCGCCGACTGGATCGACCCGCCGGACGACGACGATGTCGAGGAAACTGACACCACCGCCGGCACTGATGAGGGCGAGGCAAGCCGGGACGAGGAGGTCGAAGTGCGCGAGTCGTGGCGGTTCCTGTCGCTTCTGGTCCTCGTCACGTACTGCGTCGACGCGTTCCTCCTCCACGTCACGCTCGGCCCGCAGCCTACAACACTGGCGATCTTGGTCCTCTGCAACTTCGAGGTGCTCAAGGTTGGCAGGCAGGTTCAGCTGACGCCGGTCGACGACGGGGAGGGAGCTGCCGCCGAGGGCTCGACGCAAGGCGTCGTCGACAGGTGGCGCCGCGGTGCCATGGTGGTGTACGCGGCGTGCAGCGTCAAGATCTTGGTCGTCTACCTCGTGGTCGACTGTTACCTGGCCGCGCTCGGCTTCTTGTGGCTTTTCGTCATGGCGGACCTCCTGTTGGCTGAGGAGGACAACTTGGCGGACTTCGATGCCTCGGGTGAAGTTGACGACGACGAAGATGGGGAGAGTGCTGATGCTTTCGAAGGGGACGACATCACCGGAGGCGCCGAGGGAGAGCTTGATGAGGAGGAGGCCAGGAAAGAGCATTCCAACACGAGCTCATCGTCACAGGATGAAGACGAAAGTTGTGCGTACTGTGATCGTGATAGTTCATCAGAGGATGAAGACGAAAGTCGTGCGCATTGTGATGGTGATAGTTCATCAGAGGATGAAGAGGAAAGTCGTGCGCAATGTGACGACAGTTCAGAAGAGCATGATGAGATTATTGATCATGATGAGATTGTTGATGAGGAGCAGCGACACGAAGAACCGGATTACGGCAGCGGCGGCAGCACGGACGACAGCTGGGATTTGGTAGACGTCGACGATCCGGAGATGCCGCCGGCAAAAGCTAACTGTAGCGCCAATCGGAAGTCCAGGAAGCTTTTCCCATGGAAGCACGCCGCGTGATATCCTGTTGACGCGTGGCTGATTTATCGTGATTTTTTTTTTGGCTTCTTTTCCGTAACTTTCATCCTGGGTGGACAGTTCGTTAGGTAAAACCAGATCATAACTCAAAAACACTTCATCTTTTTTTTTTCATTGCAGTGTGCGTGTACTGTGTAAGTGTGTAGGAGTAGTGTTCTTCAGTGCCTTTTATAGTCCCTATATATATAGTCATTACTCATTAAATGTTGCATATCAAATCATTTTTTGGCGAATGTTGTCCCTATATATCGTTTTCCACTAGTACAGCTTCTAGTTTTTCTTAACTTGTTCTCCTTTTGTTCCGATAACATTGCATGGTTGTGAATTGTGATAGCCACAACATTCGCCTGTATGACCATATGATTCGTATTCATGGGTCAACGGATTACCCGGTGATGTCTAGTACCTTGCAAAGAAGTGAGGCTGCACGCCGCGTAGTATCTCACAGACCTTGCATAGTATTCACAGACCTTGCATAGTATCTCAATACAATCCGGTTCTACTATTCATGTGTCAACAAATCATCCAATGTTTTTTTTTTAAATGTATACGGGTGGGTAGTGAGGCTTGGTATGGGCGAATTTTTAAAATTTAGGAACAGTGAGTACCCCGTCCACGCATGAAGAGTACATCCGTTGGTACGGGCTATTTACCTCCATTGGATTTTTTTTTTTTTTTTTGCAAAAAAAAGTTCACACAATGCAAAGACCGTGTATCTACGTCACCTTGACATGTTGACTCTAGGCACCTATAAACTTACTCCCTCTGTCCCTAAAAATAGTGACGCCGTGGGATGCGTCCAAAAGTTTGACTCAATTTGTAGAAAATACGTGTAACATTTAAATTTTCAAATAAATTTGTTAAAAAACTAGACTTAAAGATCTTTCCGATGATATGCTAAATACTTAGCACAAATGTTTTACATTTTAATATATAATTACCGGCATTTGTGTCTCGGGAAGCTTGATGTCATTCATTTTTAGGGACGGAGGGAGCAAATCACCTATACTTCACTCCAACTAAACTTTAGTTGTAGATGATCTAAACAAACTTTAAACTTTAGCTGATTAAAAATTTGATTGAACTAAATTTTAGACGATCTAACTGATCCAAACGTGTCTTAAGACAAGTTTTTCCAAAAAACATTTTCAAATTAAAGAAACATCATCGAACAAGAAAATCCTCGTCTATTGAAGTCTCTTCCGCTTCAGAGAAAACACCTAGTTGCTATTTACATTGATGGTAGACCTAGTAGCTATTTGCATTGATGGTAGATCTATTAGTATATGTATATATATTTCCTCTGTCACTGAATAAATTGATTCAACATGCTTAGACCAAATTAGTATGATAAATACAACTCTTTATTGATTGGAATACTTGCACAATATTCGGTAGTTGTTTCAACCATAGAAACTCAACTCAACGGCGTGGTCAAAAAAAAAAAAACTCAACTCAACACTTGATTGTGAGATGAGGGGAGGTAATGTAAATGTGAGAAGACCTCGAGAAAAATAAATAGACTCATGGACCATTCAACCTTCTAAAGAAAGATTTATCTGTACAAAAAAATTAAACTAGAAATCTATATTTATTAATTAAGGAACTGTACATACATAAATCCATTAGAAAAACTCACTTTTACTGAAAACACACTTCCATCGTGCGTCTCCCCCGAGTCACATGCGAGCTGGTGCTGAACAAAATATGTCCAAAGTCCAAGGGAGGAGAAGAAAATCTCACAACCATGGCATGACAAGTAAAGACATGCATGGGCCCGGTGCACGCTCCTTCCAAGGAGCCGATCACAGAAGAACAGTGTCCGCATTTCAAACTGGGCTCCATAAAGTTCTGTCGCCTCGCCTGTAGCCGGTAGGATAGCAGCAGGCAGCCGCCGAGGAGAGAGAGACAGCAGGCAGCCGCCGAGGAGGAGAGAGAGAGAGAGCGAGAGAGGATGGATTCTCAAGCGCCGTTTCGTCCTCTAGCTTTCGCCTGCTTCATCTTGCTTTGCTCATCCTTCTGGGCAGCAAATGGGATGTACGGTAGGGTTGGTGCGGCGGCGGCGGCGGCGGAGGGGAGAGCAGGAGGATGCGGCTGCACACCGACGGGAGCCGCGGCGACGCGCACGCATGGCCTGGGTACCTCTACACCCGAGCCGTTGGGAGATGCACACCCCAGTAAGCAACTCAAATCACTCCCTGCCCCATTCTTGGAACCAAATGTAGTGCCTTTCTTTGTGGATGCTAAGAGGATTTGACTTTCTGTTGGTTATTTTAGCAGCTTTTGATGGGCATTGTATCAGTATTCACTGTTCAGTTAGACATTGAATCTGTTCTAAAGAAAAAAAAGGAAATGGATATGATGCTTTCCAGTTCTAAAAAAAGGAAATCTTGGGAGTTCTTACGTGTAAATCTTTCCAGTTCTGGTCAATGGAGTGGGTGGTTTCAGGTTAGTTAGATACATTCAGACCACACATTGTAGGAGCTGGAGGCTTTTGTACCTTACCATACTGAACCGTAAGTTCAGGATTCAGAGAACGAGAAGTTGAGAAGACAAGAAAATGGTAGCCTTTTAAGGTTGGCTAATGCAAGATGTGCCCAAAAAATATAATCTTTTCAGGATGGGTAGATCTCAAATACTCCCTCCTTTCCGAATCATAAGCTACTTTGACTTTTTTTTTTTTTTAGTGCATAGATTTTTGCTACGTATCTAGATTGATCACCCAAAAAGTCAAAATGACTTAAAATTTTGGAACGGAGGGAGTAGTTATTGTTTCAGCCTAAAAATTCCAGCTAAAAGGTCATAAGATTGCTATGCATTCCTTTGCGAGCCCACCACCTCAAATGTCCTTTCTTCAAATACCTTGTCGTACACTCCATCCCAAGCTAATTTCTTGATCAAACCATCATCCTATGGTCCATGGAATCGTCCTGCTAAGCTGTACAGCACTTTCTCCAACGAGTACTTCTTGACTTCTGAACAAGGAGTTAGGATGTTGTCTGGTCAGGTAGAGAGGTTGCTGAAACAATGTATTTGCTGCAGTAACAATGTATTTGCTTCTTCTGAGTTGGTTGTTGTGAATGCATGACCATCATAATCAGCTCCTGTCTGGGCCCAGTCCCATGACATTAGGACCATTCACATTCGTTTCATTAATTATATGGATCTATGAACATTTCGTTGATCTCAAGCTTTGGTTGTCCTGTTGTGGGGCGTCCTGTTATTAAGAGAAGTTGTTTCAGCCTTGTGGGGCGTTCTCTGCAATAGATGCATTGCTATCATAGCCTCTGCGTGATCCAATTCTTTGGATCACACTTTTTCTACATAAGATTTTACAGTGAAAATTCTGTAAAATGGCTAAAACTACCTGCAGGTGCAGCTTGGTAAAAATCCCTTCCATGGCAAGTTTGAAAAAAAATAATCATGGTTATAGCCTTATGGGTATTGAGAACATGCTAATTGCTAAACAATATGAGTCCAGTGCCCAAAAATTGGTGTCGCTTCTCTGCCAATTTTCAAAGAATTTTTCCTGGTAGGAACTTATCGGCTTACCATCTTAAATGGCCTTGTCTTGGCACAAAATAAACACTTTGTGTCCCCACTTTCCTGCAAAATTTATGTCGTGCTCCTGCATTCCATGGCGCCCTTTCTACCTACATATGGATAATAATTGATTCAGCAGGATAATCAACTCACCATTCATTTCCTGATCAATTTTAAACCTTTGAGTAGAAGAGTCCTTCCATTCCATGAATCTATGGAAGGAATAGGTCGTCTGGCAATCAAATAAACTTGGGAACACATTCCTTGTCCTTATCATAGTTATTACAGTACTTATAGAAATTTTCCACAGTAAAATCTATTTGTGAGTGGCCACCAAGCGCTCTTAGTATTTATTAACATGGTTGTTGATGCTCTTGCATCTTAACTCTCAAGCAATACATAGATTTGTTTTTGCCATGTCAAAAGATCATGAGTTTCCAGTGTACTCCCATTTTATGCAGGAAAATATGCGGTACTCCATCAACATTTGTTTACTTTTGCATTTTAATGACGAAGCAGCTTGAATGAGCTGCCTAGCCAACTTTTGTCCAACTAGTCATTAGTGAACAGCAACGCTGAGATCCTCACATCATACCATCATTGTGCAAACACTGCAGGTTCTGGAGCAGTGGAGCTGAGCCATGGCCCAACATCGTCCCTCAGGAAGCGGCGGTGGCAAAGGTCTTCGGCTCTAGGTCCGTGGAGCGGTACGGACCGCGCCTCACCCTGCTGGAAGCCACTATGAGGACCGACGACATCGGTGGCAGCAGCGCCTTTGTGAAGCTCGTGAAGCAAGGGAGTGCTGCCCTCCTCAACGCCTACGCGAGGAGAGGGTTCCCTTTCGATTCCTGGGAGGTGAAGGCCCTGCTGCTGGAGGCGCTGGTGTCCGAGGAGGCTGCCGTGGTCCAGGCGGAGCGGTTTGAGCAGGCGAACCAATCCTGTGGTTGATTGATGGTGGCGCCCTGTCCTGCCATGCTTGGAAGTTGTATCATCAGAATCCAGGGCGTAGAGTAGCAGTGTGTTGTGTTCGTAGTTGGTCACCACTTCTGTGACTTCTTTGGCGTTGAGGTTTCTGATGAAGCCGTTACTCTCTCTTCTTGGTCGGCATGTTTCTATGACTGCCGGGGCTTGTGTAACGTTGTTGTTGTATGCACTGTTGTGTAGGTTTGTGCATCCTAATTTTCATGTTTAGATGTTAAGGGGTTGTTTGGTTTCCATAAGTCATGAGACTTATATTAAGGCCCTGTTTGGTTCCCATGGGACTAGGGACTAGGGACTAATTTTTAGTCCCATTTAGTCCCCTAAATTACCAAACATGGACTAGGGGACTAATTTTTAGTCTCATTTAGTCCCTACTCTATTAGACTCTTGGGAGGGGCTAGGGACTAATTTTTAGTCCCTATTAGTCTCTAGTCCCTAGTCCCATGAACCAAATAGGCCCTAAGTCTAAAAAAGTAAAATATGTGACTTATTTTGTCAAACAATAGGGACTTATTAGTTGCATATATAGCAAATTTTATTCAGTTAGTTTAGTTTCAGTTATCTCTGAACATGTATCTCTGAACCTTGCAAATTGTATTCAGTTAGTTTAGTTTCAGTCAGAGCATGTCCCCATGGCACAGATTGACTGCAGTGTGTGTACTGTGACTAGCTAGCTTTCCAAAACCATGCCCCTTTCTTTTTTTTTTTTTTTTTTTTTTTTTTTTTTTTGTGTGTGTGTGTAGGATGGCTGGAGCTATAATGTCGTGTGGAATGATGGTTTAGACAAGGGCTCAGATCAAGTCATCTGATATCTGTTAGCTATCTAGATCAAGATCAAGTTTCTGAATTTTGCTATAAGTTTGTGTGTAGGATGGCAGGCATCTCACTGAATTTGGTATGAACTTATACTGGCAGTAGCTCTGATCTGGAACTGCTATCCAGCAGCCAAAGCTTGTGGCTATTTTTTGCATGCTTTTCCTTCGGTACTAAGAAAAGGTTCATTCATAGTTCGGTATTGTCATCCATGCCTGGACATTCAGTAATATATTGGTGCCTTCCAATGCTTTTTGTCATTGTCGATCTGGGAATCAAAGTTTAGTTTGTTCCATTTTTTTTTTTTTTGGCTAGCGCAAGTAAATACTGATTCATGTGATTAGGTAGCCACAAAATGGTGTATAGAAATTATATTTGTACACGGGGACTGGTTGCATATAATGCATGCATGTATCTATAAGATTGAAACAGCTAATCTTCTGAAAGTCGCCTAAATTCAGAAATAAGAATCCTTTCAATTATTTCAGATCCCATATCAATCCAGATTCAAGTTTGCAAAAAAAAAAAAAAAAAAAAAAAAAAAAGAAAATGGAGATTTCATCTATTGATCATTGAGACTGAGGTGACATTGGTGCTTTGACAAGTTCAAAGTGATGATAGAGGTCATATTTTCTGCAATTCTGGAACACGTTGCCTAAATCAGGTATGCATGTATCTATAACATGAAAAACTAATCTTCTCGAAAAGTCTTCTAAATTCAGAAATAAGCATCCTTTCAATTATTTCAGATCCAATCCGCCGTGCGGTGCAGGCGTCCGGCAGCCACAGGAACTGGAGCGTTCGTGATCGAGCGAGAAGGCTTCACACGTGTGCTGGTGTTCAGCGAGGACCTCTTCTTCATTTTCCTGCTTCCGACAATCAGATGCAGGTTATGGATTTCATGGAATTGAGGTTCTGGCTTTATAGTGCCATTATTTTATTCATTATTAGAATTTATTAGTTTTTTCTACACATAACAAATAACAAAGAAAGAAGAGCCTGTCAATTAAGAAGTTTGAGTAGGGTGACACATTGGTGATCTTTGCTGCAGTATGGACTAATACTAATATACCAATTAGATGGTGTTTCAGTTTGAATCCATGATGCTGTTTCAGTCACTAGACTAGATTAGATAATACTGAGAGCATGTGTGTTATTTAGACATGTGTTTTCGGATACTTAGACACATCAATGTTTCTCTGTACCTTGTGCACATTTTATGTTTATTTAGACATGTGTTTTCGGATCTTAGTGTGTGTTAATGCACACTCTTTATCCTGCATCAAATTTGACTCAAAGGGATTAATATGTTATACTCTTGCAGTCCAGGCCACCCTGATCAGTCTCAATGTCTGGGCGATTTGCATTCAAAGATTATAAATAATAATATTGGGAGTGTGATCTGAAGTTTTATTGAACTAAAGTACATACTTGTTCTAACAAATTTTAGGGATGCCTTTCTACTTATAAATGCATGCCATCTTCTTATTCCAGTTTTTCATCAGGTTGCAATTTTTTGAGAAAATAAGAAAATCTCACTGGCATTTGGTCTAATTTAATGTTTTCCCTAGCAATATTCCTAGGATTAATGCCATTAACATATTTCTGAGCTTGCAGCTGCAGTTAGAGCAGATCTTTCACATGCATCTGTCCATATTAGTGATTCAACTGGATTTCTGTCTGTGAAACCCAATGTTCTGTGCTAAACATTGTTATTTTGAATAATAACCGTACTGAAAAATCTGTTGTAAAAAATGCCATACTGAAGTAAGATGTAACATTCAGTTGTAAGTATATGTTTTCTTGTAGTTTTTTTCACCATAGTATGTGTGTTCCAATACTGACCTACTAATTTTTTTTTTTCTTCTGTTTTAGACGAAGATGCATCATTTGGTGTTGAGACCATGCTTGTGTTTTCTGATCATGTCCGGAGCTTTGTGAACCCTGTCTGGACATCATCGGGTAGACCACTAACTCTGAATGGTTTGGATACAACATCGCAGATGGAAAAACAATCTGATAGCAAACAAGTTCAGGAACACATGCAGAGTTTTTGACCAGCTGTTGTTATGGATCACCATCGTTGTGAAATTCTCATTGTCTCTTCCACCTATCGATAGAAAACACACTGGACCACGACATGAGTGTACAACCCTGACCCTTCCAATTCAGTCCTACTTTAGTTCTGAATCTTAAGCTAATGTATTTTAGGCTTTTATAGCTTGTCCAGTTTGTTATTTGCCAGTTGAGCAAGCGTTGGCACTTAGAGCAGCTAAAACCATTGTTGTCACCGATCTTTCAAATTAAACTTAAATTATATGTTTGAAGAGAATTTGATTCCTAAAGAGTGGTTCTTTATTTGGAGGTTTTCCATCCGTGGAGGAACGAGATAAGTCTTATGCCCATACATTTCATATGCTTTATATCGAGATCATGTAATGGCTGTTTACAGTGATCAGTATCTCTTTTTCTGTAGCTAACCAACCGTTCGTCTCCAGATTTATAAGAGGGAACATGCCTGGCCTTAATATTGGGTTTGACATAGATGAAGCCGATCGTTCTAAGATGCACTTGTACCAGAGGGACTGTTGTTGCCTCAGCTATTTTTGGTAACTTTGGATTTCAATCCTCGTTACAAATTGCTTGTACACTTGCTTACAAATACTATGTACACTTGCTTACAAATTTTCAGGTAATTATGATGTAATGCAACAACCAGAAAATATCAGCAAAAGATTTCAAAAAAGATACAGTTAGCTTCTTTATTTATGGGCATGAAGAGACAGAAGCTGCAATAAAGAACTCCACTACTATTGGTCATACTAAAATAATCGGATTGTGGTGGGTAGTTGTTGCCTGCAACCTACCATTTACAGATTGCTAGAAGCAATGGAAAGGTAGCTGCACAGTTGACGCTTTTGTTTTTCTCTCAGCCAAACCTGTGTTGTTTGCAATCCACCATGTTGCTTTTTGTTTTTCTCCATTAAGTGAATAGGGAATACTGGACTCCATATTATCCTTGTCAATTATCCCATTCTAAATGTTTGTTTGACTTGACATTTGTTAATGCAAATCAGAATCAACAAGTTTATCGGGTTTGGTTTTATCATTTATGGCCCTTGTGATCTTTCTCTCCTACAGGTTCCAAAGCTCTTACTCCAGGTGAGTCCATGGCGGTGCATGACGGGCGGTCGTCGCCAGGTAGCGTGGCGTGGCTGGCGGGCTGAGATCTCGCCCTGCACATTGACTCCCTTCTTCGTCAACGGCCAGGTTGGCCCACAACGGCGCGTGGCTGGCTGGCGGTGCTAGGCGACGGCCGGCTCGACGAGGCGAGCCCACGCGGGGGAGGGACGAGCCAGTTGGGGGCGTTCCCAGTGGGGCGATGTGGAAGGGAAGAGGAGGCGACGACCGGGGTGGGGGAGGGGCAGCAAAGCAGGGAGGATCCCCTAGCAGGCGACGAGGAAGGGAAGAGGAAGGTATGAAGATGCGTCGAAACTTACTTGTGGATTTATTGGCGCACTAGACAAATGGATATCGAAGAGTTATCTCAAGCAGTGAGCGCGGCGCCAAATAAGGATTGAGTATCGAAGATATCTTTCAGCCGATACCTTAGGCTAATTACGAAAAAGTCCATACAACAGAGTTCGAGGCTGCAACACTAGGATATCTATGACTGTTAGTTTCACAAAACTTGTTTGGATTAAATGTGACCATAATATCATTGTTTAATTTCATAGTATCTTATCATGTGATCAATGTGATTTTATACAAAGTTTAGTTATCCCGCTGTAACGCACGGGCGTTTACCTAGTACACTTTAATTTTAAATTTAAATTGCTAGAGTACCAAATATATTTCACACATAACTTCAGAAAAAAAGATAAGTTTTATACAGAACCCTACTGCAGATTTTCTCATATCTGTTCCGTCATTTCGAAAATTAGAGGGTTCTTTTATTTGCTTGTCCAAATGAATATAATTTCAGTTTCCCTAAAAATAATAGTTGACATGCTATTGAGGTTCGTCTTTAAAAAGAAGCATGGCTTCGGATCTCGATGGCAGGCCCAACAGCAAGCATCCAAAGAAGGAATGAAAGATTAGTGACAAAGACCCCTATTCTAGGGTTTCAGATATTCCTCCGGCGGCGACGCCGAGTCCACAAAAAATCTCGCGGAGATCATCTTGGTCTCCACGATCCCTTCCGACATCGGCGCCTTGCATCCCTCGTGGCTGTAACACGCACGGTGACGGTTCATGGCGGCACCTATGAAGGAGAAGGAGGATGTAGCGAGAGAGGCAGAGGGAAGCGGGCCATCGCTGGAAGAACATCTGGATGGGCTGAAGCTGCATGGGGAGGAAGAAGAAGACCTGGATCTCTCCGGGAATATGAAAGTCCGGGTCAAGGAGGTTCGCTGGCTTGCTATCTTTAGGGTTCATACAACCAAACCCTATAGTAACGCGGCTCTCTTCAATGCCATGCGGAACGCATGGACGGCGTCAAAAGAGGTGACGTTCAAGGCGCTAGATCACCCTAACCTTTTCCTGGCTCAACTCCACTGCTTGGGAGATTGGTCTAGGGTGATGGACGGGAGGCCTTGGATTTTCCGAGGATCTGCAGTGGTTTTGGAGGAATATGATGGGTTCTCCAATGCCCTATCATACAAGTTGGACAAGATTCGGTGTGGACTAGGATCCTTGGGGTTCCGGGAGGGAGTAATGAAGAAAAAAGAATTATCGAGAGGATCGCGAAGAAGGTAGGAGAACTAATCAATGTGGTAGTCAACGATGGTAAAATCACATCCACGCCATATATCTGCGTGCTCGGGTTTGGCTTGATCCGAATAAACCCCTAGTACGATTTGTTCCAATCACTCAAGGAAAAATGAAGTGCTTGGTACAAGATGAGAAGCTACCAATCTTTTTTGCTTTTATTGCGGCTGTATGGGACATGATGTCACCGAATGTGGTGACGGATCCACTCGGGAAGGAGAGTTGTGGCTGGGGTGAATGGTCGAGGGCACCCTTTTTTTCGATGGGGCCGACAAGAGATGACCGCGGCACCTGAGAGGCCGTGGGCGTGGGGGGAGGACGTGGGAGAGGGTATGGGAGGGGAGAGGGGTATGAAGACGAGAAAACCGATATGGATTTTGAAACCGATAACGACACCACGATGAATGAGAATCGGGGTGTTGGGGACTCGTGAGGTGAAAGAGCTAGACAATTCGGCCTAATCAAGTGCTACCTATGAGTCCATTGCAAGTGCAGGAGAAGAAAAGACCGAGAAGGGAGGAAGTTGAGGGGGGCGACGGTGCTCTCAAACCCTAATGCAAAATCGGCTCCTCCTAGAGGGGAGTGACCGCACAATGAAACTCTTAGCCTGAACTCCGCCGGGGGCTCGCAAGTGCCCCGGCAAAGGCGTGCTCTCCCGGATGTCCAGAGGAGTACCAACCCCGATGTGTTTTTTCTGTCTCAAACACACTTGGGTAAAAGTTAAGGCAGAGAACTTGATGAGGAAGGTTGGATGCAACTGCTTATCACTTCATGAGAGTGATGGCGTAAGTGGAGGTCTTTTGATGTGTTGGAGGAATGATCTCAAAATCACGGTGCTAGGTGTTACCGAGAATTACATTGACACTATTGTGCATGGTGGTCAAGATCGAGAATGACAGCATCTATGGAGAACCGAGATGGGATCATAAAGATAAAACGTGGGAGGTGCTGAGATCCTTGCATGGTGTCTCACAACCGCCATGGATGATCTTTGGAGACTTTAATGAAATTCTATACAATTATGAGAAAGAAGGAGGGAGGCCAAGGACCGACCGCGATTGTGTGCCTTCCATGATGCATTGGGAGACAGAATCGGGTCCGACATGGGGTTCTATGGAGATATGTTTACTTGGCGTAGGGGAAAATAAGGGAGAGATTAGATCGAGGTGTATCAAGTGCAATGTGGAATGGACTGTTCCCAAATGCAAAGTTAACCCATCGAAGGCATGACCAAATCGGACCATCGGCCGATCTTGGTTGACACTGTGAGGGATTGGAAGGGGATGTCGTTAGGAGCTATCCCAAGCGATTCAAGCTCGGTGGTTAAAGGAGGATACAGTTGAAGCGATGATTCAGGCCGCATGGGCACGTGCGGTAGCCCGTGGAGAAGCACCGAACTTTATGCGTAAGACAAGCTTGGTTCATGAGGAGTTACATGCACAGGATCGGGGCACTTTAAAGGCCCCGATGAGAAGAATGAAGAAACTTAAGAGAGAGCTAGAACAAAAAGCGCCGGGTCCCTTAACCGACGAAAACCTATTCGCTCAAAAAAAGAATTGCTTGTCGAATTGAATTGCTCATGGAGCAGAGGAGCCGATTCGGGGTTCGGGAGAGCCCCGGCAGATCGGCTTAAGCATGGAGACCGTGAACACATCTTTCTTTTCAACGCTATGCTTCCATGAGGAAGAAAAGGAATAAAATTGATGGCTTAGTAGATGAGGATGGTACCAAGCAGATGAATCAAGAGGTGATGTGTACAATGATAAAGAACTATTTCGGTCATTTGCTCACAAAAGAGACAGTGAGAATTCGATAACTCGGTATTGGCTTCTCCCCCCGTAGAATCACAAATTGATATGAATGATTTGTTGCTAGCTCCATTCAATCGAACAGAGGTACGTAAAGCTTTATTCAAGATTGGGGACCTCAAGGCCCGTGTCCTGGATGGATTGCATGCTATATTTTATAAAAGATTTTGACATTGCTTGGTAGTGACTTGGTTACGTATATTACAAGCGATTAATACCTGTACTATTCGGGAAGGGTGGAATAACACAACTATTGTGCCGATCCCAAAGATAGAGAACCCTAAAAGAGTTGAACGCTTTCGCCAATTAGTTTGTGCAATGTAGTATATAAAGTGATATCAAAAATGTTGGCAAGTAGATCGAGAATTATTTTGCCCGATATTATCAGTGAACAACAAAGCGCTTTTGTGAAGGGGCGTCTCATCACAGACAATATATTGTTGGCATATGAGTGCATTCACTCGATAAAGAAGAAGTCGTGAAAAACGGGCTATGTGTTGCCAAATTAGATATGCACAAAGCATATGATAGAGTGGATTGGGTTTATCTTGAGAAGATTATCTTTCAAGATGGGCTTTCATATTAATTGGGTAAAGTTGATCATGGCTCGTGTAAAACTGTCTCCTACAAAGGTAAGATTTAATGGGATTGAAACCGAATCTTTATCCCAACTCGAGGCATACGCCAAGGTGACCCTTTGCCCCCATTTTTGTTCCTTTTGGTGGTCAAGGGCTCTCCCTGTAGGCCGAGAGAGGCGTAAGACCGAGGGGAACCGGAGGGAATTAAGGTATGCAGGATGCACCTCGATTTCCCATTTACTCTTTGTCGATGACTCATTGATTCTTATGAAAGTTTAATACGAGAAATGCCGACCGCTTGATGGGCATCCTAACTAAATACCGTGATAGCTCAGACGTAAGATAAGTGAAGGAAAATCAAGCATCTATTTCTCCAGAATACCGATGTAGAGGAAAAGGCTCAAGTCCAGTAGCATACCGAATATAATGACCGAGTCAATTTCTGATAAATATCTGGGGCTACCAGCTATGGTTGGTATGGATAGGTCTCGATTGCTTCCGGCACCTAGTTGACGTGGTGCGTGCTAGAATATCAGCGTGGAAAGAAAAACTTCTCAAAGACAGGTGGGAAGGAGGTCTTGATCAAGGCTATTGCACAAGCAATACCGGTGTTTGCCATGATGGTATTCGTAATCCCAAATAAGATCTGCAAAGGTATGGCTGATGCCATTGCCCAATATTGGTGGGGAGATAATGAAGATCACAAACGAATTCATTGGCAAAAGAATGGTGGAAACTTTGTATGCCAAAAGATAAAGGAGGTATGGGCTTTCGAGACTTCCAAAGCTTCAACCTTGCTCTATTGGCTAAACAGTGTGGAGATTAATGTCCGAGCCCGATTCTCTTTGTGCACGGGTGCTTCGAGCTAAATATTACCCTGATGGTGATTTGTTGAATGCAAAACCGAAACAAGGAAGTTCCTACACATGGCAGAGTGTGCTAGCAGGCTTAGAGTGTTTCAAAAATGGATATATCCGAGAGTGGGTGATGGCTCAAAATTGACATATGGGATGATAAATGGATTCCCAACGGTCCAGATCCGAAAGTGCAAACCCCACGTGGGAACAATATAGTTACAAGAGTGTATGAGCTAATTAACCCCCGTTACAGACGGTGGGATGTTGACCTAGTGAGTTCAATCTTTAGCTTGATTGATGTCCAACGCATACCGCAGCATTCCCCTTAACAACCGAAAAGAGAGGATCTAGTAGCGTGGCATTATAACAAGAATGGTTTGTTCTCGGTGAAGTCGGCCTATCATTGTCGTGGGACGAGGAAGTTTGAGGAGGATGGTAGTCGAGCCCATGAATCGATGGTCAAGGAATGTATGGAAAAACTTTGGAATTCTCGATGTCCCCGGTAAAATCAAGATACATGGACGCCGAAGTTCTACATGATCATATACCATGTCGTGCGTTCTTGTTAGAAAACATATTGGGGATGACTCATCCCGGCCCTTTATGTCCGCTCGGATCAAGAGGATACGAAACATATGCTTTTACTTGTGATCGGGCACGAGCTATATGGAGAACAAAGTGGGAATTAGTGATGAAATTGAGCTATTGTCGGGAAACCGCCGGGACGCAAATGAAGTTCGATGAAAGTTTTCGACGAGGAGGTATGGCAAGGGGATTTCAAATCGGTTTGATAGAATTAATCCCCACCGGTACCGGGTATATTTGGTGGGAAAGACGTCGCGGCCGCCATGGTGAGCAAATTCAGAACCCCCATAGATCGGCCATGTCGATTGTTGCTTTAACAATGAACTACAAACAAATCTATGGCTTAAAACCACCAAGATCGAAGTGGTCGGGTTAGGCCGTGGAAGGACAAGTATCAAGAAATACTGGATGCATCTTTTGATGAGTTGTCTCACGCTGGGAGCACCGGCATTGTGATCGAGACAACCATGGAGGGGTCATAGTCGCTTCAAATGGATATATTTCTCATGTGATTGATGCACATATGGCGAGAGGCTCTAGCCTTGCGCGGCTGTCCGATCTAGCCCGCAGTCTTGGCATTAGTAAACCGATAATCCAATCTGATTGCCTAGATGTAGTGTCTACCATGAGAGATGGGGGATTTTTAGCTTCTCCTACGCAGCCATCTATGATGAGTGTTCGAAGTTTGTGGTCGATTTCAATGAAATTTCAATCACTCATATCGATAGGGAAGCTAATATGGTTGCCCATAGTTTGGCTAGGCAAGCTTTTAATTTGAAGAATTCTTGTATATGGGTTGATGAAACCCCGTAGTTTATTCTTGGTGCTGCCGCACATGATGTAACCATTTTCAATGATCAATAAAGCTTGCCTTATGGTGTTCAAAAAAAAAAAAAAAAAAGGAATGAAAGAAAACCTAGCAGCCTCGGACACAGCAATGAATGGCCGCAGGATGATCCAGCAAATAACATGGGCCATTGGATTTCCTTCTCCCTCCCTCGCCGTCTCCATTCGTGATTTCCCCACCCCAAGTCCCAGCCACGCGCCGCAGGCGCGGCCCAGCCCTCGTCGCCGCCGCCGCCGCCGCGGCGGGCACGCCCGCTGCTTCGTCCTCCCCGTACGCCCGCAAGGAGAAACCTCGACACCCTCTGGTCTCGTACGGCAACGCCGCCGAGGATCCGTCCGTTCGGTCGATCTGTGATTGAAGCGCTTGCCAGGGAACACTGGCCAGATCGGGCACAAGCGGCCGATCCCCGGCCCGGCAAGGTCCGCCGGTGGATCCGGCTACCGGAGGAGTGCACGGAGGCGGTGGCCCTCTGGTAGTAGAGCTCCCTTCGTACCTCCGAGTCCGACAAGGACTCTTACCAATACTATATCATAAACCAATGCCAATCCTAATGTCATCTCTTTCACGCACAGAAGAAGATGGGCGGAAGGAGGAAGAAGATGGGCGGAAGGAGGAAGAAGAGCACACCAACGAGGCTTCCTCCCGACCTGATACAAGAGGTCTTCATGGAGATCCTGTCGTGGCTACCTGTCAAGGCTCTCATGCGATGCAGGTCCGTCTGCAAGGCCTGGCAAGCCATCATCTCCGACCCCATCTTCGTCAGAGCGCACCTCCGGCGTTCAGACACCAGGTGGTTGCAGGATCCATCCTTCATCATCAGCCCCCAGACCCTGGACTATGTCATCCCGGAGGAGGAAGGCCTGGAGCGCTGGCCAACCACCTTCTCCAACCACGTCCGCTTCTACCAATGGCAACAAGGTAGTAAGGCAGCGACCTTCATGCATGCCAAGGACTTTGGCGACCACTTCAACCAGCTGCACTACTTCGGTCACTGCGACGGCTTGGTGCTTGTTCCCACCGACACCAGCCTCCACGTCTTCAACCCGGCCACCAGGGACGCCATCACGCTGCCAAAAAGTGGCCGGAACAACATGCCGCAGCGAGGTGGACGGCGAGGATGCTATTGTGTCGGCCTCGGCCTCGATCCGTGCATCGGCAAGTACAAGGTAGTCCAGGGCTTCTACCGGTCCAAGGATCGCACAAGCATGGGGATGGAAGTGTGCACCATCTCAAATGATGATCACCATGGCATTTGGGGTTGAGGGACATCAAGAACGATCCTCCGTACCTTGCCGACAGATGCCAGACCGCCTTGAGCATCAACGGGTACTTGTTCTGGCGCATCGCTAAGCCTATTAATAAGCATGGTGAGCAGCAGCGGCGGCCTCCACGGGCTCTCCTCCACCTTAGCCTGGAAGACGAGGAGTTTGGCATCATCAAGCTGCCGGATTCGGATGCATTGGGCCCTTCTCAGGACTATACCTTCCTGCTGGACGTGTTGCACGGCCGGGAGCTGTGCCTGACAGCAGGTGCTACCAATGAGACACCGCTGACCATCTGGACATTACCGGTAGCTGACAAGGGCCTCGACTCGCCGTGGGAGCGCCGTTACTCCATCTCCGTCTCTGATATTTTCCAAACGATGGCTCTTCCACCTTCTAGCAGTGGACTCATCTTGCGGCATGGAGGAGAAACTATCTACCGCTACGACTTGGCAACTTGTAAGCTCACCACATTGTGTGAGATTGGCAGTATGAGGTTCCAGGGTCGCAGGGAGCGCAAGTGGAAGAACCTCTACACCTTTGATGTCAAGCCCTACACGGAGAGCCTCGTCCGGATCACCAACCGACGGCCATAGTGGTGTTGTTGAGGCACACCGTCAGAATAAGCAGCAGCGCCTGTGCTGTATGCATGTATCTTCTTTTCTGCATTTACCATTGATGATGATGAAGGTGCATACGGCTATTTGTATGCTGTAGTTCCAATTGAACCATATGCTTCTTTTTTAAGTAATGTGCTTGTTTTGGACGGCTATGTTTCTTTACCCTGTGCTGCTTGCTGTTGCCACTGACTTCTGTTCTTCCAAATCTGCTTGACAGCCCACTTGCTGGTAGCCTCACCACAAATATGGATGCTATGTAGTGTACTTCCCCTTGTGAGAAACCATCTGAGTCAACATTAGCTTTTCAACTTGAATTCCCACGGTTATTGTTCCAGATTTTGATCCTAAAGCTCAAGCACAAAAGCAAGTACATGAGCATTGCCATCGGCACGAGAAGCTGGGTTGCAAGGAAGGACTTGTAGACGATGGGAATTGGGAACAAAGCTGGGTTACAACTAAGGAAGCTGGGCAGCCCAGGCGGTACGGGGATTTGGGCTTGTGCGTCTCGTCGGCGTCTGAATATTATTATTTTTCTTTTTGGAAAAAGTCCACTTTTGGCAGAATCGGCGTCGTCTGAGTTGAGAGATCAGGCCGTGAGATGGGGTTGGGCTTTGAACCTGGGAACCCCATATTTATTTGGGCCACAAAATCCGGGGCTCTGGCAAAAGAGAGAGCGATGGGCCGCCGAATGCACAACAAGGGGTGTTCAGTTGGCGCTACAGAAACCAAAAAGTGCTACGGTTCCCGTCACATCAAATCTCTTAACGTATTTTTGGAGTATTAAATGTACGTAAATAAAAAAACTGATTGCACAGTTTGGTTGAAAAGTGCGAGATGAATGTTTTAAGTCTAGTTAGTCTATGGTTAGACAACAATTACCAAATATAAACGAAAAGTGCTACAAAAGAGCCCAACCCAAAAATATTTCACCAACTAAACACCGCCAAAAGATGTGTTGACTGTTCAGCCTGTATAATTTCGGACCTGTTTGGCTCTTATTTTTTAAATAGTGAATATATAATATGAATTTTGGATAAAAGATGAGGAGGTGTAGAAAGCTACCGAATACTCCCTTTGTCCCTTTAAAAATGTCGTTGGAAAACCATACCTCCTTCACAAACACGCTTCGATACTCCTAAAGGGATAGAGGGAGTATATAATCTGTAATACTAATTTTGGCTTTAATTTTGGATATATAATTTGTTTGGCTCTTATTTTGGATAATCAGATGGATTTTACTCTCATAGTGGTCATTGTATTTGTATAGTATTTTCTCCATTCCAAATTATAAGTAGTTTTGACTTTTTTGGCTCCAAGTTTGACCATTCGTCTTATTCAAAAAATTTGTGTAAATATAATCAAATTTAAGTCATTCTTTAAGAACTTCTATTAATAAAGAAAGCCACAACAAAAAAGTGATATTTTGCACAAATTTTTAAATAGGACGAGTGGTTAAACGTGTTGTCAAAAAAAAAAAAAAAGTCAAACGACTTACAATTTGGGATGGAGGGAGTAAATAACAAGTTTTAAGTGAATATTTTGATTCTATAATATTTTAAGTGAATATTGTGCACATTTAAATTTGAGTCAATTTCGTGAACGTGAAGTTTTAAGTGAATATTTTGATTCTATATATTAAATGTAACCCCACGTCAAAAAGTCGGACCCTAAAATTTAAAACTTCACGTTCATGAAATTGACTCAAATTTGTTGGAAATAATTCGCCATAACGAGCGCCTGCAGATTAGTGTGGCTAGATATACATGTGGATCCCACATACTTTATATTATTTGATCCATCCGTTTCTAGTAATAGATGATTAAGTGGGCTATCTAAAGCCTTTTTTTTTTTTTGACAAGCAGCTATCTAAAGCCTTATTCATACTAGTATATTGCCCGCTAACGCTACGGTGACATCTAGAAAAAAAAATAAACATAAAACTGAAATTGTAAATAAAACATGAAACTAAAATGGTAAACATCAATTATGCATCCAAAATGACACACATGCTGAAAACATGTTATATTCTACAAGTCACAGTTTATGTATAACACATACAACTTACTATTGATACAGAGGTTGTTATTCTAGCCGTCGCAATGCCTGACATTTTTTTAGGTTAGTTTACTCTTTCATTCCTACAGTTTCCACGGTGTTCAGTTGTACATATTTCATCTACAACTTATTTTTTTCTCTTTCACTTCAGCAAACTGCAGGCTGAGTTATGTGTACCTCATACCCTACATTTCCTTTTAGCTCAATTTCTTCAGGTTACCGTGTTGCTTCGTCATGGACCTAACAAGGACATGAAGAAATTTAATTGATTTGGTTTACTAAAACCTACCATTGTTGTATTTGCTAAAAATTGTTGGGGTAGTTTCTCTATTTAGCAGTGAAATTGGTAGCTGCAGCAGAAAGCCTGAATACAAATAATATAAGTAATCAAGCCATGATCTATATTCTTACCATTTTCTTTGATGCACAAAAATTCTGAAATTGATATAAGGCACCTGAAAGAAAAATACGAACTTGTGCACATCAGATGGCAAATAGAGCTGTGAAATCCCTTATCAAACAACTCTCGTTGTACCTGAAGCCACGTCGATAATTTGAATTCAAAACCTGAAGCCCGCACGTGCTGCTGCCTTCTTGATCATGCACAACGGAAAACAAGCAAGCAAGAAAGGCAAAGTTCATAACGTGCTTGTGCAGCCCACAGGATAGGTAGCAGTGCGTCCGGTGTTTGAATGAATTTGATGATCGTGATCTGACCAAGTACCTACAGGTGCGATTGCTACGGTGTATTCGGGCATCAGGTCTCAGCCAATGACAGTAGAGGAAGGCGATCGAAGTGGAGAGAGGTGATGCACGGCACGGAGGATGATCTGCCGATGAACGTGTAAGACCAGGTCGACTAAAAACAAATTCTACAAAAAAAAGCCATGGTTGCAAAGCAATACAATCGAGAGGGAGAGAGGGTACCTAGCACACCGAGGTAGTTGTGGGCTGAGAAGTCATCGGTCACCCTTGTGCGCCTAGATCCGGTGGGCAGAACACATGGAATTTGAGCCGCAAGACTCATCTGTCTCCGTGGAGCAACGGCAGTTGGACATGGAACGGTGGCCGAGATCTCGCTGCTCCGGATGGCGACCACCGTTGCCGCGGGGGCTCCGTGCCGCGATCCACGTGGTCCTCCTGCAGGCTGGTACACGCCCGCCGCTGTGGAGGGCTTCGGAGGAACGGAGGCACGTACGATGATGCAGAGTGTGGAGCCTTGCCGTCGGCGGGATCTCGGAGGAGACTATCGATCGGAGGAGATGGCGGCGGACAAGACGGGCGCGTAAGACCAGATCGACGAAACAAAAAAATTTTATTTTTATATTATCTCGGTAAAATCAGGATTCGAACCTACGCTGTTGAAAGGTGAGGGCGTGGGCGTCGGGTGTCACGGTGTAAGACCTGTGTGACAAACTTTCGATCTCAGCCTTTGGTTGCGAGATCCGACGGATGGTGGTGGTAGTTCTAAAAATAGAAACAAGCGTACCATTATAGTATAGATTGGCGTCGGCGGGATCTTGGAGGAGACTATCGATCGGAGGAGATGGCGGCGGACAAGACGGGCGCGAAGACCAGATCGACGAAACAAAAAATTCTATTTTTATATTATCTCGTAAAATCGATTCGAACCTGCGCTGTTGAAAGGTGAGGGCGTGGGCGTCGGGTGTCACGGTGTAAGACTTGTGTGACAAACTTTCGATCTCAGCCTTTGGTTGCGAGATCCGACGGATGGTGGTGGTAGTTCTAAAAATAGAAACAACTGCGCCATTATAGTATAGATAATCCACTTTCTATACCCATCTTTGACTATTTCTATTGGATAAAAATATTATCCATATATGACCATGTCCTACCAAAATGTGAGATGGATAAGGTTTTTTGACAAGGTTGGGTAAGGGTTTGAATTTTAGGGTATAGAGACAGGTAGGGGAGAGAAGTTGGGGATGGAGCGGTGTTCCGCCCACGCGGAGCCTGCTCGTGCCGCGGGAGCTTGCGTGGCCGCGGCACCCAGGGAGCCCGCCGCCCGGTCCCCCGTCTTCGCTGAGGTGTGCCCTCGTCCTGCTGAGGGGAAGAGAAGAGGTGAAGGAAGAGGAAGCTGACACGTGGGGCCCCGCTTGCTTGTGAGAGAGAGGAGGGGAAGAGAAAGAAGTGGAGGGCAACCTAGTCATTTGTCATTGTCGGGCCCACGGTCTCTAAACAGTAGAAATCTAACCGCTAGCGGATGGAATGACACGCACAAAAAGAGTTTGAGAAGTGGATGTTATATATAATAGACTGAACTTTTTAGAGGTATTGATGAGTAGACCATCTTTTATAATGACATCCATGAAAAATCATGCCGGTCTATCTCGGCACGCGTTGCCAGTTGCCGCCGCGCCCCAGCTGTTACTGTTAGCTCCCCTGTCGTCTTCTCCTCGATCGAGCACACGTCACTATACTCTTCATTTCACGTAGCCATCCAAGTTGATCCATCCATCGGACGCCCAGCTGGGCAGCTTTCTACAGCGCAATCAGCAGGTCCCAGAGCACATGACGAAAAAAACCTCCCGGAAACGAACGTGTGACGTGTCTGCTGTTCATTCTCATTTTGAGAAGACTATTTTTTAATGGATTCGTGTGACATGACGTTGGCTTTATTATGAGCGTCATTGTCCTCTCTCTGTCTCTCTTGCTGTTCGTCGGCGAGTTGTTATACTCCACTAACGGAATCAAATTAAGAATATATAATCACAAACAGCTGTGGGTGCAGCGATCGATGCCTTCCCATGGACGCCACAGAATGGTCAGTGTCCAGCGGATGCTTTGCCGCTGTTGTCGCGTTTGGCTCTGATCGCCGCTAGCTACCCGGTGTTGTGTGATCTTTTTGTTGTATTAGGTTCAGCTATTGGGGTTGTTAGTTGGAGGGGGTCCGCCCCATCCCTCCCTTTCGTTTTGCCGCTCTTTTTGTGTCGGGGATTTCGTGAGTAACCCGAGGGTTACTCGCGTATCCTCTTGTATCCGTTACCGCCCTTCTTTTGGCCTTTTCGCTTAATGAAATACGCGCCAACTTAGGTGGGCGTGGTCTCGAAAAAAAAAGAATGGTCAGTGTCAGGTTCCGGAAATCATATGTGTAATATGCAATGTCAAGCAGCAGAAAATGATGTCTTAACATGCAGAACAGCTTGGGGATATATCAAATAATAACAAGGCATGTTTGAACTCCGAGAAACATTGCTTCATTCTTCAGGCATCTGCAGGACAAACACCGGGAAAAAGAGGTTTCAACTCCCGAATCCTGAACCTTCTATATTGGTCATTATAGTTGTTGATCCGTGTCGTCCACAGAAACAGTCGTCTAACCTCGCCGACAATGTACATGTATCAACGAAGGGCTGCGGCGGTGTCTGTAAGCCATTGTTCTTGTGTTTCTGCCAACCTGTGCCTACTTTTCTTTTTATCATGAACACACAGTCAAACTCGGTAAAACTCGCTTTGTTTCTTGGAAAAAAAGCACCTGGGGACGCTAAGTTCTGGGATCTGCGCGTACGTCCACATCATCATCAAAATTACTAATATTCGTACTCCCCTGTGTTCCGAAAAACTTGCAATTCTCGCCTCCCGAGAAAAACAGTATTTTCAAACTGCCGGCAATTATTTATTAAAATATATAAAAATTTTATACTAAGTAATTAATATCATTGGAAAGATCTTTAAGTCTAGTTTTTTAACAAATTTATTTGGAGATATAAATATTGCATGTATTTTCTACAAACGTGGTCAAAGTTGAGTCAAGATGACGGACACGCTTCCCATAGTTGCAAATGAAATGGAACGGAGGGAGTATCTGCTGTCTTTTGACTGGATCTCTTCCTTTGCTTTAGTTTCAGGCGCGGTAGCGGACAAATAGAGCGGACAGATTTTCTACAGCACGGTAGACTTCCGATCAATGTCATCAGAGCGTCCAATGTTTCGATTGCCAATTGGAGGATATATAACTTGCTGTTGGTAAAAGTAGTAGCAATTCGTCGGATACATGCGTTGAAATTTCCAAGTCTGATCTGGCCATATCCATATGTTTTGCACCGAAAGACACAGTAACTATGACCTGAAACTGCTCTAGTCAATACGGAGATCGCCATCGGACGTGACACCCCTTCGCTATATATAAAAACTATATATATGACTTAGAGGAACCTATCTATCAGCATGTACTAATCATACAAGTTACAAAGGTTGAAATCAAATGTTTTACGCGGTCGAGCTGATCTACACTCCATTGCCATTTATTCGTCCAATTCTTTTGTGTGTGTCGAGTTGTGGCTGTTTGTTGACCAAGGCAAGAAGCGAGCATGGTGGAGCGAAGATACATAGATCAGCTGTTTTCTCTGGCACGTGCCACGACTGTATTTTGGAACTAGCGAATTGACTGTAAATCTTACCAAAATTGATAATTTAACATGAGTGCTATTGGGTCCATCTTGTTCCTCGATACATACTACCACCAACATAAAAAAAAGTTCACTTCTCGTTTTGTAAGAAGTCAGCGAATTTTAAATATTTTGGGGTGGAACATGTCCACATAAATTATTTCAGCATTTTGTAACGTTGTTTTTTCAATGATCGATAATATATGTCCGCCATCAGCGTGCTTTTTATCGTAATTTACCTTAAGATCCGTCAGCTAGTCTTTCAAGGTGCTCAGAGGGGTTGGATGTGTGTACGTGTGTGCAATGTGCTTTTGCATGGGTAAATGTGTGTACTCATGTGGCTGCATATATATGTAATATGGTTTCAAAAAGTTTGTAAAAAATAACATATCAATATTTATGTCTCCAAGTACATTTATTTACTAATGAAATTTACTAATGATGCTTATATGATACCATAAATATTTTAGTATTTTTTCATAGATTTAATAAACTTGAAATTAGTTGGTTTCTTGAAATCGAGAAGTGTACCTTTTTTGGACTGAGCGAGGGACAGATCGCGAAACATGGCTGCTATTGGATCCTGTTCCTGTATTACATGTGTGCGTTGGCACATGTCCATCTGTCAATCATGTTCCCAACTGTTTTCTAAAGATTTTTCAACAACTTTTTTTATTTGGCACCAAGCATGGACTTGCTTCCAATAAGAAATGTTGCAAAACTGTTGCGCTGTTCCCTGATTAACATCAACTACAGGATGACCACTATAATTTACTTGCTATTTTTATTCAGGTGTCATTGCAAAGTACATATATAGTACATTTTTTCAGAGAGGTTGGCTAGTGTACAGCATCATGGCTTCAGCAAGCTTCGTCTTATGTAACACTAAAGCATCATTTTGATAAAGAAAAAAACTTGAGAAAACGACAAACCATTTACAGTACCAAAAGGGCTAAAGGTCCCGTGGTCTTATTGTGAAAAAAGCAATGGCTGCCTGCATTGGGATCACATGTTTTTGCTGGTGGGATAAGTGGTGCAATCATTTCACTATTTTGGACTCCCGGACCAATTGTTCATCGATCTATACACATGTTAGATGTAGTGCCAAGTGGTGTAACCACACTATATACTCTGCAAAGAGAAAGTGACATTTGTGATGCATGTATCGAAAGCTTGAAGTTGACTCCACCTATCATCCTGGCACTTTCTAGATTTCCCTTCTCTAGCTTCCGTGCATCTTCTTCGTTCGAGTGAATGTATGATTTGGCCACTGTTTCCATCCGCCGTAAACTTCTATATATTTTAAGTTACAATGCCAAGCCTATCTTCGCCTTATCAAGTTAAATATATGCCTCCAAGATTTTGTTAGTGGAGTAGGTCTAATCAAGGTAGAAATTCAACAACTTTTGACTTCTACTTCACATTACTACTGTTTTTCTTCTCTCTCTGAATGCATTTCCAGAAATTTTGGTATATTGTACAGATGCCCTGTTCCTGACATATACGAATATACTCTCTCCGTTTTTCAAATGATAAGCACATTTTAATCATAAAAAAAGGCAAACAAAAATATTTTTTTCCTCTAATTTATCCCTTAATGTGTTGTTAAAAAAGAATAAATATCGCCTGAGAAGCATTTTCAGTACAGATTTATTGATGCAATAATTTATGACCTAACTTGTATATATTTATTATATAAATTCGATGCGTAAGCGAGTGTGTACACATGTTCACATGTCTGAAGAAAAGGTAGAGTTTTTTCGTGCCTTTTTGATCTGGTACTGCAATTGGGAACAATATAGTACTAACTAATACACATGAAAGGATACGTACAAACCTTTAGAAGCATATCATTGAGCTAATAGCGCAGCCAGCCAGCTATCTCCACTAGCATTAGAAATGGAATATAACCTGAACCTATGGCTATAGCTAATTTGAGCTATTGTGGAATATTGTAAAGTTAATCTTACCTATCCATATATCCTGTAGCCAAATTTGAATCTCAGATGTTGTTTAGACCAATAATTAGAGATGGTACCCGAGGCAAACTTTTTCTAGCAAGGACCATATTGCTGTTAGTGGTGCTTACACATTGCTTTTTCAGATTTTACTATTATCTAAATACAATAAAGCATGCATGCATATATAACTTTCTACCATGAAGGAATAAACAGCATGGTAGACCATGGAATCAAAGAGACGAAACATCAGCAGTTTGCTTAAACTTTCTACTATTATCCTTGTTGTTTTTGCATCTTTATAATTTAACAAATTATCTATTTCATTAATTACCATATTTGCTTAAACTTATCAGCCACAAAATATTATTTTTTTCTCTCACAGCAAAACAACATCAGCAATCTTATTATCGGTCGTTGAAACGATCAGCAGAACAACCATGTTTGCCAAGAGGACCTAAAAGTTATAAGATTAATCGGGAAAAAAAAGGAAACTTATTTATAATGATCTAACTATCTAGATTAAAACCAAAGAGTCCCATATCAAATACAATAATAAATAGTGAATTCAGAGTAATAAAATAAGGTACGATAGTAATTTGATTTCCATTACTGTTTAGTAAGAGGATTAGTGAACTGTTGACTCATCAGCTACTAAACTTTTACAAGACAAACTATATGCCCGAAGTAATTACTAGAGTAATTAGCACACAGTGGCATCAGTAATCTTTACGTCAGCAGTATGTCATATTCACGTTTGCCTGCGTTGAGTGATATGTTTTCTGCACATAAATTTCCTCTGCTAGATATGGAACTAATTCTTTATGTCCTGCAGTCATTTAAGAAAACTGCCTTTTGAAACCTTCAGTCAAAGGATAAATTCCATGTCCTACATTGTACTCGATCGTCTACTCAGGCAACTCCTTTGACTTGACTAGGATCGATGAAATGCGGAAGTGTTCACATCTTGTAAAAAAAAAACAATGAACAATGTTTACTACAACTGCAACATCTTGCCTCCTCTTTTTGGTGATTCCTTTCTTGAACTTGTGTTCTTGTTTTCGCTAACTCATCTTCAGTAGGGGGCTTTGGCCTCTCCTGTTTCCTTAAAAAACTGTTTACTGAACATTCATTCAAATTTTTTGATTTGTATACAGCGTATGATCATGATCATTAAGCTCCCCTTGCGGTGATGCTCATCAAACTGTCGGCGACGATAATTAGCAGTGTGTTCCACTCATCTAGCACAGCTCAAAAGGTTTGCTCGACAGTATAGTACACTGAACCCTAAGCGTAGACAACGGCAGGACACCTGCTTGTTCAATTGGCGACTGTTGATATAGTAGTATAGTTTAAGCATGAAAGGCACAGGTTGGAATAGAAAAATGGCGGCGCCAATATGCATTTTGTGGATCAGCACCCCCACATGTTCTTCGTTTACTTTTCCAGATCAAACAAAGGTGACGCAGAATCAATCAGGAGACAGCCAGATCTGTGCTTGGCATTGTTTAACTGTAAATCACACAAAAAGAAATCCTCCTTTGGTTTGTCCCGGTCTCTGCACACGTGTTTCAGACTTTTTTCCTCAAAGGCAACAGTTACCATTTCACCTCAGCTGGGACGAAGCGTGCGCTGGAGAAGGGACAGATTGTAGGACAGAAGCCGTACACGAGTTGATCATCATTGGAACACACACGAGTAGCAGACTAGATGAATTCAATCAACAAATTCGAAGAGGCCGATCGAGTCCATTTCTGTTGTGATGATCCTCACTACTGTACCTGAAAATCTCAATTCACAGCGTGCAAAAAAGGATCCTTTTCAGAATGGATAGCATAGGTTTCGATCCCCGATATGATATCTTGTCGATCGATTCGATCTTTATATACAAGAAGGCGAACAAGATAGATGCAATGGCATGTCGCGTTGCTTAATTTCTGCCTAGTTTCGTCGTGGAGGCTCTCTCCCCTTCTCTGTTAATTGGCTATGTCCCCTCCGATGCAAGATGTGCAGATGGAGAGGAAAAGAACGATGAATCAATTAGCCACGGAACTGAACATTCTCTTTCTCGCGCGCGTGCGCTCTAAATCTGCGGCAATTCCTGATGCACGTCGCCGTTCTCCATGAACACTCTGAGCCAGTAGTCCAGGTCGCCGTCGGCGTTAACCGACGACGCGCCCAGCGCGTCGGCAGGCTCCATGGGGACGTCGAAGCTCTCGAGCGGCATCGACAGCGTCTCCGACCAGAAGGTCTCGTCGAACTGGAACTCCTCGGCCTCCGAGGAGGAGGTGAAGCTCTCCTCCTTGGGGACCACGGCGGAGCTCCCGGTGTTGCCCTGCTCCTGCTCCGTCATGGACGACGACGACTCGGTCACCGACGACGAGGCCGCCGACCGTTCAGGCGACACCGGCGCGGTGGCGGCCGGGACCGGGACGACGGCGTCGTCGGCCTTCGTCGTCGTCTTCTTGGCAGCGCCCCCGCGCTTCGGCCTGTTCTTCTTGCCGGCGCCACCTGCCTGCGCCCCGTGCTGAGGCTCCGGCTTGTCGGTGGTGGTGTCAGGATCCAGCCGCTTCTTGAGGTGCGTGTGCCAGACGTTCTTGATCTCGTTGTCCGTCCGCCCGGGTAACCTGGCGGCGATCGCGGACCACCTATGTTTAACCAAACAATTCAGAGCTTGTCAGAAGGAATCGATTACAAACAACGATCTGCATGTTCATATGGCTGCTATGTACTCATATCCTAATCTCTACTGCAGTGCTGCGCGTGATTTGATTCCCCTTGCGGAATCACACGCACTTGTTTAACGCTATCGTACTAGCTCAGTTGTTTTTTTTTAACTGCACTGAGCTCTAGACGGCACGCAGGCAGCACGCAGCAGTGTCCCGTTCGTCGTGGACGACGAGGACGGACGGCCAAACTAGCTAGACTGGTAGAGGGAGGTGGAATCTCCGGCTGGCAGATCTCGCGCATCATCATCATCAGTGACGCAATTAACTAGTGACCAAGTGGCCTGCACACTTGGATTTTCTTTCTTCGTCGACCTCGAGGAGGGGCCCATGGCGATGATAATGTATTGTATGCCCCTGCCCTGGCCCACTGACAAGAGCTAGCGATCGAGAGGAAGACGAAGACGACCAAGAGTGATTTGCGTTTGAAGCAAAGCAAAACCCAATCATTGCTCCCCTCCCCTCCGATTTAGCAAAACAAAGGGATTAAACACCCGATCGAGAAGACAGCCGTACCTGTTGCCGAGCTGCTGGTGGAGGGTGATGATGGCGTCCTCTTCCTCCTTGCTGAAGTTGCCGCGCTTGATGTCCGGGCGCAGGTAGTTGATCCACCGGAGGCGGCAGCTCTTGCCGCAGCGGAGCAGCCCCGCCTGCTTGGGCAGCGCGCGCCAGTTGCTGTGGCCGAAGCTCTGGATGTGGGCCACCAGGATCTTGTCCCCCTCGGGCGTCCATGGCCCCTTCTTGAGCCCCATCTTCGCAGCACGGAGCCCTCCCCATTTGATTGATTAGATCTCCTCCCTCCTCTCACTGTCCTTGTGTTGTGCTCGAGGGAGCTGTGTGGGGAGTGCAGGCAAAGCTCTCGCAGAGAGCGAGGGAGGTGTGTGGAGTCGCTCAAGGGCCAAGACAAGGGTGGAGTCGCGAGGGTGCCCGGCTATTTATCTTGGACTTGGCCATGATGACATAGAGGGCTTGAGATGTTTTTTTTAGTGCGTAGTATAGCGCTTGAGAGTTGAAACAGGCACGTGCTTGAATGAAGCCCACGCAACTTCCGGGAAGTAGTAGTTCATGATCTGGGTGGGCAAGTGGGGCGGGCTGTAATTTTCTAGCGTTTGGGGTTTGTTTTTCCTCGTAACTTTTTAGCTCGCGAATTAGGACATGTTTGGTGTTTATGTTTTCAACCATTTTAGTTCACTTGTGTGGTCTGAAGTTTTTATGAATTTGGTTAAAGTTTAGACAATGCTTTAGACCTCTTGCATGTTTGGAGGCTCAAAAGCTAGTGTGGTCTAAAATTCCAGGAGGTGTTTAGTTCTCATTCTCCAACCCAAAAAGTGCTACAGTTTTTGTCACATCAAATCTTTTAACGTATGCATTTAGAATTAACTATGAATAAAAAAACTAATTACTCGGTTTGGCTGAAAAGTACGAGATGAGTCTTTTGAGCCTAATTAGTTTATGGTGGTACAATAATTACCAAATACAAACAAAAAGTGCTACAAAGACCGAACCCAAAATATTTCACCAACTAAACATGTGGCTAAACTTTACAGCATAGGCTCCAAATAAAGCCTTAACACGATTCGAAAGATGCTTAACGTTGTTGTGTTGTTTGGAGAGAGCCCTCCTATCTCGATTTCGACAATCCCCATCTAAAAAATATGGGATAAAACTTTTATACTTGCCAATGTAGAAACCATATTCATACTGTTTTTTCAAAACAATTCTCCTAAGTCACTTATCACCTCCCTCCAATGTTTTCTCGAAGTCAGGCCTGTACGTGTTTTGCTTCAAGGGAAAAAGGAGTTCGATACACCACTCCAAGCTGCATCGTTTAGAGCTGGTGATTTGTGTTTGTTTTCCGTGTTCTATGACAGCTCGCCAATAAATGCGTTTAGCCCACCTCCCTCCAATCATTCACCTATCACATTTCTTCATATCTTTGTCCCTTGTCTAAGAGCAAGTATAATAAGTGACATAAGCTGGTTGTTTGAGCTGGCAAGTTGCCACATCAGATTTATATGCTAAGATGAAAGAGAAAGAAGATAAATGATTTATTCTAGTTAACTGAACATTTAGCCTGAATAATGGTGCATATACGACAAGTAACCGACTATATTTACCGTGCATTTAGGATAATGTTACATACACGTACGTGTCACCAATTTAACTATGACACCAAGTGATCATGCACCTCTAAACGACAAATCAGCACATTAAATCAGAGTGACGACTGACGAGGAGGAGACGAGACGAGGTTCGTCAAGGTTGGAAGGAGACAATTAATGGAGTGACGGACCCTGCTTTTCCGTCGCTCCTGTCCACACACACGCACGCACACCGAATTAACGCAGTACCGAACGAAAGGTACGCGTACGTGCACGGCACCGCTTTCAAAAACGGAAACGGAGCCGCATGCAGAGGCCGGCCGGCAGCGTCCTGGCTTAACACCGGTGTCTCTCGGGCGGTTTAGCTAGCTAGCCGCCGGTGAATCCAAGGCACCATCATGTTGCCAATAGAAAATTGTCAAGGCGACGAGTTAAAGTGAAAGACGACGAGGCGAGGAAATAAACGGGCTAGAGCCGACACGCGCTCCGGCGGCGCGTGGAGCAAAAGTTCACCGCACCTGGCCGCCGATCGAGGAGGAGGTGTCGAAGGCAGCGTGCAGCGCGTGTTTATGTCACGCACGCAAGCGACTTGTACATCATCAGCAGATCAGAGCATCTTCTAGTTAGCTTGGACATACAAATGTCTTCGGGCCGGGATATATCTATATCAAACATTAATTATTCAAACCCCGTGATGGCGTGTGATGTCAGCGATCGATATATCGGGTTGGTGTTTTTGGCCACGCGCGCGCGTCACCATCGGGAACCCAAGTTTCAACCGTGGATACGGACTAGCAACAGTCGCTAATACACTACTGTAGATGTATAGCTACGTATTAGCCACCTGACCTGTCACTTGTCACGGTGGCTGCTTAGGGTTATGTCGTATATGTAAACGATTAATTTTACTTTACTTAGAGTCAAACTAAACGATTAACTTTATTATATAAGAAAGAGTAACGTCTATGATGCCAGATAAATATATTATGAATATTTTGATATACATTTAGTTATATTAAATTTGGTGTAATGAAATATTGATATTATTTTCTATAAATTAAGTTAAATTTAAAAGAATTTTATTTAGAACGACTCTAAAAGATCATTTAATTTGTGATTGAAGGAATATAACTATACTAGCCTGTTTGAGTTATGTGGTCTCAATTTGGTTTACCAAAGTTATGAATAAAACTTTAGACTACTTGTGTGGTCTAAAGTCCAAAATTTCATTCTAAATTCAGTAATAGGCCTGTCTTCCATAAAAAAATGTTTTGCCCGAAAGATGGCAAAAAGCTTTTACCGTACTTTTTATTAGACAAGGAAAAAATAAAAATATAGTGTCACGATGAACTTTGACATACATAATAAATTTTGGCATGTCATTTCTCTTATAGGATGTCGGCAATTGCCGCAATTGCTAAGACCACTTTGAAGTTTGAATACATATCTGTTGATGCATGTTTATGCCCATAATTTGCACATAATTTGACTAATATATAGTGGTCAGCTTTTATTATTGGAGTCTTAATATGAACTGAAATGTTCTAATTTAGGTCATGTTTGGTTCCCTCAAGACTAGGGACTAGAGACTAAATTTTAGTCTCACTTAGTCTCAAAATTACAAAATGTAGTCTATTATTCTCTCTCAAGATGAGCTAATTGGCACTAATGGTCACATCTAATCCCTAATTTCTGGTCCTAAGAATCAAAATCCTACGAGAGGGGCAAGGTTCGAATCTGATTCTACGGTTTATGTGCTTGTCGTTATCCGGAAAAAGAGAAGAACCGACAATGGAGAACAACTATACAGAAAACGTCGTTTATTGTGAACAATGGAAAACTTCACCACTGGTCGTGTTCCCAATACTTTACTACTAGTAAACAAAACTCAAAAAAAAAAAAAAGAAATCCAAGTAGACTGGTCGTTGTGCAGTTTTAGATTGACCAGAACCAAACTATAGTGTAGCCCCGGGGTCAAACGGTCAACGATTATTCACAGGCGGGGCCCACGCCTGCCGGAAGCGCCGCTATAGTTGGCCACAGCAGGAGTGCTGATTCGGAGCCGTCGGTACGGTGGCTTCCTAGCAAGTCATATAGGGTCGTCGACTTGTGAATCATATTCGTGCGTGAGTGTGACCATGTCGCCGGTGGTATGAATTCGTGCGTCCACATCAGAGCTGACGTCGCTTCACAACAGGACACGCTGTACTATGGAGAATAGAACAGTCTCCGGCGGCAAACAGAGATGACGACGGGCCTAGCTTTCGTCCCTCCCATAAAGATGTTGTTTTGTGCTATCGATCTTTTTTTGTTTTGTTTTGTTTTTTGTGCTATCGATCTTGACAACGATGAAAGAGTGTTAGTGCACTCCGTTCAAGAAATGGCATTCTAATTTTATTCTAAGTTAAATTTAAGTTTTGGTTAAATTTATAGATAGAGATTAGTACTAACTACTTATAAGAGAAAGAGTTGTAAAATATACTTCCTCTGTTCTAAATTGTAATACATTTTAGCTTTTCTAGATTCAGTTCTTTTTACTACGTATCTAGACATACTAGTGTATAACTAGGTGTATAGTAAAATTTATATATCTAGAAAAGGTAAAGTAAACTAAAATTTGGAATAAAGGGTGTAACGGATAGCCATTTGACGGGCACACACGCTGCACACAAAAAGCACGCCGCATGAGGTCCGCAAGTATGAAAGTCAATGTCAATCAAGTTCTAAAAAACCCCCATCGAATAAAATAGTTTGGTTTTTTTATAGATATATAAATACTATAGTAAAATTGTTGTTTTTAGGATCGACTGAGGAAATATTATATTCCAAAAAAATGCTAGAAAATCAGACGAATCGTAGTAGCTCTCCATAGTCAACATAAATGTACAACGCACACACACATGTGTACTCGCTCGTGCGACGACCACGAGAAAAAAAGTCACAAAGCTAGCTGCAAGTGCATGCACGAGGAATAAATTGGTCACGCAGGGGGCCGCGTAGCTTTCAGGACGTCGGCATCGCCGTACGTCGTCGATCACCTCGATCCTCCCCCCAGCCGGCCTCCTCATATCCCAATCTCCGAGTTCACAAATCAACTCGTTGTCAACCAGCACTTCACCGGATATGATATCGCTTTGATTGATAAAAAAATATACTGTATTAATCACGTATACCTCCACTAGTAGGCCGCTAAACGTTTTTTTTTCTTCTAATGTTGATTGATTAAGAGAGAGAGGGAGTAATATAAGACAACATTTTGTAGACACGCAAAGGAAGATAAACAGGAGTTTTGTACTTCTTTTATTTTTTTATTTCTGTTTGTAAAAAGGGTCGATTTGTAATGCACTGTTATGATCCGGGATGAATCACAACGATAGCGGAGATTTAGGGTAGAACAGCGAGAAGAAATTGGGGAAAAGTTTGGAAGAACAGGGCGGGATTGAGAGAAATTGGGGATTTTAGTTTCAGAGTTCTGTCAATCGATAACTCGTTCCGTGGAACGTTACAAGGCTTATAGCCTGACCGGCGCCACGCCACGACTCAACTCCGACCCTTAACAGACTAAACTTGATATCAAGTCCACAATACGCCCACGGCCCAAGACTAGCTACTACACACACCACCCAGCCACTTAGCCACCTTGGCGTGCGGACGATCCACGCGACGGGCGACGTCTCCCCTTGCGAAGTCCCGACATTGCTTCCCCTTTAAACCCGCTTGACCCCAAGCGGGACCTGGATGGATAGCGCCGGTACAAATCATGAGGCTCCTCCCATGTCCTCAGGCTTGCCGGCAAAGAACTCCACGACACCTGCACTTGAGCAATGACAGAAGAACCTTTCTGAATCATACGCGTACCATGAAACTCAATAGGATGAACTGCTGCTTCCGGGTCTGTTGGAAAATCTTGAAGATCCTCTTCCACAGAGACTGTAGGCGGAATGCATTTCTTCAGCAGGGAGACATGCACCACATCATGAATACGCGCACCATCTGGTAATGCCAACTTATATGCCACATCCCCGATCTTCTGCAGAATAGTGTAAGGGCCATAGTACTTGTACCTGAGCTTGTGATTAGAACGTGGAGCAATAGATGACTGCACATACGGCTGCAGCTTGAGATAGACACTCGTCTCCAACCTCGAACTCCCTCTCACCGCGATTCTTATCCGCGTTGATACTTCATAACGTTGTCGCGTGCCCGATGGAGATGATGTCTGATACAGTCATTGAGCAGATTACGTTCTGTCATCCACTGCTCAAGGTCTGGAGAGTGAAATGCGGAGGCATCAATGATTCCAAAATGCTTAGGAGCATATCCATAGAGTACCTCAAAAGGTGTTCGACCCAGTGCTGAATGATAATTTGTATTATACCAAAACTCAGCCACCAAGAGCCACTTGTTCCACTGCCGAGGACATGCATGAATAGCACATCTGAGAAAAGTTTCCAAACACTGATTCAGCCTCTCAGTTTGACCATCTGTTTCTGGATGATAAGAGGAACTCATCAGTAATTGTGTATCAGACAATTTGAACAATTCTTTCCACACCTTACTTGCAAAGATCCTATCCCTGTCAGAGACAATTTTGGCTGGCAATCCATGCAATTTGTAGATAGAATCCAGATATGCTTGAGCTACTTCCAGGACTGTGTGTATGGATGGGTGAGGGGAACAAAATGTGCATATTTAGTAAACTTATCAATCACCACCATAATGGAGTCAAATTTGTTAGACTTAGGCAGTCCCTCGATGAAATCCATACATACTACCTGCCAGGCCTGATCAGGTACTGGTAATGGCTGGAGTAGGCCAGGTAACTTGACATGGTCCACCTTGGCCTGTTGACACACTTGGCACTCCTGAATGAACTTATGGATGTCAGCTTTCATACCTAGCCACGAAAATAGATTCCTGATACGATAGTATGTAGCCTGAAAACCAGATGACCACCCGCTGCGAAGTATGAACAGCTTGTAGCACATGTTGCTGGGCCAGAGAATTAGTACCCAACCATATCTTGACATGATGCCTGATTAGACCATCCTGCACACAGAAATCCTTGGGTGGTGCTTGCAAGATTTGTTGTGCCAAGTCATCTTCTCGCATATCCCAATTTAAATTTCCGCCGGGTAGGATTACACATAGAAACCTGCAGCCCCACGTAATCGTAGGGAGGAATTCGGACAAGGCATCGGCGACAAGATTGTGAATACCCCTGTTTGAACACAATTTTGAACTTCAAATCCACTAACTTCAACATTGCTTTCAACTGGATTTTAGAGGTTGCTCTTTGCTCGGTGAGGTACAAACAAACTTCTATGATCAGTCCCCGATCGAAACTCCCCCCATGTTGCAAGTACTGCCTCCATTTGTCAATAGCTAGAATGATAGCCAGACACTCCTTTTCATAGGTTGATAGGGCTTGCTTACTTCTACACATTGACTTACTCAAATAAGCAACAGGGTGGTTATCTTGTAACAGGACAGCCCCAAATCCAATATCACTAGCATCAATCTCTAGGACAAATGTCTTGGAGAAATCAGGAATGGCTAAAACAGGTGCATGACTCAAAGCCCACTTTAACTGGTCAAATGCAGTCTGAGTCACAGAAGTTCAAACATAGACCTTACCCTTCTTAAGCAACTCAGTTAAGGGTTTAGCCAACATACCATAGTCTTTAATGAACTTTCGATAATAACCAGTTAACCCCAAAAAACCTCTTAGTTCCTTCACATTCTTTGGAAGAGGCCAGTTCTGAACCGCCAAGACCTTGGTCTTCGTTGCCACTCCCCGCTCCAGAGATTGAATGCCCCAAATACTCAACCTGTTCCTGAGCAAAATCACATTTGGAGAGTTTGACAAAAAACTGATGCTTCTTAAGGATTTGAAATACTTGCTGTAATAAAGCCAGATGCTCTTCCCAAGTCTTGGAGTAAATCAAAATGTCATCCATAAACACCAAGACACCCCTTCTCAACAAGTCAGCAAAAATAACATTCATGATATGCTGAAAAGTAGCTGGAGCATTTGTGAGCCCAAAAGGCATCACCAAAAACTCATATAGACCTCCATGAGTTTTAAATGCGTTTTATGAGTATCCTCAGGTTGAATGCAAATTTGGTGATATCCTGCTCTCAGATCAAGTTTTGAAAACCACTTGGCCCCTGATAGTTCATCAATCAGTTCATCCACCAATGGCATTGGGTGCTTGTTCTTAATTGTCTGAGCATTCAAGTGTCTGTAGTCAACACAAAATCGCCAGCTACCATCTTTCTTCTTCACCAACAGCACTGGACTTGCAAAAGAACTGACACTTGGCTTGATAATGCCTTGCTGCAACATGTCTTTAACCTGCTTCTCAATCTCATCCTTCTGAGCAGGAGAGTATTTGTAGGGTCTGATATTGACAGGAATAGAACCAGGCATAAGCTTGATCTGGTGATCCAAAGATCTGGAAGGTGGTAACTAACTGGGTTCTTGAAACAACTCAGAATAGTTATGCAACAGTTCCTGTAAGTCAGATGGCATATCAGCAGTATCCCTAGCACATACATTCCCGTGATTTTGTCCAATCTTCGGTGGAATCGGACTCACCAACACACAGCATTGGTAGTTGTGATGTTGTAAAATGCTCATCATAGATGATGCAGATATTGGTTTGCACTGACTAGCTGCAGCTGACTGTCCACGCAAGGTAATTCTCTGTCCATTATAAGTGACCTTCAGGATCTTCTTAGCCCAATGAATCCACATAGGACTGAATGATTCTAGCCAATCTTGGCCCAAAATCATATCATAGCATTTCAATGGCAGAACCCCTGCAGTAGAGATGAAGGAATGACCCTGAACATGCCAATTAAGATTCTGCACTTGTTGAGCACAGATCATAGGACTACCATCAGCTGCCACAAACTTGGTGGGATCACAACTGACCAAGGGAGTCTGTAACCTGTCTGCCAACTCTTGACTGATAAAGGTCCCCACACTACCAGAGTCTATCAGAATCAAGACCTCTAACTTGCCCACCCTGCCACACAGTTTCAATGTTTTTCTGACAGTAGGAATGGCCTTAGGATCCTGATCAACTGCCATAACCACTTCCTGCTCAACTGGGGTTGAGTCATTTTCTGTAGTTTCCTCCTCTGGCTCCAACACATCCCATAGTTCTTCAATGACATGCAAAGGAACTTGCTGGGGACATTTATGACCTCTCTCCCATTTGTTGCCACAACGAAAGCATAACCCATTCTGCTTTCTGAATTCTTTCAATGCAGTCCACTTAGCTTCAGGCTCAGATGGGTGTGCTAGTTGCTTGAGCTTATCCCCTTCCAACAGTTTCTTCTCAAGAAATGGTTTGCTTGACTGTTTGTACTGGTCCTTGCCCCAGTGCTTAGGCTTGATTTTAGCCAACTCACTCTCCTGAAGTAAAGCCATTGCACTTGCTGTATCGATAGAGGTAGGCTAATGAAGCACAATAAGCACACGAATTTCTTCCTTCAAGCCAGCTAAAAACCGAGTCACAAAATAAACCTCATCATAGTTTGGGTTGTACAACAGCAAACTATGCGCAGCTTGCTCAAACTCCAGAATATATGCCTCCACCGTTGTACTCGCTTGATACCTTCAAACGGGCCGCAGAACTGGGAGGATACCGATGCTTATCAAATCGATCCAAAGACTAACTTACGAGCATATCCCAGCCCCCAATCCGCCTCGGCATTCCCCGAGTGTGTGCAACCGTGTCTTAGCCACCCCCCACGGTTCAACGCTGCAAATCGCGGTCCTCAACGTGATGCGCCAACCGCGATATACCTCAAAATACATCACACAATCATCAAGCCATAAGCGCCGATTCTCGACCATCGAACTTAGGGAACTCCGGTTTAGGAAATGGTGGAGGACGGTTACTGACCGAGAAGCGGTGTCGCCATACGCACCCGATGAAACGTCGCCGCGCCGAAGTTCCTTGGAACTCGCCGCAGTTGCTCGCCATGCCCATTGGTCGCCCCGTCGCCGCCGATGGTGATTCCGACGATGACGCAGCGCTGTGTTGAGGTCGAGCCGTCCGGGGTAACGGCCGTTCGACAAATGATGGGGAGCGACCGGCTGCGCCCCACCGCCGCCAATAGGAGCTCCGTCGCCGAAGGCATGCGGCGCCGATGCCGACGCCGACGCCGACGCCCACACGAGGAAGCCCACCAAGGACTCCCGGTCCCGGATGAGGACCGGCCGACATGGGTCGATGGAGTCGATCCGCCTTTGCGAGATAGTCGAACGGGGACGCAAAGATCCTTCATCGTCGTCTCGGCGAAGCCCGCCTTCTCACGCGAAATCCTCGCGGTGTATCAGACGTTTGTTTGGCGCCGAGATAGAATTCACTCATCATCGGCGCTTGTTTGACCAAAGACCTCCAGGCCGGTGACCGACTTGGCCATCTTCGCCAAATCCTCGAACCGCTTCATCGTGGAACCGAGCTTGGTGTTGAGATCATCCATGGTCGCCGCCATCCCTCCCGGAACTTGGTCAACTTGCTCTTCGACGCCGATTGGGATGTTGGGTGGATTTAATGCAACCAAACTCAAGCAAATGATTTAGCCGGCGAGCCCAGCTTGATGATTACGAGCCATATATCCCAATCCAATCGAACTCGATAGGGCGGAACGATTAGGCCGAGAATCACGGGGAGCATGATACCACTTGTTATGATCGGGATGAATCACAACGATAGCGGAGATTTAGGGTAGAACAGCCAGAAGAAATTGGGGAAAAGTTTGGAAGAGCAGGGCGGGATTGAGAGAAATTGGGGATTTCGGTTTTGGAGTTACGTTAATCGATAACTCGTTCCGTGGAACGTTACAAGGCTTATAGCCTGACCGGGCGCCACGCCACGACTCAACTCCGACCCTTAACAGACTAAACTTGATATCAAGTCCACAATACGGCCCACGGCCCAAGACTAGCTACTACACACACCACCCGACCACTTAACCACCTTGGCGTGCGGGACGATCCACAAGACGGCGGCGTCTCCCTTATGAAGTCCCGACATGCACTAAGATTAATACATGTTCCTTCTAAAAAAACACACACACACAGCCATGTCGATCGAAGCACTCTATCCCGATCAAACGTATCGGCAAAGATATACATCGCACGTCCACATGTCGCCCTCTCTATCCACACGCGCGACGCGCTAGCTATACGCGGGCCGGGCCGGGCGCCAAAATTTCAACGCAAGACGATCGATCCACGGTTGTAGGGACATATAAGGGCAATCACAATGCTAGAAACTATCATGGTTTCTATAGTCTTGGACATTGTGTTAAGAAACTATCTTCCACAATGCATTTTTCTACCATAATATCACCTGATCCACTTGTCACTCTCACATATTGTCTTGGTTTACGTGAAGACTTGGTTTCTTAGTTAAACTTGGTTTCTTGTGTTTTTCCTCTCTCTCATCAATAAATACAGCCACATCAGCAAAAAGTGATAAATAAAGGGGTAATAAATGAGGATAGAAACTACCATAGAGTCCGCATTGTGAGTGCTCTAATAAAACACTTGGTAAATTAATAAGTTTTTCACCTTTCCTATGTCTTTGATAAAAGCAATTTGTCTAACTCCATCTTCGACGTGTGCTCTATTCGATATGTGTCAAGATATGTGCGCCATTTTGTGGTAAAATTGTTCAAATCAGATCTTGTATTTTGTGCTAGAACACCACCCTCTTTTATCCTTGTTTTTCTATAGAAAAAGTATTTATTATGTCTTGTTTGTTGTGGTAAAATTGTACAAATTTGTATCTTGTCTTTGTGCTAGCACATCACCCTCTTTTGTCCTTATTTTTCATAGAAAAATATTAATTGTTTCTTGTGCTTTGTGGTAAAATTGTTCAACCTGTCTCGCTAGCTAACACTTTGACAGATCACGGGTCTAATACGTTGCAAGAAAAGTTGGTTATTTTTCTTGTGAAAGAGATATAGCAACTCCCGAAAGTGACTAAAAATTATTACGTGTATATCGTTTTCAAAGTCTCGTTTGAGGTAATTTCCTCCCTCTCTTCTTTTTTCGACCGGTCTTTTACTTGTTTTTCATTAAGAATGGCCAAAAGAAAGGAGAAATGGGGATTTTGCCCTCTTCGAGTGGTGTTCGTTGGAATGCCCTTATGAAAGTGGGCTTCGCTGATTTGCCTTATCTAGTGAGCCATACACGCTAAAATGCCTTGGCTCCCAAATTTAATTTTTTCCATGTTTTGCCTCCGAACGTCTCTCTTCCTAACAATGTACTCCAACCGAATCGGATCGATCCGCCACCGCCACTGGACACGCTCTTTCCTCCGCCGTCTTTTTTTTTTTTTTGAAAGATCTAGGAACAGGGGTGTTCGGCTTTGTATTAATAAGGACAAGTGGATTGGCCCGGTTTATTAGAAAACCGGGCCTAAAAACCAAACTCACGCCAATACAACAGAGAGAAACAACAACCCTCAAAAAAAGAAAGAATGGAGCTCCCGAGAGGCCAAGGAGGTCGCCGTTGCCAAAGACAAGCGTAACGCAAGCGCCAGCTTCGACTTCCGACTATCGATTCTCGCCACTACCTAGCCGAGTCCGATTCCACAAAGCGACACCTTTAGAAAGGTTACGACGCTCAAACGCCGCCGCCTAGTCCAAGACGCACCGGTCTTCACCCGTGGAAAATACAAGGGACGCCGACTTCAACGGGAAAAACGGTGCCGCGCAGCGCCACCGTCGCCAAGATTTCGCCCCAGATTGTCCCAAAGATAGACGCCTGCCCGAATCCAAATCCATCCAAGTCACCACCGCCGTTGTTGCCGTTCTCATGCGTAAACCTCGCTTGATGGGCGCCGACGCGTCGGGCTGCACACCGCTAACGCAAAGTTGCGTCAGTCACCCGCCGGCAAGACGCCGTGCGAAAAGCCGCCAAAGAATTGCTCCGCCAAGACGTGCGCCCACCTGCCGCGCCCACGCCTAATGTCTTCATCTTGACCACCATCAGCAGCCATGGCCGCCACCGCAGCCGAGGCCAACGGGAAGGGACGGTAGAGAAGAAGAGCTGCCCCCAACACCTGCACAAGGCCCGGTGCCAAAGCACGCCACCGCCGTCATCGCACTCCACCGCCACTACCGCACTTAAGGTCGATCGAGTCGTTGAGCACCGGGGATCCGTCACCAAGATGCCGGATCCGGGCGTGCTATCAAGAAGAGGACCAAGATGCGCGGGGAAGAGGAACCCGTCGCCATCCCCGGCGCAGGGCGCCGCCCCTAGCCCAAGGAACCCCGCATCCGTGAGGCCAAAGGACCGGAGGCCCTGCCCGCAGCCGTCCCCATCGAGCCCACCCGAGAGATCGGGACCTCCGGCGCCTCTCCCCCGACACGAGCCACACGGATCTCGCCGCTGGGCCTAGGGGAGCTTTTGGCGCGACGATGGGGGGGAAGGGGGCGATGTAGAGGATGAAGGGAGCTCCGCCTGCCGCCGTCCATATCGCCGCGTGCCGGCCGGCACCGCCGCGGACTTCGGCCGGCGACCTCGCGAGCCCCACGAGGGTCAGCGGCGCGGCGCCCGGCCGGCCCGAACCGCGCCACCACACCACCGTTCGCGAGGTAAGGGGGCTGCCGCCACCATCCCGGCCGGCCCGGGCGGGCGCGATGAGAGTGTGGCGGGGGGGAGGCCGCGCGTGGCGGCTAGGGTTTGAGACCCGCGCCCGCGTGGAGACGACGCTGGTCCGGTTTTAGCAGCCCTCGTGCTACCGTTTTTTCCTCCGTCGCCCGTCGCCACCTCCGGTCCAGTCCAGCCATGCCCCCGCCACCCTCATATTATTCCCACACGTTACGACTCCGTATCACGTGTCTATGACTAGACTTTTGGTCGTGCTTATATAAGTTTAGTACGTGTCTAATAGCAGTAGTATAGAGTTGTGAAGCTTGCTGAAATTTATGCCGAAGATTTTGATATTGGTGAACTTCTTTGTATTGCCAAATCATCTTACACGGTTTGTCAACCGTGCTAGAAGAACTCGGACTTTCTTGGTTGCAATGACCTTGGAAAAGTTGCTTTGAAATTATGGTCAAGACTAATATGCACACAACTTATAAATTGATTTATCGTCTCATTGAGCTAATCTTGATACTACCAGTGGCAACAGCTTCAGTTGAGAGGATATTTTCAGCCTTAAACATTATAAAGACAGATTTACGTAACAAAATGGATGATGAATGGCTAAATGCTGTGATGATATGCTATACTGAGAAGGAGATATTTAGAAAGATTGATAATGAGAAGATCAAAAAGCGGTTTCAATCTATGAAAGACCGTCGTATGCAATTGCCTAAAAAAAAAGTACTTGGTAAGCTGTATTCTCTTCTAAATTCATTATTTGGAGGTCCATATATGTTTGACTAATCAATTATGTCTATTTGTGTAGGTTGCTACTCAGAGGAATAATGTGAGGGCAACGCCACGCCGTTTTTATTAGTTTCACAATTGGACTTTTTCGGTATGAATGAACTGCATCTTTTTTTCATGATGTATTTTGTCAATCTCGTTGTCAGTCAACCTTTTCAATACAACATTGATTTAAGCTATGACATATTTGTCTATTGTGAGGAGTCATGCTAGTGTTAAGTGGCCTTAGACTTTTGTTCAGCCCGACCTAAATTTTTTTTCCCGGCTTCGTCCCTGAGTATATGATTCATTCTAAAACGAAACAGCCCAACCTGACCGTGTGATATACTGTATTTTTACGCACGAATACATTTGCTCATCTATCTAGTCTAGTAATATATACAGTATACACTCCTTCGTAGAGTACCGGCTGCTTAACCATGCATATAACCTTGGTCTACATATCTGTATAGTATAAAGATCGTTGAATGCGAGCATAGCACAGCGAAAAAACGTGGGTTCACACGAGCTGAGAGCAATACTTCGTCGTGCCCTTTTCATTTGGCGCAAAGTATAGTAAGTAGGCCGAGTACCGTACGTGTGCAGCAGCCTGAGCTTACTAGTGAAGGTTGGTTAGTGCAACTAGATAGTAGTGTTTCCTTTAATTGGCTCCGTGTCATAAGTCATCTCGTTTATGTTCGTCGATTCATTCAAAGAAGGATCACTGGTTAGACCTTCGACACGTGCAGACCAACATATCATCCACTAACAACTTTTTTTAAAAATATATAAAAATCCAGTGTTTATGCATTCTTTTTCTTGAGTCATTATGATTGGCACGTTTCTGTCACTAATCTTCATCTACAATAGAGCAACAACGTACAATATGTTTAAAGTTAGATTCTCGTACACAGAGGCACAGACACGGCATAGATCCCATATACACATAACGGTTTCTTAGGGAACCTATAGTGGTACATCGAACCATGAAATTAAATAGAACAAGAGTTTCACAGTTCCACCGTATACACCATTCCGTGGAGTCTACTGAGTGATTAAAAACAAATCTGTCTCTCCATAGCAGTGGAAGAGTTCGTACTCGTCTTTTCATCCTCTCTCTTCCCACGTTTGTACTGGATTTGTTATTTTAATGCCCTCGGTTCGCATCACCTATGGAGTCCGAATTTTTATATGACACCCACGGTTCAAATGCTCTAGTGTTCTTGGTTCGTTTGGATGTACCCACGTTTCGATCGATTTGGAACAACACTAGAGCTGCTCTTATATGTACGGAGTACCACTCTCGGGTTGGGTCAGAGGCTCAGAGCCCGTTTCGACCGACCCCCAGAGCGCTTTGCGAGTTGCGACGTCTCCTCGCCTCATCGCCATATGCGCTCGTCGTCATCATCACACATCACCCGGCCGGCGTTTACTCACTCTCCTTTCTGTCCTCGCTCGTCGTCGCCGGTCCGGTCCGGTCCAAAATGCAGATGTGAAAAGGGAGCCGGGGCGCTGGATCCGCCGTGCCTTTCCGGCATTTTGGAAAACGGATCGAATCGATGAGATTTCGCCATTTCGGTGGCGTCCGTCCGTCGTTTGTGCCGTGCTTGCATGGACTGCCGAGACGAGGTAAATAAAGCTACGAGCTAAGCGAAGAAATTTAAACAAGGCAGGGATATAAAGTAACACGGACGTTAGTGACGAGAGAGCGAGAGAGGAGTATGTATTTCCCCACGCGGGGATATATGCCTGCGCCGCTGTTAGCTGCCAGATGACGGCCTATTTTTTTTACAATAGAAATGGATATATTGCAGGCTGCACATTGACCGCAGTTGCATTGGGTTCATGTATCCACGTCCGGCAATCGGCAACAGATAGGATAAAGAAACCTGCAGTATTTGCGTCCTGATTTCCCCTGTATATTTCTCTCCATGTACAGTGAACACGCACCGCGGGGGGGCGTGTGCTTCTGTGCATGGACCTCACGTTGCATTTTTTTTTTTTTTTGGCGACACATAACCTTTTCCTTTTTATTAATAATCTCTATATATACAACAACTGCATCTGCACGCGGTCTACTTTTCACTTCGATGCACATATATGTGCAACTAATCATGTGCATTGGGCCAGCCGGACCGGGCCGGGCCAGGCACGCCTTGGTAGGGTGCGGGCCGTCGGCCCACGGCCATCGGGCCAGCCTGACCGGGTCCTCCGTGCCGAGGGTCGGCCCGGGCTCGGCACATGGGCGATTTTCGCGTGTCAGGCCGGCCCAGAAAGCCTCGGAGGCCCAAAGCCACAACAGGCGACCCAAGGCCCATAGTGAGAGATGGGGAAAGGAGATGTTGCTGCCCAAAACCGTGGTGGTCGGATCCGTGAAGGGCGATGCTGTTGACGTGCTCTCACGACTACCGCCGGCCGCTGAGGGCGGGCGGGATGGAGTGGAAGCGGCGAAGCGCCGGCCTGGACCTGGTGGACGCGGCCGCCCGGACGTGGTGCGCCGACGCGCAGCCTGGACTGGCGACGACGACAACCAGAGTTCCCGGCGGCGGCGGCGGCGGGGGGCGGCCAAGAACTCCGGATGACGCGACGCCCGACCGAGAACCCGCTATTCACGAGGACGAAAGTGAGGGGGTGACGGGAAGCAGCGAGGCTGGGGAGGAGGGGGATTGGGAAAACGTAAAAGGGAAGTTAGGTCTGTGTTATGCCTTGTGGGCTCCTAGCAAGCCATAGGCCAAGATAAAGAATCACCGGGCGCCCATTGTAAACCGGGCCGTGCGGGCTGACCCTCGTGCCTTGGGGTCGGCCTGTGCACGCCCACGCCAGCACCGGGCCGCCCGGCACCCTACTTTTGGGCCGGGTCGGGCTTGGGCCGGGCTGAAAAACAGTTCCGTGCTGGGCCACCGTGTCGTGCTTTTTGCTCAAGATTATGTGCAAATCATGCATGTAGCCTTGGGTATTTGCCTTTTTCCCGTAAAGGCCCCCCTTTTTAGTAGAAGTATGTGTACTAAAAGATTCCGAAATGCCTCGTGGACATCCGGCGGAGAAGAAAAGGGGTAAGAGCACTCCCCTTGACGAGCAAAGCAGCGACCGACACAGATTTCATGAATTTTGGTGTTATATGATTTCATTCATCTTATTATTATTAGTATACTAAGGTAGCGTGTCGCTACGGGATAGCTAAACTTTTATTATAAAAACATGCCCGATCACACGATAAGATAACGATATAGTGAAATTAACTACTGATGTTAAATTATGTGTTAAGGGTGAGGGTGTGTGCGTGTGTAATCTAAAAAACATAATACCGATGTTAAATTGATATTTAATAAAAAAAAAGAGTTCATGAAATTAACAAAGTCACGGAGAGCGTGGCGTCGCAAGCTCACAAACTCTACTTTGTATAGACCTTTCTGTGATGCAGTGTCTAGGTTTTTGCGTGTTATGCCTTGTGTTATGCACCCAACAAGAACCACTTACAAATTTCACTAAAACCTAGACTAGACGGTTTAGATAAGATGGTTGGATTGTGATTTTTTTAGACCCGAAGAATCCGAAGGGGAAGGATTCAGATGGGACTTACATCGAGGAGGCGATCAGGTGCATGGTACCCATTCGCTCCAACTTACCAGACATAATAAACAGCTGATTTATGAGTCATAGAAACGACCAGCAGAACAAGTAAATGTACGGGGCCGTGTCGGGTCGCGGTGATTTCGTCAAGGCAATAGACGGGGCCGTGTGGGCCTGTAGTACCGTAAAAGGCACGGTAAATCACGCTGTACTTACTTTCGGTTCATCTTTTGTTTTGACTGTCCTCTCCGGCCGCACATACATACGTACCAGCCAAGCTGCTATCGACGGATCGTTGTCGTTGACGACTACTGTAAGTGCAATGGAAACGCCTTTTGGCTTTGCGCAGCGAGGAATCCACCCAACCATGCGAACCGGTTCTGTGTCTGGCCATAGCCTAGAGCGGCAGCCTTGATTCGCGAGAAGGATCGCGGCGTCGCCTCGCTGAACTCTGCAAGACGACGGGTCTCTTTCTGGGGCGAAAGGAAATGCAAGACGGGTCGACGGCGTGATTCTCCTAACTTACCTCGCCCTGCACCGTGTGTCACTTTCATTATTCATAGCGTGTGCGGTGTGGAAAGAAAGCTGATGGTTGCTCCTATTCACGTCGCTTTGATCAGGTGTCGACTAGCTGCGTAACCTTGTACGATACTTCACCTTGTTCAATCGTCACCCATTGACTATACTACTACTACTAACCAAGCATCGTACCCAGAACAGCGCGTTAAAAAGAATGCACGTAGACAGTATAAGCCTCGTCGGTTTCCCCATTCATTCCCGATTCAGGTTTCCAACAATCGGTCTGACAGTTCATGGAATCTCCGTGATCACAAACTACAGCCGATACTGAGCAGCCAACGGGCTGGTCACACACGAACAAAAAATGTTCTAACAACACCCAAAACTGTGTGACAATGGGTCAGTTCATCTCTGTAACTAGAGGACTTTGTACTACACTGCCCTGCATGAGTTTATGGTTGCTCATCTTCCTCAAAAAACAGTGTCTTTTGCGACTACTGAGATTTTGCAAATGCAACTCGACTACCGTTCCCATCCAGAAACTGATCTGTGTACCACCCTCTACTCCTAACTTCTGATACAAAAAAGTGGGGAAGACCATCTTCGTCTTCTCATAGGCTTCATTCAGAACCGCGTCACATGAACCGATGCCAGACCTCTCCATCTCTGAAGCAAATGCAGCAACCAGCCACCCCTTCAACGCGTCCTCTCCGCTCGCACTTTGCTCAAGAACCATGTATGTCCTGTTGCTTTTTGGGTAAGCAGAAACTTCTCGTCTGGGAAAGTTGCCCTGAGCTGTTCAACAAGCGACGGACTTAAGACTCTGCGGAGTGGCTGTCCGATTTTCACACTTCCAGCTTCTTCTATAACTCGGTTAGGAAACAGAAGATCTTCTCTGTATCTTAGCTCAGCTGGGCTAGAAACCTTTCCACTCTGTAGTGCAGACAAGGATTACTACAATGACTGAGAATAAAAAGGTTGCATTAATTGATAGATCAAAGATACCAAACCTTAATAAAATCAGCCACGATCATTGCTGTTCTTTTTGTGGGTTGAGTGTGTTTACAGGAGTTGCTCTCATCTCTTGGACAACTCCGTATATATGCATGCACTTGGAAAGTAATGGGCCTGCAATTAACTGATGAAATGGCAAGGTCATTCTAAGCTTGTATCAGTAGAAGGTTCTTAATTGTAATAGCAGACAAACTTGCATCAACATAAGGATCTTCAGCATTATAGCAGGTTCAGATGATATGCAAGAACTGAATGCAAAGCGGGGAAAAAAATGAAATAACCTTAAAAAATGCATTCTGTTGTTGTTCTATGCAGTAACTTCCCAACAAGTAAATTAGTCAGTTACTTGTATCTGGTTTAGCTGAATATTTACATTGATAGCACAAAAACACCAATAAAAGTATGTTATATAGAGTGGATTGCATATTTACAATATGAATAAGAACTAGAAATTACTAAATGCATGATTTCTTCTTGCCCAAAAAGACTAGACTTTCATGCGCAGAAAAATCCAACAAGACCTATTTACTGAGATGTCCATCATCCCAGCTTGCATTCATGCTAACAGCAGGTATGTCGAATATAGTTCATCGCGCCACAAAACTCGTTTAATGCTCTCGGTTAGCTGCGTGGCGTGTCTATAACACAATGATGCACACTTTAGAGGACCGTTTTGCTTAATAGATGATTTTGGAACTTGGAAATCTGTAAAGCATTGGACAATGGTACACAAAGTTCTCACGGATAACATCAGCAGAAAGTTCATAGAGCTCTACGCTGGCATGCTGTCATATGGTTGCATTTGCAATGCATGTCAGGTGCATATTTTCACTATGTATATTTGCCTGATGATAGAGTGTATTGGTCTAATGGAACAGCGGTAATAATAGAACAGACGATGACATGTAGTCCTGTAAATATGTACCTTCCCTTGAGTTGTTGCACAAACAGTAGATGCCAATCCAATTCCAGCTCCTATTCCCATGACATTGAAAAGTGTTGAGATGGCTTCCCCTTTAGCAAACAAATCACTAAGGTTGCCTTCTTTAGCAAAAGAAGAGTAAATTGGAAGCCTTGTCGCTCTTGCTGCAACAACAGCCATTCCCTGCAATAAAAAATAATGATCATTTAATATTGCAACTCAATTTTCAGTCAGAAACATCAGGACAAATACATTTAATTACAATGTTACCATTCTGTATGTTTTTTGAGACTATGTTAAGGGAAACATTTCTTACTTGTTTATAATACAAAAACACAATTGTGCGAAAAAAATATAAAATATAAGATTATATATATAAATACTCTGTAATCTAAAGGGTGCAATGCCAGTTAGAAAGGCCACCTTTCGCAAAAATTTCCCAAGCCAGCTACTTCAAGGAAAAGTTGTGGGCACAGTGGTGAAACAACTTCCAAGGCGGTGCCAAGATCATAGAGAACATCAGCTGTCAAAACACAGCAATGGGCATGAATAATAGGGCAAAATGGCAGTAGAAAATAAAGTTGTGGACACAATGGTGAAATGAATTACAAGGCAGCAGCAAGACCATAAAGAACATCAGCTATCAAACCACAAAAATAAGAATGAATAGCATAATCCAGACTCCAGAGAAACAGCAATAGAAAAGGAAAAAAGAAGCAAATATCAACATGACAAGCAAAAGAACAGAAAATCAGAAAAAAGGTGATAAGATTCATATCATCATTCCTCACCAAGTATCCTCCAACTCTTTGGTTCGAATCCATTCTTGCCCCCATGCTGCTACAAATGAGCTTTCCTGCGTGCTGCATTCCATCTTTTAGAATCTGAAATGGATAGAGAAAATCAGCCAATATGTTTCAAAGTAGTACCTACTTGAACTTTTAGCATCTCTATCATCATATGCTTACCCAGCTTACAGCAGTTGCTTGAGCTGGGGTAGGTCGCAAACCTGCAGCAAATAGCAATGACTGAGCCACAGCCCACTCGGGCAGTCAGTTGACGAGCATAAATTTTTCCATAAATGAGGTGAACAATAGTCAAAGATCTCAACATGCTTAGCAGTCTGTTTGAAGACCAACTGGAATTTATGAAATCAACACACACAAGATACGAAAAGATTTGCTGACCTGTGTTGACAGCACATGTAGCATAGCACTAGAGAAATGCTGTAGTGCTCGAATCTGGTATAAGTTAAGTAGCCCTCATTCACACTGCATGATTAATAGCAGAGACTTAACACAATAGGATGTATCCCAGCAGAATTATCTAGAATAACAAAGAGCCTAGGAACTTCATACCTGTATGGATAACCTGATGGAAAAAACTTGTTCAAGAAAGAATCAACAACTTTATCATGTATAGGTCTAGAATCCTGAATAACTTTTACCTGCAGGAAAATAAGATTTAAGGACTAAAAAGAAAAGTAAATAAACCCTTAAGATATTGATGAAATAAGATCCTACTAATTTTGCTACAGAATGATGTTTGCAAACTTTGGTTATATGATTTTCATTTGTCCAAGTAAACATTTAGAGGTTCTATTTCAAGTAACAACTTGTTTCTGAAGTATCGAGAGAAATCAAGGCCTCTAGAGTGTAGATATGTGTGCCATTGTGGCAAATCATTAGATCCATCAAAACAAGCAGCATAGCAGCTCAGATACCGTGAGTAGTGTTTAGCTATCACCATGATCTATAGTGCAATGTTCAAACTGCAGATGGATAACCATTCTGAAGTTATATAACTTATAATGGGGCTGACAAAGGATACGGGTTAATCAACAACTTGAATCCCAAGCAGGCAAATCATTTGGCTACCCAACTACAAATGTTTGAATTGTTGAGATGGTGGTATATCACAACACTGACTGTAATCTGTAAAACTTTAAAGTCAAAACACAGACCAATAACAAAACATTTTAACAAATTGTGGCAATCAGGAGAATGCTAGTGCCTAGGTGAATCGCACTGGTCCCATTTCCCTATTTACTCTTCCAGTTTGCTTTAATAAAATAAAAGTGCTAGCGGGGAACCTGCTCTGATACTTACTTTACTGAAAGAAAGTAACGCATTCTCAGTTGATACTACCGTGTTAAGTTATCCCACGGGCAAATTTCTGTTCCCCACATGCGATATGTGGTGCGGGATTCGGGAAATCATCATCAAGAGCTCCAAGTAAAAGAGAAGGCTTACAGAGATGCTGCCGCCACCACTACCAGCGGCGTCGAAGCTGCAGAGCCGTGAGACGGACTCCGAAATCTCCACCCAGCACACCGGCTGCGGGGGCCGCTCCGTGGCGGCCGCCCGGTCGCCGCCACCACCTCCACGTATCCTCTCCTGTGAGATATTTCGCGCAGACAGGGGGGAGAGAAAGGGCGGTTTCATTCAGCACGGAAAAACTATGCACGGCGAACAAGGCGTTGGAGCAGCTGGTGCTTACGAGTATGTTCATCTAGGTTAGCTCGGAGCGCGAGCCTCGAGGTGGTGGCTGTAGTTCTGCCTCTCTCCGCCCAGTCACGGTGAGACCGAGGGAGACGCCGCCGAGCTCGGCGGAAGGGATATGGGGTGTAGCAGGATCAGAAAGAAAGACGGCGGGTTGGGTTGGGTTGGGTTGGATCAGAAATACTCGCTCGTCATCCGGCCCGGTGGGCCCGTCTTCCGCGACTGGGTTGCGTCTGTGCGTTTCTTTCCTCCGAGGCAGCCCAGAGTCACGTTGGGCCGCAGGGTAGAAGGAGGCCATCACGCGGCCAGGCAGCCCAGCCGTTTTCTTTCCTTTCCCTATGAAGAGCTGTCTGTCAAAAACTCAAAATGAAATCAACAGTGGTGTGATAATTAATCGAACACAAGGATAAAAATATCGAGCACTGCGCATTGGAGCACTCTAAACACGGGTATCAAAGGGAAAATTGAACTCCAACCTTAGTTTAACTCAGGAGAATTAAATAATATTATACTCCCTCCTTCCAAATTATAAGTCGGTTTTATTTTTTTGTCCATCCATTTAAAACATTTTGTTTTCAACTTAGCCTGGCTCACATGAGAGGATCCCGGATCTCGTTAGACAAGCCCAATACGAGCAAGAGTGTAGTGTTCGGTTGCTTGTTTGCAAGAGCCATTTTTGTCTTGAGATCTTGTTTTTATTGCTCGGATTAAGATGGGTTGCATGAAATAAAAATGTATAAATAATCATCACCAAGACATTTATTACAGACAACTGTTATCTTTAGCTCCTAGTTTATCTTGTACTCCTTAATATGTTCATATCATTTAATATGTGTTAATAGAGTTAATAGATGACTAATTACACGCACCATGCGAGCTAGCTCGGCAGGGAATGGTTTTGGGGGGGGGGGACGAGGTTCAGCGGATACGTGAACCAAACATATGCCTGATTTTGCAACGGCATAGCCAGGCTAGCTTCATGTAGGCAACCAAACGTCCCCTTAGTTATGTATTTCAACCGACTTTGTAAACGATGGCTAGTGAGGTAGACTAAATAAAGAACGAATGAGATGAGATGAAGAACTACTAAATTTGGAGAGTCATTTACCAAGTTTGTTGGAAATATTTCTTTCATAATAGCTAAATTTAGCTTTGTAAAATGGTTTGGCTAATCTTTTTTGAGATGCTTTTCGTGAGATCCTAACACCCCGTTTGGATGTATGCATTGAGGCTGTGGCATTAGAATTGGAAATAGCATATTCGAATTCGGTCGTTTGGATGGCTACGGCATTAGAGTGCGGAATCCACGGTCGATTCCGCGACGCATTCGCTTCACCTAGCGCGATCCGAAGCAATACCGAGCCCAACCCCTCCGGGGGCGGAATCGTATCCACTCTGTCATTGTCTCCAAACTCCAACCCGCCTCTTCTCTCCAAGTCGGTAGCGGCCGCCGGCAGCGGCCCTCTCCCCATTTGGAGCTCCTCCAACCCCTCGCACGCGCCCTCTCAGTCCTCGGCATTTGGAGCTCCTGCTTTTTTTTTTTTTTCGTGCCCCCCGCCGCACTCCTCGGTGCCCCCAGCGAGCTCTCCCGCCACCTCTTCCTCGTCCGCTCCCGCCATTGTCCACATCGCCGTCGGCCGGGTCGGCGGGCGCCGCTCGCGAGTGGAGGCGACTTCGCGGCAGCTTCGTCCGCTCCCGCCGTCCTCGTCACCGCCGTCGGTCGACAGGGCGCGCCGGGCGGGTGGGCGACTAAGGCGGCAAGAAGTCCGCCCCCCGCCCGTCCTCATCGCCGTCGACCGGGTCAACGGCGCCGCCCGAGGCAAATCCACTTCGCTCGGCACTGCGGCGACGGTCGGGGGGTGACGCCGTGGTTCGGATTCACTCGGCCAGTCGCTCGGCACCGCGACGACGGTCGGGCGGCGCTCCTTGACTCCGTCGACGACGCCTCGATGCGTGCTCAGCCACGGTGTCCAGCGCCTTGAGGTGGCCAATTCCATCCTATCAACCGTCCAAACATGAATCGATATTTGCCAATTCATTAGATTTCAACGAGCAATACCAATTTAGATCCAAACATGGTTTTGCAACTCCAATACCAATGCTAGTCCGATTTTTGGTATTGGAACCCGGTCAATTCCAGCGTTTCAATATCTACATCCAAACATAGCCTAAATGAATATATCCAAATATATCGGCACTTTCGTGGTTTCTGCAATGATAACACGCACGTGTTGGTGAGTTTCCTCTAGAACTCCCGCCGGCCTCGGCCGCTTTCCTCCTCTCCGCCGCCTCATCCCATCTGTCTCGTCCAGAGATCAGCGAAACGACGACCCGCCTGCCGCCGCTCTACGAGTTGAGACTTGAGAACTCCAAGTTGGACGAAACGTTTGACCGAGCGAATACTATTCATCTCCGCGGCGAAACAAAACAAAATCATTCCAGCAGCGCTCGAACACCACCACCTGCGCGGCGGCTGCGCCCCAATTCCCCATCCCATCCATCCATCCGGCCATCCCCACAAAGGCTCCTCCGATCTGATTCCGAGCCTCGCCAGCCATCTCCCGCTGCGTCGCACGCACGTGCGCCCCACCTCATACCCACGTTCCCCGCTCTCTCGAGCCGCGATCCCATCCATCGGGCGGCCCCGATGCGGTCGCCGGCGCTCCTGGCCGCCGCCGCCCTCGTCGCGGCGGTGCTCCTCGCCGCCGGCGCCGGGGTCGCGGCGGCCGCGACGGAGGAGGCCTACGTCACGCTGCTGTACGGCGACGAGTTCGTGCTCGGCGTGCGTGTCCTGGGCAAGTCCCTCCGCGACACTGGCACGCGCCGCGACATGGTCGTGCTCGTCTCCGATGGCGTCTCCGAGTACTCGCGGAAGCTCCTCCAGGTCCGCGGAAGCTCCGATCACTTATAGTTTCGTCTGGGTGTTCTGCCTCTTATATAGGCGAATTGGGTAGCTAGCTCCCTGAAGTGTCTGCGCTGGAGTACTTAGCTGCAGTAGGTTGCTCATTTTGGAGCTGCTCACTGATCTCACTGTCCAATTGGTTACGATTTTGGGAAAACTTCTACTGAATTTTGTGTCGTAAGTGTTGTGGAGCTGGATGAGGATCTCTCCTTTGTTACTATTGATTTCATGATTTCGTCCCCGTACATCAACACATACTACTAAGTAGTTTTAGGGTATTATAAGTAAGACATTCACGTCATGTAGATCTTGTGCTAGTCTGATCTGGTATCCAAGCTGACCTTGCATTTGTTTCATCAGGCGGATGGTTGGATTGTGAATCACATAACGTTACTGGCTAATCCTAATAAAATTAAGCCAAAGAGGTTTTGGGGTGTCTACACCAAGCTTAAGATATTTAACATGACGAACTACAAAAAAGGTATGGTTTTCAGTGACTTCTCTAGTTCATCGTTTTATCTTTTTGTATCATGGATTTGATTTCGTTTTTGGTCATTGTTCTAATAGAATGCTGCTTTCCCAGTTGTTTACCTTGATGCAGATACTATAGTTGTGAAAAGTATCGATGATCTTTTCAACTGTGGCAAGTTTTGTGGAAACCTGAAGCATTCTGAAAGAATGAATTCTGGTGTGATGGTTGTTGAACCCTCTGAAACTCTTTTCACTGATATGATAAAAAAGTGGACCAACTGCCTTCTTCTTACTGGAGGTCGGTGCTCTTCTTTTCATGTTCTCTATGTTCCATTTTTTAAAACACAATTCTTTTTATGTGAAGGCCATAGTACCAGTAGTCACTATTCCATTTTATTTAGTCTCTTCTGGAAAGCACATTGATTAAGACTAATGATAAGGAGTTTTTAAGTGCATCGAAATATTATAGTACATGTGTAAGAACTTATGATACGATGTTAATTGTTACAAGGCATATTTTTTGTTTAGTATAGGAAATAGCTAATTATCTTCAAAACTAGTTACATAATGTTGATAAATAAGCCATCACTACCTATAGAACTGGCATAAGGGCGTGGTGGTAAATGAAAGTATGCAAGCACTCTACGGCCTGCCACACCAGCCTCCATGGCGATCTTTCTGCAAGTTTTCCAGTGGCAGCACTTCTTTAGACTTTAGCCCTCTGTTGTGCCATTGATGATTGAGAAACATCATTTCCAGTTTTCCAGTCCATGGCTGCACATGTAGGTTTTCATGCTTTAACAGAGCCTATATCCGATGTTTTTATGCTGCTAGATAGCAACTCCTATCTTCATTTGTTCTCTGTCTAAACAGTTGCTCCAGGCCTGGTGATACCAGACAGACCGTTGCTCTGTTCTATTTCTTCCCAATGACGATGAAATCCTTGGGAGCCTGGATTTTTCTCTTGTTTAATGACTGTCTTTCCTTGGAAATTTTTAGGACAGAGGGCTAGGGTAAGATAGGATCTTCGAAAACAATATTTCACATATCCATATGACATTTGCTTACACTGGTCTGTATTATCTAGAAGACGCTTTATTGGTGGATCATTTTTCTAGGGTTGAATGTAGTACTTAGAACTGACTGACTGGCTGTAGTTACAAGTTTACCACTTATGTATGGCTTGTTTTCTTTTATTGTTTTCAGCATGTTCGCAATTCAGCATTTTCAGTCTAATAGTTCTGATTTGGATGTTGAACTAATTCATGCAGGGGACCAAGGTTTTCTGAATTCATATTATTCTGATTTTGCCAACTCCGTGTCTATGAGCCAGACTCGCCTTTAACTCCTGAACCTGAGACGCAACGCCTTTCTACCTTGTATAATGCTGATGTTGGTCTTTACATGCTAGCAAACAAGGTAAGGCTCCTTGTGTGTAATTGCATATTAGTCATGGCCCAGTGTATTGGCCAACTATCATGATTAAATGGTATATAAAAGCATCGCCATGTGTTAACCCACTACATGATTGTTCCATTCACTTGATTTATCATCAGCACTACTGTTTGTCTGAGCATTCCAACTATCAAGGTTAACTAAAGCTTTGTCAGCCTTGTATGCCGTCTATCTGATGCAAGTTAATCATCAGAAAAATCATTATTAATTGTATTGACCTTGTTCTGACAGCTGTATCTAAGGAATATTACATTTAATCTACCTTTTTTCTCTCTCTAAGTAGGACCACCCAAAATATGGTTACAAATGTTTCAATTGGTTGTCTGGACTGTATTAACATCATTGTTTTAGCATTCGAATTTATTGAAGATGGTCTTTAGTTTCAACCCCAAACACCAGCGTTCATTTGTGTTATTATATGTTGAAATAGTCTGGTCTTCTGTTTAGAGTACAATTTTCAATATTTTGAGTACCTTTGATTGTTTATTTACATATACTATAGCTTGGTGCTTGGGCCTGGTTATGGATCTGACTTTCTATTTTCTGTCATAGTGGATGGTTGATGAAAAGGAATTAAGAATCATCCATTACACGCTGGGTCCCCTAAAACCCTGGGACTGGTTCACAGCGTGGCTTGTAAAACCTGTTGAAACATGGCAGGTAATATTTCATTTTGTCAACCGTTTCCTCACTTTCATATGCAATTTTCCAAGTAAAAATAAAAATAAATGTCAAGCATGTTAGCAATAAATTTATGTTCTCCATCGTTGCAGGATGTTAGGCAAAAACTTGAAGAATCTCTTCCAGGAACTGGTGGGGAAGGAACCCTCATGACCAGCTGGTTGTCAAAATATTGTTCATTCTCCCATTTTGCTTGCTGTTATTTGGTTATTACCAATCATGTTTTCAGGTTATATAATCTGTTCCTTGTAGCAATTATTTTATTGAACATTTATACACACATGATTTTGAAGATCTCCTGCCTTCTCAATTCGTCTATATGATTTTCTGACAGACAAACAAGGAGTTGATAAGTATAAGATCACTATGTGCATTTGCTAGAAGAGCTCGCCACAAATACAAGTCTGAAGAGTCACTTCCATCTTATTCAGCGGTGGGTTCATCGTCTGTATTTGGTATTTCAAACCAAAGGGTTAGCTCTCAACCTCTTCAGTGACAAATCTTCATTTCCACTTGAAATTCGCATGCTACTTGATGTTGTCAATGTTCCACCTTTAGGAACAATTATGAAACCTAAAAGAAACTTTGTTTCATATTTTAAGTGCCTACTTAAGTCCTTGATTCCACTGGCAGATCTAACCCAAAGTCTAGGTAGGGCAAAGAGTAGATGTCAGAGAAAAGGGATATAATACAGATGTTTTGTGATACACAACTTTACAAATATAAGGAATTAAGGATATCGCAGATATGGCGACCATACATGTACACTTAAAATTTGGGAAAAAAAGAGGTTGTAAACAGTTTAGAAGGTTCAATAACATTGAAAGCTGTGCCGTACTGTTCCTTGGTATGCTTCCTAATTTGAGCTCCAAATGACAATCAGTTTTCTTAAGTTTTATTACATGTGTCAATAGAAGGTACTCCCTCCGTCTCATCAGTATATAAGGCGTACCACCTCCGGTTCAAAGACCAAGAAACACATTTGATTCTCTCTCAACACTAGTATTACTGCATTGATGTATGTGCCTCTAGAGAGAGCACACCTTATATTTTATGGGACATGAATAAAAAGTGGTTACATCTTATATATTGGGACGGAGGGAGTACTTAGTATTCCCAACTTTTTCACCAAAGGCAACGACTGCAGGGGAGTTTGTATCACTATGGATATGTTTGGTTGCCTGCAGTGTAGTTTACTCATCTTGTCATGTTTAGTTGCCTGCAGAGGCTCATGCAGACTTGCACAGTGCTCAAAGCAGGTTTGCAGCATTAGCTAGTATGGCAGATTTTGTGCACAAGCTGACGTGGCACACAAAAATGAAATTTCTAGAACATGGCAAAATGTAAGCAATCAAACACAATATTAAAATACACAGTTTGTCTGTGTAGGACAACTAAACACAAAGACATTGCATATGTTTATGCAGGCTTGGGTTGTGTTGCATGCAAGCAACCAATGATACCCTATTTGTACTATCTCCAATTCGCTTGAAAACTTTTCAACTGAAATCAGTATAATGGAGTAAAAACTTGGTGTTTTGTCTAATTCTTTCTACTTAAGAAATACATGGCATTTTCCCTAACAATTCAAGGGCAATGCACCAAACTGAAGAGATTCATTGTCACAACTAGAGAAACTTACAAAACTAGTAGAAGCCTTTGCATGCGAGCCTAGCAGAACACAAGATGCTTCCACTTTTTGCTGAAATGCACACCTTAAGCTGGGGCATGGCTGAGACTCAATTAATAGAATGGAACGAAAGATATGAGTTAGATTTGGCCATTTTGGGGTGATGGCCACTGAGGTGCTACTCTAGGGATATCTTTCAAGGCGAGAGATACAGAGAGAGAAGTGGTTGTGCGCTCAGGCAGTACAACTACACATTTTAGCCCAGGTCCCCAATTCCCCTAGCTCAATTGCACACACTTCGTTGTTTTTTTTTTTTTTTTTTTTTGAAATGGCAGGAGCTCTGCCTTTCAACTAAGAGAAATGAAGTTTATGTACAAGAAAGGGTAGCCAAATGTGGTGCCTACCACCACGAAAGGCTAACCCACGCAACGCGACAAATACAACACAGACGACCCACCCTACGATGCCAGACAGAGAGGCAGGACTACAGTGGTGCCTACCATCATCATAGTGGTGTGGTGCGGCACTTCTTCTGTGCCTCCAGTAGTCCAGCCTGGAAGCAGGACTACAGTGGGGAGTGGGGACAGGGCCTTTGGAAAGAAGGGAGAGGGGTGTTACTGGCCGCCAGGCAGCTGGTGCTGCTTTCTGATCCTGTCTAGGGGCTCCACCTCTGCTTGATTCTAATCTTTTTTAGTAAACTTGGCTAGGAGGATGTCTTCCTCTATTGAAATTTTTAATTCTGTTTCTTTTGCATCTTTGTATGATCTCCTTACCGAAACAAATTGATAATATTATATTATATGGACTTGATGATTCCTTGGTGTTCCTGTAGCTATCAAATGGGCATTCGAAGCTACCTTCTTACTTTGGGGCAATCGCGGTGCTAGTCTGCTTCATGTCTGCTGGTTTCTCTCTTGCATTTGCTTTCGTTATCATTCCAAGGCAGGTTATGCCATGGACAGGTTTGCTACTGATGCTTGAGTGGACCTTTGTGGCATTCTTCTTATTGTTTGGGAGTTATCTCCGTTTTGTCTACCGCTGGGGAAGTATCAGTGCAAACCATGTGGGATTTAGCAATTCTGACTCATCAGAGAATCATATGGGTCCAGGTATGTTGAACTATATGTAGCCTCTCAAAGGGTTCCATCATCCTAGTATTAAACAGTTGGTCTTTTGCAGGCCATCAGCGAACTATGTCTGACTGCGACATGGATGCAACATTTTACTGGATAGGGATGTCAACTATAGCTACTATTACTGTACTGTTACCAACTATCTTGGGCATAACTGCATTGTTCACAAAGTAAGGCACCTGACTAGCCCCCTTTGTATAAACTCCTGGCATATTATATGAACAATGTAGGGAAGATTCAGCTGTAGTAGTTTCTTGAATGTGTTAGATATAGATCCTGCGTTCAGCATTTCCTGTATTATGATGCAAGAGAAGGGTCTGGAACTTAATATTGGGGATTGAGGCAAACTGAGGGTGGGTCGATGGATGACAGTTAAGGCTTTACTTGTGTACTTAACACTATTAGTTAGGGGTCATATAAAATATGCTTAGGACAAACATTACAAACTAGTTTCAGAAGGTGAGTTTGCTGCTTCCATCCTTGTATGATGGCTTTGTAGTGTAGAAGTAGAATGCCAAATTCCAGATAGAACTTAGATTCTAGCTTATAAATTCATCAAGAAGGTTCTGTTATGCTTGCCAGTAAATGATGAGAGTTATTTGATTTTTGTTTTCATGCCGGTAAGTGATGAGTCCAATATGTTCTTTCCTTTGGCAGGCTAGGATTAATGGTCGCTGGTGGTATTGTGTTGGCATCGTTCATGACATACGCAGCGGAGCATCTTGCAATCTCAGCCTTCAACAAGGGTCAGAAAGACAGAAATGCGCCAAGAACTCGAAGCTTTTGTTTCTAAACGTTTAAGTAAAATTCATGTTGTATTGTAGGTAGGTTTGTACACAAGATGATGATTCATTTTTAACACGTGGCTTCCTGTCCATGGCTCCTTTTTGTAGCGCTGATGTCACACTAACTTGTGGTAAATAGGTTTCCGACCTTGTTTCTGTAGCACAGTTGGCATGGAGCTTACAGACCTGCACAGTACATCTTGTTTATATTTTGCAAAAAAAAAAAAAAAAAAAAAAAAAAGTTCATCTTGTTTGTAGAAGCAGTCACCGCAATTTGTTTGTTATAATATGAGTATGTATATTGCTCATGACTTAGTGTGTTACTGTGAACTGTGATGGGCAGTTTTTCTGAGGAACATAAATTGATCGTTGGTTACAACATACAATACAGGTGTGAAGTTTGGAATCCATGCACTCGACCTAGTTTTGGCTAATTTTTTAGCTAGTTAACAATTAACTCTTGTATCCAAATAGGTCCTTCAAAAAAAGTTTGACTCAAGTTGAATTTATGCATGTGCATGGTTTTTTGGGACAGATGGTTTTTCTTTATAAGATCAAACTATGTAGTTGCCGAAGACCTTTAGAACCTAGCAGTTAGGTAGTTAACTAGTTATAACAGCTGGCTACAAAAGAGAGGTTGATGATCCTGATGTCTATTATAGTTTTAAAAAATAAAGATACGAGCAGATAAGATCTTGATGCCTGCTTTTACTAGAGTAAGTAATTTGCAAGATAAATAAACTGACCAAAGCACCGCACTAAAGCCACTTGTGTGAAATGTAGTAGAAGTAAAAAAGCCCAGATTCTTGGCAGCACTCGCGTCCTGAGGGCAGCAGCACGCCAGCCAAGCCATCGCATCTTTGGCAAGGTCCCGGCAAGTGGCAACAGATCCCCCGTGAGGCGGCCTGTGATAGGCGCGCGGACGAGCTGCTTATATCGCTGCATCGTCTTATCTTATCACATCATCAGCGCACTCCTCCCTCCGTTACCGTCACGTACGGCTGGCTAGCTGGCTGGCCACGAACGTGGAGATGGCGACAGAACCTGTGTGGCCTCCCCTCGCACATGCGTGGTCCCGCTCCCGCGATTGCCGATTGGCCAGAGCCCGGAGGCCCTGGACGCTGGAGTCTGGACGCGGCCCCGTGCGATTGGTCGCCATTCGCCGCCCGTACCGTACCTTGGCTGTCCTGGAAAGCCCGAGCCCCCGCTGTGCCACTGTGGCCACTGGTGTGCCCTTCTTTACGCGGGCCCACCCCGTTGAGGCCCACTGGGGTTTGGAGCGGCATACACGGGCGCGCTGTGTGCCTGGCTCGGGTGCTCCTGACTCCTCAAGGAGTGTGTGGTCGTAATCTATTAATTAATCCAAACCGGAGAACCTCATCCAAAAGTTCGGTTTGTTTTCCAGTCACTACTCTCGATTAACTGAATAGTCGGAATACTGAAATACCCGGACTATACAAAAAAATACCATTTTTGCTTACCGATAAATAACTTATATTAAAATATTTATGTTACATACTTCTCCGAAAAGATATTTAAATCTTACACTATTTTCTATAAATTCAAATCAAAACTGCAGTGAAAAACCGAAACTACGGTTAATTTAGGGACGGAAGGAGTGCTTCACTTGTTTAAATTTTGTTAGATTGTGTTGATTTATGTGTGATGCCTTGTACTCCCAAGTCTCAAAACTAGAGTCACTAGTCAAAGCACGTCGATCAAACTTTCTTAACTTTAACTACGTTTGTATAAAATTTGTGCAACATTTTTTTTTCTCTAAATAAGTACTATGAAAGTATATTCAAATATCTACCTAATAATACTAATTGTGTACTATATATATTACTTTTTTTTGTAAATACATTTTGTCAAATAAGCGAGAATGACTTCTTTTTGGGTTAGAGAGGGCAGTATATTACAAGCTGTATATATTTGTGCTATTGTATTGTTATTGTTAGTTTATCAATTATTATTGTCTAAAATAGAGGTAGTGCTACCTTACTTTTGCTTCAGTATATGTATATTTTTTGTTGTCTTAACCTCTATTGAAAAATTAGGTTAGTCTGGATAGAATCCCTTGAGAACCGGTTTGTTTCTATTTTCTAGGCACCGTATTTTTAAAAAGACGAGAAATGAAATGCCCCACCCCATGCTCAAGTGCTCATTGACTCACCGTGGACAGGACAAAAGCTCACTGAGCTAACTCGGTGTCTCCTTTGAAAAGTGCTCCGTTTTGAATTTGTTTTCTTTTTATTTAAATTAAAAATAAATAAAAAAATTATTTGATTTTGAATGACTTCCGACTTCGACTCGGCTTATAAGATTGTACAAAATCAGATCGGTTTGTTGGGGATTGTTTGCTTCGGATGTTGAACTTCGCTGTTCATGTTGGCAACGTTACAGTCTCGGATCCGAATATTCTGCGGTGCGGTGCGACGCGCCGTTATATAGCCGGGCTCCTCACTGCCGGTATGGAAGTATCCCGAAGCAGGAGGCGAACGGACCGCGAAAACAGATCTATGAGTGAGCAACTGAAGCGCGACTACGAGATCGGCGAGGAGATCGGCAGCGGGCGGTTCGGCGTGGTCTACCGCTGCGTCTCCGCGCCACGGGCGAGCCCTTCGCCGTCAAGTCCGTGAACCGCTCCCTCCTCGCCGACGACCTGGACCGCGCGCTGGCCGAGCTGGAGCCCAAGCTGGCGCGGCTGGCGGGGGCGACCCGGGCGACGAGAACCCGGGCGTGGTGCAGGTGCGCGCCGTGTACGAGGACGGCGAGTGGACGCACACCGTCATGGACCTCTGCACGGGTCCCGACCTGCTGGACTGGGTCCGGCTCCGGCGCGGCGCGCCCGTGCTGGAGCCCGACGCGTCCCGCGTCGTGGCGCAGCTCGCCGAGGCGCTCGCGGGATGCCACCGCCGCGGCGTCGTCCACCGCGACGTCAAGCCCGACAACGTGCTCCTGGACCTGGTGGACCCCGCCGGCGACGGCGACGGCGACGGCGCCCGCGGGTGCGGCTCGCGGACTTCGGCTCCGCCGCGTGGCTCGGCGGCGAGGGGGACCGCGGCCGCAGCGCCGAGGGGCTCGTGGGCACCCCGCACTACGTGGCGCCCGAGGTTGTGGCAGGGGGCGAGTACGGGGAGAAGGTGGACGTGTGGAGCGCCGGGGTGGTGATGTACGCGCTGCTCTCCGGCGGCGCGCTGCCCTTCGGCGGCGAGACGCCCGCGGACGTGTTCGCGGCCGTGCTGCGGGGCAGCCTCAGGTTCCCGCCCGCGCTCTTCGCCGGGGTCTCGCCGGCCGCCAAGGACCTGATGAGGCGCATGATGTGCCGCGACGTCTCGAGACGGTTCTCCGCCGAGCAAGTCCTCAGTAAGTCGTTGAATTGAATATTTAGATTAGATTCGTCTTGTTTCGTAGATTATTGAATGATAATCCAATTGGACGCTAGCACACACACATCATGTGCCTTATCTACCCTCCCGACCTCTCTTATCTAACAATCCCGGTTATGAACAAAAACAAAAAATGCAGGGCACCCGTGGATCCAGAGCGGAGGTGGAGTCCGAGAGGTGGTGCAGCCAACCTGAGGATCCCCATCCCACTCAGTCTATCTCGAACGAGAGACCGGAACCCATCAATCGTAGCGATGCGGTGTGTTGTCCCCGACGAGTTTTGTACAGACGCCTCTGTATATCCAGCAAGTAGTCGGCCGCGGACTGAGATTCGGTGACATCGCCTCGTGGCATCGCCGGTGACATTAATATCGGCGCGTGACCCACGCGTGCCCGGAAAGACGCGGCCCCACACGTCCGACTCAACGTCGCGGGGAATGTCACCAAGAATGTCACCGAATCTCCGTCGGTCCGTCGGCCGCGGCGGCGGCGGCGGCGGCGCCCGGGTGTGTGGTGTGGTGTGTGAGTGTGACGGTGACCTGGGCCGTTTTCCTCTTTTGCTTTTTGGGCCTTTTTCTGGCCGCCCTCTTTGCTTGAGAGTAAAATGCGACGAATGTATGCACGTCTGTCTAGTTTAACCGTGCATGTGTACAAATGAATTAAGTACTACTAGTAGATTTGAGCTTTGTCGGTAAACTTGATCAGTGTTGGTTGTTACGATCAAATTCTGATGATACGATGACAGTACGTATATCTGAGATATGGTGACTGACCTTATCACCTTATCTCTAGACAGAGCCTGGAGCTACTTATATCCATTGAAAACACTTTCGGGCTCATCTGCTTCGTTACACTCGAGTGCATTGGGTTATCAGTTTTTGTTTTTAAAGACGAGATTGTTTCATCTCTACGATTAGTTGAGAGATAAGAATGTTCCTGTTGTTTTTGTATAAATCGTTATTAATGGGGTCTCGATGTCAGCCTCACACAAACAACGGGACAAATTTATATGTCCCACTCAAGCTATTCACTCTCGAAGCTTTTGTGTTTTCTGCGTCACATATCCGATCGTGATACACTGATGATGATACTGATAAGCAGCTCGTATGGAGAGAGAAGTGGGGAGGAAGCGACAGGCGTTCTCAGGCGCGTCGCGTGCCTTGTCGCCACCGCCACCGACCCACCACCGTGCTTGCTTAGCGTGAACGTGATATTCCTTCCTGAAAGTCTAGAGGAATCCTGTGCCGTGGAGCATTACCGGAGGGATGGCATATCCTCAGTTTATCCGCCGGACGAACCGTACCACCGGCTGCTCCGCTCCGCTTTGTTCTGTCCCAGTCCTTGTGAGCTTGCTTGGTTTGCAAGCGATCCGGCGGAAATGGAATCCACACGAGAAGGGCAGTGGTACATGCTGGTATAAGCCGGAAAAAGAGGATTCCCTCTTCGGAAGCTTCATGGCTCGCACGCGAATCTCACTGTGCTCACTCACTGCAGCTCCTTTCCTGCTGCGTTTTGAGAGCGATCGGTTGCTTCATGGCTTGTGCTACCGTTTATAAAAAGACCTGATACGACGTCGCACAAAAATGAAAAAAAGAAAAAGACTTGATACGATCTCCTCCTTATTGGCTTCTCTTTTGTGAGTAATAGAGTAGTGCACGTATATATTGTAGTGGGAGAGAATGTGATACCTGCAGGTATACTCTTTGGCACCGATCCGCTATCGCCATGGTGACCCTCAAACTTAACCACGGTTACTTAGGGGTGTTTAGTTGGTCAAATATTTTGGGTTCGGATCTTTGTAGTACTTTTTCGTTTTGTATTTGTTAATTATTGTCCAACCATAGACTAACTAGACTTAAAAGATTAGGTCTCGCACTTTTCAGTCAAACTATGTAATTAGTTTTTTTGTTTAACTATATTTAATACTTCATTTATACGTCAAAAAATTTAATGTGATGGGCGAAGCACTTTTGGGTTCACTTTTCATGAAGTGAGTCATAATGTAACCTTTCAAATTCAGGGGCCCACATGTACCGATTATCGGTACCGACCTTTATTAGCCACATATGTGCACCCATAATCTGAAAAGTACCATTAACTATTCCAACCAGGATCCGTTACGAGGTCATTGCAGTATTACAACAGTTTTCATACATAATCAGAGTAAAACAGCGGAAGACTTATATATTACAATAATTTTACAAACATTTATTTAAAACAAGTCTTACAACATATAAGTAGGAGTAGTAGAAAATTTATTACACATATTACACTCACGAGACCACGCCCATGGGTCTCTCTTCTCACTCATCGTCACTCTCTTCTTGATGGATAGTCATACAACAAGGTCCAAAGGCGGAACATGACTACACGGTCCGCAACATGGGTTAACAACCCCGAGTACGGGGAGTACTCAACAAGACTTATCCGACTAAGAAAATAGGAGAAGACTCAGGAATGCTGATCTAATAGGATTCAAGGTAAGGCTTTCAGCAAGAATCAAGAACTCTCTTTGCAGAAAAACTCACTAGAAGTGAATCCTTACTTTCAACATTTTAATTCCAAATTAGTTTCTCACCTACTCTAGGTGATCTTATACTATAGCATACACTTTGTAGAAGTTCCATCACTTATTCCATCTCTTCATAGTTTCATATCTAAGCTACGATGTAAGGGGAAACCAAGTCTCCATATCAGAAGCACGGCGATTTCGAAATCGATTAACCCCGGTGGGGGAGTTCTTTCCACACGACATATGTAGCACTTAAGCTTGCATATATCAACCCTTTCTTGGATACTCAAACGGAACGGCGCCCTACGCCACCCGAGAGTACCGTACACCTCCAATCCGGGACTTTAACCCACGAGGGTAACATGTACTCCCGCCATCTCTCCACCTCGGTCGCGGTTGTGCGTTTCCGATTTGACACTCCCAAGATTGGGCTTACCGAAGTATGAGGTTGGAACTAGTTTCGACTGTCCTCGGGCGACGCCCAGATAGACATGTCATTGGTCACAAGACCCAGCGCAGTGCGTTCCATAGTCTCGGTCCACATTGCTTACAACGAACGGTCCTTAATCGACAAGTTGGAAATACTACACCGAGACTCCATTCTCAATGCAAATTACCCGGACAGTTCTCAACGATTACCATATCGGTATGGTTTCATCATAACATCTTTTCTCATCAAATGCCCATTCGGGCTGTCGTAAAAAAGACTTGTCACATTTTGACTCAAAAGTCTAACTAATTTAGCATGGCTAAGCATTCTTAACATTTTACCAAAACAAGGTTATCAAGGTAGATATTGAAATAATCAAGGATGGATAATGCATCAATTGGGTTGTCACTCAACTCCTATCACCTAATGGAAAGCATAAAACAAAGGTGATATAAAGCTTTGTAAAAACACAAGGAAAGTTTAAATGAACGGGGCTTGCCTTGATTTGAAGTAACTCAACTCGGACGATGGATCACAATACTCGAAACTCGGGTCAACGAGGTAGCCTTCGTCGGTGACTTGATTAACGACTTCTTGATCGCCTTCGTTCACTATCACGAAAAAGAATAACATATGCTTTACATGATGCCGTGCATATAAACATGATGCGTCGCGAGTGCATGAAATGATAAACGCTTGAGTACGACTTTCCTTCACGATAAAGTTGCAACCCAACAAAACCAACTTGTTGAACTACTCTACGAGATATCATCACCATTGTCTAAGGAGTTCTCAAGGACCATCTAACAGTGGTGTGGTTTAGGGTTCACAAAACAACCCAAAATCTACCCAAAACCCTAAGTTAGAAAGCATTAAACCATTTGTTTTACACATGAAATAATAGGGCATGAAATAATAAATATTTTAACTTTCTAAAACAAGCTCAAAGTTTTTGTACAGGTAGATAATGTCATAAAATAGTACCAAAATAATTTTCATGATTTTTGGATAAATAAAATAATTATTAAAAATCAAGGAAGATGCATTTTTCAATTAAATTTTGTATTTTTTAAATCATGTCAAAAGTATTCAAAATTCAAGTTTCAAATTTTTCATGGATAGACATACTCATGGGAAGACTACACAAAAATTTTCAGAATTTTTGAGCTAGTATTTGAATTTATATGAAATTTACAAAATAAGACACTATTTAAATAAATGAAATTGAATAAATCATTTCAAAAATGGAAAAGAGTTTCGGGTTGAATTTGGCTCATTTACTCGTACGGCCCATAACTGTTCATGGCCCGTAATCATTCATGATGGTCGGGCCCGATGAACAAAGGCAGAGGCGGGTTCGGGAAACACGTGTTGTTGTTGGCCAAAGGATAGCTCTGGTTCGCCCAAGATCACTTCACGTGCTACGGGGCGCGCTGGCCACCGGCGACGCAGCGCGCGGCCGCGGCCGCGGCGGCGCGCGCAGCCGTTCTTGACTCCGGCGATGGACTAAAGGAAGCGAAGGGAGTAGGCCGGCCGGGCTCACCGCGGTGTTGGGGCGGGGCTCGGTTGCGGCGGGGCTAGGGTCGGAGGTGGGTCGGCGGCGAACAACGGGGCTGGCGGGGCGACGGCAATGGCGTTCCGCACGGGGCTTTGTCCGTGGAAAAACGCGAGCCGCTCACGGTCACATCTTTCGAGAGGGAGAAAAACGTAAAGAAAGGCAAGCAAAGCTCACCGGAGCAAGGATGACGACGACGGCGGGTTGGCGTGGGCTGCGCCGGCGGCGGAAGGGAAGACGGTCGCGGGCGGCGATTCCGACGGCGAGGCGGGTTGCGGCCGGGCTCGAGAGAGAGGTAAAGAAGGCGGCGGCTGGGAAAGCTGGTCCGGCAAAAGGTGCGGCGACCTATTTAAAGGAGGGAGGGCCTGGACGGGTGGGCGGCGGCGTCGTGAAGGTCCCCGGTGGTCGGCTTCGAGAGGAACGCCGGTGGACGGAGGCGTGAAGCTTGACGCCGACGGTGGGCGAGGAGAGGCCGGGAATGCGAGCTTGATCCAACCCTAAATTTGAATTTTCAAAATTACTCCCAAATTTTGAACCGAACTCAAAAATTTCCAAAAAGCAACTTGCCTTAATTTTTCAAGATCTACACTTTTCATAATTGGAAGATTTTCAAATTCGGTCTCTAAATATGTTTTGAAATGAGGTCAAAATTTTTGAAATTTGAATTCAAAATTACTTTTAAAATCATGTAAGAACTTGAAAAACTTTGTACATGACTTTTGTTCCTCTCAACAAGATCTACAAACTAGCTTCCCGGAAATTTTCTCAAATTTTTGCTTAGATTTTGAAATATAGAAAAGGGGGTGATTAGGGTTTCATTGGAATTCAAAATTACTTTAAAATTTTGAACTAAACTTTGAAAACTCAAAATACCAACTTTGTTCAATTTTAAAAAATCTACCTTTTTGCTTTAATAACCATACCCAAATTCTTTATAGATTTTGAATAAAAAAGGGGACAAACTAAAGTTTAAAATCTAGGGTTTCCGATAGGGGGATAGTTTCGAGATCCGATTCCTCTCGCGTCTTTTTCGATCGAAACAAAGCAACCAACATAAAATAAACTTATTTTAGTTCAATGCAAGACATGGTGGGCTAAACATGCATGCTTTGCAATGATTATGATGACATGTTATGTTTTAGTAAAATTAACACCGAGGGGGGTGTGACCCCTTCCCCTTAAAAGAAATCTCGTCCAGAGATTTAAAGCCTAGGGTTTAGTAACGGCAAAGGAAATGTGTCAAGCAAACACATCTCAAACTATTTCTTAAAACAAGAAGAGGTCTTACATTTACAAGGATTAAGAAAGTGGGAATTTAGGAAAATTTTTCGTTAAAAAGTCTTAGATTCCCAAGTAGCTTCTTCTTACGAAAGTGTTGATTCCATTGAATCTTGTACCATTTGATAGTTACGCTTCGAGTGACTCGAGCTTTACGGTCTAAGATCCGGATAGGATATTGAGTAAGTCAAATGCGGTTCTAATTTAAGGTCTTGAAATCAACCACACGATCCGGTACTTCGTAGGCATTTCTTTAAGCGAGATACATGAAAGACATCATGCACTGGCGATAGTCTTTTACGGCAATCTGAGTCGATAGGCAAGCGGTCCACGTTTTTCTAAGATTTGAAATGGACCATTGTATCGAGGTGCCGATTTTCCTTTAATTCCAAAACGATTCACTCCTTTCATGGGCGACACTTTCAAATACACATAATCCCTACTTCAAATTCCAAGGATCTACGCCTTTTATTGGCATAACTTTTTTGTCGAGATTGTGCCTCTTTTAATTTATCTTGCACAAATCTCACTTTTTCTTCGGCTTCATTTACTGGTCTACTCGTAGAACCATCTTTCTCCGGGTTCTGACCAATGCAATGGGGTTCTACATCTGCAGCCATACAAGGCTTCAAATGGTGCTATTTGAATGCTTTCCTGAAAACTGTTATTGTAGGCAAACTCTGCTAATGGTAAACAGTCATCCCACTTTTCTGAATAATTAAGAATATATGCTCTCAACATGTCTTCTAGAATCGATTAACTCTTTCCGTTTGTCTCTTTGTGCGGGATGATAACTTTGAACTATGATTTAGTTTGGTACCAAGTGACTTTTGCATCTGTTTCTAAAACTTGGACTGAACAAAGAACCTGCATGCTGTTACAATGTGTCTTGGTGCCCCATGTAAACCTGAAAATTCGATGGACATATAGCTTGGCGTAATCTATTGCTTTATATTGATCATTTCTTGGTAGAAAATGGGCTATCTTGGTAAGTCGATCAACTATAACCCGGATAGAGTTAAATCCTTTCGATGTTCGGGGTAACCCAACAATAAAATCAATACCGATTTCTTCCCATTTCCAAGAGGGAACAGGCAAGGGATGCAATTGCCCTGCAGCTTTCATGTGCACGGCTTTTACTCGTGACAAGTGTCACACTTAGCTACATAGAGGGCAATCTCAATTTTCATTTTTGTCCACGGAATCTTTGTTTCAAATCGATACATCTTAGTACTTAGGGATGTATAGAATATGCGGTTAAATGAGCCTCATCCAGATTTGTTGACGTAACTCGGGATTCTTTGGTACCACTAAAGCGATCCTTAAAACATAGCACACATGTTTCATCAATTCTAAAACGGTGGGTTTTCCACTTCTAACTTTTTCTTTGATATGTGCTATGCCCTTACTTATCTTCCGAGCATCAATAATCCGATTCTTGATACTTGATTCTACTTGTGGCATTGGTTACCATGCCATGTTCAACAATTTCAATATTCATTTTCTCCAGTTCGACATAGAGTTTTATCCTTTATGTTGGCTATAAGACAATTGCGAGGATTCCGACCGAGTGCATCGGCAACAACATTTGCCTTTCGGGATGGTAATGCACTTCTATGTCGTAGTCCTTAATTAATTCTAGCCATCTTCTGCGCGCATATTCAAGTCTAAGCGGGTAAAGATATACTTCGGACTTTTTATGGTGCGTATAAACATGACAAGTATTACCCAACCGAGATAATGACGCCTTGATTTTTAGAGCATGGACCACCGCTTTGCTAGCTCTAGATCATGGGTTGGATAATGCTCTTCATGGCGCTTTAGTTGGCGTGATGCATAGGCAATAACTTTGCCTTCTTGCATTAACACACAACCAATACCAATACCGGATGCGTCACAATAGGCGTCAAATGGCTTTTCAATATCCGGTTGAGCTAAAACGGGGCAGCGGTTAGTGCTTTCTTCAATGTTCGAAAAGCCTGCTCACACTCCGGTGACCATACAAACTTAGTCGATTCTTTAGCAACTCCGTGATAGGCTTTGCTACTCTAGAAAAGTCGAGGGAATGAATCGACGGTAATATCCCGCCATTCCAAGAAAACTACGAACTTAATGAATCGTTGGAGGTTTCCAGTTGAGGATATCTTTCACTTTGCTTGGGTCAACGGCAACCCCTTCTGATGATAGCACATGACCCAGGAATTGTACTTCTTTCAGCCAAAAGGCACACTTGCTAAATTTGGCATATAGTTGATGATCTCTCAATCGTTTTAGAACTATTTCGAGATGTTACGCATGCTCTTCTTCATTCTTGGAATAAACAAGAATATCATCAATAAATACCACCACGAACTTGTCCAATTCGACATAAACACCGTATTCATCAAGTACATGAAATGTAGGGGCATTTGTTAAACCAAAGGACATAACCAAATATTCATAAAGACCGTATCTAGTGGTAAATGCGGTCTTGAATATCTTCAGGTTTAATCTGATTTGATGATACCCGATCTCGGATCAATCTTGAAAAGACTTTTGCTCCGGCTAACCGATCAAAGAGCAAATCAATCCGAGGCGAGGGGTACTTTGTTTTTAATCGTCACTTCATTAAGTGGGACGATAATCTATATACATCCAACCAGCTTTATTGAATTTCAAAAGAAAAACAAACAGAAACACATATCACTTATTCTTAAAACAAGGGTTCCATTCTACATCTACCAGGGCTCATCTAAGTAACTTACTATTAAACAAAGCTATGTTACATATTCTAAAAAACCTCACTCTAGTTTAAGGGTCATTCTCGACTCATTGTCACTAACATGAGGCTCCGCTTCTTACGGATTCTCCTCTTCTTCCACATTCTCTTGAATTACTATACCCAAATCATCTTGTCTTGCCTGGGGTTGGTGATTTGGGTTGAGAAGATCATTCATATGCTGAATTTGCATATTGATTGACTTCTTGAGCTTCGGTTGAATTGCATAAGCCACCGGTTGATGATTATCTTGAATTAGGTGGTCACACCGATCTTTGAAGCTTTGTCTTTTCGTGGACCGTCTCAATCAATGCGACTACACTTCTTATATTTTTGAGCACGTCGATCCAACTCGACTTGCGGTTTTCCAATTTGGATTGCATCACGGCACCTATCTCTCGGTAGCTTCATCCAATTCTTTGGTCAAGCGCTCAATCTCTTCTCGAAGATCCTTCTTGTGCTTGCATTTGCTTCCTTCTTGAGTTCTAATTTTGGTGCTTGCCGGGATCATTCCTTCTTGCAATTTGGTGTCGAGGGACGCCTTTTGGTCATGTCTTCTTCCTAGGAGTCATTTTTAGTGCGGGCCATCCTGTAGAATAGTTAAGATTAGATTATCAAGGTTTAGGAGAAGAATCAAAGGTTAGCAAGAATAGGGTTGGTACAACTTAACCCAAACCACAATAAAGGGAAGGTAAACATTAACAAATGATTTAAACATGATGCATAAATCGAACCTACGTAACAATCAATAACGACTTTTTGCATTAAAAGATTGTATAAATAGGGCAATATATAATGCTACTCCACTTATATTCTTTTGAAATTGGATAAGAAAGTTTTTTCAATAGAATAAGATAAGAGGATAAGCAATTTGGACCAAAGTAAGAATAAAACTAGTTTGACCCAAATCCTTTTGAAGTTTTGTAAAGTAATGCTCTGATAACACCGGTAACGGAGGCTCCGATACGGTATTGTAATGTAACCTTTTAAATTACAAGGCCTACATGTACTAATTATCGGTACCGACCTTTATTAGCCACATATGTGCACCCATAACCTGAAAAGTACCATTAACTATTCCAACCGGGGATCCGTTACGAGGTCATTGCGATATTACAACGGTTTTTCATACATAATCGAGTAAAAAAAGCGGAAGACTTATATATTACAATAATTTTACAAACATTTATTTAAAACAAGTCTTACAACATATAAGTAGGAGTAGTAGAAAATTTATTACACATATTACACTCACAGACCCTGCCCATGGGTCTCTCTTCTCACTCATCGTCACTCTCTTCTTGATGGATAGTCATACAACAAGGTCCAGTGCAGACATGACTACCTGGTCCTGCAACATGGGTTAACAACCCTGAGTACGGGAGTACTCAACAAGACTTATCCGACTAAGAAAATAGGAGAAGACTTCGGGAATCTTTGGTCTAATAGAATTCAAGTTAAGACTTTCAAAGAAGAATCAAGGACTCTCTTTGCGAGAAAAACTCACTAGAAGTGAATCCTTACTTTCAACATTTTAATTCCAAATTAGTTTCTCACCTACTCTAGGTGATCTTATACTATAGCATACACTTTGTAGAAGTTCCATCACTTATTCCATCTCTTCATAGTTTCATATTTAAGCTACGATGTAAGGGGAAAACCAAGTCTCCATATCCAGAAGCACGGCGATTTCAAAATCGATTAACCCGGTAGGGGAGTTCTTTCCACCACGACATATGTAGCACTTAAGCTTGCATATATCAACCCTTTCTTGGATACTCAAACGGAACCGCGTCCTACGCCACCCGAGAGTACCGTACACCTCCAATCCGGGACTTTAACCCACGAGGGTAACATGTACTCCCGCCATCTCTCTGTTGGTATTTATTAAGTGCAAAAAGAAAATAAAGGGGTTCATAAGCGCACGAATAATATATATACCATTGTAGCTTTTACAGGGAGTATTCAGTATCGTTATTTATATTTTCCACGAGGGAAGCAAGGGTAAAAACTATGATAAATCAAAATCATGTATCTACTAACTTATTATACCAACTAAACTAAAGTGAGGGGGTAAATAATGTATATGATATGAATGATAATTAATAGCACTTAACTAGGAGAATATTATAATATAGAATAGATAACTAGGTCGAGAGGACAACGGGAGAGATCTAGGTTCTGAATACTTCTCTAGTACTTTGGTTCTTGAATAACTAAGGCATGAAAAGGTATAGCAATCATAAAAAGAACACCCCGGGACATCGGAACACTAGCCGCGGAAAGGGATGAGAAGGGGGCTAGGAAGCTCCGACTACGGTCCTACACTACCAATCCGAGCGTGGTGGAATACGTCGGCCGTTAGGGCTGTCACCACCTAGGGCTACCACAACTATCCGTGGGATTTGGGTGCAATCTAAGGTAACCTCTAGTCTAGACACCATGTCCACACTATTAATTACTACTCTAATCATCATGAATAACCGAGCACTCAATACGGCGAAGATCCTATGCAATTATATAACAACTATATTCTAATCAATAACATGAAAGGCATAAAAGAACTAGAAAAGATAGATCTAATTATGCATAAAGTCTAATAGAGTTGAGATACAAAGATATACCGAATTTGAAGACTTCTCGAACCGGAACGCAGTTCCGCTCTCCCTAACTCTCTACTAGATATATTCTATTACATTGTAGTTGTCTAATCTAATTCTCCGGGCGTCGTGCCTCCATCGATGAGATATGTATGAGATGCTCGAGATGATTGAAGCCGAGGGGGCTGGGGCCTTGCTTATATAGGGGTCTTCTTATGTCTCTTCGGCTTCAGCGAGGGCAATGTGGTACTAATCCTCGTGCTTAACAGGCGCCCTCGGATCAAACCGACATCAAGCGGCCGGATTAGATTGCGTCTTAGAGGCGGTGGAGGAACGTTCTGGAAACGGGGCGACTTGGCGGCCAAGCGAGCCGATCGGCTGATTATGGGCCGATCGGCCCGGGGTGGGTCCCATCACGCCCCCGCGATGCGTCGTGGCTTCGGAGTCTTCTAGATGATGTTTTCTTGATTGCCAAGTTTGGTTCACGTCGGGGAGTAATCCGGAGCCTTCTAGACTTGTTTCGGAGTTGGATTGCGTTGCGTTACGACACGTCAATTCTCTTTTTTTTTTCGTTAAGTCCCCGCAAATCACAACGGAAGACTTATTTATTACAATAATCTTACAACCATTATTTAAAACCGGTTTACAACATATAAGTATGAGTAGCCAAAAGTTTATTACATATACTACCTTTGTCGGACCACGCCCACGGGTCTCAAATTTCACTCATTCTCTTTGTCCTCCTGAAGAATCGTCATACAACAAGTTCGGTCGCAGACATGACTACACGGTCACGCAACATGGGTTAACAAACCCCGAGTGCGGGATTACTCACCAAGACTTACCCGACTAAAGAAAATAGGAGAAGACTTCGGGAATCTTTGGTCTAATAGGATTCAAAGTAAGGTTTGGCAAGAAGCAAGGACTCTTTTTGCGAGTAAAAGCTTACTAGCGGTGAATCCTTACTTTCAACATTTTATCACAAATTAGTTTCTTACCTATTCTAGGTGATCTTATACTATAGCATACACTTGTAGAAGTTCCATCACTTATTCCATCCCTTCCTTTGTTCCATAATTAAGCTACGATGTAAGTGGGAAACCAAGTCTCCATATCAGAAGCACGGCGATTTCGAAATCGATTAACCCGGCTAGGGAGTTCTTTCCACACGACATATGTAGCACTTAAGCTTGCATATATCAACCTTTTCTTGGATACTCAAAAACGGAACGCGTCCTACGCCACCCGAAGTACCGTGCGCCTCCAATCAGGACTTTAACCCACGAGGGTAACCGCGTACTCCGCCATCTCTCCACTCCTAGTGTGCGGTTGTATGCGTTTTTCGATTTGACACCCCCAAGATCGGGCTTACGAGTATGTGTCGGAACTAGTTTCGGCGTCACGGGGGCGACACCCGCAGACAGCGTGCTATTGGTCAAAAGACCTCAGCGCGGTGCGTTCCATAGTCTCGATCCACATTGCTTACAACGAGCGGTCCTTAATCGACAAGTAGGAAATACTACACCGAGACTCCATTCTCGGTGCAAATTACCCGACCAGGTCTCAACTTTACTACCATATCGGTATGGTTTTCTCATATAGCATCCTTTCTCATCAAGCTGCCCATTCGGGCTATCATAAGGGACTTGTCACATTTTGACTCAAAAGTCTAACTAGTTTAGCAAGGCTAAGCATTTCTAGTTATTTTACCAAAACAGGGTTATCAAGGTAGTTATCGGAAATAATCAAGGATGGATAATGCATCAATTAGGTTGTCACTCAACTCCTATCACCTAATGCAAAACATAAAGCAAAGGTGATATAAAGCTTTGTAAAAACACAAGGAAGGTTTAAATGAACCGGGGCTTGCCTTGATCGATGAAGTAACTTGATTCGGATGACGGATCACGATATTCGGAACTCGGGTCAACAAGATAGCCTTCTTCGGAGGCCTGATCAACAACTTCACGATCTCCTTCGTTCACTATATGAAAGAATAATATATGCTTAACATGATGCCATGCACATAAACATGAGGTGCGAGAGTGCATGAAATGATAAACGCTTGAGTACGACTTTCCTTCACGATAAAGTTGCAACCCAACAAAGCCAACTTGTTGAACTACTCTACGAGATATCATCACCATTGCCTAAGGAGTTCTCAAGGACCATCTAACAGTGGTGTGGTTTAGGGTTCACAAAACAACTCAAAATCTACCCAAAACCCTAAGTTATAAAGCGTTAAACAATTTGTTTTTCACATGAAATGATAAGGCATGAAATAATAAATATTTTAATTTTCTCAAAACAAGCTCAAAATTTTTGTACAGATAGATCATGTCATAAAACAGTACCAAAATAATTTTCATGATTTTTGGATAAATAAAATAATTATTAAAAATCAAGGAAGATGCATTTTTCAATTAAAATTTGTATTTTTAAATCATGTCAAAAGTATTCAAAATTCAAGTTTCATATTTTTCACGGATAGACATACCCATGGGAAGACTATACAAAAATTTTCAGAATTTTGAGCTAGTATTTGAATTTATATGAAATTTACAAAATCGAGATACTATTCAAATTAAAGAAATTGAATAAATCATTTTATAAATGAAAAAGGGCTCTGGGCTGAAATTGGCTGTTCTTCGTGCGTGACCCATCACCGTTCATGGCCCACGATGAACACGAAAGGATCGGCCCAAAGGAAAAGTGGCGGGGCGGCTTTGGTGGCGTGTTGGGTCGGCCCCGACGAATGAGCGGTGCTTGGCCCGAAGATCGTTCACGTGCCAGCCAGCGGCGTGTTCACCGGCGACGGACAGCGTGCTCACCGGTAGCGGCGGCGCGGCTGTTGACACTTGTTATCATATAAATTTATTAATCAAATAAACATGAGAAAGGGGTATAAATCATAATAACAACCTAGAATAGGGTGTCACTAACATATTTCCACCGGTTTTGGTAAAGTTGTGAATTGCGGGGGACTAAACAGGAAAACGGCGGGGTCGCGAGCCGTGCGACTACGCGACGTAACGCAAATCAACTCGAGAAAGACTCTAGAAGGCTTCGGATTAATCCCAACGTGATCGAGACTTAGCACCCAAGAAAACATCATCTAGAAGACTCCGGAAGCCACGGCCGAGCTGCGGGACCCGGGGTGGGCCCCACCACCGGGCCGGCCGGCCCACAATAACCGAGCCGGCGGCCTGCCCCCGGCCAAGTCAGCCCCTGCCTCAGGAAGCTTCCTCAACCGACTCTAAGCGCGCAATCTAATCCGCTCGTTTAATGTCGGTTTAATCCGAGGCGTCGGTGGGAGCACGAGATGTATCTAAGTCCAACACACGGCACCTCCTCAGGACTATATAAAGGAGACCCCTAGACCCCCCTTTCGGATCATCAAGTTCTCAATTCAGCAACAACGCTTCAAGATCCAAGTCATCAATCCCACGCTCTAGAAACACCGCTTTAGGAAGAGTAGCAATCAAGATTAGATCTAGTAGGAAGGAGAAATCCGCTCCGTCGTCGGAGGCCGGCTCAAGATCGGGGCCTCGTTCTTGTAAGTTCTTCATTGTAAGTAGTCTTCAAGTTCGGACACGTTCTTAAAATGAATATCTTGATCATGTTTATATTCGAGATTATTTGTTCTAGTATTTACTTTGATTACACGTTTAGCATAGTTGAATTCTTGTTATGTTAATGCATGGATTAGGTATAGCGCTCATCCTTTTCGTTCGGAGGGTGAGTGGTAGAGATGATGTAATCGTGGTGATTAGATCTTATTTACGCGTTTGCACCCTATGTGCCGGGTCGTGTGGTAGATCGTGGTGGTGACGACACCATTGAGTCCTTTGCAATCCATCCCCGTATGTAGGCCTAGCGGATGATATTATTCGGGTTGTTCTAAGTTTCGGCCTTAGTCTTCACGGATTACGTCCTCATGTGTGGATTTAATTAGTCTTTCTTCAATGATTGTTAGATGTATTGCACTAATCGAGTAGATCCTAACTTATAGTTTAGAGTTACATATTGGAGTTTCTAATGCTAGCTAGCCTATGAATTGCTATCGATCCCTTTGTTTGACACTTTCTATTTTGCATTTTTGGATATGACTTGGTTGAATCCATTTATCGAACTTTATCATTATCTTTATTGTGAACTTTGATCCCTGTTTAAGTAATTGATAGATTTAGCACTTAAGCTTTGCTTACGAGAGATGATTAAGATGTTTAGATACACCTATGCACGGTTAACTCACGATAGTAGACTTCTTTCCCTGTGGTAGAATATAAATTCAACACACGGTTCTTACTCCCGGTTAAAATGCTACAATGGTATATTCATATGCGTAAACTGCGGATACCCGATTATAATTGTTTATTTACTTATTAAGAAGTTATCAAGGCATAGTACGAATAGTTTATTCCTTGCATATTAGTGGCTTAACTATAGGGATGACAACCTTTTCGGGTATGCTATGAACGCAATGAATTATTTTTTTAGTTTTATACGAAGTAACATCGATATCCTTTCTAGACGCCATTACTAGTTAGTGACGTTAGAAATACCAACAAGCATTTTTGGCGCCGTTCTTGGGAAAGAAAGTCTTTAGCCCAATAAAATATAAATATAGGAATAACTTGCATGCATCTCTCTCACGCATTGTAAAGTATTAAATTTATCACTAATTGCTTAAACAGGTTTACCCTTGTTATTATTCTTTCTATCTATTTTAGGGTAATGTATGAATAGGAATCTTTCGAAAACTTCCTTTCCGATCGAGAAAAAACTCTTGAAGGAGGCAAGATCCAAGTTGAAGTCTCAACCCAAGATCACTACCTCGGAAGACTCCTCCTTTGTGCGAAGCTTAGCACCCGTGTTCGAAGTAATGGCGAACAAGACCCTCCGTAGTACTACTCGTGACCGACTACGGCCAACATCCGCCTTTGGGGCGGCGGTCGATGTGGGGAGACAAAGCTTTTGAGCTCAAGCCTGCACTCATCAACATGGTACAAGCTAGCCAGTGCAGTGGAAAAGCCCATGAAGATGCCAATGCTCACCTACAACACTTCCTAGAGATGCGTGGCACCTTCACCATCAAAGATGTCTCAAGTGATGCAATCCTACCCCGTCTGTTCCCATTCTCACTCTTGGGACGAGCGAAGCGGTGGTTCTACGCCAACAAAGACAAACTCACTACTTGGACACTTTGCTCTCTTTTGCCTTCCGGCAAAGTTCTTTCCTATAGGCAAAACCAACGCCTTACGGGGGAAAATCTCAAGTTTCAAAGAAGCAACACGGCGAATCCGTCCCGGAGGCGTGGGAGCGCTTCCAAGACTACATCACTGAATGCCCACACCATGGAATGGAGAATTGGCTACTCATGCGGACCTTCTACCACGGGCTTAACAACAACACCCGTGAGACCATGGACGCCGCTGCTTTGGAGGTGCTTTCTGTCCCTTACACTTTGAATCAAACTCCGACCTTGTGGAGAAGATGGCGTCAAACCAAGCTTGGAATGAGGACCGTCAACCCCGCAAGAAAGAGAGGGAATGCACCAGTTGAAAGAGGTAGACATCTTTATGCGCCAAAATGGACTTAATTATGAAAAAGCTTGAAGACAAAGCTCGAGAAGAAGGAAGTCATGCAACTCTTCGATTCTCGCATGACATGTGAAGAATGTGGCAACACTTTGGACACTTTCGGGCGACCAATGTCCCAAAGCTGGAAGAGGGCGTGAACTACATCAACAACAACAACAACCGTATCGTCCCCCGAATCAAGGATGGAATCAACAGAGACCCAACTACCAAGGTAACTACTCGGGGTAACTATCAAGGTAATAACTCTTTCAATAATTTTCCACCTTTAAGAGAGTTAGTACAAAACCAACGTAGACTCATGGATAATCTGTCTAAAAAGTTAGCTTCCAATGATAAAATGCTAGAAACTATTAGTACTAAAATGGAAAGCTTTTCTTACGCAATAAAGAACCAAGCATAGCTTCAATAAAATGTTAGAATCTCAGTTATCTCAGCTAGCCTTATACGCTCCTATGCCAAACCGGGTAAGATTAAGCCAACCGGAAGAATTAGAATCTGCAAATCTTGTCGATGTCTACTATGCGGGTATTCGGACCAGGATGCACGAGAAGGATTTGAAGTGCCTTGTGGCGGGGTATGCGCCAAGAAAGGAGATCCAGGGAGACCGGTCGTCACCATTAACATCGGCGCCCGTACCTACGACGTGACTCTGCGACTTTGGCTCAAGTGTCAACATTATGCCTAAGGTAAACCTTGGGCGAGGTTGATTTATTATACACAACCATGTGCCTACAACTTGCGGATCGATCGCTATGCTACCCCGAGGGCATCTGGAAAGGCGTTTGTCCTTACATCGGTAAGCTCTATGTGGCCACCGATTTCGTGGTCCCGGATACGGGCAAAGGTAAGAACGCTCCGATCATTGCAGGACGCCCTTTCCTTGCCACCACCAAGGCCATCATCTACGCCGACACACCGCCAAGATCGTCTTCACCGTCAACAAACGAGAGGGAGAGATTCAAGCGCAAACACAAGACCCTAGCTCCCCCTGTTCCACCCGTACCACTACCCGTACCACGAAGTACACGCGCAATTTGTCGAGGAGAGGACAAAAGAAGAAGCAAGAACAAGAAGAACCGTCAACCTCGACCACACGTAGAACGAGTCTTGATGATCAATCAAGTTACAAGCGAACGCAAGACTCGGCGCATTCCACCACCACTAGAGAAGCTAGGCGACCACAGAGTTCCGTCAATCCATTGCTCCATTAATCAATGGAACTTCCGCCAAGTTGTTGCGCGACGGGATCGGGCATCAACCTAATGTCAAAGGTAGCGTATCAATTGATATATGGTAATCTGCCTTTGTGTTCCACCTATGTAATCTTTGCGAGATGGCGGATCAATCACACCGATTCGGAAGGTATTGCGAAAACGCCCCCGTCAAGATCAAAGGCGCTATGTCCTCAGCGACTTTCTAGTCATGGACATGGGAGAAGAAGAACAAGATCCTCCCATAGTACTTGGAAGACCGTTCCGAACACTACAAGAGCTATAATCTACATCGGGGACGGGCGAGATCCACTTCCGACTTCAAGGTAAAAAAGATATTTGTTGCTTCAATACTTACACTAATAATGAACGGCCCCCAAGAAAGACCAAGGGCGGAAGCGTCTCCACGAGACTACAAGAAAATTTGGACTCGAAGATGGAGCACATCAAGAGGATAGAGAAAGACATCAAGGAAAAATACACTCGGCTCCTACCCATCTTGAATTCTACACGGCCACACCGAGAGGTCTCCACCAAAGAAGCAATCTTGGAAGAAGAAAGAAGCTATGCACGCCAAGAAAAACGACAAAAGTGCACCATCGGGACCCGGCCGGCGCCGACATCAACAACCCGAACAATCGACTTCTCGGCGGCTGCGTCTACGCCGCCCTTTGAGATCATTGAAGGAACCTTACCGGGTACAACATTTATACGAGGGCCCATAGGCGACACCACGCCATGGGAGTAAGTACTCTAAACTCTCAGAGAGGTAACTTCGGTATTTATCTGCATATTTAATTTTTACGCAAAGCATATTTCAATTAGCATTTTTTATTTAGCATTTTTTACTTTTTCTAAACTTGCACTTAGAAAATCTCAAAAATATGTTTCTTTGCATTTGCATCAGTTTCCTAAAGCCCCACGCAAGCACTCCTTCTGTGGCGGCATAAAAATAAAAATAAAAATATTGCACTCATATGTTTTTGCATTAGCATCCCTATTGCATAGAAAAAATTCTTAAAAATATTTGGGCACATGAAGGTCCACACAAAATAAAAATCCAAAAAAGATGTGAGCACATAAAGGCTCACATTAACATCCTAAATTTGTTCCTTCGGGTATGTGTGAAATTAATATTGCGAGGGGAGAACATTAAAGGAAACCCGAAAGAGGGAGCAGGCTCAAGGATGAACAAAGGACTACTTCAAGATCAAGCTTGGGGAGAGCACCCCGTTTACCACGATAAGTATCACTATTTTATGTCTTAATTATTAGCTAGATATATATTTGCTTAGAGTTAATGAGTCTTAATAAAAAATCTTAGTGTTAAAGAGTCAAATAAATACTAGATCTTTACTAGATTGCTTTCTTCCTTTCTATTTATGATCTTGATGATATATGCTAAGGAAATGATGAATAGTTGCTCCGCCTTAATTCCTCTTAAAAGTACTTACACTTTGGACTTAGATTCTCCCAAAAGCTTTAAATGCTTAACTTGCTCTAAACCCAGCACCTGTGGGAAGCACATGCTTAATCTCGAGTCTTAGCGTTAAAGGATAAAGATACATGAAAAGTTGAGCTGCTTGTTTATCATATTCCTAGAGATACTTGATTCCTGGTTTTTATCTTTGAAAATTATAAAATATTACATGATGAGTTCCTTAGCTATGACCCTTAAGAGTTTATCATTCGCATCAAGATCATCCCACTCCACTAAATACGCCGCTTCTAACCAGGAATACGCCTCCCCATACTCCATCAAGCCGCTAGCCATAATTATAAAAATAAACTCTTGCAATCTTTGGATATGTCTCTCTCGGTGTTTTTATGCCAAATAGAGGCTGGGCTACATTCGAAAAAAAAAGAGAGGAAAGAAAAATAAATATTTAGAGAAAAAGTGAGGCGAAAGAGGGAGAGTAACGGACAAAAAGTCATACTAGGCGAGAAGGGCCTACCTCCCTAATAATAAAAATATATTTAGAGATGAATAATGGACATGTGTCCAGGGTGAGTAGGGCCCACATCTCTAAGGAGAGAGAAAAAATGGACACAAGTCCGGGGCAAAAGCCCACCTCTCCAGAATGGACAACCCAAGGTCCTAGCAATTTTTAGAAAGAGAGATATAGTCCAAGATGCTTGAAAAGAATTAGAAAAGGCTAAGGGCTATTTACTACCTTTTATCCTCATCCATTTCACCACTATCATCCTACTATGTATGTCCTACTACATGTGTAACTCCACTACCACCATCTACTTAAGAGGGTCATACATAGGATCTCTGAGTTTCTTTTAAAAATATATTGCAAAAACCCCAGGATGATAGTTGATCGAAGAACTTGAGACATGGTACTTAACTTGATTGTTTTATCTTGCTTATGATTCATGAAAAGGCTACGCCCCATGGTACTTGGTATGAGAGAGCAATGCGGTTAAGAGGAGAATTTATTTCGAATAACACAAGTACTTACGAGGTATGAAAGCGTAGTAGCAACTCTTGATCCTACTATAGCATATAGCTTTGCTAGGGACTAGCAAAAGGTAAGCTTGGGGAGTTTGTTGACACTTGTTATCATATAAATTTATTAATCAAATAAACATGAGAAAGGGGTATAAATCATAATAACAACCTAGAATAGGGTGTCACTAACATATTTCCACCAGTTTTGGTAAAGTTGTGAATTGCGGGGACTAAGCGAGAAAACAAATGAGAATTCGCGAGCCGTGCGACTCTGCGACGTAGCATAATCGAACTCGAGAAAGACTCTAGAAGGCTTGGATTAATCCCAACGTGATCGAGACTTAGCACCCAAGAAAACATCATCTAGAAGACTCCGGAAGCCACGGCCTTTGCGGGACGAGGGTGGGCCCCACCCGGGGCGGCCGACTTAATAACCAGGCCGGCGGCCTGCCCCCGGCCAAGTCGGCCACGCCTCAGGAAGCTTCCTCAACCGACTCTAAGACGCAATCTAATCCGCTCGTTTAATGTCGGTTTAATCCGAGGGCGTCGGTGGGGAGCACGAGATGTATCTAAGTCCAACACCTAGCACCTCCTCCGGACTATATAAGGAGACCCCTAGACCCCCTTTCGGATCATCAAGTTCTCAATTCAGCAACAACGCTTCAAGATCCAAGTCATCAATCCCACGCTCTAGAAACACCGCTTTAGGAAGAGTAGCAATCAAGATTAGATCTAGTAGGAAGGAGAAATCCGCTCCCGATCGTCGGAGGAGGCGGCTCAAGATGGGGCCTCGTTCTTGTAAGTTCTTCATTGTAAGTAGTCTTCAAGTTCGGACACGTTCTTAAAATGAATATCTTGATCATGTTTATATTCGAGATTATTTGTTCTAGTATTTACTTTGATTACACGTTTAGCATAGTTGAATTCTTGTTATGTTAATGCATGGATTCGTATAGCGCTCATCCTTTCGTTCGGAGGGTGAGTGGTAGAGATGATGTAATCGTGGTGATTAGATCTTATTTACTGCGTTTGCACCCTATGTGCGGGTAGTGTGGTAGATCGTGGTGGTGACAGCACCATTGAGTCCTTTGCAATCCATCCCCGTATGTAGGCCTAGCGGATGATATTATTCGGGTTGTTCTAAGTTTGGCCTTAGTCTTCACGGATTCTGTCCTCATGTGTGGATTTAATTAGTCTTTCTTCAATGATTGTTAGATGTATTGCACTAATCGAGTAGATCCTAACTTATAGTTTAGAGTTACATATTGGAGTTTCTAATGCTAGCTAGCCTATGAATTGCTATCGATCCTTTGTTTGACACTTTCTATTTTGCACACCTGGATATGACTTGGTTGAATCCATTTATCGAGAACTTTATCATTATCTTTATTGTGAACTTTGATCCACTGTTTAAGTAATTGATAGATTTAGCACTTAAGCTTTGCTACGAGAGATGATTAAGATGTTTAGATACACCTATGCACGAGTTAACTCACGATAGTAGACTTCTTTCCCTGTGGTAGAATATAAATTCAACACACGGTTCTTACTCCGGTTAAAATGCTACAATGGTATATTCATATACGTAAACTGCGGATACCCAGATTATAATTGTTTATTTACTTATTAAGAAGTTATCAAGGCATAGTACGAATAGTTTATTCCTTGCATATTAGTGGCTTAACTATAGGGATGACAACCTTTTTCGGATATGCTATGAAGCGCAATGAATTATTTTTTTAGTTTTATAAAGGAAGCAACATCGATATCCTTTCTAGACGCCATTACTAGTTAGTGACGTTAGAAATACCAACAGCGACCGCGTTTGGCGCCGGCGATGGTCGAAATAAAAACTAAAGACACGAGGGTGGTTCGGAGCTCACCGGTCTTCAGCCGCGGGCTCGGTTGCGACGGGCTAAGCCGGAGGTGGGTCGGCGGCGAGCGGGGCGACGGCGGGGCGATAACGACGACGTTCGGCGGTCGGGATCACGGCTGCGAAAACCGACGAGCCGCTCACGGCCTCAGATCATCGAGAGGGAGACAAAAACGCGAAGAAGGGCGAGTAAAAGCTCACGGAGCACGTTGTCGATGGCGAGGTCGAACGCGGCGGGTCCGACCGGCGGCGAGGAAGATGAGGTGGCGCGAGCGATTCCGACAGCGCGAGGATGAGTTGCGGCCGGGTTCGGGGAGGGAGGTTAGGAAGTTGCGGAGCAGGCGGCAAGCGGTTTTATTAACAAATGAGCGACAATGGCAAGACGACGGCGGAGGGAAGCGGTTCCGGCGGCGGTTTTGAAAAAGAGGAAAACGGCGGCGGCCGGCCTATTTATAGGCAAAGGGGGCGGGGGATAGCTGGAGAGGTCGCGAACACCTCCGGTGGCGAAGTCGAGAAGGAAACGGCGGTGGGACGGCGGCGCGAACGTTGGCGCCCGGCGGTGGCGGGGAGGGAATGGTCGGGGGTTCAGATGGTGAAACCCTAACTTTGAAATTTTCAAATTACTCCCAAATTTTGAACTGAACTCAAAAATTTCCCAAAAGTAACTTGCCTTAATTTTTCAAGATCTACAACTTTCACAATTGGAGCATTTTCAAAATCTGCCTAGAAATATGACTTTTTTGAAATGCAGTTCAAAATTTTGAAATTTGAATTCAAAATTACTTTTTAAAATCATGTAAGAACTTGAAAAACTTTGTACATGACTTTTTGTTCCTCTCAACAAGATCTACAAACTAGCTTTTGAAATTTTCCTCAAATTATGCTTAGATTTTGAAATATTGAAAAAAGGGGCAATTAGGGTTTTGATGAAATTCAAAATTACTTTAAAATTTTGAACTAAACTTTGAAAACTCAAAATACCAACTTTGTTTAAAATTGAAAACTCTACCTTTTTGCTTTAATAACCATACCCAAATTCTTGATAAAGTTTGAATAAAATAAAAGGGGACAAACTAGGGTTTTAGACAAGGGGATAGTTTAGAATCGATTCCTCTCGCGTCTTTTCGGCCGACAACGACACCAAACATAAAATAAACTTATTTTAGTTTAATGCAACACATGGTGGGCTAATCATGCATGCTTTGCAATGATCATGATGACATGTCATGTTTTAGTGAAAATAACACCGGGGTGTTACAAAGTACTGACGATGCCATAGTGGAGGCTCCACTCGCGTCAGTAGCTCCGGCTCGATGGCATTGAAGATGATGCCGAGCTCCTTGTTGTGTGTCGTTGCGGGTGCGGCGGCGTGATCATGTCGTTCAACGTCAAGCGCCGATGTCGTCCATAGCAACGAGGCGCCGGGCGCCGGGTAGCGGTCAACCGGGCTCGCCATGATGTCGCCATCGAGGTTGCCGGTCATTTGAGGTGGACGCGCTTGGCCGGCGCCCTTAGGCGCTCGGGTCGTGTCGCCCGGTTCGTCCTGTTGTCTTGGGCGCGCGGAGGTCGATGGCCCTCCAAGGAACGGGGCTCAACCACTCGAGTGCCGTCCCGTAGTGAGGTCGCGCAGTCGCCGAAGAGGTCGACGAGGGGTGGCGCCGGCCCCTCAAAACCATGCGCGTGCAGCATAGACCTCGGCGTCGTGTAGTCGTCCGGCCTTGCCACTCGAGACGGTGTGCGTCTGCGCCGCCATGGCGCCGAGGTGTCGAGGAGGGTCGGGGGTGATGTCGAGGTGCTGGTGAACTCGTCCCCCCACCTGGGGACTTCTTCTTGGGCAGTCGATGTACCGGGGCTGCGGCAAGACCCGGTGAGGTGGAAAGGCAGGCGTAACTCACGTAGTAGTCCCGGGTCGATGTCCGGATTAAGCTCGAAGAAGAGCTCCGCCTGCGAATCCGCAGGAGGTCGGTCGTCGCCGCCGTCGAACTCTTGGACTTGCAGCGCGCGTGACGAAGCGGGGAGGGTGTATCGCCGATGGAAGATGCGGGCGGGCGCCGCGGTGGCGCCGACGAGGGGGACGGGGAGCGGGCGCCGCGGGTGGCGCTGGGGTAGGACCGGGGCGCGCGCGGGTGACGCGTGCTCTGTCGGTCTTGATCGCGGCCGCAGTGTGTCGGAGGAGGGAGAGGGCAGCCGGTGCTGCGGTGTCGTCGAGGATGACCGTGGTGACGGCCGGCAGCGTCACGCATAACGCCATCTTCCTCCTCGAGCCGGAGGATGGCGGTCGGAGCCGACGCCGAGGGCCGCGGGGGAGGGAGGGCGCCGGGGTGGGCGCCAGGGCCGCCCTGCCGGCGCGGCGGCCGCTGGGCCGCCCTTCGCCGCGGTCGTCATTTCTGTGGGTGGGGGTCTTTCGGGCTTGCTCCATGCGGCCGAGGCGGTCCTCCATGTCGTCAAAGCGCCTTTGCCGATCAGGGCGTAGTGGACGTCGAGGAGCTCCTCGCCGCGGCGTTGAACTCCCGGATCTCGGAAGCCATGGGTGGTGGGATCGTCCCGGTCTCCGGATATACCGCCGATTAGGCTAGATTGAGAGATTGACACGTGTTCCTCGTTCGACTAAGGCCGGAGACGGTGTACCGGGCTCGGCGTCTCGCCGGCGGACGATGGCAAAGAAGACGAGGATCGAGCAGGTAGACGCGCGAGGAGCCGTGGCGGAGGAGGGGCGGCGCGGCGCGCCGTGGCGGCGGTGCGTGGGCGGCGGGGCCGGGGTTGGGCGGCGTGAGGCGGCGGCGGTGGTTGGAGCGGAGAGCCCGAGGGCGAAAAGGTATTTTTATTTGCTTGTTTATCCCCCTAGAGATTACATGCCTCTTGCTTATATAGCCCGACTAGTGGGACTTGTAATCTAAGCAATCTCTATAAGGTTTCCTTATACATTTGGAATACCTTTTACAAGCTTTCCTATTTATTTATTTTCCTAATAAAGGTCTCCCTTATAGATGAGATAGCCCCTTGCACACCAAAAATTACCTAAGATAATCCTAACTTGAAGGCGAAGTAGACTCGGACTCGTGACGGGAGGAGGCGGCGGCGGCGCCAGGGGGCGCCGGTCCCTCTGCCCTGCAGCGCCCGGCCCCCCTGTTGGGCGGTGCCCGTCAGCGTCGGGCCCAATTAGCCACTCTCGGGGCTGCGAGATTCGGGTTCATGACACCCAACCAAACGGGCTATAGAAACACGAATATCACCACGAGAATATGTCACAAAAATCGAGTCCATATTTCTATTCCCGTCGGGGGAATCAATCAGTCTCAAAATCTAAAATAAATCGAATGGGGACTAACAACTTTGAAACTCCACATATTGGTCTTCTTCGATATTTCCGGCTATGAAACCCAATTAAATCCAAATTGCACATTGAGTCCGAAATGAGAATCACATACCATATTGTTGAAAATCATGTAATAGTTGTTGGGTGCTCAGTCCTTCGGAGATGCTCATAGAGGTAGAGTTTCGCGTCCGTATATTCATAGAGGTGAGTACGCGTCGTCTTGTGAGCGTCTGCGTTGTCTTTGTGTAATTTTTTTAAAAAAAGGACTCCACACTACTAGATAAAAGAACTTGCATGGCGGACAAAATGTATTTTCCGTGGTTTTTTTTTTTTGCCCGCCATGTACATAGGGTCACGGAAAATACATGAACTTCCGTGGCGGTTATTTTGCCCGCCATGGTTAATGAAATAAAAAGACGAACCCGCTCGGGAGCCCATCCAAGCCCGTCCACGAGCCCATCTGCGCCGATCCGTTGCCGCCCGATCCGCCCGGGGAGGCCGTCCTCGCCGGATCCGTGGGGAGGCCGTCCTCCGCCGGATCCGCCCGGGGAGGCCGACCTCGCCGGATCCGCCCGGGCGGAGAACCCCCGCCGCCGACCGCGTGGGCGCCCGGCGCCGCGCCAGAGCTGCCGTAGAGAAGGCCATTTGGAATCGTCGTCGTCGCCGGATCAGCGTCGGGGAGGGCGTCCTCGCCGGATCCCGCCGCCCGGGGAGGCCGTCCTCGCGGATCCCCACGGGAGAGGCCATCCTCGCCGGATCCGCGTCTGGGAGGCCAACCTCGCCGGATCGCCGCCGCATGGCCGCCGCCGCGTCGTTGGGGAGAGAGGAAGGGAGGGATCCTTCAGTGGGGGTTGGGGAAAGAGAGATGGAGCTGCCCATTGGGAGGAAAAAAGGAGAGAGAGAGAGAGTTGGTGAAGTGAAGTGGAACCTAGGACCTCGTATATATATATATATATATATATATATATATATATATATATATATATATATATATATATATATATATATATATATATATATATATATATATATATATATATATAGGGTAAAATTTTTCTACACCCTAGGTGTAGTTACACCCATGTGTATATCTCAAGATTTATGGTATATATGACCGAACGAAGTGCATATGGATGAAGTATATGATCATACTAGACCATCTATGGTGGTATATACGTTAAGTATGCATTCATACTTTAAGTATATAGATATACTTTTTTTTTATGTACAGCCTGATAGTGGCATTTTTATGTAATATATTAAAAAATATGGGTTCCATTGAAATTTTTTTCGCCTAGTAAGATCTAGAGTATCTTAATATGAGTATCTAAACATACTCAAACCAATAAACAAGTATAAACACATACACAATATGGTTTTTTAAATATGGGTGTAACTACACCCGGGTGTATAGAAAGTGCACCCTATATATATATATATATATATATATATATATATATATATATATATATATATATATATATATATATATACGGCGCTATTCTACACCCTAGGTGTAGAATCAATTCTACACCCCAACCAGCCCAATGACCATCTAAACAGTAACTGACTAGACCCAACCATCTACGCCCGTTCAGTGACCCGTTAACTAAACAACCCGACCTCCTTCCCCGTTTCTCTGCTGGCACGAGGCCACGAGCGCTGGAGTTGCCGGCGGCGAGTGTGAGGCTTGTTCGGTGAGCCCGGGGCGAGCAAGAATAAGACACGGCGGGCGTGCCTCAGACGCAGCCGCGACACCTTCACTGAAGGGCGGAACAAAGGCGCCCGATGGCCGGCGAGCAAGACCCATCCCAACCAAGCTTCCTCCAAGAGCGCGAGCCGGCTGAGCGCGCCGCCGGCGGCGAAGCGAGTTGGCTGCGGCGCACTGAGCACGTGAAGAGTAGAGCTCGAGAAGCTGCAAGCGCGAGCACGGAAACAACGGCAGCGCTAGGTGAGATTTAGATCTGAAAAAACACCCTCTCTATTATTACTAACTGAAACACATGATTCAGTAATCTGATTCCATCCCAATCTCACACAACATGTATGATTTACTCACTTGATCTCATTAATTTCTGTTCCCCAACTCTAGGGTTCCTTAGTTTTTTTGGAGCTTAGAACTGAGATTACTAACATTCTATTACTGATAATACTGAGTTAGTATTGTCCACCACAGTGTGTGTGATTACTGACAAACTATTGCCCAACATAGGAAGCAGTACATCGCAGTGGTTCCTCCCTCCACAAAAATGCTAGGAAGCATGCTTAGTGTTTAGGATAAATCGATAACTGTTTGTACTTATTGCTTGCAGTGATTACTGCAGTGTCCTGAGCTTGTGTGTGGCATTGCGTTGTTCGGACGTTGTCAATATTATTGAAGTCAATGTTCTATCATACGCAGATGTAGTGCCTGTTTAAAAATTAATGGAATTTAGAATTGGTGGTTAGCAATATTACTGCACCTTTGAATTGGTGGTTATATCCCCATGAGCTAAATGATTTTCATCTTCTGGCCCTAATACTGAATGTTGTTTAACTATCTGCAGCATTGATTTGCTTGGAAAAAAAGAGTTGTGTCCTTCTCAGTAATTCCTATAAGCACTGATTTCTTAACAAAAAAGTTTGGTAATTGCTAATAGCAGGATGGACAGCAACAACTTACGGCGGAAGCGCCGCAGAGCTCTTCAGAACCTAGCAAATCAAGCAAATATGCATAGAGCACGGCAAGGCCATGTTTATGGGGTCACTGAACATACAGAAACTGGTATAAAATTACTCAAAACTTTCTGATGGGCATGAGTATACTGATGTGTTGATAAATGTGTTGAGGGAAAAAATTACTGATCCTCTGTAATTTAATATACATGTCTTTGTCAACAGCTGCGAGTGCACAAGAAGGTGTTGCTTTGACAAGCACCCCTGTGATTACATTTGTGCAGCCACTGAGTGTTAGCCCAGCATGGCTGACTAATGACATGAGGCACAGGCCTATTATGACACCACCAGTAACTGTTGTGCCCCAACAAATGATCACTCCTGACATCAATGCGACATACACATATGTGAGTAACCCAGCATGGCTGACTAATTACTGATTACTAAAAACTAGTGATGACAATGCTCAAATTAGTGATGAAGAGAGCATGTAGAACATGGCAGGAATAAAAATACTTGAAAAATGATGGTCATTAATTTATGTATCTATTCTTTGGATGATTAATTTATGTGATTACTAGATGATCAACCAAAATTACTAAATGTATGCGCTATGATGTCTTCGATTATTAAAAGTACATTATAATGGACAATAATCTCAACAAAACATATGGACCCGAATTTGGCTTTTTTTTATTCGAAATTTGATTAAATCTCATAAATTCTTGAATAACAAAACGTCTTGTTTTATTCACCTAATCTCATAAATTCTCGACCATATATTCTTCGAGCTATCTACAATAATATCAAACAAACGCCTTAAACACTAATCTCACCAAACATGTGCGAACCCTAATCTCGGCGGAGAATGTGCGAACCCTAAACTCAGAGAATGTGTGAACCCTAATCTCGGGGAGAATGTGTGAACCCTAATCTCATAAATTATCGACCATATATTACCGAGCTATCTACACTATTTTAGCAAACGCCATAAACACTAATCTCGGCAAAATGTCTCAAACCTAATCTCAACCAAAATGTGTGAACCCTAAACCCGGCAAAAATGTGTTAAATGTGCACACAACTTCAGTCGCTTCGGCCTCGAGGGCCAACCGCCCTCTCGCCACGCTACCCTAATCTCGGTGAGAATGTGTATACCCTAATCTCGCGAGAATGTGAGATCCCTAAACTCAGCGAGAATGTGTGGACTCTAAACTCGGCATGATGTGTGAACACTAATCTCGAAGAATGTGTGAACCGTAATCTTATAAATTATCGACCATATATTCTTGAGCTATCTACACTATTTCAAAGAAACGCCATAAACACTAATCTCAAGCAAACATGTGTGAACCCTAATCTCGGCGAGAATGTGTCAACCCTAATCTCGGCAAAATGTGTGAACCCTAAACCCGGCAAAAGTATGTTAAATGTGCACACAACTACACCGCTCGGCCTCGAGGGCCTACCAGCCCTCTCGGCCTCGCTACCCTAATCTCAGTAGAATGTTTGAACCCTAATCTCAATAGAATGTGTGAACCCTAATCTCAGCGAAAGGTGTAAACCCTAAACTCGGCAAAAATTGTGAACCCGAATCTCAATTACAATGTCTGAACCCTAATCTTATAAATTACTCGACCATATATTCTCGAGCTATCTACACTATTTCAAAGCAAACGCCATAAACACTAGTCTCAAAGAAACATGTGTGAACCCTAATCTCGTGAGAATGTGTCAACCCTAATCTCGGCAAAATGTGTGAACCCTAAACCCAAAGCAAAATTGTGTTAAATGTGCACACAACTACACCGCTTCGGCCTCGAGGGCCTACAGGCCCTCTCGGCCTCGCTACACTAATCTTAGTAGAATGTTTGAACCCTAATCTCAATGGAATGTGTGAACCTAATCTCAACAAAAGGTGTAAACCCTAAACTCAAAAAAAAATTGTGAACCCTAATCAAAGTAGAATGTCTGAACCCTAATCTCGGTAGAATGTGTGAACCCTAATCGCAGCGAGAATGTGTGAACCCTAATCTCAAGACAACGTGTCAACCCCTAATCTCATAAATTACCGACCATATATTCTTTGTTCTATCTACACTAATCTCAAGAAACGCCATAAACACTAATCTCAAGAAACATGTGTGAACCTAATCTCTCAGAATGTGTCAACCCTAATCTCAGCAAAATGTGTGAACCCTAAACCCAGCAAAATTGTGTTAAATGTGCACACAACTACACGCTCGGCCTCGAGGGCCTACCGCCCTCTCGGCCTCGCTACCCTAATCTCGGTAGAATGTTTTTAGTATTTTGGATTATTTTTTGGATCATTACGCACACTAGTAATCATCGGAAAAGCTCCGGGAGTTCAAAAAACATACCGATCCAAAATTACTAAACCCAAAGGATCAAAAATGTAGTGGCACACAATAAGAATATGTGAAATTTGTAAAAATTTTGATTACTGAATACTCGAGCTATTGGGATGCGTTATCGAACTTGATCGACTACTAACGAATGCTCTATTATGAAGGAAGTAGCACATGAATGTGCTTACTTGAATAAATTACTAGAGACAGACTTCGGCAAACCTTTGGCGAGAGGCAGCGGTGCGGCGGCGTTCAAGGCCTTGAGCCCGGATTTGGGTGGCACGCGATGACCGGAACAAGCAGAGAGCGTGAGTGCGCGGCTAGCGCGAAGTCGTCTTGGCGTGTAGCGTGGCGAGCTTTAATCCGGGCAAGGTGGTAATCCATGTAGAAGATTCGAAGTATTTTGCAAAGAACAGATGTTATTTGAATAACTCCTCTGTAGTGGTTCCTAATGCATGACACTACTAGAAGGTTATTTGAATAACATATGTTCTTGAGATATAGATGATGGGTCAATATGCTAAAAATAGAACCAGGAGCACATCATATTGTTGAAAATGTATTTCTATTTTCTTCCGTTGATGTAGAGGAATCAAATAAGTATATGCAAATGATTAATCACTTGAATAATGAAATTACTAAATAAAATAGTTAGTGTTGGGTTCTACTATTGTGCAAAATCATTTAATGACTTTCTCAGTAAAACACATTGAGGTAGGGGGCATGCTTTTCAAAACACACTTGCATCAAAATCCCAAGACATATTCTTTGCATTACCAAATATTGAATTATTGATAAGGGTATGGATTACCAAAAACACAATGACTAAGAAGGATAACTAAATTACAGTTGTCCAGTATAGGGGAAAACTCAACATACCCAAAGGACACAAATGACTAAGGAAAACTCAACATGCATGTGTAGGAATTCTTTGGATCACAAGACATATTCTTTGCATTACGAATATAGTGCATGCACTCCTCAAAAGGGTAAAAAGAGATATTTATTTAGTAGAATGTAAAAACAATTTACATATGGCCCGAATTTAACGAGTAAAAATATTTTTGCCTATGTTCACGATCTAAGGAGACAGCTACTAAAAACAAGCATCTCCATACAAAAATGCTCTCTTCAAATTAGCATGTCAATTTTCTTTGTCAGAAGAAAATTCATCCGTCTATGAATGCCGCTCTACTGGCGATGTTCCAACACGCCGAGAGTGCCCTTAGGATGTGCCGCTTCCAATTCTTTCTCAACTCACCCACACTAATTTCCTACAAGCCAAAGCTCGTAAATGTTATCGCGATTTACGGAGCATGATTTACCCCTACATCTTCTGAGCAATAAAGTGCACATATTAATGAATTACTCAACCAAAAGCATTACTAAACATAGAAAAGCAAGATGCAAATGAAAGCAAAATAAAGCAAAAAGCATTACTTGAACACTCACAAAAAGATGCCTCTCAAAACTCAAAAAGATGCTAATTACTCAACCAAAACATTACCGAGCATAGACAAAACGAATATAGAAAAAACTTTTGTGAGTGTTCAGTAATTGCTAAAAAGGCACATACTTTTCAAGAATTACTATATCCTCGCGAGTAAAGAAGTCTGCATGATATTATCTATCCCCACATAAGCACATCTTGTTCTTTTTTTACATTTGGGAGCCATTAACACCATCAAGTAAGTACTAACATCACCTAGTGCATTAGGCAACGAATTAGCCTACACACATGCCGGGCCTCTTGCCGCTTCTCTTGTTCCAGGATCCAAGGATCTGCATTCCAAAAAAAGGCATGTGTGAGGTAAAGGCCGACCAAACATAAGTACAAGTATGTCCTGTAGCATTCAACTAGTTGTGAATTCTTTGAACAAATAAAGCTAGTATCATGCATATTTCAAAGACGCCATCTTGTGCGATGAAAAAAATAGATTCTGGAGAAAATTGCCATGGGGACACTCTGAGCAGAGAGCTTGCATTGTAGAGTTTCATGTTGCTTGGAATTCCTGCCATTCTTGAGCAAAGATTACTAAACATGTATTGATGGGATGAATGCACGGATTCTTGAGCATATATTGAAGGTTGCACATTTTATTGAATAATAAAATTTAAATGGATGGACTACTCTCAAAAGTGGCATTGAATAAATGGAGCTAGTGCTATGCTTAATTACTTGAAAAACTACTTGGTTACAAAAAATAACTGAAACATATTTACTAAACTACTTGAATTACTAGAGCAAGGGGACGTCACAAAGTGTGAGTGTCTCACCTCAATTTCTAGAGCTACTACTTTGCTTTTGCTACTAGCATAACAACCGCAACCCCTAGTTCAAGAATTGATGTAAGCATAGTTTCCATCAATATTGGTTCGAATGATGGGCAATAATGAGCAAAAAATTACCGACATACAACTTTCTCGAGGGAAAATCAAATAAAATCGAGTGAATCAATCGGTTAGTAGTGAGTCAATCGGTTAGTAATTAGAAAATTACTGACATACCTTTGTGCAATTATTCGAGAATAGCTGATTATTACAATGTCTTTTAAAAGAATATGGCACTTTGTCGGGAAGGGTGTTGTCAAGCGGGGAAAATGTACTATTTAGGATTTAGGGAAGGGGAGTCAAATAGTACAAGACAGAAAGAGACATTTATCAAGAGCTTTCTGGACCAACAAGACGGATTACGTGGCAATGTAGTTCCAAGATTAGGAAATACTAGCCTTGCTGAAAGCATACATATGAATTGGATTGATCAACGGTTAGCATGCACCGCTACCCACCACTCGTGAGTCTCAAGGCGCATGAATCCATACATATGAATTGGATTGATCAACGGTTAGCATGCACTTTGCTACCCACCACTCGTGAGTCTACGGCGCATGAATCCATCGGGCACTCTAAAGTGGGTGCTCCTCTCGGCATCTCATGGTTTGGTCGGCAGCGAGAATACTCGCAGTACGCGAGTCCTAAATTCCTAATTACTAAAGCATGGGTGAAAGGAATATCATGGCTCTAATTCTTGAACCAAGGAAGATCATTGCTTGTAATTAATGAACCGAGAAACAACAAAATTACTAAAGTATGCACGAAAGCATTGAATGGGAGAGGAACTACCAAAGATACTAAACAAACACACATATTGTGCTCTTTGGACTAACAAATAAAGGGATTGGTGCTAATCCATTATCAAGCCAAAAATTACTAAACATAGATAGGGCAGAGGGCTCAACCACGAGTCCACGTTTACGCTTTCTGTTGACGACCGGGGTGATCCGTGTGCCCGCATCGGCTGAATCGAACAAAGAATCCAAAGAAAAAAATTAAACCCCTAACGGATCCACGACCTCCCTTGGGGGAACTCGAGTGTGTGGTACTCACCAAAGGCGCCAGCGAGCATGACGTGAGAACCCCATCCTCCTCTACCGACCTTCCCGATGCGCCACGACTACGGCTTCACCCGCCGGCCTTCACTCCCCTAGCACCGACGGCGCGAAGGGATCATGTAGGGGCTCACGAAAAGGGTGGTGGTGGAGAGCACCGGTGCGCTGAGAGCCCCTACGCGTGGCGCCACGAGAGGACCTCCCGTACCTGCGAATCACCACCGCAAGGATTGAGAGGGGGACGAGGAAGGGGGGAGAAGGAGCGGTGCAGAGCCACAAGACGGCCGCCGTTGGAGCCCTTGCCGCAGCCCCTCGTGAATCGCAAATGCCGCCGCCCCTCCCCAAAATCGCGCCCGCCCAAACAAAGCGCGCGCACCTGGAGGAAATCAAACGGGAATAAATCGGGCGGTCGGGTGCTTAGCGGGTTAGGGGGTTAGCGGGTCGAAGGGGTTAGCTGGTTGGGCACTGGCGGGAGCGGACTAGGTGGGTCGGGCCGGTACATTTGGTTTGGTTGTGCGGTTGGTTAGTTTAGGTGGCCGGGTGTAGAATCTCATTCTACACCTAGGGTGTAAGATAGCACATAGGTATATATATATATATATATATATATATATATATATATATATATATATATATATATGGCGGCAAAATGGGCTTTTGGGCTGATGATTTGGGCCTGATTTTTCATGGCGGGCTAAATATAAAAACCGTCACGGTTAATATATTTACCATGGTTAATGGGAAAAAAACCGTCACGGTTAATTGAGTGATTTTTGTGGCGGTTTTTCAAAAGTCCGTCCACGGAAAATGAAATCCAAACACCACGCAAGTTCAATTCGTAGTAACGCCAACACCGGCTTAAATGACTAACAACCGACCTTCACGGACCACAACAATCACCAAAAAAGCGGGACAAAACTATATACTCCTCTGTCCCGTGAGAATGCAATTCTTGAACAATGTCATGTTTTAATATCTATAAACTTTTGACTAATTATAAATAAAAAAACATTTATAATATCGAATAAATACAGTTAAATTTAGCTTAAATGTATATTTTATAATAAAATAAAATGATTTGGATTCATAGATATGAATATTATTTACTATGGACTAGGTTAAACGTGAAGCATTTCAACTCTCATAGTTGTGTAATCAAAAAAAAAAACTCTCATAGTTGCATTTTTTTATGAGACAGAAGTGGTATATTATTAAGCGATCACTCTTGAAAAACTTTTGTGTTTTCTGCTGCGCATGCTCGATCGAGATAAGCAGCAATTCGGAAGAGAGAGACGGAAGGGAGCGATAAGAGGCGCGTTCTTCGCCCAGGCGCGTCGCGTGCCTTATCGTGAACGTGATATTCTCTCCTGGCTCCTGTCCCTGCCGCGTTCCTCACTCTCCGTCCAAAGTCTTGGAGGAATCCTGTGCCGTGGACCACACCGGACGGCATATCCTCGGTTTATCCGCCGGACGACCGTACCACCGGCGCACTCTCAGCTGCTCCGAAGCTTTGTTCTGTCCCGTCCTATCCTTGTGGTAGCTTGCTTTGTTTGCAAGCGATCCGGCGAATGGAATCCACATGAGGTTAGCAGAGGTATAATACCGGTTTAACCGGCTCGCCACGCGAATCTCACTGGTCACTGCAGCAGCTCCTTTGCTGCGTTTGGAGGGCGGTTGCTTCATCGGTTGTGCTACCGTTTATAACAAAGACCTGATACGATCTCTTCCTTAGATACGTTCTCTTCCTTATTGGCTTCTCTTTTCTTCCTTAGATACGTATATATTTTAGTGGGAGAATGTGATACGTGCAGGTGATCCGTTATCGCCATGGAGACCCTCGATCTGTTTCGACCATGCGTTTATGCAGAGGCACGTTTAACTGTTTAAGATATGGACACGGCAGAATGGGTGGGCCAAATTCTAAATTGTAAGTTGTTCCGCATTTTTAAATAAATTAGAGCATATATATAAGAAGTCAAACCGAACTATAAAAAGAGTAGATACTGTTTTGCCTAACTCAGCAAGGAATCATGCTTGGTACCTAGTAGTTCCTTGCTCGTGTAGGCGAGCCAATTAGCTCGCCTGCTCACCAAGATTTGCTTGTTCTCCTGTGAAGAACTTTGGAGTGAGCAATTGGACATGTCGTGGAATTGACCTCACCAACCCCGAATTAAGTCGAGTTCAACCACTGCTAGATTAAGGGCCTGTTTCGTTTCTATAAGTCGGGTGACTTATAAATCAAAAAATTTAAAATAAGTGACTTATTTTGCCAAAATAATAGAGACTTATAAGTCACTTGCAACTATTTTTCTTCTTCTTTTTACTGCGACTTATAAGTCACCTATTTTCTCTTCTTTTTTTCCCCGATTTTTAAGTCACTTACAACCAAACGCATACATGACTTATAAGTCACTAATTTTTAGTAATCGACTTAATAAGTCACCCCGACTTATGGGAACCAAACAAGACATAAGGTCCGCGGACCACCAATCGAAACTTTCTCTAGTGTTGGAATAAAAGTCGTCAACACAAATCAACCTATGTTGTCGCGGGATAGGGAAGCAAATGCAGTGAGGACCATTCCGCTAAAACATTGTGCGGACACGCACCTGAAGCGTGGATCATGGGTGATGGGACTATTTTACTATGCGTGCGGTTAAAATGATACTCACCCGGTGGGGGGCGAGGCAAGCGTGACTTGTTTTGTTGGCGAGGTCAGGCAAGTAGGTGAGGCGAGGCGAGAGGCGGAGAAGAAGGAGGCAATAGGCCGCACTTCAACTTTTTTTAACACCGACATCATCAGCGTTATTTATGACCCGTAGGTGGATCGCAATTCCGTGGGCACAAAAAAAAAACAAGGACCGCCACGGCGTTGAACAGCATCGAAAGTTCGAAACCCAAATCCCCAGCTGCAGCATCGGACAGACAACCAGCAAAACATGTTACCTAGTACTCCCTCTATCCCATGAAGTTAAATTAGTTTTTACTTTTGAACTTCATCTTTGACCATCCGTCTTATTCAAAATATTTATGCAAATCATAAAATAAAATAATAAATATTCAAGTATCTTCATTGATAAAATAAGTCGTAAAAAAAATAAATTATATTTGTGTAAAAAATTTGAATAAGATGAAGATCAAATAAGATGGCGCGGAAATCGGGGTGAACTCAGTGGGGACGGAGGGAGTACGTGCCCACCAAATTATGGCGGCAACATCGATTACGATTTGGCCATCCCGAACGGGGCCGTCACATGGTGCTGTTTCCTCTGTGCCGGCTGTTCAGTGTTGACTATTCGCGGTGTCGCGGCTCCGCCAATCCACCGTGACCGTGGTTGTACGGAGTATGTGCCAGAGACGAACAATTCGGCATAGACGTGTCTCGGAGAGTAGTAGCTGGTCCTCGATAGCTGGATTTTGCAAGTGGCCCTGCGTGTTCCAAGAGACGAAGACGATCCAGATTGTTGCTCATTTGATCTATGCCGGATAGCAGAGCGCTCTTTCTATCCTTCAAGATTAGATAAGACACTGATCTCTGAGATAGGCCATACCACTAGGCCATATCTTGGTCACCCGACCAGACAAAGAGGGCTCTGCTTTATGGGATTACAAAAACAAATCTATACTCTTATTAGATTTGATTAAAAATAGTAAAGCTGGATATATTATTTGTCCTGACCAACTAGGTACAGATTTAGTGGGTGCGCATCTATTGCACCTCTCCTCTAACTATTCACAGAAGAAAAAGAAAACTATTGCATCTCCTCATGGATGGTGACCGTACGCATATTATTTGAGGCCGTGTTTGATGCATGCATGCTGTTCACTCTGTCCAGGTGCAGTACTCCTATGTGGCTACATATGTTGTTGGAGGATAAGGAAGAATCACCCGTGGCACGTCAATTACTGAGAGCAAGTATTATGGTTGACTGCAAGCCGGCTAAATGCTGACGTGGAAGAGAGAAGTTAGGAGAGAGAAAGGAAGCGGGTTGTAAGCTTACACCCGGCTTGGGCACAAGAACCAAGACAATATGTGAGATAGACAAGTGAGCCATGTATTAATTAGAAAGAGTTAACTGTTGTATGGGGTGATTTGGGAGAAGGTCAAAAGAAACCCATGACCTTTGTCGGGCCGTATTATAATACTTGCTCGATAGGTAAACCGTACTTCTTGGACAAGTTCACACGACCGCGACTTTGTCGGTGTGGCAATGGCATTCATCGATCCACTTCAGTAAAGCGACTAGTATGTACTTGGTTCTATAGATGTCCAACGGGGCGGGGCGCACGACACGCCGTCGTGCCTCGCCGCCGCGGCCGTGCGATGCCGCCCGTGCTCGTGTGCGACCGGCCGGCCGCCACCGACCCCGGCACGCGTTTAGGCGTGCCGTACCGCCCAGCGTGTTCGTGCCGCCCGGTCGTGCCATCTCCATAGGCGGCCGATGAAGCGGGGGCAATGCCGCACCGGGCTCCCTCTCGCAGCCGTGCGGCCGCGAGTGGAGGAGGAGCGTGTGGTCGCGAGCGGAGGAGGAGCTCAATGCCACGAGTGGAGGAGAGAGCTGTTCGCATGCCGGCATGCGTCATGGGACGCGACTTCCGCGAGTGGAGGAGAGCACCATGCGACGTGAGTGGCCGGGGAAGAAGAAGTGTCGGCGGCGGCAAGGGATATGGCGGATGGGGTTGGGTAGTGAAGTTAGGGTTGAGGGAGGGACATTTTGGGCTTTGTTGTTGGGCTGCACTACCGACATTGGGTCGGACTACTTGTTGGGCTATTGGCCCGCTAGTATTAGAGCTTTTGCACCGGGCCTTCATCGGGCCGCCTCTTCGCCGCCGCGGCCGTGCCGTGCCGTGCCACGGGCTTTGGCGGCGGTCGTGCGCGGCCGTGTGCATCCGGTCGTCTTGCGGCCCGGGCCCGATGACCACCGGGCCGTGCGGCTGTTAGGCGTGCCGTGCCACCGGGCTGTTGGCGGGCCAACGGCCCACGGGCTGCATGGCCATATATAACTGGTTCATGCTTGTGCTTGTTTGCTTGCGCTACTCCGCTTTCTGTTCAAGGCCAACACCGTTTAGGCCGGACAAGAGTTGCTATGTGCATTTCCTTCTTTTTTAAAAAAAGTTGCTATGTGCATTTGACGCGCGTTTCGGCTGATTGCGTATGCAAATATTGGGTCCATCTTTGAGGGAACCGGACAAACACTCAAGAAGGACACCCGCCACGGATCACGATCATCGATATCAACCTCCTCCAGTCGACGCGTCAGCAGCGTCAGAGATTCTTGCACGAAAATGCAAGCCTTACCACCATCCATCGGCCCAGGCAGGTCCTATTCGGCCCACTCGCACGCAGGCTGGCGAGGAAACCCAGCGGGAGATTAACTCTGTTTTGTGGTATCTTCAATGGATCATTGAATTTGATCGATCTCCCTTCGTCAGGTTGTTCTGAGCTTTGTTCAGGCCTCTCTCTCCCAAAGAAACAAGTAGCTCAAAATATTACAAAACCGTTTGAAAAAGATGGCATAACCCAAAATTTAGTTTGGTCATGATATTTAAAAATTCTAAAAGAGGACAATACAAGCCAAATATATCGTATTTGTAGCGTTTGTACCAGAGTTGTTGAACTAAATTGAGCATTTTAATTTTATCCCACAAGTCTGCATTGTACTGTATTTTTTTTAAAAAAAATCAAAGTAATTGCACTAAATTAAACTTTTTAACTTGAACGGACTCATTTGCACGGAGCGGTAAGTTGGTGTACGGTGCCCACAATTCACTTTTTTTTAAAAAATTCCTCGCCCGTGCCCCCTTCTCTGTCGCTGACAATTGCTCTGCCCACAGCAACGTCTCCTTGCTCTGCGCCGCCACCACCGTCGGGTCATTCCTCTGCGGGGCGACCGTTTGGGTTGCCGGAACCGCCGTCCGTTTGAGGGAGCAGGAGGACCAAGACGACGACATGTGCTACTGCCTGCTGCTTGCGAAGTTGCGATGGCTGAGCGGCTGAGCCGTTGAGGCGCGCTTTTGCGCTATCTGCTACCTACAGCCGTTCTGCTAGAGGAATGGGAGGGTCGGGAGTTAGAGACGAAGGTCGGCGGCGATGAGCAGCTGCTGCTTGGTGTTTCCTGGATAGCAGCGGCCACGAACAGAGGAGGACGCGGAGAGGTGCTAGGTCAGATTGTCAGAGAGTGGAGGAGGGAGCCTCCGACTCATCTAACTCAGGTATACCCGACATGAATCCAAATTAGGTTTCTTAATTATAAACTAGCGATCTGGCTTTAAGCCCTGAGATTTAACATTTGGTAGCCAGAGCTGGGCTAGTTCAAGTGACCCTGATTAAGTTTGCTAAGCCTTGAGTGGATCCAAATTAAGATCTAATTAGTGCTACTCCAAGTCTCTGGTATGTTTGAGTTTTGGCTTAAGGTATAATTGTTGTCTTTTGATTTAAGTAGTAATTGTTCATGTTTTAGTCTAATTGTGCCATTGTTTAGCCCTAATACCCAGATTAGTAACTAAGTCAATTAGCTTTGGGCCTATTTCACATCGTGTTAGTCAAATTAGGGCTAAGTGTTGGCCAAGGTCAATTGTCAACTCCTTTTAATTGACTCGGATTAGACATGGGACCAGAGTTTCAGTTTAAGCATGTAGAAGGAGGACAAAAGGCAAATTGCAAACTGTAAGATCAAATTCCCAAATTTCGAGAACCTTGGATCTCGAATTTCTATTTCCCCCAAAATTTCCAAAAGTTCCCAAATATGTGAATCCTAACCCTAAGTCAAGGGCAGTGGGTACTCACCTAAGAGTCTTGGTGTCCAAAATTTCCAAAAGTTTCCAAATATGTGAATCCTTAACTAGCCCTTGAGTGTGAATTAGAGACTATAGCAACTAGAATTGTCAATAGGAGGCTTGCCGACAAGTAGAAACTAGAGCAAACGCTTTTACGCTTTGTTGTTTACTAACAAGTTGCTCTAGTGATTTTGTAGAAATTTTATTAGGCTATTCACCCCCCCCTCTAGCCATTTAGGACCTTTCATAGAGGGCTTGGCGGCGGCCATATCTTCGCCCGCCCGGCACGCCGTGCCCTGGGCTAAACCCGACGACCCGGGTCGCGGCCGTGGGCGTAGGCTCGGCCCAGAGCCCGTGGTGGCCCGACCCGTGCCGCGCCCGACCCGACCCGACCCGACCGGGCGGGCGGGACGACGCCCTCGTTGTACATCTATAGGCGCAACTAGTCCGCAAGGTCGCGTTTGGATAGGCAAATTGCGCACTCTCGCGTAACTTTGCACTAGTTGTGTCGAATGGGCCTCTCCCGGGCGGAACAACTCACGGTACTTTTATGTTTCTAGGAAGAAAGACTTGACTCACGGTATCATTCCACGAGCTCATGAGTCATGACCGCACTACTAGACTATTTTTTTTTTTTTTTTCCGATAGCGAAAACCATCGGGAAAGGCCAAATAACCACTAAAAATACTTCGAGCGAGAAAAAGTGGGTATTTACTCACGGTTGGTCGCCAGAAACAATTTCGATGGCTATTCACTACATCACAACACCAAATCACCATTAGAACATCGACGCTAAAATTTTTTCTTTATCGATGGATGATCCGACGCTAAAGATTCCTAAAAGAGGATCCGACGCTAAACCCTCATATAGTGATGCGTTGTCCGACGCTATAGTTATCTAGGTTTAGCGTTGAACTATCCGACGCTAAAACTTTGTACAACGTCACCCTATCGACGCCAAAATTAAATGGGCCCACATACCTTGAACATGAACACAAGCTTTTTTTTTTTCATTTTAATCTGCAGTTAAAATTTGGAACATGTTTTTATCCCCTCGTACTTTTTTTGATCCTCTTTTATCTCTCGTACTTACTCCAAATGGGATTTTTTTTTTTTTTAAAATTTTCTAAAATCATGATCTACCAAAAGGAGCATTTGTTTGGATGTTAATTATTTTTCTCTGTTTTTTATTGTTAATGGCTTGTTTTCCATTCTTATGTATTTAAAGAGAACACATTGTCAAACAAGCTTTAAAAAAAATGTCTTTTATACTCTAAACTTTTCCCACATGAAATAGGATACATAAATACTTTTGTGTGCAAGTTTCAAAGTTTCTTTAATTCAATTTACTGTCCATTGCTCATAAATTATACATCTCTCACTTAGTATAATATGAAACTATTTGAGGGATGTGTTTTTATGACTTTTCCATTTGAAGTTGCAGATCTCGATGATTTTTATATATATGTGTGGTTTTTTGACTTTTCCATTTGAAAGTCATTTGCTATCCGAAAAATGTAAAAACGTTCTCATATTTTGAAATTTAAATTTTGAATTGTTCAAATAAAATCATATGGAAAAAGGAACAAAACCAAACCTGTAGATATCGATGATTTTTACTACTTTTATGTTGACAATATTTTCATTTAAAATCATTTTTTATATATTAGAATTTAATACATCCGTAACAACAAAACAAAAAGAGGAAAAAAAAAAGAAAAATAGTGTTGGACAAAGACGTCTTCATTTTAGCCTAACATGGGAGATAGGCCCAATACCTCCCATAGGCCCAGCTGGAACATCAATTGATATCAGTCGTCCATCTGTGGATCCGATGGTTGAGAACATTGTTTTCCCTCCCAAACCCTAGTTACCTTGACCACACGGACAAAGCAGCTCACATTATCGCCTCCCGTGCCTACCCCGTAGTCTCTCTCGGTCTTCTCTCTCGCGACGCGCCTCCCTCTTTCTCGATGTCGACGCGGCAGCCGCTCCCCGGCTCCTGCTGCTCCTCCCATGGCGAGCTCCCTATTCTCAGCTACTCCTCGTGTAGCACTGAAGCCCCCTCCTCTTCCTCCCAGCGTCGCACGCTCTCAAACTAGGCACGTTGTCGTGCTCTAGCCGGCTTCGCTCCCCATACCGGCCGTCGCTGCCCATGGCCGGCGATGGATGGGCTGCACCGCCGGTCTGAAGGCCAGGCCGCAGCTGCGCACCGCCGGATGGGGGGGGGTGGTGGTGTGGGGTGGGGTGGTCCAGATCCGGAGCTCGGCCCCTGCCCACGGCGAGATCCAGGTGCTACTCCCGGAGAAGATGGCGGCGGAGGCAGATCTCGAGCCGCCTGCCCCCTGCCATCATGCACGACACCCCAGGCCATGGTGGCATGAGCGGCCCCTCACATTTGTCACTGCTTCACATAGCTTGGTGAGTTAGCTTTTGGTGCTAGTTCGTTGCCACTATGAATAGATGTGTTTGTTGCTCGACATAGTTTCAGTTGACAGATGTAGCAAATACTGCTCCTAGGATATTATTTACTCTGATTGATTGTTGAACAAACGAGTGGATACTAAACATTTTTATTCTTGTTCAGAGATGGTGTCATCAGATATATGGAACCTTAGTTGATGGTCCCTGGCACACACGTACTGTCCAAATCACATCCAGTGGTGCTCTTGAAAAATGTTAGCTAGTTTTTTTGGGTGGGACTTCCATGTTAACTCTAGTAAAATATTGGTAACTCTACGAAACTGAGCACATCCTAATCACATTTAGCATGCGAAAGATAAAATGGATTTCACATGCTTGTTTGAGGAATCAAGAATGTAGTCTGTGAAATTGTACAAAATGCAGGTCTGACAATGCCTTGATAATGCTATTCTACATAAAACACAAAATATCAATGATTTTCTATTTCGTAGTGTGTAGCTAGAAATTCAGCCTGCTTTTATTTTGCTCGAGTAAAATTATGTTTTTTGTTCCTCCTGGTGTGACAATGTTGAACTGTACCAAGAACCACAAGGGTAAGTAGACTCTGAAGATGAATCTTGTTACAGCTGAGGCACAGTTATATCAGAAGCACTCATATGTCGCCGAGATTATTGTGTTTACCTGAGTGGCTTGCTAACCAATCATTTGTTTTATTGTCTGTTCTTGTTGAAGGTAATCACACTGAGTGAGGAGAACAAGGTTCTTGCTGAAGAGAGCATAAGGTTGTCTTTGCTGGAGAAAGAGGGATGGCACCTGTATGAAAGAAAGAAATTGTCACCAAGGTAAATAGATAAACAAGTGTGTGTTCAATGCCGTCCTCTCATGTGTACCTTGCGGCGAATCCTTAGGTTGATCCTTTAAGAGGGGCATTGTGGTGTTTAGCTGGTGCTGGACTGTTTGGTGCAGCTTGCTGCTTCCGGCTGAACCTTGTAGTGTCCTTCGAATTGGTTGGGGACACTCTTTCTTGTTTTCTCTATTGCTAGTCTCGCTCGGGACCTGAGATGAGTTGTCTCATCGTATGTAGATGTGTTTCATGTGTGTTGTAAACTCGTAATTACCATGTTCTCTTCTTCTTAATGCAATGTTTGAGGGGAAAAAATCTGTATAATTTACTTCCAATTCTTTATTTAATTGAAAATGTTAGGTCTAGGCAATCCATTTTTTTTTACGCTTATGCTTTAAATGGGATCAATAGAATATAGTTGTATCGTAAAAACTTTTAACCATGGCGTGATATTTTCAAAGAAATTAAAGCAAGTAATTTGGAAAAAGGGTTATTCAGTTCGAGTTCTCTTTTGTGTATAATTAAAGCTAGACTCATTTTTTTTTTTCTCTAGTATTTGTTCACTGTATTTTTGTGTGGGTATCAATTGTGATGGACTATCATTTGATTTGACTTCGGATGCCGGTAGGTCTCACCGCGAGCACTTAAATGATGAATATCATCACATGGTGGTGGAGAGAGTATGGCAATCTTGAAACGATTGTGGAGGTTAGTCGGCGAGCTTAGTCATTAGACAATTTTAATTTTTGTTTGGCTTATATGGCTCTGTCTTGAAGCAACAACTTGGAAAATAATGCTAAAAGAGAAAATTCGTTGTTCTTCCACTCGATGAGATTGAATTATTTAAGAGGCCCTTTCAATAATGATGGATGATGTCAAGTGTCTATGCCTCTCTTTAACTTCTTCGATTTGATATCAAGTGGCAATGCCCAACTTCTTTGATTTGTTCATTTGCGGTTATTTTACCTCTTATCGTAGGAAGATAAAAATCATGAGAGGCTCTACGCCGCTTTGTTCGAATAGGTATGTTACAACCCATGCGATGAATTTATTAATTCTCAAGCTTTCGCAAATGAGTTAGGCAAAGTCTTACGCAATCGTATCTGGCGCAAAAAGCAGATTTTAGAGATTCTGGTTGAGCTCGGATCACGTGCGGCGGTGAAAAAAAATCCTTTTGTGCGAGAAGGTGCTAGCGGTTTAGAGATTCCTAAGAAAACCATAGATTCATAGTGACAACAACAACATGAAAAATTAAATAGTTCTTTCTTTGCTTCGTTTATGACCATCAATAATGGTACATTCAACCCATATTCATGTGTCGATTGCATTGCAAGTAGATGTCAATTTATCATTAGATTGTCAATTTTTCCTTCTAGCTGCGGGGGTCCATTTTTCAAGAGATGCCCATTTTGGATGCACTAATGGAAACTTGTCAATTTGTTTGTCGGAGAAAAGCATTAGAAGTACAAGCATGGTGTGAGGGCAAATGAAAAGCTTAAGAAGCGGTGATATGTCCAGAAGGTAAGCGAATCAAAGCATGCATGTGGGGGATAACACGCCCCTCTAGCCTTTGCCACGTGGGTGGCAGGAGGAGGGGCGAGGGCTTCCCACGAGGAGGAGGGGGACAAGTGAGGCCGAAGGGTGACACGTGTGATGGCTTGGATCCCAACGTATTGCGTTTTTCGATTGATAGGTCATAAAGTTCCCAACCAACCGTCCTTATTCATACGTCCCCGTCCGTCCGTATTTATAGGCACCGGTTGGTATTTACTGTAGAAGTTACAAATGAGGACAAAGCGTACATGCCACTTACGGCTAGGGCCGGTGCGAGGGGGCAAACCGGTACAAACACTTGGCAGTGGCACGGGGGTAAAAACACATGCTCCTACGCTTCGGGGCCCTGGTAGGGTTCTCTCCTTCCGTCGCCGCCCGGCTTGGCTTTACGCTCTTCGTTGCCCTCGAACCTGAAAGGGGCTCCTCTTCGAACTTCGCCGCCGGCGCTGGGGCGTTTCTTTGTCGTGTTGCCGCGCGCTGCGGGTCTTCGCGCCGATCTTAGCCAAGCCGCGCTGGGCGTCTTTGCTCCGTCGTTACGCTGGCGTGCGGGGGTCTTGCTTGTGTAGGCGCATGGGGTCTCGCTGTTTGGCCGCGCTGAGGGTCTCGGGTGTCGCGGCGCTACCGCGCTACTTGCGGTTCGTCGCTGCTCTACGCTTCGCGCTGTGGGGTCTCTGATGCCCGCCGCCCCCAGCTGCGGTTCGCCGCTTTGCCGCTTCGCGCGCCATGGCCTCGGCTGGCCGCCGCCGCGCTGGGGCGTTTGCCTCATATACGCTTCGCTCGCGGTCTTTGCTAGCCATGCCGCGCTCGCCATGGGTTCGCTGTTGCCGCCCCGCCGCCCCCTGCCGCTGCTTCGGCGCTTCGCCTACGCTGCGGTCGCTGGCGCTTCGCGCTGCGGGCCTTCGCCGATTACGCCGCCGCGGGGCGGTCACCGCGTTTCGTCAGCGGTTTTGCTGCTTCGCCCTCTTCATACCGCCCGTCCCCGCTGGGTTTTTCGCTTCCGATTCGCGCGTCCCCAGCGCCCGGTGCCGGCACTCCGCGCGCGCGGGGTCTCAAGCTCCGTCGCCGCCGCCCCGCGCGCCGGCGGGGCCTCGCTGTCCGCCGCCCCCCGCGCCCGCTGCGGGGCCTTGCTTTCTTTGCCGCCCGCGGGCGGGGGGCCTCTTTTGCCTCGAGGCCCAGGAGCACCGGGGTCCCGGGGGTGAGGGTCCCTCCCCAACAAGAGCCCCTGGGTTTGGTCCGAGGGCCGCCGGGCCGGAGCGGCGGCAGTCTGAGGGGAGGTCCGCGGATGGTCTGCGCGGCGAGGGTCGACTCGCGCCGACGCCCTAGTTCTTCTGGGGCCGGCTGCTTGTGGGCTATGTCGACCGGTTAGGGCTTGGCCGTAGGAGAGGCGGTTGCATACCGTTGTTTTGATCCGATCGTTGAATGCGAACCGTCGAGGGTACGTGGCAACAGATCCGGGCGTCCCTGGGTCCGTTAAGGTGTGGTATTCGGCCCCTATAAATAGCCGGCGCCCGCCGTCGTAAAGTTTTGTGCTTCACTTTTCACTCGCGCTTCGCTTTTTCACCCGCTCCCGCTCTTCCGCGCCGCCGCTCTCTTACGCCTCGTTGGCTCTCCGAGGTGGGGAGTCTTGAGGCTTGTAGCCGCGGGGTTCCGTGCGCAGCCCGGCCGCGTGTGAGGATGTCAAGGTCCGTGAGGTTGCGAAGGGCAATGCGAAGAGACCTCTCCGACTGGGATGTTCCCGCCTTGAAGGTCGTGGAGTCGACCCGAAGAGGCGCGAGTCGGGCCGGGCTTGTCGAGGCGAACGCCGACCTCCCGTGGGGGCCGGATCCCAGCCGGAGGCGACGAGGTGGTGGTGTTCGCGAGTTCTTCACGAGCTGGCCCTTTTCCGTGGCGGGGGGGTTCGTGATCGAGGCGCCGGAACGGCTCGGGCTCACTTCCACTACCGACTGCCGCTTTACCAAGCCGTCGGTTCGTCGGGCCCGTTCCCCGTGCCCGAGCCCGATGTGGACGTTCTTCTTGTAGCGCCGCGACCGTGCACCGCGGCCCTCGCCCTGCGCAGCACCTGCGGGGGTTCGGCGATGGCGCGATGACGCGGTGTACACCTTCGTACCGTGCGTTTAACCGCTCCATGCCCGCTACAGCACGAAGAGTAAGTGGTCGTCGACCGGGCCGTCGAAGTGGTTTTACTACAGGCCGGCGGAGGCTCCGGAGGCGCCCCGTGAAGTCGCGAACCCTGGGGGACCCGAGGGGCAGTGGGCGAGACTAACGCCATGGTGGGGGGCAAGCGGTGCCGCCAATATGTCGCGGTATTTGGCCCGGCGCGACCGTGGAGAGTTCGTTGTCGCGAGGTGACCCCGTTCATCGAGGCGTCGTGGCCACCGGTGGAGGGCGTGGACAAGCTCCGGAGTCGACTGAAGTCGCCGGCCGGACTTCGATGTTGTCCGGGAGCATCGGTGCGTAGATCCGGCCCCGTCGAGGCCGTTAAGTTAAGCGGGTCCTCGTCGAGGTTGAGAGCGGACCCAGGAGCTCATTGGGAAGTGCGAGGAGGCGAGTATAAAGCGGATTCGCTGCTCGGGGGGCGCGGAGGGGGCCGAATCGGGTCTTTGACCGGTCGAGATTTTTTACTCGACCGGCCCTCTCCGGGGAGGATTCGGCGTAGGGGAGCTCCGGCGACGGCGGCGGAAGAAGAGGCCTAGCTTCGGGGCGGAGGGGCTCGGCGACGGGAGCCGTCGCGGGGCGGGGCGGCGGCGGCCGCGGCACGAAGATGGCCCGCACGGACTCGGGGGCCGGCTTCCTCGCGTGGTCGCGGGGTTGGGTGCGGGCGTGGGGGGCGCCCACCCTCGCGGCGGGGCCTCCGCCTTGATCGGTGCATCACCGGCTCCCGAGCGAGGAGGCGGGGCGGCGGCGGTGGGTGGCGGAGGGCCGTGGCCGCCTCCGAGGACGCGGCGGAGACTTCTACGCACGAGGAGGAGGTGGATCGTCCTCGGGTTGACGAGCGTGCCTTGGCCGGGGAGGAGACCGCCCCGCCTCGCGGACGGAGGTGGCCCAGAATCGGCTATGGTGGTGGTGCCACTAGGCGAGGTTCGGCGGCGGGGTCGTCGTCGGCCCCTCTTCGAGTGGCGGCGGTCGGGCCCGCCCGCGTCTTCGGACCGGTGCGTTGCCACATTCTTGTGGGGCCGGGAGGTCGAGGGGAGCTCGGCGGCCGGGCACGGGCGAGGGGGCACGGGCGCCGCTCGCGCCGCCAACTCGCCCTTGTTTGCGGAGGAGGTCGGGCGGTGGCTCGGGTTCGGACCTTACACGGGCCCGACATCACTGAGTGCAACCGACTCGACTCGGAGCGGCGGTTCTCGGCTGTCTTTGGCGAGGGTCCCGGTCGGAAGCGGAGCACCGTCTTAGCATGCGCTCCTCGCGCAGAGGGGCGAGCCGTTTGACATTGCGGTGAAGGCAGCGGAGATTCTAGTGTCCGCGCGAGGGAGCGCTGAGGGCGCGCGCCCCGGACGGAGGAGGACGCGGAGTTGCCGCGGCGAGAGGGCCAACGACGTCGGCGGGCCGAGGCGAGGTCGCCCGTCTTCGGGAGGAGCTGCGAGGAAGAGAGGCGGAGGCGTGCTCCGCCCCGGGGGCGAAGTACAAGACGACGCATGACGAGGTGATCGAGACCTCCCGGCTGAACGCCGATCTCGCCCTCGCGGGGCTCGCGAGAGCGGCGGGCGAGGAGGCCGCGAAGAAAGTGGAGGAGGCGACGGGAAGCTCTCCGCGCGCGACGAGGCTTGGCTCGCCGAGATGAACTCCGTGAAGGAGACTCTCGACAAAGATCCTCCGTGGGACGCGAGGGAGCTCGGGTTCCCGCCCGCCGCCCGCCTTGGGAGCCCGCCGCGATCGGGGAGTGGCTCAAGACGGCGTTCTCCGGGTTACGCCTCGCCGGGTCCACAATGCGCGGCCGACTCACGGGGGCTTCGGTGGGGGCCCCTGCTTGTTGGGGCACACCCTTTCGGCCTCGGGGTGCAAGCACCTCGACGAACCTCGCAAGCTCAAGTTCCCGAAGAAGGAGGAGATGAGCGGGGTGCGCGAGGATGCCGATCTCCGATTATCTGGCGGGGAGGTTCCTAAAGAAGTTTTTCTTGGAGAGTGGGCATGACATTGCCATGGAGGAGGCTCGGGTCGCGACCGCGAGGGAACGAGTTTTTCCCGGTGGCCTCTGCTTTTCCGGGGTTTTGGGTTTTTGCTTGCGTCTTACTTAGGTGTTTGATTTTTGTTCGGTATTTGGCGGCTGTGCTTGAAGCGAGGGGATGACACCCCGGCGTTGAGGGGCGTGCGGGCCGAAGATCCCTCGTTTTGCGATCGCGGGCCGTTTTTGCCCGATGGTGGCGCAGACGGTGCGCGAGTGCGGGTGCCGCGGATGGTCGGGATGAAGCCGGTTTTCAAGACGGTGGCGAGGGCGGAGCCGGGTGGTTCGAGCCCTCTTCCCCGGCCGAGGTTGAGACTTCTCGGCGTGAGAGATCTCGGGGGTGTTTAGGGGGTAGGAAACCCTGTGGTGGAGTTTTGTACGTGGACTTGTGATGTGTTTCGCGGTTGACAACGTTGAGGAGTTAAAGTTATGATTCTACTTTCTTTGCCCTCGTTGACTTACCTGTTGTTCTATTTTTTGCGCGGGGGTTATGGGGCTGTGGTGTTTTCGGGGGGTGATGATTCGACCCTTGCCTCTGCCGCGCGAGGATCTGCGGGGCTGCTTGCGGGGGGGTTTGGCGTTGTCCCCACGATGATGAATTATCGGGATATATTCATTTCGGGAGACGTGGGTACATGCGATGACTAAGTACCCTAGGGGGTCGCCTTCGAGGCCTTTTGTGGTGGCGCGCCGCGGAGGTACGATATGAAGAACGGGGCGCCGGGTGCGTTTGGGCGCGGTATGACTTGACGGACCGCCAAGTGGAGCGGGTTGTGTTGGGGGGGGCGCGTGGTCGAGTTGGATAATGACCTTGGGGATGAGGAAAATTTGTTGCTATTGTTCTTGGAGAGGTTAAGTTTGAGGTGGACCGAGGGTGCCGTCATTGTGCCTAAAGCGGAGCCGGTGGAGTTGGACTTTCGGGACCTTCGCCGAGTCTACCGACGGCGGGTGCTTCCGGGGACACTTCCTATCGTGAGGGTCGCGCCCTGCTCGGGGGCCGCTTGTCCCGACCGGAGACAGGTTGGAGAGCGGGGGCGAGGATTTTCGGCTTTGAGGTCGAGGTGGTTGATGTTGCGGAGTTTGTGGAGCGGGTTGCGCGAGGCTCTGTTAGAGGTGGTGTTGGAGGGATTTATCGCCCGAAGTGGCCGGTCGGGTCTGCGGGTTGATATGTTTATCATGGTGAATGTCCTTCGCCGAGTGATCGAGGATGTTCCAGCGTATAGCGGAGTTGTTGTAGCCTTTGTCCCCCTCGCGGGGTTGCCGTAGATTTATTCGCGTTCGTGGGGTTGTTGTAAACTTATTGCCCCTCGCGGGTCTGTTGTAAACTTATTACCCCTCGCGGTCATTTGTAAACTTATTTCCCCCTCGCGGGTTTGTTGTAAACTTATTTCCCCTCGCGGGTCATTTGTAAACTTATTACCCCTCGCGGGTTTGTTGCAAACTTATTTCCCCTCGCGGGTCTGTTGTAAACTTATTACCCCTCGCGGTTCTGTTGTAAACTTAGTACCCCTTCGCGGGGTTGTTGTAAACTTATTTCCCCTCGCGGTTCTGTTGTAAACTTAGTACCCCTTCGCGGGGTTGTTATAAACTTATTTCCCCTCGCGGGTCTGTTGTAAACTTATTACCCCTCGCGGGTTTGTTTTAAATTTATTTTTTGGGACTTTATGCATTCTAGTTGCCTTTTGTGTTGCGACTTTTAATTTCGGGGTTGGCTTTTGGGTGCGGGATTGTTTGTTACATGGATGAAATCGCAGCGACGCCCTTTGCTTCTTTTGGCGAGGCTCGCTGCTGCGAGGTTCTTAGTTGCGTGGATGGAAATCGCAGCGACGCCCCCTGCTTCTTTTAGCGAGGGCATTTGCGAGGTTCTTAGTTGCGTAGATGGAAATCGCGGCCGCCCTCTGCTTCTTTAGCGAGGCTCGTTCTGCGAGGTTCTTAGTTGCGTAGATGGAAATCGCGGCGACGCCCCCTCGCTTCTTTTAGCGAGGCTCGTTGTTGCGAGATTCTTAGTCGCGGGTGCAACCAAGTTTTTTTTTTTATGTCTGAAACACGGGGGTACAGGTTTTGTGCCAATAGGTATTGGCTCTCCGCAATGCTTTCCTAGCTTGCGGAGAATGGGAACCGACTGGCTAAGCTTCTCTACTAGATTGCCCGGGGTTACCCCTGGATTTCTAAGTCGTATGTGAGGTGGGTCACGCTAGGCGGCTCTTCCCGAGGCCTCCTATTCCTACCCGAGTGAGTACGGGGGTTCGGCTTGTTCTTCTTTGTTTGTCGCGAGTCCGCCGGAGTTGGTTGAAGTGGTGTCGGAGTGGCGGTTCGGAAACTTGCGCCGAATGCCCTTCATGTGGAGGCTTGATTTGCGCGAGGGCCGGGCTTTGCGGCTACGTGTTGCGCCGCGAGGCCTTGCCGCGAGTGGGTTCTTCGGAGGCGCGATTCTTTGGAACTTTGATTCCTTTGGTGGGCTCCCGCCCGGAGGATGTTACATTCTCCATTGCGGTGTCCACCCTCGGGGAGGGAGGCTTCGCTAAGCAATGGATACAAGTGGGCGGGGGTGCCGTTTGGCTCGGAGGTTATGTTCTTGGGGAGCCCATGTTCTTGTTGCTAATTGGTGTTGTTTTACATTTTCCATTGTGGTGTCGGGGTTGGGTTGAGTGTTGTATCTCGAGGCTTATGGCGGAGTGCTTTATAAGAGCGTGGCTGGCTAGCTCTCGCCACATCATCTTTGTTGGTGCGGGTCTTCTTGGTTTTGTGGCCCCGGTTTGGTGGTGGTGGTGGGGATGTGGTCTTTGGTTTTATAGTCGTCGGGGGTTGTGCGGTGAGGGGATGGGTGCGTCTTTAATAGACTTGTTGGTGGTAGGTGGGTGTCCTTTTGTTGGTGGATGTGTTCAATGCTCTGCATGCTGCGTGGTTTAATTGCGGGTGTCCTTCCGTTGATACTTCCGCGAGGCCCGTGCTCGAGGCTCATGGGGTGTGGGGCTTCGCGAGCCCCTGGCGTGTTTTGCCAGGGTGCGCGATTTTTGCGGCCTGCACTTCGGGGCTAGCGTGGTTTTGGGGTTTTGCGAGCCTGCGGTGCTTTTTCGGGGTGCGCGAGTTTTTGATACCTCCGCGCGGCCCATACTCGGGGTCCGCGGGGTTTTGAAGTTTTGCGAGCCCCTGGCGTGTTTTGCCGAGGTGCGCGACTTTTTGACACCTCCGCGCGGCCCATACTCGGGGTCCGCGGGGTTTCGAGGTTTGGCGAGCCCCTGGCGCGTTTTGCCGGGGTGCGCACTTTTTGACACCAGGCGGCCCATACTGGGTCCGCGGGTTTCGAGTTTTGCGAGCCCCGGCGTGTTTTGCCGGGTGCGCGACTTTTGACACCTCCGCGCGGCCCATACTCGGGGTCCGCGGGGTTTTGAGGTTTTGCGAGCCTGGCGTGTTTTTGCCGGGGTGCGCGACTTTTTGGCACCTCCGTAGCGGCCCATACTCGGGGTTGGGGTTTTCGCGGTTTTTCGCGAGCCCCGGCGTGTTTTTCCGTGGTGCGCGAGTTTTTGATACCTCCGCGCGGCCCATACGGGGTCCGCGGGGTTTTGAAGTTTTGCAAGCCCCTTGGTATGTTTGGTTTCGCCGGGACGCGGGTGGATGCCGCGCCACTTAGCGAGGCCAATCATTATCATTGGTCCGCCGATGAGGGCGGGCCGCCGCTCCGCCTTTCGGTGTTAGCCGTCGAACAACGGTGGAGAAGTTTTCGTAAGATCTGCGTGTATTAAATGGGAATGGGGCCTCGTTAAAAACCTCACGCCCCTTCGAGGAAAAGTGTGCAGCCCAGATTACATGATAGAGTCTTACGTAACTTGCAAAGATAAAAATGAGAAAAAGAAACCTTACGACTTATGCGCGGGTATGGGCCGCTAGGGGTAGTACTTGCGGAGGTCATCTATGTTCCAAGTGCGGGGAGATCGCTTCGTCGAGGTCTTGGAGGTGGAAGGAGCCGGTCTTGTCGACTTTGTGACGAGGTAGGGGCCTAACCACTTGGCGGCGGAATTTGCCCGCCATGTGGGGCGCTTCCCCGATGAGCGAAGTCTCCAACTGCGAGGCTTGACCTTTTGTCGCGCCACTTGCACGTTTCCTGTTGGTATGAGTGGAGGTTGAGCACCGCTTGTTGCGTATTTCCTCAACGAGGTCTCATTTGGCGGGGGTGCCTCCTCAGGTGGTGCGAGGGTTGTTCGAGGGGAGCCATGGGTTAGTTCCTCCGGGAGTACCGCTTCCTCCCCGAAAAGTAGCTTGAACGGGGTGAACTTCGTGGCCCCGCATTCGGAGGTGTTATGTGACCACACCACGGCGTTAGGTGGTCCGCCCATGTTCCTCTTGGTCTTCCCCGGATTTTCGCCGATGCCTTGGAGGATTGTACCGTTGGCCTCTCGACGAGGCCGTTGGATTGAGGGTGTCCGGACGGACGCCGGTGGATTTTAGTTCCAATCAAAGCAAAATTGCTTGAAGGCCTCGCATCCCGAACCGGGTGCCGTTGTCCATGTGATTTCTCGGGACCCCCGGCGGCATATAATTTGCTGCCAAAAGAACTTCTGCACTGAGCGGGAGGTTATCGTGGCGAGGGGCGGGCCTCGATCCACTTTGTGAAGTACTCGATTGCTACGACCGCATAGCGGAGGTTCCTGCGTCTTTGGTGGCATCGGCCCGACGAGGTCAATGCCCCATCTTTGAAGAGGCCAGGTGGGGGCGGATCGGGGTGGTTAACGCTGGGAGGTTTGAATGGTGCGTTAGCCGACAACCTTCGCAGTGTTTGACGGTTCTGGCGTCGGTTAGAGCCGTGGGCCAGTAGAAGCCTTGTCGAACACCTTGCCTACTAGCGATCGGGGTCCGTTGTGGGAACCGCGGATACCCTCGTGAACCTCCGCGATGATTGTCCTTCCCTCGGTGGCCGAGATGCACTTAAGCCGTGGGGCCGTGACCGACGCCTTGTAGAGTCGTTCTCCGATCATTCTGTATCCTCTCACCCTCGGTGCTATCCTCTTTTCTTCTTCCTTCGATTCTGGCGCGAGGTGGCCTTTGATGTAAGTTATTATCGGAGCCCTCCAGTCTTCGCTTGCGATGGCGTTGACGGACCTAGCTGCCGGTGGGGGTCCTTCGACCGTGGGCTTTGTCATGACCTCGTAGAATACATCGAGAGATAGCATGCTTTGTGTTGCTGCGGCCTTGGCGAGCTCATGCGCCCGGTGTTGTCTGCACTGCTATGGCCTTCGTTGTGATTCCCAAGAAGAAAGCTTACATTTTTCGACTGAGGAGGTACTTCTGCAACTCGGGGTTCCGGGCCCTGCAACTCTTCTCCACGTGTCCGGAGACAACTTCGGAGTCTGTTCTTATAGTAGCCCTCCGCGCTGACAGGGCTCTGAGCTTATTCAGTGCGGGAGGGCGCCTCGTGATGACCCTGCGATGTTGTTTGTGCGGGAAGGTCGGCCCTCGCGGCGTAACGGAGCTTAACGCCGGAGGGTGACGTGAGGATCGCGGCGATCCCCGCGCCAGCGGAGCCCCACGCCCCGTCTGTGTGCGCTGTCCATATGGGGTCCAGCTTAGCCGCTTGGTTGTGCACGTCGGGGGTCCAATCTACCACGAAGTCTGCGAGTGCTTGGGACTTGATCGCTGTTCTGCCCACGAATTTGATTGCGTGGTCTCCCAACTCCGTTGCCCATCGGGCTATCCTTCCCACGGACTCGGGGTTCCCGAAGATGTTCTCTAGCGGGAAGCGGAGGGTATGCTTGTGATTTCGTGCCTCGAAAGTAATGCTTGAGCTTTCTTGCTGCCATGACCACTTGCATAGGCTACCTTCTCCGGCTCGGTGTAATTGCTTTTAGGGCCCTCGGGTCTCGGACACATAGTAGATAGGGAGGCGACGCATTTGGTCTTTGCTCGGGGATTTCTTTGCGAGGGGCTGCGCTTATCGTGCATGCGGGGAAGCCGCCACATAGAGGAGGAGACCCTCGCCCGGGTTCGGCGCAGCGAGGGTTGTAAGGTTGAGGAGGTACTGCTTAAGGTCGTCAAAGGCTTGTTGCCGCGCCGACCCCCGAGTTGAAAGGCTCGATGCTCTTAGCACTTGGAAGAAAGGCGAGGCCCGCTCGCGGATCGTGAAATGAACCCGCCGGGGAGGCCATACGGCCAAACCGAGACGCTGCGCCCGTTTCCGGCTTGTCGGGGGGTTCCATCCGGGTGATCGCTTGAATCTTGGACGGGTTGGCTTCTATTCCTCGCGGAGACTAGGCGTCCGAGTAACTTGCCCTTCCGACCCGAGGGACGCATTTGGCCGGGTTTAGCTTTAGTCTTGCCCCGCGGAGCTTTAGGAACGCCCTTTCGAGGTGTGCGATGTGCTCTTGCTCGAGCTTGCTCTGAACCACGATGTCATCAACATAGGCGGAGATTGCCTTGTCATCTGCGAGGACCTCTGGGTCATTCTTGCGAAAGTTGACCTGCGTTGCGGAGGCCTTACGCCATTCTTACTGAAAAACAATACGTCCGGAGGGGTTATGAAAGCGGTCTTTTCCTCATCTTCCTTGCTCATCCATATCCGGTGATACCCTGAAAACAATCGAGGAGCGACAACATTTCGCTTTTCCCCGCGGCATCTACGAGGGTGCCGATACGAGGGAGCGGGAAGTCGTCTTTTGGGCAAGCCTTGTTGAGGCTCGTGAAGTCCACACACATTCTCCACCTTGGTGGCTCTGTCTTGTCTTTGGAGAGGCTCTGCTTTTTGACAAGGACCACGTTGGATAGCCAGGTTGGGTACTTGACCGGTCTTATCACCTTCGCATCGAGGAGGCGATTGACCTCGACCTGTGCTGCCTGTTTTCTCTCCTCGGACATTTGACGAAGCTTTTGCTTGCATGGCAGTGCACCTTCCTTGATATTGAGCTTGTGTTCGATTATCTTTCGATCGACCCTGCGCAGGTCCTCGGGCGACAAGGCGAAGACGTCGCAGATGATCGCGGAGGAACTGGGTTAGGTTGGCCTCAAAGGCGAGGGTCTAGTGTCGCGCGATTGTTACCACTCGGCCTCGTCGTTCGGAAACTTGACCGACTGTTTTGTCTCCTCTTCGGGCCGGGCTCGCGGAGGTTTGTATTGCTCCTCCTCGGGGTTCCTTTTTTCTTTCTTTTCTCTCCTCTTTTGCCTCCATGTCCTCTTCGAGGGCGTGCACGTTCGCCGTCCTGGGGCGACTGTCTCTTGCGCTCTGGCGCGAGGTCCCCGATCCCCGAACACGGCGATAACCCCGTGATCGACGGCATTTTCATGCGAGAGGTACTCGAGTGGATGACAGCCCGAAAGCGTTGATGATGCCTCGCCAAAAATTGCGTTGTAGTTGTAGTGCATGTCAACCACATCGAAGGTTACGTTCTCGTTCGAGGGTGCGGCCTGGTCCCCGAAGGTTACCGGTAGCGTGACCTTCCCCACGGGCCCCGATTTGCCGACCCCGGCCAAGAGAGGGTTTCCCGCGGCTCCGGGATCTTTGCGATTGAGTCTCATGCGGTCGAAGGTGGGACGCAAAGAGGATGTCTGCGGAGCTTCCTGTGTCCACTAGGATCTTGTTCACTATCCACCCCGCGACGTTTGTCTTGATTACCATTGCGTCCGTGTGGGGGTAGTCCTGAGTCTCATGTTCCGCCGCGGCGAAAGTGATTTGGACGTGAGACCACCGGTCATTTCGATGGGGGGCCTTGGCTGCGGCGTGGTGCACTCTGCGGTAGTGCTCTCTTTTTCTGCCTTTTGTTGCCGTGGTCCTCATTGGACCCTCCGGGTGATGGTTAGGATTTTCTCCGTAGGCGGAGGTGGGGTTGTTTATTGTGGTGGGTGTTTCTTGCTTGATGGTTGGTGGCGGTGGCGGTGGTGGCAGGGGGCGTGGCGGGGGTGGCGGTAGTCTTGGGGTTGTGGTGATATTGGCTCGGGGTTTAGGGGGGTGGCTAACCGTGTAGGCCTGGTGGGGGTAACGGGGTTGGTTATGCGGCCGCTGGTAGGGGTTGGTTGAATGCCGGATAATCGAACCTGTGTATCGAGGGGGTCCCATAATTTGGCGGGGTGTAGGAATAGTGGTTATGTCGCGGGGGTTGAGTCGGCCTCCCTGGTGTGATTGATTTGGCGGTTACTCTGCTGGGAGGCCAACTGGTTGTCCATGAATTCCTTGCCCTTGGCGGCACGGGCATTGCTTGGTGTAGTGCCCCTTGTCCGCCCGCAGTAGTGGCGGTAGAGGGTCGCCTTTGCCGGGCGGACCCGATCGTCGGCCGGGTTAAAGGGCCGATGGTCCCTTTGTTGGTAGGTGGGCTTGGCAAGGGGGTTTGCTCGTTGGTCGGTCGGGGGTGCGGTGTCAATCGCCGCGACCTCGCCCGGTCGTGGTAGGTGGAGTGCTCGGTCTCGGAGGCCTTTGTTGCGGGTAAATGGGTTGCGAGGGTTGCGGGCGAAAGCTTCAAGCTTGGCTTTGTGGGCGGTGTCGTAGCGGCAGTATTTTTCCATTATCTCGCGCAGATCGGCGAGGGTCTTCGTCTGTTTTTCTCGATTTTGGAGTGGCGGGGACCCGGCCTTATGCGGCGAGGGCCGCCATGATGACGCTTTGGTCTGTTACCCCTTCTGTTCTTGCTTTTGTGTGGAGGAACCTCCGCCACCAGTCTTTCAGGGGTTCAGTTGGCCTCTGGATTACGCTGAGGAGCTCCGTAGAGTTCGCTGCGACGGAGTCCACTCCCCTTGAAGTTTGTCTGCAGGGCGGATCGGAGCTCGGCCTACCGCTTACGTTACACGGATACGATATGTATCGGATACAATACGTATCCGATACGCGGATACACTATTCTCTAAAAACAAAGGACACGGGGATACGCCTAAGATTTTTTAATAATATTAATAATAACATGATTTAATATAAAACATAGTTCATAAATTAAAATATCGCTTAAAGTCATCCATAGATCACAGGACACAGGTTCACAGGACACTATTCTTCTTCTTTTGCTGGTCATCAACTTCAATTAGAGCACGGTCATCACACGACGACATCTACATGGTGAACAGAAGTACAGAACTATAACTACAAGGATTGTTGATTGCTTTGGGACTAAAGCTAGGGCTAGAGGAGATCACCTGAAGGCGAGGAGAGGGTGCATTCTGCCAGGTGCCTTAAAATTTGCCGCCGATCGCCGGCTCGCCGCCAGGTTGCCCGATCGACGCCGCCGTCATCGTCGATCCACAAGTCTAATGAAGGAAGTGCGAGAGGCGGAACGACATAATACAAGGCGACGCGCATATAATACGAGCGTGCGGCCACCGGCCTCAACTTAGGGAAGACAGTACGTCGTGTGGAAGAGTGAAATTTGGGCCATTTAGCTTCATGGGCCGTATCCAAATCAGCCCACGCGTATCGGATACGAGTATCCAGTGCAGCACGTATCCAATCTTCTTAGTACGGCCTGGATACGTATCCATAGCGTATCCGTGGCGTATCCGTATCCGCGGAGTATCGGATACGCGATACGCACCCCCCCTGAAGTATCCGCGCATCGTAGCCAGCTGCTGATGCTAGCGGGGGGCAGGGTGGAGTACCAGGACTGGGCGATGTCTCTGGCGACAATTACGAAGGATTTTGCCATGGTGGACTCATCCCCGCCGACAGCGGCCACGCGGCTTTAGGGACATGATGAACTGTCAGGGTCTGTCCGCCCTGCGGTACGGGGGGTGGTGGGGGGCTATAAGACGCAGGCCACTCCCGCCAGCTGCAGAGCAAAAGAGAGTGGAGATGCGGGGTCATAGTGCTGGGAGCACTGCGGCGGTTGGCCCCCGCTTCTGAGGTAGCTTTCGACGGCCGGTGGGGGGTTGTGGTGGGTACCCCCGTGAGCCGCACGGGCGTTTTGCCTGGGGTGGTGTGGTTTTGCGGTGGGCAGGTGGGTTGAGTGTAGGGTGGTGGTGGCGCATGCCCCAGGTTTGAGTGCGGGGCCCGCGATGCCGTGTATCTCATGCGCCGACCATGAGTTGTTGTTCGACCCATACGAGCGTCCCCTCGCGACCTCGGCCCGGTCCTCGATGGTGCGCAGGCGCTGCCTCCCGTCGAGGGGTTTCAGCTGCCTGCGCCAGCGATCTGAGTATACTCGAGGGCCGCGCCCCGGCGGCTTCGTCCTCGTCATCCTCGGTGAGTCCCTCGCCCGGCCGCCGAACGCCCCGGGACGCCCGCCGCCCCGGGCGGCCGATGCACAGGCTGCCGCACCACGCACCCGCGGCCCTGCCCGGTTTCTGCAGACAACCGGCTGGGTCCTGGGACTTCGGCTGCCCGAGGCGTTCGACTGGGGGCTCAGCGCTTGACCGGGGGGGGGCGGCCCGCACCCGCCCGGGTTGGTGACGAGGGACCGCGCCTCCGGTCCCGAGGTCGGGAGCGTCCCGGCGGGGGGTTGTGTTCCGGCCGGAGGGGCCCGCTCGGTGGGTGGCGGCTGGCCCCCGAGCCGGCGGGTAGTGGCTCCCGCGCCGTTGCTTCGTGTGTTCGCCGGGCATGGCTTTTCGCGGTCCCCACGGACGGGCGCCAAGGGGGGTTAGCACCTACCCTTTCTAGCCTTTGCCACGTGGGTGGCAGGAGGAGGGGCGAGGCTTCCTACAGGGAGAGGGGACAAGTGAGGCCGAAGGAGTGACACGTGTGATGGCTTGGATCCCAACGTATTGCCTTTTCGATTGATAGGTCATAAAGTTCCCCACCAACCGCTCCTTCATACGCCCCGCCCGTCCGTATTTATAGGCACCGGTTGGTATTTATCCGTAGTTACAAATGAGGACAAAGCGTACATGCCACTTACGGCTAGGCCCGGGGGGCAAAACCGGTACAAAACACGGCCAGGGCTGCGGGGTAAAAACACATGCCTTACGCTTCAGGGGCCCCGCTAGGTCGCCTCCTTCGCCGCCGCTTGGCTTTGCTGCTCGCCGCTGTTCCTCTGGAACCCGCAAAGGGGCTCCTCTTCGAACTCGCCGCCCCGCGCCCGCGGGGCGTCTTGTTCGTCGCGCTGCCCCCGCGCCCGCGGGGGGTCTGTTAGTTCGCCCCCGCGCCGCACGGGCGCCTTTGCTCGTCGCTACCGCCCCCCGCGTCGCGTCTTCTTGCTTCGCCGCCCTCGCGCCGCGGGGGTCTCGCCGCCGCGCGCTGCCCCCCCCGGACCGCGGGGGCCTCTGCTCCGCCGCCCCGCGCCCGCGGGGTCTCGCTCTGCCGCGCTGCGCCCCGCCTCGCGGGGCCTTGCCCCGGGCCACGCCGCGCGGCGTGTTCTGCCGCCGCTGCCCCCCCGCGCCCGTGGGTCTTGCTTCGGTCCGCCGCCCCCGCGCCTGGGGTTCTCGCTGTCGCGCTGCCCCCCGCGCCTGCGCAGGCCGCGCCCCACCTGGCGCTCGGGTCCGGCCTCTGTCATGTTGCCCCCGCGGGGCGAAGCCCGCCGCCCCGCGCCGCCCCGGTCGCTGCCCGTCGCGCTGCCCCCCGCGCCTGCGGGTCTTGGTTCGCCGCCCCGCGCCTGCGGGGTCTCGCCGGTCCGTCCCGCGCGCTCGCCCGTCGCCCGCCGCGCTGCTCCGGCGCTGCGCGTGGCTCCCGCGTGGTCTCGGCTGCCCCGCCGCCCGCCGCAGTCTCGCCCGTCGCGCCGCCCCCGCGCCTGCGGGGCCTCGCTGGTCTCCGCCGCCCCCGGCACTGCGGGGCCTTGCTTTGGTCTTTGCCGCCCCTCGTGGGCCAGGGGCTCCTTGCTCCACTTCGAGGCCCGGGGAGCTACCGGGGTCCCCCTGGTGAGGGTCCCTCCCAACAATGCAGCAACGTTTTCTACTAGGAAAAATGTGGGAGTTAGTCTCAAACAAAATCATGACTGTTACTAATTATGCAATCAGTTCCCTTAGTTCAATCTATTTATTTTTTATAGATTTCTTTCGATATGTATATTCCATGGATTGATTTTTTGAGCTATGCCATAATTTTACATCTAATACTTGGTGTTGTCAACATGCTTGGCTTGTTCTCTCCGGTACTAACACTTTTAGGCTCTAGCTTGACTATTCTTGACTGTTCTTTGTTCCCTGTGTGCACTCATGTTGCCGATAGATGAGAATTGCAGTTCGGAGGAAAGCAAACTCAAACTCATCATGTAGGACAAATTTTGGGTTGTGGCAAGTTGTCGCAGTTTTTAAACTACAAATTACAGTAGCTTGAACTCCTACAATTGCAGCCATAGTTTTTGAACTACCACTAGTGTTTGTAATGGTTGATCTTATATATATATGTCTCTATGAGTGTTTGGATTAAATCAATGAATCTATTTGTATGAGAAATGTGCACAATGATGTTACTTTTGTATTAAATTGCAACCAAATGGCTTTTTATTTTTTTTAGATGCACTCAAATGATCCCATCGAACCATCCGACGCTAAAAGCACTTATAATGTCAAACTATCGACGCTATAGTGTATTGGCATGCTATCTGCCGCTATATAGTAATGGCATGCTATCTCGACACCAAAGAATGTTCAGCACATCAGACCATCGACGCTATAGGTCTGGTCTCGACGCTATAGGTCTTTAGCGTCGGGACTTACAGCGTCAGCTGAAGTTTGACGCTATATGTTCTCAGGTCAGAATGTCTGACGCTATATGTGGCTTTCGGCGTCAAACCATCCAACGGTAATTGGGGTGTTGTGGTGTAGTGATTCCCGACGGCCGCACTTGAAGACAAAAGCCGACACCTTAGAGAAGAGCCAGCTAGGCAGGCCGGGAGCATAGCCATGTCGAAAAAATCCCCGTTGGTGGAGAGAGAAAAGAAGAGAGAGTGTGGAGCCGCCGCTAGCCAAGCGCCGGCTTAAGCGGGCTGAGAGGCGCACATGCAACTCCTATTGGTTGGACGGCTGCTGCGCTCCTTGCCCATTGCCTGCATGTGGTGTTACTGCATGTGGCTTCAATTAATACTCCTCCACGCCGCCCAGCTGCCGGTGTAACCATAAAACTTGCTCTTAGAAGAAAATGATCATGACGTAAGAGAATCAATGTATTCGGTTAATTGTGACAGTCTTGGTTAATAAAAACAACCGCCAACATTAATACCAGGCATTAACCGAGGCGGTTGGATTTTGTAAACACCTTGGCTATTAAATGGACACTACATCACAAAACCATTTGTGTAGTAATGATAATAAAAGAAACTAATTTATTGAATGAGTTGCTTTGAGATATGTGCACTTTCTAGAAAGAGGCGTACCGGAGCATTTCTCATTACTACATAGTTATGTGCAGAAATTATGTAAAGACTTGAATACCTTTTTTTTAAAAAAAATATATATATATTATACAGTTACACATACTTTTACATAGCATCCGCACATGCTGGGCGTTGTTGCGGCAGGTCTCACAAGGGTTGCCTGGGTTGAATTAGGCAACGTGTCCTATGAAAAACCAGCTTGTGTGAAAACTATGGAAACTCAATCAAGATCACCGCGATCTAAATCCAACGTTCAGGGTGTTTTGCACTTAAACCCTCCCACCATTAACTTTGCTAATCAGATTAACATGGGTTGGGTGGGGGTTTTAAGTGCAAAAAATCCTGGACGTTGGATTTAGATCGTGTGGTCTTAATTGAGTTTTCATAGTTTTCACACGAAGCTGGTTTCCATAGGATACGTTGCCGTTGAATTAATAGGCAAAAAAGTACACAAATAGTAGGTTACAGATTCGTTACTACAGACATGCTACTACTGTTGCATCCAGAACGGAGAAAATGAAAATACTTTCAGATAGACAACTCAATGAACACATCTTGCAAATGATGAAATATCCCATCATATATAAATATTGATGGAGCACAAAATATGTTTTTCTTGCATTGGCCTCACCTCGCATGATACAAGCTTGCTGGGTTCATTGGAAGGATCTCACCTTCCTGTGTAGGGTACCCACTGTTATTATCTTCCAGTAATTCTAGGCGGGCAGACGTGTCCTCCCCACCAAGAAGGTTTTGATTCTCCACCTCTGCTACAAGCTGTGCCCAGGGATGGAGCGACAGCTTCCTCAATCTTCCAAGCTCGTCGGCCGTCTCTTTCATGGATGGTCTATTGCTGCCGCACATGTCCAAGCATTGCTTGGCTAGCTCTGCAAGCCCTCTGATCAATTCAGGGCTCTCATGCCCCTTTATGTGGCTTGGCAAGACAGCGTCAAGATTGTTCTCCTTCATAGCTACAAGGAAATTCGACGACAGGCTCCTCTGTGTCTCAGGCCCATCTAGTTTCAATGGCACCTGCCCAGTGAGGACTTCTAGAAGAATAACCCCGAAACTGTAAACGCCGCTTTTATCCGTCAGTTGGCATGTCTGCATGTATTCGGTCTAGATAGCCACAGGTTCCTTGAACCATTGTTACATACTGATCTTCGTCAGATGGGGCTAGTACAGAAGCTCCAAAGTCTGACACTTTTGCCATGTAGTTGTCGTCAAGAAGGATGTTGGCCGTCTTCACATCACCATGGATGATCGCGGGAGATGCGTAGGAGTGCAAGAAGTTAAGCCCGTCGGCTGCTTCATGAACAATCCTTAGTAGAGTGCTGAAAGAAATTTGCAATGCTTGGTCTTTTCCATGGATAAGGTCAAACAATGTCCCATTTGGGATAAATTCATACACTAGCATCGGAACCTCCACCTCAAGGCAGCATCCCACGAGTTTGACAATGTTTTTATGATTGATCTGGGAGAGTATCAGCATTTCTTGGCCAAATTCTTTCTTTTGCCTTTCGTCAATCAGCGCACATCGCTTGATCGCAATGGGTATGTTGTCCTTAACTATCCCTTTGTAGACTGTCCCGTGGCCTCCCTTACCAATTATTCTACTCTTATCATAGTTGTTTGTGGCTTGTATAAGTTCAGCTTCCGTAAATACCTTGAAAGCAAGACCTTTCTCTGACTTCATCCTCTCAAAGAGAATCATGCCTCCATGTTCCCGGAAATGCTCTTGCTTGACTTTGGTTAACTTTCTCTTTTGAAGGATCATGTATCCAGCGAAGGAGAAAATCACGAGAACGGAAAATCCAGTTGTAACTCCTGCACAAGAGAATATTAGACAAAATCATTGTTAGAAAACTCTAGCACAAGTCTTCATCTAAAAAACATGAGCCTAACCCGGCCATGAATTGTCTAGCTAATAATTGACAACCATACCAATTATTAGGCGACTATCAGGATCACATGTTCTGTTTTTCTCCGAAAACTTCCTTCCTAGTTGACAGGAACACCAGTATCCTGGTACTGTGTTGTGGCAAATGCCACCCGAAGGGCATGGGTTGTCGTCACATTCATTAACATCTGGGGTAACATGAGCAAAGAAGTCGACTAAATGTTAGGAAACAAATGAAAGGATTTTTTTTTCCCCGAAAGCGTGCCCATTGACACGTATTGCATTAAGGGAAATACCATCGCGCGCACATACGTAACATCTGAAATCAAGTTAAATCGGTACCTTGGCATCCATCTAGAAGATAAGGGTTGCCTTGATACCCTTTGTTGCAATTGCACATGTACCCTGGTCCGTTGGTGGAGTTCACACACTCGTTGTTGCTGCTAAGGCACGCATAAGTGCCCGTCTCATTCCGCTTAGCCTCCTCACATGACAGCGTCCCATTTCTTATCGCCCAGTCCAGCACCGTGGGTGCGCGCCCAGCATTGGTGTCGTTGAACCTGGTTGTGCTAATGTACGCGGTGCTGAAGTTGAATGCCGTTGCCTCCATAAGCACGGCGTAGCTGCACCTGCTGAAGTGGGAGATTTGGCTTGTGTTGAAACGACTGTCGAAGTTGACATTGTAGTAGTCCATGTCCCTAGGTATGCTTGTCTGGCAGCACCCCATGCCGGAGCAGAAGCCATCCGTTAGATCCGAGAGGCTGCCACACGTCGAGATGCAGCCGCTCTGGTAGCATGTCCTGCTGAAACCGTAGATGTAGGCGAGGGCGCTGCAACCAACAATGGTGAACTTGTTGTGGACGTCTGAGAAGCGGTAGGAGGTGTTGGTTGCATCGAAGCCCCAGGTGTTGTTCTCCATGAGACCGGACGAGGGATTGTAGCAGTAGGACGAGATGTTGAAGGACCGAAACGGCGACCAGAGGGGGGGTGAATGGGAGCCTCGACTTTCCTTTCTCAATTTTAGGTCATCGGCTCAACCCCGGCCTCAAAAGCAAACTCACACAAGGTCCGGATAACACGCGTGCTAACTGGTAGCAAGGTGTTACAAGCAAAGAGAGCACCGAGATGTCCACGACCCAAATGATTGGGTGGATGCTCCGTAGGAACACAGCGGGACACCTCAAAAGATCACACACGACCGAGCCCAAAGATCGAACCGGAGGAGAGAAAATGTGTCACCCGACTTCTATAGAGAAGAAATGAGTTCCCAAATCTAAAATACTAACGCCAACTCGGACGAGAGTACCTAGATAAATTCTCAGCTCGATAGAAAATCATCGCAAAAACCGGATCGAAATTTGGAGCACAATTGAGTAAATCGTGGATTAAATAGCAAGCGCGAATTTCCAAAAACAAATAACTTGTCAAGCTCAACTTTTGCACGTGCTAGCAACTGTCACTAATTCTATTCTTGAATAAACAAAACAAGGTAATATTGCAAGACGATGATGACTCAAGAAAATTCAAGTCAAAGGTGGACACCCTAGCTAAGCACTTGCCTGACTTCATGAACGAGCACTGGAGCTAGGAAAACACACAAAGTGCTGGAAGGAGCTACGAGATGACCATGATTAATCTAATTGACTCACTGTTGCTTGATGGTGACAAGGCCGAAAGCTGAGAGGAAACAAGCTAGGCTCTTTGACAAAACAATCGAACACACACATATGAATTTCCTGCTGGACTCAAAGCACAAGGCTGAAGAAAATTAATGATGCATTTCGACAAATACCTTATGAGCGCAGAAAATAAACTGACTGAACTGAGCACAACAAAAGCTGGAATTTACACAGACACACTCAATCTAACTACCCTGCACAAGAAGCAAATGAATGGCTCGATGGCCAATTCCACAGCCCAAGAAAAATTGAACCTTTGTTGAAGAAATCGAGCTTGGAGAAGTGGTGGTCAGTTCTTGCTGTTGCACGTGCTCTGCTTCTTCCTGGCTGAGATGCACACGAGGCAAATCAAATTGCTAGATGTGCGTGGGCGTGGCTTGCTTCAAGGTGCTGCTGCCGTGCCCAGCTGCCTGGTGGCCAGAGGCAAGCACGGATGCAGGTCAGCCCGCTCGTGCTCCCAAGGCCGGGCCTGTCTCCTAGGCGCCGCTTCTGCCCGGCCGCTGCTGCCGAGTGGGGAGCCGCTCGATGCCAGTAGGCGAGGCCACCTGCCTAGCGGACTGCTGCTCGCGGCCGAGCAGAAAAGCCACTCCGTCCTGATCGGAGCCCTCCTCCTCGCCGTGCGCTGCTACTGCCAACCTGCCCAAGACACAGAACATAGAAACACAAGATCCAAAATTCCAACGAAAAATCACAGCAAAAGTGAAGAATTTTGATTCAAAACGTCCGGAGACGCATTGGGAGATTTGGGGCTCCCCTTCCCCAACGAAAATCACCACCAAATTGATGTTCTTGGACCTCTAAACAAGAACCCTAAAATTGGGGAAAAAAATAAAAACGAAAATGGAAGAGGCAAAGAGGGGAGGATGGCTGCCATCCTCTATATATGGTCCTTATTTTTCATACTTATTTTGCCCTCCGATACATATGAGCCAAACCACTAACCCTAGGGCTATTTTGGTCGACTCTGGGTAATTTTTGATCCGACGGCCACCGCGCCTCCTCATCGGTAGCCTTGCATCCACGCAACCTCCCCGATGCCGCCACGTGCCGCCCTTCCGCCCACCGAACGCCCGCCCGGGTTTTGAGGCTCAAACCCGCTGAAACCCGGCCGTCGATGGTTTTGAGGCCCAAACCACCAAACCGCGCGCCGATGGTTTTGAGGGCAAACCACCAAACCTCCTCGACACGTGTCATCGCCGCCTTGACCGCCTCGAAGTCGCCAAGTCGTCCCGAGCCCCCCCGCCTCGCTTGCACGCCGCCGCCTTGACCCGATCGACACGGTCCCCGCCCACGTCCTCTTGCATTCGCCGATGTCCTGTGTGTCACCACCATGGCTAGCCGCCCGGCGCTCCGGTCCCTCGGTCCAAGCCTCACGTCCGTCCTTCACCTCCTCCGGTCCGTCGGCCCCAAGACGCCCCTCCTTGGCCCCTTCACCTCTTCGCCCGTCGCCTACCATCTCCGAGCTCCACACTGCGTACAACACGAACCAAGAGATCGTCTTCGACACACTCCACGGTGCCGGTGAACATAGCCGAAGCACAAAAGATAAAAGAAAATATAGGTAAAATGTTAAACGTTGACAATCACTCAATCACAAAACTAAACACATATGACCTAAATCAACCATGTGTTCGCAATCTCCCCCTTGATGAGTGCATTGTCAACATTCAACACAAAGACAGAAGAAGGTAGAAGATAGCACATCCATGTGAACACAAGCTAGACAAGATCACTAGATAGCAAACGTGGAGCAAAACTTGGTTCCCAAAGAAATGGGCAAAAGGCTCGACACAACCAAGCTAAACTAACAGCTAGTCCTCGGGAGGAAGAGGTAGAACAGGCTCAACACCACTAGCTAGCTCCAAACCAATTACTTTCACACACAAACAGCTAGACCCTCAAGACAGAGGCAAAGGCTCAACACATCTAGCTCAAAGTGCTACTCCCCCTGGAAAAATGCAGTCACTGTCTTTGTATCTTTCTTCCCCTTGTTGGTAAATGCACTAATCAAGCTATGAAATGCATGAAAATGCAATGAGAGAGCTTCAAGTTTATAGCAATCCAAATGAGAAGATGCTCTAGGTAGTGTCATGGCAACAAAATCTAGTGCTTAACACGGTGCTCAAACCGATCAAGAGATATGAAATATGGCTTGAAAGCACTTTGATTCAGTTTTTAAGCAATTCGAAAAAGGTGTCCACCACAAAGAATAGCACATAGCACAAGTAAGTCGGAAATCTACAAGTGCTACACATGTATATCGAGTGAACTACCCCAAGCAAAGTTTATACATCATGCAAAAGACAAAGCCAACACTTGTCAAATTTTAAATTGATCGGAGTTGCAGCGGTTGCAAGCATTTGGGCAAAGCATGAGTGCGAGTGGTTATCCACAACCGTCAGCCTTACTAATCAACCATGTCAAGCCTATGCATGTGAGCAATCAGAAGCTTAAAACAATGGTTCGGGTCAATCACTACCAAGCTCAGGTTCAACTCAAGTGCAATGAGCAGTAGTCCCAAGACTTGGATGTGGGACGGTATGGACCCATCTCGATTTTTTCCATACACTTAGCTTAGATTTCAGATTTTAGAGATAAAAACATGTGGTCATCTAAGCAAGTGTATAACTCGATGAATGAGACATAGTCACCTAGCATACATGATAAGCACAAAGGATCTCAACAACCTAAACATGCTAGGAACTATCTCGATGGTGAACATTTTACAAGATTCGTCGTTATTAAGCAAGTTCACATGAAAAACAGCTTTGCTCATAACATATATCAATTAAGCGTAAAAGAGCACAAAGCTGTAAGCACCAACATGTAATTGTTACACTAAACAGAGCATAGTCTCATTGTGATCAATATAAACAGGAAGCTCAAAGTGCAATAGTGTACATGATGAACGCAATATGATACAAGATGATGCACAAAGCAAAACAAACCTAACACTACAACTGTACATCAACTACACAACTACCCCTCAAAAAGGATAGCAAACTCCCAACTCCCCCTCAACCAAAGACACCTAGCAAAAGAAAACTAGGAAACAAAAAGGGTACAAAGGCTAGCATGGCATATAATACACAAAATAACACATGCTAAAGGGGATATAAAAGCATGATACAAGCAAGCAATATACAAGTGAGCAAATGAACAGCTACCTCATACCACAAGTAGAGAAATCATGAATGTACAAGGCATGAGTGTATATGATAGCTCACAGACTGTGTGTAGGTGTCACAATTAAGCTCATGCCTCTTCGAGGCCATCAAAGTGAGTGTAGAGAACCATCAAGTCTTGATCACACCATACAAAGGATCAAGTTCCACCAAGCACATGTTCTCCACCCCACGTCCTCATACCTACACATGAGAGGACAAAGAAACCCAAGTCTTGGATCCCAAAGGGTTAACAGGCATAAACTTGGAAACCCAAGACTTGGTTACCTGCATCATTGGAAAAACATGGGATGAGCAAATGGCACAACACTGGGGTTAGTATACTTAGGAGAATACCAGTGTTGACCATTTTGCGCAAGATAGGCGTTAGGCATAGCAAACATCCCATGACCCTTCTTCCCAAAGTGCTCACCACGCACAACAAAGTGTGGTGCACTCCTCCTATCAAACTCAAAGCTCCCAAAGCGAGGATCAACATCCACTCGCGGAGCACGACCACCACGGGATCTCACAAACTGCAGCCTAGCCCTCTGAGGCCTCCTACCTCCTGGCCTAGCAAACTGCCTCTAAACCGACTGCACACCCCTCTCATACAAGCCAAGCGGTGGGTGATACAAGTCACGGTTCTCAAACTCAACTTGACGCCTAGCATCCCTCTTCCTTCTAAAGCAAAACTCAAACAAGTGACCATCTCTTTGGCAATACTCACAGTGATACCTCACCTCTCTCTTGGGTGGTTGTTGGTTCACTCTCTTGGGTGGATAGTTCACTCTTGTTGTGGCCTTAGCTTTAGGAAGGGTTTCCTCAGGGATCTTAGGCAAAGTGTCAAGTGGGTTCCTGAGGTGGTTTGGTTTAGAAAGCCAGACTTGTTTGGGAGGTGGAGTCTTTGGAGTCTCTTGGAGAATGCCATTTTGCACAATGGGCTTGGTAGGCTCAGGTGGGGTGACCTTGGTCAACTTGGGAGTGTTTGTGGGTTTCTCACTCGGGCTCAAACCACTACCTTGACCAACCTTGCCATATATTACTTCACCCTTCCCACCTATTGCAAAGCCTAATCCCGATGTGTCAGTTCCCCTCTTGAACTGACTCATCATCATGCCCAACTGTGGCTCTCCACTAGACACCCAACTCAAGATGGAGCGAAGGTATGTGTTTTCCTCTTCGACTCTCCCCTTGTCATGCTTATAAGACGTCACCTCAAGTTCCAAAGCTTCACACTTAGCACACTTCATCACAGTGCTATCTGAGCTGGCCTTCTCAAGCACAGCAAGCTTGGCAACCTTCTCTGCCAACTCAGATTGCAAGCCTGGACATGACTTGCACGCACTCAACAACATAGGCCTAGCCTTCATCTCAACGTGCTCATCTAGTAAAGCAGAGTACTTGGATTGCAAAGACATGATGTTAGACATATGCATAGCACAAGCGTCACACTCAGTCTCATCAGACACATCCACAGGCTTTCTAAGCAACTCTATCTCAACCATAGCCATTTCCCACTTCTCCTTAAACTCCTTCCTCTCTCTAGCTACTCGCTTGAGCAACTTCTCCTGATACACAAGCGCATCACCCAAGGAGTCAACCTCATAAGTAAGAGATTCGATTGTAGGAGATACCTCAGGGGAAGAGTCGCTGCCGTGTGGCTCGACGCTGTCGATCACCGCTCCGTCAAGGGCCATGGTGCAGAAGCCCCCGTGCTTGGAGTCGGCGAAGAAGCAAAGTCCGTTCAGGTCGTCCTCGATCTTGCGCTCGGGCTCCTCATCGCTGGAGGAAGCTTGCCCGTCGTTGTCGAGGTCGCTGAGGGAGGCGAAGAAGGCGTCCTTGTTCTCCTTGGCACGCTTGAGGTACTTCTTTTTGATCGCCTCCTTATCGAAACCCTTCTTGGATTTGTACTTGTTGGAGATGTACTCGCGCTTGTCCTTGCGCTTGTCGGAGTCGTACTTGTCCTTGCTCTTCTTGGGGCACGCGGCGGCAAAGTGGTCCGGATCGCCGCACTCAAAGCATCCTCTCTTGGAACCACCGCCACGCCGACGATTCAAACGGTTGTTGTGGAACCGCGAGAATCGACTGATGACGAGAGCCAGCTCGTCGTCCCCAAGACACTCCATCTGCTCCTCTGTCACAGACACCAAAGAAGACAAGGCGAACGAAGTCTGTGAAGGGTTAGCAGAAGAACTTGAACTGCCCTTACCTGAGACGAGTGCAACGTTTGGCGCAGATGGGTTCTTGAGCTTCGCCTGGATCTGGGCCTCGATCTCGGAGGACTTGAGCTTGCTGTAGAGCTCGTCGGGCGTGAGGGTGTCGTAGTTGGCAGACTCCATGATCGCAGACACCTTCACGTCCCACACCTTCCGATCCAGAGCGTACAAGAGCCTCATCGCCTTCTCGTGCTCATCAAGCCTCTCCGACGGCTTGTTCGCCCGAAGCTTGTTGCAGATCGTCTGAAACCTAGCAAAAAGAGAATCGATGGACTCGCCATCAAGTTGGATTAGGTTGTTATACTCTCTCTTGTAGGTCTCATATAGGCGGGCCTTGACTTGTGGGGTTCCCTCGTGGTAGCTCTCAAGCGTCTTCCACACCTCACGAGCGCCTCACAAGTGGCAACTCTTTCGAACTCTGTGTCTTTGAGGCTAGAGAACAAAACACTCCTCGCTCGGTTGTTGGCATTGTGTTGGGCTATTTGTTCCTCACCCACTCGAGCGGCTAACACTTGGTAGTTCTCATCCTCGACAATCTCCCACACTCTCCAATCCATCCCCATAAGATGTGCTTGCATTTTAATCTTCCAATAGGGATAATTGGTGCCATCGAACTCCGGAGGCTTGCCACCATAGTGACCAAACCTCTCCATGTCGCCTTCTGCGGATCACGGACCGATTAAAGGTGGATATGATCCTTAACCGCTCCGATACCAATTGAAGGACCCGAAAACGGCGACTGGAGGGGGTGAATGGGAGCCTCGACTTTCCTTTCTCAATTTTAGGTCATCGGCTCAACCCCGCCTCAAAAGCAAACTCACACAAGGTCCGGATAACACGCGCGTGCTAACCGGTAGCAAGGTGTTACAAGCAAAAGAGAGCACCGAGATGTCCACGACCCAAATGATTGGGTGGATGCTCCGTAGGAACACGGGGACACCTCAAAAAGATCACACATGACCGAGCGCAAAGATCGAACCGGAGGAGAGAAAATGTGTCACCCGACTTCTATAGAGAAGAAATGAGTTCCCAAATCTAAAATACTAACGCCAACTCGTGACGAGAGTACCTAGATAAATTTCTCAGCTCGATAGAAAATCATCGCAAAAACCGGATCGAAATTTGGAGCACAATTGAGTAAATCGTGGATTAAATAGCAAGCGAATTTCCAAAAACAAATAACTTGTCAAGCTCAACTTTTGCACATGCTAGCAACTGTCACTAATTCTATTCTTGAATAAACAAAACAAGGTAATATTGCAAGACGATGATGACTCAAGAAAATTCAAGTCAAAAGGTGGACACGCTAGCTAAGCACTTGCCTGACTTCATGAACGAGCACTGGAGCTAGGAAAAACACACAAAGTGCTGGAAGGAGCTACGAGATGACCATGATTAATCTAATTGACTCACTGTTGCTTGATGGTGACAAGGCCGAAAGCTGAGAGGAAACAAGCTAGGCTCTTTGACAAAACAATCGAACACACACATATGAATTTCCTGCTGGACTCAAAGCACAAGGCTGAAGAAAATTAATGATGCATTTCGACAAATACCTTATGAGCGCAGAAAATAAACTGACTGAACTGAGCACAACAAAAGCTGGAATTTACACAGACACACTCAATCTAACTACCCTGCACAAGAAGCAAATGAATGGCTCGATGGCCAATTCCACAGCCCAAGAAAAATTGAACCTTTGTTGAAGAAATCGAGCTTGGAGAAGTGGTGGTCAGTTCTTGCTGTTGCACGTGCTCTGCTTCTTCCTGGCTGAGATGCACACGAGGCAAATCAAATTGCTAGATGTGCGTGGGCGTGGCTTGCTTCAAGGTGCTGCTGCCGTGCCCAGCTGCCTGGTGGCCAGAGGCAAGCACGGATGCAGGTCAGCCCGCTCGTGCTCCCAAGGCCGGGCCTGTCTCCTAGGCGTCGCTTCTGCCCGGCCGCTGCTGCCGAGTGGGGAGCCGCTCGATGCCAGTAGGCGAGGCCACCTGCCTAGCGGACTGCTGCTCGCGGCCGAGCAGAAAAGCCACTCCGTCCTGATCGGAGCCCTCCTCCTCGCCGTGCGCTGCTACTGCCAACCTGCCCAAGACACAGAACATAGAAACACAAGATCCAAAATTCCAACGAAAAATCACAGCAAAAGTGAAGAATTTTGATTCAAAACGTCCGAGACGACGGGGAGATTTGGGGCTCCCCTTCCCCAACGAAAATCACCACCAAATTGATGTTCTTGGACCTCTAAACAAGAACCCTAAAATTGGGGAAAAATAAAAACGAAAATGGAAGAGGCAAAGAGGGGAGGATGGCTGCCATCTTCTATATATGGTCCTTATTTTTCATACTTATTTTGCCCTCCTCCGATACATATGAGCCAAACCACTAACCCTGGGCTATTTTGGTCGACTCACGGGTAATTTTGATCCGACGGCCACCGCGCTCTCCTCATCGGTAGCCTTGCATCCACGCAACCTCCCCCGATGCCGCCACGTGCCCGTCCTTCCGTCCACCGGAACGCCCGCCCGGTTTTGAGGCTCAAACCCGCGAAACCCGCCGCCGATGGTTTTGAGGCCCAAACCACCAAACCCGCGCCCGATGGTTTTGAGGGCAAACCACCAAACCTCCTCGACCGCGTGTCATCGCCGTCTTGACCGCCCGAAGTCGCCAAGTCGTCCGAGCTCCCCGCTCTCGCTTGCACGCCGCCGTCTTGACCCGATCGACACGGTCCCGCCACGTCCTCTTGCATTCGTCGATGTCAGTGTCGACCACCATGGCTAGCCGCCCGGGCGCTCCGGTCCCTCGGTCCAAGCCTCACGTCCGTCCTTCACCTCCGCGGTCCGTCGGCCCGGCACGTCCTCCTTAGCCCCTTCACCTCGCCGTCGGCTACCATCTCCGAGCTCCACACCTGTACAACACGAACCAAGAGATACGTCTTCGACACACTCCACGTGTGTGCGGTGAACATAGCCAAGCACAAAAAGATAAAAGAAAATATAGGTAAAATGTTGAGCGTTGACAATCACTCAATCACAAAACTAAACACATGTGACCTAAATCAACCATGTGTGTTCGCAGATGTTGTTGAGCACCGGATCGTGCTATTAGCCAAGGAAATATTAATCAGCTCGAAACCACCCATGATAAACGGCCTGGATACGCCATCTTGGACTTCGCAGCTGACGTTGAAGTCGCTTCCCGTGAGCAGCTCACGCCGATGCCGAATGGATAGGGTATCTCAACGTTGCCACACTGTCTTGGGCAGTGAGGAGACGCAACTGTGGGGCCATTGTTATGTGCCAGTAGCAGTAGGAGGCCAAGTCCAAGCTGCAGGGTCCGCACTTCCATTGTTCTCCAGTGGATAACTAGAAACCATGAAATGACAACAGTTAGCTTAATTGATCGGCGGCCACCTACAGCCTAATTATCGATCGATACGCCTTAAGCCTTGTTTGTATGTAGCGGATCACATCAATCCATGGATGTTCGGGTGGATTATTAGGATGAAATTTAGTTCAGGTTTCACTTCAACCCACTCAACACATTGGGGATTGAGGTGAATCCGACAACACCCAAACATGACCTATATGTGTTTAATTTGTTACTTTCTCCATATCACAATTAGAATACATTTAGGACAACGACATGGTCTATAAAGCACAACTTTGATTTTTTTTCTATAAAAATATTTATTGCAAAGCTATATATGCATATTTTTATGAAAACAATTTTAAGACAAATTTATTGATATAGTTTTCACATTTCTAAACTAAACGACATAAAAGTTATTCATAATTTATATTCTCAATGTATGACCAAAACCTTATCCAAAACGTCTTCTAAATACAATACAAAGGGAGTATATATACTTTTACTAAAGCCTTGTTCGTATCAAGGCCGTTTCAACCATTTGATCCCCTCTACTGCCTGAAATTGATCCCCACTTATGATCCTGTGGAATGGATCCCTCTTGAATCTTGGTCCAAGAACAAAAGGAGGGCCATATTCAAACATGAGCCGTTGAAAGAGGCCTAAAATATGCTCTCCATTTCAAATCGTGTCTTTTCAGGTTTGTTCCAAATCAACTTGTTTAGCTTTAAACAAATTTATTATAAAAAACATATTGTCACCTACTATATTGAATAAATCAAGATGAATCATATGAATCTTGTTTAATGTTATAGACGTTTATGGTTTTTTTCTCTACACTTAATAATTAGTTTATGTTAGAGAAGTTTAACTTATGAGACAAAATCAAAACAACCTACGATTCAGCAAACCAAATGTGAGGTATCGGGAAATTTTGTCAACAAACCAAATAAAACCAAAATACTTGATTTGCCCAAATTTGAGCAATAAAAATTTGGCTATCAACCAACACAATCAGACTCTAAAACGCAAAAGGGACTGGCAAATTGAGTGAATTGACCTGAATATACGTACCTTTGGATATTTTAGTTGAGTGGTCTGTCCTCCCCCAGGAGGACACGATGAGAGCACTTTTGGAACTTTGAAGATTGCTTAGGCAATGTTTCTTCTAACAAATTAAAGCAAGTACTGTGTGTGCACGTTGTGTGTATACGAGAGAGCATGCCTCGTTGCGTAGCATATATATACACTCCATATATACTACACTGGAAAGACCGAGTCATACACGAACCAGGACTGGCACGAACGCGCATAGCAACCCGCCCAGTTTTCTTCATAACAATGCCTGCAATCATTTCCTTAACTACAGCGGGAAGAAATCAACAGACACGTGCCAGGTTCAGTCACAGATTCGCGTGCATGCTGATGATGGATTCCTCGTTCCTAGACACACTACGGCATACTACGTACTCCAACGACAAGCATATGCGTGCTAGCATTTACATTCGCTACTAAAATGTCGTTGCCATACACATTTTCTAATTAGCAGCTTTTCATTGGCACGTGCCAGAACGCACAAATATATATATTGTAGTCTGGTCGTTAGCCCGTTATAAGTCTGATCAAAGGAACACATAGTTCTTTAATTAAATACTCCCTCCATTCCAAATTACAGTTTACTTTGAATTTTCTAGATACATTGATTTTGTTATACACCTAGTTGTACACTATATCTAGATACATAACAAAAGAAATAGATCTAGAAAAGTCAAAATAAACTACAATTTGGAACGGATGGAATACGTGTTTAGTACTACGGTCTTTAATTTGTCCACATAGCAGAATTATAGGATCGACGAAGAAGCACATGGTTGTTCTTCTAGTAACAAAAGGGGAGCACATGCATGTTTCTTGACCAAATATTGGTCGTCACAACCGTGTTCATATGACTTTCAGATTTTTTTTTGCAAGTCATATGACTTTCAGATTTTGATGATCAACTGGTGCTAAAAAACTAGTGTAACAAATTCCGGGTCGATGAATTGTAATCGGAGTAACTGCAACGTCCTTCAATATGTGTAAGAGTATGGCACGCTCGGTAGGCAGGAGGCAGCGTGTCGCGGCGATGTGAGCGTCCCAAAGCCTCATCACTCGCTCTGGCGGTAGTGTAGGTGATCACAGGCACAACACCTGTTGCGGTTGTGGGTGCCGCCGTCATTCCGCCGGGCTATAGCTATGGTGGGAATGGTGTACCACCCTCCCGGTTGCAGTGTACGTGTGTTGAAAAAAAGGTCCCAGTAAGCCTCACAGTCACGGTGGATAAACATTCCCGTGAGGATAGCCACGCCATACAAAATACAACCCGATCCATCCTCGAAGTGCTGGAGCAACGAGACGAGCATGGCCTCTTCTGCTACCAAGTACGACCAATTTGTGACCCCTACATCACATCACGTTTACCTTTTTTTTTTTTTTTTGAGTTGCCACATCACGCTTACCATCAGCCGGATTGGGTCAGGCCCAAAACCGCCATGTTTTTAGCCAGCACACGAGCCCACCCGAGCGTCAGGTTGACGCCATACAAAATCTTGTTTTATTGCCATTGTCGAGTTGGATGGTTGTGCATCTCTTAAAAGTTCTTCCTCAATGTCGTTTGTTTTGAGCGGTAGACCTGTCCACGGTTTGTTTTGGTGCCACCCATCTATACCACAACCATCAGCTGGATTGGGTTAGGCCCAAAACCGCCATGTTTTTTAGCCCGCACACGAGCCCACCCGAGCGTCAGGTTGACGCCATACAAAATCTTGTTTTATTGCCATTGTCGAGTTGGATGGTTGTGCATCTCTTAAAAAGTTCTTCCTCAATGTCGTTTGTTTTGAGCGGTAGACCTGTCCACGGTTTGTTTTGGTGCCACCCATCTATACCACAACCATCAGCTGGATTGGGTCAGGCCCAAAACCGCCATGTTTTTTAGCCCGAGCGTCAGGTTGACAATCATGGCCCGAGCCCGCACGTCCGCCCATCACTTGGTTCAATGGCCCGCTAGTCCGACAACCCACATATCTGTCATTCCGTCCGCTCGTCCGCTGGGCTGGTGCCCGCCCCGCCTGCCTCTTTCTATTGCTTTGCTACTCCGCAACATCTCCTTGCTCTGTGCCGCCGCCACCACCACCGCCGGGTCGTCCTCTGCGGTGAGGAGACTGTTTGGGTGTCGAAACCGCCCGTCCGTGTGAGGGAGCAGTCATTGAGGTGCACTTTGCGCTATCTCCTGCCTACAACCGTTCAGCCAGAGGAATGGGAGGGCCGGGAGTTAGAGGCAAAGGTCGGAGGCGATGAACAACTGCTGATTGGTGTTTCCTAAAGAGCGGCGGCCACGAACAGAAGAGGATGAGGAGAGATGCTAGGCCAGAGAGTGGGGGGAGCCTATTTATTTAACTAAGGTATGATCTCCAATTCATCTAAATCAGGTGTATATCCGATATTAATCCAAATTAGGTGTCCTGATTGTAAACTAGTGATCAGGATTTATAAGCACTAAGATTTAACATTTTGTAGCCAGAGCTGTTCTAGTTCAAGTGACCCTGATTAAGTTTGCTATAAGTTTTCTCAAAAAAAAAAAAAAAAAAAAAAAAGTTTGCTATAAGCCTTGATAGACCAGAATTAAGATCTAACTATTGCTACTCCAAGTCTCTGGTACATTTAAGGTTTGTCTTAAGGCATAAGCGTTGGCTTTTGTTTGTGTTTAAGTACTAGCTGTTCATGTTTTAGTCTAATTGTGCCACTGTTTACTCCTAATACCCACATCAGTAGCTAAGTCAATTAGCTTTGAGCCTAATTCACATCGTGTGAGTAAAATTAGGGCTAATTATGCCACCTTTAGCCAAGATCAATTGCCAACTCCTTTTAATTGACTTGGATTAAACATGGCAACACCTAATGAGGGACTAGGGTTTCAGTTTAAGCATGTAGAAGGAGGGGGAATGCGAATAGCAAACTATAAGATCAAATTCCCTAAATTTTGAGAACCTTGGATGTTGGACCTCAAATCTCTTTTCCCAAAAAAAATTTCCAAACCCTAAGTCAAATTCCCAAATGTGAATCATAACCCAAAGTCAACAGTTGTGGGTACTCACCTAAGAGACTTGGTGTCCACCCAGGTGTGCGGCATTGCCGCGAGAAGTAGAGTTTGGCGATGGTCGTCGCTGACCTCACCACGGCGCACACATTTACTTGGATGAGGACTCGGGACAGCATGCCACATGTGCGGTTCAATACAGTTTCTAACATTTGGCCTAATGTAGTACAAAATAGCAAGTTTATGGTGCTTAAATGTATTTTAAAGGAACCAGTACCTAAATGAGAACGAGGGATAAGTTTAAAGTCCGTTGACGAGACGTACTCCCCATGTTCATTATCAGAGGTACATAATACCGACATTTAATTACTACTATACATAGAATAATTCAATGTACAAAATACATATTTTTATAAAAACATATAATGCTACAAATTAAATTACAAGTATTGACATGTGTAATGTTTCAGATGTATATTATCTAAAGAAACAACTTATAATATTTATTGTCATGTAGTATTATATGTTGCATACATGCTACGCAGAAACACATACATACTTGAATGGGTAAACATAGGCAGAGCTTTGTGTCTGTAACAGAATATACACATAAGATAGTAGAACAACTAGATCACAGATGTCCCAGCAGTAGAAGTTTCAATGGAATACACTTCAATATATGCTAATCACCTAGCATAGTACGAACTTCTTGGGTTCATGGGCAGGTTCTCACCCTCTTGCGTAGGATACCCACTTGTGCTGGCTTCGGTTTCAAAGCTAGCAATTGGTGTTCCACTAAGAAGGCTTTGAGTCTCTGTCATCTCTGAATTGATCTGTACCCAAGGATGCAGTGAAAGCTTCCTCAATCTATCAAGCTCATCGGCAATCTCCTTCATTGATGGTCTGTTGATACCACACATGTCCAAGCATTGCTTGGCTAGCTCTGCAAGCCCTCTGATCAATTCATTGCTCTCTTGTCCCTTCACGTGACTCGGCAAGATCGCATCAAGATTGTTCTCCTTCATTACGGATAAGAAATTTGATGATAGGCTTCTTTGCATCTCAGGTCCATCCAACTTGAGAGGCTCTTGGCCAGTGAGGATCTCAAGAAGGATAACACCAAAGCTGTTAGACGTCACTTTTCTCTGTCAGTTGGCATGTCTGCATGTATTCTGGGTCCAGGTATCCACAAGTACCTTGAACCATTGTGACATATTGCTCTTTGTCGGATGGTGCTAGTATGGAGGCTCCAAAATCTGACACTTTCGCCATGTAATTACTGTCAAGAAGGATGTTGGCACTCTTCACATCACCATGGATGATTGGAGGAGATGCATATGAATGGAGGAAATTGAGTCCTTCGGCTGCTTCATGAGCAATCCTTAACAAGGTGCTAAACGAGATTTGCAGTGCTTGGTTCTTCCCATGGAGAAGCTCGAATAGTGTGCCATTAGGGATGAACTCATAGACTAGAGCTTTGTTACCACGCTTGGAATTAACGTGAGCCGTCCATTTGGTCTGATCCAATGGTCAAAAAGCTAGAGGAACCAAATAGGAGGAACCTAGTGGCATGTAGGAACTATGGCACAGGAACTGAATTATAATGAATTTTAAAGGGTACAATGGTCTTTTTAGATCTGACGAGGAGTTGCTTCTCCCGAAACCAAAACCATTTGTGAATCAAGATTGCTTCTGAATCAGCTTCTTGAAACTAAAAAGAAGCCAAGTAAGAAAAACGACGCTCATCCGCCGCTAGACCCGCTCCGGCGTGCTCCGCTTCCCGTGCTGGTCCGTATGCTCCGGCTCGAAGAAGTCCGGTCGCCGGTCTCTGGGAAGATGATGCCCGTGGGGAAGAGCACTCGCCCGCACCTACGCGGTTCCTCTCCCAAACGAGATCCTGCTCGTGCGGCTCCTCGATCTCTATTCTCTCCAGCGAACTCGGCCGGCCATGTAGCTCATTCTTCTCTCGAGGAGGCCATGCTCCTTGGCCACGCGGCTTCGTGGGAAGGTCCCGGTTTAATTAGCTGCTAGTCCCACTTGCTCCTTCACGGAGGACGTGAGTATGTGCAGGTGCATGGAGGATGTGATGGTGACCATTCCGATGATGGCAGTGAAGGGCAACCATGAGGTCGAGGAGCAGATCCACAACAGGACGTTCGCATCCTACAGTTCGCGTTCTCGTCGGAGGAGAGTGGACAGTGGTCCTTGTACTCCCCGTTCTCATCGGATCGAGGCCATGAACGAGAGCTCCTCCGGTCCCAGAGGCGGAGCTGTGGAGGCTGTTGCTGCGCATGCGCTGCGCATGCGTGTAGCAGTTCATGGATTTGATGCATGGAGGGGAGAAGTTGTGCTACATGCAAAAAACTAAACTACCCTTAATTTAGAATTAGGAGAAGGAACCGGCCTAAAACAATTTAACGGCTCCCAAGCACCGTAAAAAATCTCCATAGACTAACATAGGAACTTCCACCTCAAGGCAACAACCCACAAGTTTGACAATGTTCTTGTGGTTGATTTGAGAGAGTATTAGCATTTCTTGACCAAATTCCTTTTTTTGCCTTTCGTCAATTATTGCACATCTCTTGATCGCAATAGGTATGTTATCCTTTACTAGCCCTTTGTAGACTGTTCCGTGGCCTCCTTCCCAATTATTCTGCTCTTATCGTAGTTGTTTGTGGCTTGGATAAGTTCAGCTTCACTAAATACCATGAACGCAAGACCTTTTTCTGACCTCATCCTCTCAAACAAAAGGACACCTCCGTGTTGTCGGAAATGTTCTTGCTTCATTTGGTTCAGTTTTCTTTTTTGAAGAATCATGTGCCCGATGAAGGAGGAAATCACGAGAACAAGAAAGCTGACTGTAAGACCTGCATAACAACATCAGATAAAAGCATCATTGTAAAGACATTTCCCTTGCTAAGTTCTTATATACAGAGGCTACAGATGGTCTTCAAATTATTGTTTTTAGTGGAATTGTTCACATATCCTCCCTGCGCCCGGGAAAAGAGTCCCCTTTCCGATCGGAGAAAACAAGCTAGCAGCAGCCCAAAATTTGTTGTCTGAACGTCATTAGTTATCAGTCATAGAAGTAATAATGGTCTTTGATCACAGTGTGTTACCTATTATCAAGCCGGTGTCAGGGCTGCATGAATTGTTTTGCTTAGAAAATTTTCTTCCAGCTCGACAAGAACACCGGTACCCTCCTATTGTGTTGTGGCAAATACCTCCTGAAGGGCATGGGTTGTTCTTGCACTCATCAGCATCTGCAGTAAGATGAGCAAAACTGAGTGTGGTTAGTCCAAAATGTAGAGACTAAATACTGTACAGATGTACTGTAATTTTGGCATATTTATTACCATGGCATCCGTCTTGAAGATACGGGTTCCCTTGGTACCCTTTGGAGCAATTGCATAGGTACCCTGGCCCATTGGGTGAATCCACACACTCGCTGTTTTTGCTGACGCAAGCATAAGTGCTGTTCCGTTTGGCGACCATACATGTCATATCTCCCTTTCTTATTGCCCAGTCCATCACCACGGGTACTCGTCCAATGCCTGTGTCGTTGAACTTCGTCGTGTTGATGTATGCAGTGCTGAAATTGAACTCCGCCGCCTCCATCAGCACCGTGTAGCTGCAACGGCTGAAATTCCAAATTTGGCTTGTGTTGAAATTGCTGTCGAAGCCAACAGCGTAGTAATCCATCCCATTGGGTATGGATGTCTGGCAACAGCCCATGCCGGAGCAGGAGCCATCCACCAAGTCTGATAGATTGCTGCAAGTGGAGACACACCCGCTCTGGTAGCCTTTGCCAGTGTTATCAGATATGTAGGCAAGAGTGTTGCATCCAATGACCGTGAACTTGTTCTGGAAATCTGAGAACCGGTACGGGGAAGAGCTCCCATCGAACTCCCAAGTTGCGTCATTCATGAGACCGGTGGAGTGGTTGTAGCAGTACGTCGAGATGTCGTTCATATTCCGGAGCGTCCCATGAATCAAGGAAATGTTGAGGAGTTCAAATAAACCATTGCTGAGGGATGGCCTGTAGACGCCATCTTGGATCTGCTGGCAGCTGACGTTAAAGCCTGGTGACCGCGAGCAGTTGTCACCGATGCCGAATGGGTAATTGATGTCAACGCCACCGCACTGTTTTTTGGCAATCAGGGCTAGGAACCGCAATAGCAGGGGCCTTCTGTGCCGCCAACAGAATAAGAAGACCAACAAGGCCAAGATGTGCAGAACGCACTTCCATTCTCCTTGGCCGGATATATAACTAGAAAGTAGAAACCATGATACTGCAACGGTCAGCTTAAATCGGTGCACTAGAAAGTTTTGTTCTGTGTACTTTTTAAAAATCCCAACCCGTGCTGTGTGGAAAGAACCAAAACATAACTAAAACTGTTCTTTTGTGTTACTGATGTACTCAAATAATATCTTGATTCCACCGTTAGGACGTTAGGTAAACACCTGATAGTCACATCAAATCTGCTGTGTATGTAAGCTGATTCCACCGTTAAAATCAATACTCTCTATCGAAAAAAAAGAATGCAACTATGAGATTTTTACAGGCCAAACTAACTTAACTTTTATTCAAGTTTATAGTGAACAATATTAACATTTATGTCTCCAACTAGGTTTACTATGTATATTTTTTTAATTTTAATTTAATGATATATAATTTTGATCAAACTTCAAATCCTTTGACTTCTCAAAAAATAAGAATTGCATTTTTTTTTTTTGTGAACGGAGTATAAACATTTCCTACACATATCGTTCAGGACTTTCTGGCAGGTGAGGGACTTGCTCAAGCAAATGCCATCAGAAAATTTAAAACAATCATGTTTAAAGCTGATTTTGCAGACAGTGTCTTGCAAGGGACGCAAGTTATTACATCTGACCACAGCATATACAGTGTAAGGCTGTTAGGTATTCGTCTCTCTTGCCTAGTGTTGACATTCAACCAAACAATAAAACATCTCAAAAAAAATGAAAGCATGAACACCTTCAATCATGCACATAATAAGAGAAGCTATTATTGGGAATAGGGATGATAAACAGAAGTTATCAAGTGATTTCAGATTTCCTTGAGTAGAAAGCGTACCTTTGGATACTTAGTATGAGAGCTCTGCCTAGCACTCTGACCTATCACCTACGGAGATTGCTTCAGTTATTTGTTCTGGTAACAAGCGAACACCCCTGTGGGTGGCCCTGTCAATGTGGAACATTATATATAAGAAGTTAAGAACACATCTTGCGTAATTTAACCCAGAGTCGTAGGGAACGAGTCTAGACATAGCAGAAATGAGAGACTGAGTCTAACTAGAAAATCTTGAAACACATCTTGAAAATACCTATCGGAGAGAACATATCGGCAGACAACACATAGTTTACTTTCGAATTAATCCTGTGGTGGAAACCAAGGTTGGGAACTTGGGAAGGATACCAATTACCAACTAATACAATAATTTCGACTCTCATTTATCATTTTGTGTTGACCTTAAAAACAAAGCCAATATGTTCTTCCTTTCTTTCCTGTGGTGGAGTAGTAATTGTGCATGGTTCTAGAACATTCAGATCCTGCGGACTATATTTTGGTGCAAAATCCAGTAAGTTTAGGTACTAGGCTCCTCATGATTCTTGAACATGTGATTTTTTAGGGGAAACAGGAGGGGTGAAAAGACCCCTACTGTGCTTTGAACATGTGATTTCGAGTTTTAAGAAATATAACTGACGCTTCAAACGAGCTTAACATATCACGTATATACCTTTCGTCGGACTCTTGATTCAGCTAGATAATCCATTTTCCTTGATTAATTTGAGAAAAATTAAAATTCCTATCACAGTTTACTTGAAGTTGCAGGTTTAAAAATTAAAACGACAATTGACGTCCCCGAGGGTGACGGACTGACGGTGACAGCGGTGGAACTTGGAAACAGTCGCCCGTGGCCATGCAAGGAGCTGTCGTTATGTGTGGCTAAGGATGCAATTCTTTGTTTAAATTAAGTCAAAATTCTTTAATTTTGATTAAATTTATGCAGAAAATAATTAAACTTGATAATTCCAAAGAGTATGCCGTGAAAATATATTTAATTGTCAATCTAATAGTACTTATTTGATATTACTAGCAAAAATGCCGTGCATTGCTACGGGAGATTCACTTTATTGTCCAAGACTATGAAGCTCAGAAGATTTATGAAGCTACATAAAAAATTTTGTACTAAAGCATGTGTCATATGATATGTTTACTATGTAGATCGATTCATGTGGAATCTAACAAAATTAGATTTTTTATTTGATGATATGTTTTGCTTTTTGCAGGACAAGGGAATCTAACAAAATTAGATTTTGCAGAGTACTTCCCCTGTTTTTTTTATTATTATTATTTTTTAGCTCTGAATGAGGTGCAGTAAAGTCTCTATACCATGACAGTAGCTGTGATGTAGTACGTGAACGTCATGAATACTGGGACAGGGAGTAAACTATAAACGCTCACTAGGTCATAGTATGAAATGGTCATGAACTCGTGACAACAGACGTTTTACAATAACTGCCTCCCCATTGACCTTCAAAAACAATAACTACAGGGCTATATTATAGGCAGGATAAAATCCTCTACAATTGATTCACATATGCATTTGTCGCTCATAGGTGAGCTGATACCTTTCAATTTCGAAGTCCTCCCTTTTTAAAATCGAGAGGTCACCGTCCCCGAACAATGGGCTACGCGGTGTGTGCTCTGCTCGCCAATTACCGCTTGATGCCAAACACAGCCGGGTCAATCAACTGCGTGTATGCATGCGTGAGTCGCCGAGTTGTGCCCTCGAGTTCGTTCATCAAACGTACAGATGCTTCCAGCGCCGACCTCACCGGACACGGTGAGATCAACTGGAGTGGTTATCGGTGATGACGACTAGTAGCGAGTAAAATACTCTTAGCGCGCAGACTAGTAGTAGCAAATGTGTGGGCCATGGCGCAATTAGTCGGCAAGCAAGGATCGACAAATCGCGCACTCTCGCCGACCAGAACAAGCGCGATTGCACGAACACACCTCAAGCTTTACACCAATTGTGTACTAGGCTGGACGACTAACGTATGGTATCTCACTCCATGAGTTCATAACTAAACTGTGCAATCTTTGGCAGGGCAGGCAACCGTTTGCTTTGCTGCAGACTCGAGATTCATGAGAAGGGCGACAGATAGTTAGGGGTAGCTGTTTCAGATATGCACACTGTTTCGACATCAGGGGCGCCATGTGCCGCACACAGAAGCAGAAGGCCTAGCAGCTGGCCAAGCTACAGCAAGGGTACTCCCATACTCCTTGGTTGAACAACTACAATGAAGTAGAAATCATGTTTTTTTTTCTAAGAAGAAAGTTGGTATTACAATGGTCACCAAAACTGGGGGACTGAAAATGTCATGGACCTCAGGTCCAAGGGTAGCAGGATCGTAGTCGCGATCCGTGACTTAGGGCGAGGTGACTTAGGGCGAGGTTTCTCCCCTCTGCGCCTAGCTTAGTTGGGGAGAAGAGAGATTAGATTGGTAATATATTTCTTCATTGCCTCCTTACAAAATAATGGAGTATCTCTTATATAGAGATGATTGCCTTGACTCCTAAGGAATATCCTAACCGAATCGATCTATCTTATTCCTTTCCTAACCTATCTCTTTGTTAACTAATAATTCCATGTGGGTACTGTTCATGCGGGTACTGTTCACGCCAGGCTGGGCCATCCTGGGCCTAACAAGTTATGGACAAGTTATGGTTGTGTACTTACACCAAACTTGTTTTGAATTTTTTTCTAGCAGTTGCTTTGGAAAATAGCTGGTTTAGCGTACAACTCATGCAGAAGCCATAAATAAGAGTATATAAGACTATTCTTGTTTCCATAGAAAACAGTAACATGCACCTCTATGTTAATGCACTCACATTTGTAGTTGATGCCAAAGGATAACATCGGGAAGGAAAGTGATCAGACTTCTATTAGCACCTCAAATGAGTCCATGCTTATTATTACTCCTGAGGATACATGCACCTCTTTATTGGGTTTGTAGTATGAAACTATAAGTACACAACAACCAACATATATAATGCATACAAGATATGTTTTGCCAACAATCTATCGTGGTACACGCGAGGACAAGATATACTCCTGCTCTAGGCTGTATTGGCGTGAGTCGTGATGACTAGTAGCTACTGAAATAGCACCACTAATCCTGTTTATTGTCTTTGCTTCACGACGACGATGGGTCACTTCATTGCCCTTCCTTGCCCTTGGAGCAACATCTTGTTGGAACCTCAACATTTGCAGTCTCATCTCCACGTCCCTCATGGTAGGCCTCTCCTCCCTTGTTAGACTTAAGCACTCCTCTGCTAGCTGAGCCATGCTTAGAATCGCTTCCTTACTTGCTTCCCCTACAATTTCAACGTCAACTACCTCTTCAAGTGACCTCCTCTCCATATCCCAGAAGAAATAACTTGACAAGTTTATCTTCTCACCACTCTCATTCTCAATGATTGGTTTCTTCCTTGTCAATAACTCGAGAAGTATTACACCAAAACTGTAAACATCACTCTTCTCGTTAAGCTGGCCTGTGTGGTAGTATTCCGGATCTAAATACCCAAATGTCCCCTGGACAGCGGTGACCAAATGTGTCTGGTCAATTGGTATAGACCTTGATGCGCCAAAATCTGAAACTTTCGCTGTGTAGCTGTCGTTCATAAGTATGTTCATGCACTTGACATCTCTATGAAGAATGGACACAGATGCTGCTGAGTGTAGATATGTAAGTGCACCAGCAATTTCAACCGCAATCCTTAGACGTTCCTCCCAAGGCAATGGTAGCAAGATTCTATTTTGCTCACGGTGCAAGAGATCATACAATGTGCCATTGGAGACAAACTCGTAGACAAGCAGAGGCACTTCAGTCTCGAGGCAGCATCCATGGAGCTTCACCACGTTCCGATGGTTGATCTGTGAGAGTATGGCCACCTCGTTGATAAACTGATCAATTTCTATGCTTTCTACAAGTTTTGATTTCTTAATTGCCACCACACGTTGGTCAGTCAATATGCCCTTATAGACCGTGCCATGACCGCCACGTCCAACCACACGTGTTGGGTCAAAGTTGTTGGTGGCCTTCTCTAGGTCATCTAGAGAGAATATCTTCATGCCATCACTAGCATTATGGGCTGACAAGACCAGTTGTTCTAGAAGAATGCCTCTGTTCTTGCGAAAATACTTCTTTCTAAGCCTTTTCTGAAAGATTCTCTGCCACCTCCTTGTAAGAATGGCAACAACTGCGGCAAGAAATAGAATGACACCGGCACTACTTAATGCAAGACCTGCATTGAGTTAACAATTATTTTAAATTCTTGATGAGGTACAAAACAACGTTTCAGTTCGAGACGCAATAATAGTTGTGTGGAAGTGGTAAAATCAAATTGTCTAGTTACCGATTATAACGTTGATATTAGGGCCACAACTATTGCTTTGCTCAGAAAACTTCAGTCCTACTCGACATGAACATCGGTATCCTCCTAGCGTATTGTGACAGATGCCACCCGAAGGGCATGGGCTGTATTTACATTCATCAATATCTGCAGTAAGATGAGCAAAAGTGAAAATGTTAGACACGTACAGAGTTTATTTAGAGATTAAATATTGCATAAATATACCATAAAATTTTGGCACAATTATTCATACCACGGCATCCGTCTGGCAGGTATGGGTTGCCTTCGTACCCTTGAGCGCAGTTGCACAGGTACCCTGGCCCATTCGATGAATCCACGCACTCGCTGTTTTTGCTAACGCAAGCATAAGTGCTGTTCCGTACGGCGACCCTACATGACTTATCATCCTCTCTTATTGCCCAGTCCATCACCACGGGTGCTCGTCCAATGCCCGTGTCGTTGAACTTCGTCGTGTTGATGTACGCGGTTTCGAATGTGAACGCTGCCGCCTCCATCAGCACGGCATAGCTGCAACGGCTGAAGAGGCTTGTGCTGAAACTTCTGCCGAAGCTAACGTCATAGTAGTCCATCCCCTTTGGTATGGCTGTCTGGCAACAGCCCATGCCGGAGCAGGAGCCATTGACTAGGTCTGATAGATTGCTGCAAGTCGAGACGCAGCCACTCTGGTAGCGCGAGCGCGTGCGGGATTTGTCAGAGATGTAGGCGAGGGTATTGCATCCTATGACTGTGAACTTGTTGTGGACAGCTGAGAACCGGAACGGTGAAGTGCTTGCGTTGTAGTACCAAGTACTAAGATCCATATCACGGGAGGAGGTGTTGTAGCAGTACGTTGAGACGGGGTTTAACTCCCGGATCATGCCATGAACCAAGGAAATGTTTAGCAGCTCAACATTACCGAAGAGGAATGGCTTGTAGACGCCATGACTGACCTCCTCGCAGCTGACGTTGAAGCCTGATGACCGTGAGCAGTTGTCACCGATGCCGAACGGGAAGTGGATGTCAACGTCGCCACACTTCCATTGGCATTGGGGGCCAGGAACCATAATAGAAGAGACGTCCTGTGCCGCCAATAGAAGTAGAAGACCAACAAGGCCAAACTGTACAGAACGCACTTCCATGCTCCTTGGCTGGATAACTAGAAAGTAAAAACCATGATATTGCAACGGTCAGCTAAATCGGTAGACTCAATGTATTTACACCTAAGTTCTGTTCTGTTGTTACTCCTACACTTCAAATCGCAACCTGGGTGCCGTCAACAGAAACAAAGTTCCCCTGACCCTGGGAAGGTTAGGAAGCACAAGAAAGTCCCATCAAATTTATGGTGCACTAGTATATAAGTTGATTCTCCCTACATATATCAGCGCTTCCCAGTGGATCAAGGACTTGGCTCAAGCGAATGCCTACAGAAAATCTAAAGCAATCATGTTCAAAGCTGATTTTGCAGACTGTCTTGCGAGGGACGCAAGTTGCATCTGAACTCTGAAGACAGCATGGACAGTGCAAGGCTATTAGGAACCGATGAGTATTCGTCTCTCTCGCCTAGTGTTGATGTTCAACCAATCAATGAAACATCTCAAAAAATGAAAGCATGGATACCTTCAACCTTGCAGATAATAAAAGAAGGTATTATAGGCAACATGGATGATAAACAAAAGTGTGGAGGATAAATTCAGTAAACTAGCCTGAAATATCAAGGGATTTCAGATTTTTTCGAATAAAAAAAAACGAGATCGGAGAAGTATAAGCCCCCCACTGTATTTCATTAAGAAGAAAAAGATTCTTCCCAATTTTGGAAAAACGCCCGAACCCCAGCTGCACCAGGGTTCCTCGAATATAAAAGTGTACCTTTGGATATTTAGTTGAGAGCTCTAACCTGCTCCTGGACGCACTCTGAACCTATGGAGATTGCTTCAGCTATTTTTTGTTATTATGGTAACAAGAGAACGCCCCTGTGGGTGGCTCTATCCGTGTGTTGGACTATATAAAATCCTCTGCAGTCGACTCCTTCCAATTTCGAGGTATACAATGGGCTACGCGGTGTCCTCTCAGCCATGACCGCGCTTTGGTGCCAAACAGCTTCCGGGTCAGTCAACTGCTTGTCGGCTTGCGTGCATGAGTTGCTATCGCAGTTTTCTTTTCTGCCCCCAAGTTCGTTCGTTGCTTCTAGCGCAGATCTCACTCACCGGAGATGGTAACATCACCTGGAGTTGTTATCAAGAACAGGAAAATGCTTCAGCAGAGACTAGTCGCAAATGTGTGGCCCATGGCGCAACAAGTCGGCAAGTCTAGATAGGCAAATTGCGCACCTTTTTCTCGAATATGCAAAATATTCGCATCATTTTGTAATTAAGAAGAAGAATTTAACCATACAAACAAGGTCTTATGCCGTGGGCTGGTCCGTCCTAGCAAACAATTTAAAGCTTCAATATTACACTAGGTAAATGCCCGTGACGTTACAACGGGTAAAAATAATACCACAATACTTCTGGTGTTTGGAATTGAATTTCTTCTATAATTATCAGTAAGCCAATAGCTGGATAAAAAAAATCATGTCACATATTTTGGCCATTGTGTGCAAAGTCAATGAATTACCAATACCTACCTAAGCATCTCAACCCCTCTTCGGTTGTCATCTAGGACAATGGTAGCATGACAACGATGTGCATACGATATCTGTCCACAGTCCACTTCATTGCCTATTTGATCTCGTGAATTAAAACCAAAATATCTAAAAAGTGCTTTCCATTTTATTATTAGATTATTTTCCGATTCCTTTGTGTTCCTAATACCAGGTGTAGATGTACTAAAGCACATGCTATTTCTCTAGAGTAAAAAGAGCTTTCTATACTAAACAAAGATTACAGTAATAAACAGATCAAATGTTTCCAATGAACAATTACAAAGAATGCATATGGACTGCTCTTCTATGCCAATGCTGCTGAGATACGGAAGACTCATGTCTATGTGGACTCTGGTGCACAGAGATAGTACTACATTGGTGGTTTCCAATGAAACTGCAGGTCGATATATACCAGCAGCTGACAGTCTCCAAGAGTTCATACCATCAGAGTCACAAGCTTTTGCTATATTCTTGGATGAGGAGATGCAACTTGAATAATAATATAGATAATTTTGGATATACGATGGTACTCTTTTGCTCATACAAATCCCTTGTCTTTAACTCCAAAATCAGTTGCAGCTGTTATTCCGGTTATTTGACCCTTTGCCGCCCTCAGATGAGATGAGCTACATCTTGGACAATAGATCACGAGGAACACGGGGATGTCAAGAAAACAATATTCAAATAATCAGACAAAGCTAGTAGTTAGTGAATCTAAAGAGGTGTCCTCGATGGCCGGGAAACACTAATAATACACTATGATCTGAGGCTTAGAAACCTTCACTAATGTATTAAACATGAAGATAAGTAACATACCAATGCTATGAGATCTCACACAATGCCTCAGCCCGTCAGGAGATAGCATCAGCCATCATACTGATATTGTGGCCGTATCATGGAAATACTCAGCTTGTAATTTTGAAGGAAAAAGATACAAGATTATGACTGTTAATAGAAACCCTGTGCTGAACAGCAACAAACAGAGATACAACTGACATACTGACAGAGATACAACTTTGTAAACTATTGATTTCTGATTTGAAACAAATCCACTAAAAAGGGGTTGAAAATCCTCAGTTTAACTGAAATCACTGGACCACAGATTTCCATCTATAAAAAAAATCATATCACTAGTTGTAGACATCCTCTAAAGGCATAACAGGGTGAACTATGGGGATACGATTGCCAACGCAGAAAATAATACTTCTGATTAACAGGGTGAACTCAGCTGCTTCTTTTACTAAACTACAGCCTAAATAGCAGGTGCATTAAGCAATATTAACCATTTAAACGCTACAACATGTTTGTCCAAGCGGATCCGCACATATGCAACACCTATGGCAGAAAGAAACATAATGAATGGACACATTAATTACAGGTTTTGCTCTCATCTATCTTATCACAGTTTCATATGTTGAAAAGGCACCACTGTCGCCAATCATATCACCTGCAGCGCGTTCTACAGGCTTTACTTCAACGCAGAGTGGGAATGAATCCTCGTTGCATTGATATTAATATTTTATTTCACACTGAATTCATTGGGTTGATAATGAGAATCAAATAATTGGGTTGATAATAATCATGATTATTTAACCTAAAATATGTCCAGATTAGTATTTTTCAGGCTTTCAGCAGTCAAGAAGTTCTCTGAATTGTTCATGCTCAGGTATAATAATTAGTAGAGGGACTCCCTCTTGAATTAACAAGCATCCTTTTCAGTTACTAAATTTCATTTGAAAGCAATGGAAAACATCAATGAACATGTATCTTTCAATTTGTCAGTTCACTGAGTTAAGTAGTAGTAGCAGCAGATATTTCCTCGATGAACATGTATCTTTCAAACTAAAATTAGGAACCAACAAATGACCTGGCCATTCCCCAAGCCACAAAACAATAAATAATATGCATGATTTGGCCCATCCTCCTGCAACTATATTATATGGAATCAGCCTGCTGAGTCAAGTTGAACCACAAAACATTTCATTTTTTCACACATCTCTAATCTCCCCAATAAACAATAACAAATACTAAAATCTAAATAGCTGAACCGCAGAGCAGAAAGCCACACGGATCACACGTACCAGCACATCCTGTGAGGATGGAGAATTTTGGAGAGCGCTTATCGTTATCGAAGCAACACCCTTCGATGCCATCATCGTCGGCCGTGTCCCCTTCCGCTCCATGGATGGGCTCCAGTGACCCAGTCCGCCCCTTCATATGAGAACCGCAGAACCCCACAAATCAAGTCGTGTTCTCCTCACCTCACCGCCTGGGGCAGGGCACCACCGCCCCACTTCGCCCATCTGGATCCCTACACCTTCGTGCCCCACCGCCGTTGCTGAGGCTGTCCGCAGCTGGAGGGGCGTTTGCTAGGGCGGCACGACACGCGGAGCTGGAGGCGACCAGGTGAGACGGGGAGACGGGGGGGGGACATGGCGGTCAGGTGGTGCGGCGGCGTGATGGGCGGCGACGAATGGTGAGGATGAGGACAGGAGCAGCGGAGGTCGAGGCGAGGTGGGCGACGTGCGCCTGGCACCTGGCCCACTTGTCGGCGCAAATGGGAGCCGAGCGCTGGCCCACATGTCGGCGCAAATGGGAGCCGGGCAGTCACGCGAGCGAGCGAGAGCCGGGTGGACGATTTCGTTTGGGGCTTTTGTAGTAGGATAAAACGTCTACAACCGAGGTAAGAGCACCGCTGCAACCTACGAAACTGGACAGCCTCCCCGGCTGGCTGCGCAGCCCTTGCTCCGACCTCAGAAGACTACATTGTTTTTTCTACCAGCCATTCTTCAATTTTACTCGTCGTCAAGTTCTCTTGGACAAGGGGTCTTATGCTCCTTTAGGGCTCTCACAATACAAACTCTATCATAAAGTTTCCAAGACAATTTATTACCTCGGTATTGTGAACTTGGAGTCCTAATAAGACTTAGTGTCTTTTTTTTTCATAAATATGCTATCACATCAGTAAAATACAATGAATAAGAACATAGTAAATAAACTTAGACTCTTATAATAGAGTCCGCATGAAATCTCATGTTTGGTTTTAGAAATTGACGACAATCTAGTGTTAATCCTTTGCTCTAAGTGTGCTTAAGAGAAAGGATGACATGGATGATGTGGAGCTACATGAACATGGACTTGGACGTTGATGGTGGATATGGTGGATCATCGAGCTCACGATTTGAAAAGGAAAGGACCCGAAGATCAAGGCAAAGGTATATCTTGATAGGGTTTGCTTTTGGTGATCAAGACACTAGAGAGTGTGATCATGTTTAGGATAGATAGCCGACTATCAAGAGGGAATTTAACGGCTAATCCGCATTTCGAGTGCCTCTAGATTCAACTTGACTTGCATATGCATTTAGAATCGAGAGCACTAACTTCGCACTTGTCAAACATTTTTAAAAAAATGCTAACACCCGCACTTTGGAGAAGTACTTGACGTGTTGGCATATACGGACGCAAGGCGCTGACCGGCGCGTCTAGTCAGGCAGAGTCCGGTCATTTCCAGTAAGATCTGGAAATTTCGGTTCGGCTGACCGACGCGTCCGGTGAGGTCCCTGCATGTCCCGTCACTGTGTTTTTGAACGAAGTAGGCATTGGATCGGCCTTGGCCTACTCGACCGAACGCTAGATCGGACGGGCCGGTTTTGACCGGCGTGTCCGGTCGGCCGAGCAGCAACATATTCTTGCCCCCAACGACTCTATTCTTTGAGGGGCTTATAAATATGTTGTGGCCGGCTTTTTGGGACCCTCTCTCGCATATTTGAACACTCTAACATCCTCTTGAGTGAAGATACTCCCCTCCACTCATCTCTCTTGCCCGACTTGATTCTTTGGTGAGATTGAGTGAGATTCAAGTGCGTTTGCTTGTGGATTGAATCTAGAGGCACTTGTTCTTTAGAGGAGCTGCGGGATTCTTGTTTCTCTTAGGAATTTGCTCGGTTCCCTAGCGGCTTGGAGTTGGTTGAGGTGTTGAGCTCGACCGGAGATTGTTCGAGGCCACACTAGTGGACTTATGAGGGGTTTGATCCTTCCCCGCGGGAGATTCGCGAAAGGAACCACTAGTGGATTGCTCATGGCTTGTGGATCTCCTCATGTGAGTGATTCATTGAGCTCCCTCCGAGGGATTTGGCACCGGCCATTAAGCTTGTGAATCATCAAGTGGGTGTATCGCCACAACGAGGAGTAGCGTGTCATCAAACACGTGAACCTCGGTAAAAATCATCGTGTCAAGTGTATTGAGCTCGTTGGAAATTTCTTATTGACATCGGTGATTGGTGACATCCTATACCCTACTCCGGTGGTATTGTATCCTAGCTCCTCTTCGCATTACCTTACTAGTATTATCTTGTAATGCTTGTTAGCTTAGTTAGCTTGTTTAGCTCCTAGTGGTAGAATTAGTTAGTATACTTTGCTCACTTAGGAGTAACTTAGCAACCTAGCTCTTGTGTGAGATTAGATATAGATATTAGAATTACTAGAATTGCTAAGCAGCTTGCATAGTTAGTTTGTAGCACCGCTTTTTTCTTGCTACGCCATCTTGTTATCTAACCTCTTGTCTTAAGTGTTGTTGTAGAAATTTTTATAGGCTATTCACCCCTCTAGCTATTAGAACCTTTCAGGTGGTATCGAGAGCCGAGGCACCGTTTTGAGTGGCTTAACAACCTACGGTGACAAAATGACGTTGAGTTTACATGTCAACAACACCAAGAAGGCACCTCCATTCAATAGGTACAAATTTTACCTATTGAAAGGTGAAGATAGCCGCACATCTCAAGTGTGGAGGGTGACCGAGAAGAAGTCCGAGGTAGCTAATCAAGAGGCACCAACACGGTTGAAGAAAAGAAGTTTCAACCAAATAATATAGTCGTGAGTGCTTTCCATGAAGCATTCACCGACAAGGTGTTTGAGCAAGTCAAGTCAATTGAGATTGCTCATGACATTTGGAAGAAGCTCGAGGAAACATATATCTGTGCTTCCCGGTGGATCAAGGACTTGCTCAAGCGAATGCCTACAGAAAATCTAAAACAATCATGTTCAAAGCTGATTTTGCAGACTGTCTTGCGAGGGTCGCAATTTGCATGTGAACTCTGAAGACAGCATGGACAGTGCAAGGCTATTAGGAACAGATGAGTATTCGTCTCTCACGCCTAGTGTTGACATCCAACCAAACAATGAAACGTCTCAAAAAATGAATGCATGAACACCTTCAATCATGCAGATAATAAAAGAAGCTATTATAGGGAATAGCGATGATAAACAAAAGTGTGGAGGATAAATTCAGTAACTTACTAGTCTGGAATATCGAGGGATTTCAGATTTCTTCAAATAGAAAGCGTACCTTTGGATATTTAGTCGAGAGCTCTGCCCTGCTCCTGGACGCCTATAGCACTCTGACCTATGGAGAATGCTTCAGTTATTTTTTATTTTTTTTAGAGAGAAGGTTTCCCCGGCTTTTATTCAAAAGCCAAACGGCGTCCAAGCACAGCATTCAGGCGCTAAAGCGCACTTACATCATCCAGAACATGAACTGCACTGACGCACAAACTCCCAACTTGAGTACTCAGATTATTACATGGCACGTCGGCCGACTCATTACTGACACCAAATGGCACAACGGCCGACCCATTACTGGCAATCTGAGAAGAATGCTTCAGTTATATGTTCTGGTAACAAGCGAACACCCCCCTATGGGTGGCGTTGTCTGTGTGTTGGAGTTATGGAGTATATAAGAAGTTAAGAACACATCTTGTGTAATGTAACCCAGAGTCATAGGGAACGAGTCTAGACACAGCAGAGATGAGAGACTGAGTCTTACTAGAATCCTGAAACTTTATGTTTTGCTAAACAGCCACAACAACCATCGGGAGAAAACAAATCAGCAGACAACAACATACTTTACATTCAAATGAATCATGTGATGGAAACAAAGGTTGTTGGGAAGGATAGCAAATAATGCAACAATTTCGGGTCTCCTTTTTGTGTTGACCTTAAACAAGGCAATGTTTTCTCCTTTTGATTCCTTTGTATATATATAATGGAGTATTAGCTGTGCATGATTTTGTGCTGATGCAAAATCCAGTAAGATTAGGTACTAGGCTCCTCTTCAGAATGTGATTTCGAATCAAAATTTGCAAGAGCTTTAAGAAAGAACCGACGCTTAACGAGCTTAACTTTTTTTTTTCGAAAGCGTACCATTGGCACGTATTCTAATAAGGGAAGTTAGAGTTTTGTACACGTCGTTCACTTTAGCCAAAACAATTGGCCGAGGTGGACGAAAACACACATACAAGAGTCACAGGCTTTAACGGCGGCGCGAAACGGATGTACTAAAGACTTAAACAACTGCGGCGACGATGGTGGGTGAATGGAACGTCCGTGGCTACGGCTCCAGGTGAGAATCCCCACCGCACGAGGCCGCATCATGGGGAAGATCTCGCGCAGACGCTGTTGCCTGCCGGGCGAAACGTCGCCCCCAAAGTGCGTCCGGAGCTTGCTCTCCAGCTCAGGGACCGGGGTGCATGACGCCGCCGGGACCGGACGATCCTCAAGCTTGCTGAGCACCACTAACAACGCCGTCCGCTCCGGAAGTGGGTCGTTGCGCTTCTCTTGTTTCGCATCTAGACGAGCGCGTCGTGCCACCCACTCATCATCAGTGATCTTGGACGAGCGGAGGGTGGGCTGGCCACTGAGGACGGGCTCTTGGAGCGGGCAAGTGATCGACCGTGAAGTCTGGACGGAAGCGGCGGTGGGCACGATCTGCAGCACCTCAACGAGCCCCGGTGGCGGCCCGGGGGGCTGGTGAGGAGCGGAGGCGGTGGGCAGCGCCGCAGTGGATCCCCCTGCGCCGGCAGCCTCCAACTCTTCCTGGCGCGTAGTGGACGCCGAGTAGGGGGAGGATCTTGCGCACGTTGTCCCGCCTAGAGGACGGCCCAGATCCCCCGAAGGTTCCATGGAACCTCACGGCGATCTGCGGGTCATCGGTCATCGCCGCGTGCCAGTCGCTTAGCCCACTTGTTGGACTGAACACGCGCGCCGCTTCTCCGGTGTCGATCGGAGGGGCGGAAGATTTAGCGGCCGGGGCGCCACTACGGGCGCGGGTACCCGGCCGTCGCCGACTACCCGCCGTCTCCGCTTGCGGGGGGAGGAGCCATGGTCGGCTCCGCCAACGGCAACGCCAACGGGCTAGTGAAGGCCACCGCCTCGACCCGTCGGCGTGTGCGGTATCCAGCGAAGTCGGCGATGAGGTGGACGACTACACGTTGAGGGCCACGGACCCATCCGGCATCTCCGTCGAGGGGCTGGGCTGGGCGACTGATAGTGACGGGAGTGGAACTGCCAGCCTCATGGGATCCTCCGTGTCCTCTGCTTCTACGAAGCCGAGGGAGACCAGGCGCAGGGGCGAAGGAGGCTCCGACTAAAGAGGCAAGGGTGGTACTGAGGTGGAGGCCGCGAGCTCATCCATCATCGGTCCCCGCACACAGTAGGTTGATCCACGCCCACAGTCGGACGAGCGCGGCGGGTCCCCGACAGGTCGGGCGGTGCCCATCCCTAGCGATAGCCCTGGTGCCAATCCTCACCGGGCCGGGTCGAAGACGAGGGGATCGGACAGAGGATCCGCCCGACGAAGAAGGGAGGTGCCGACGACCCGACCACCCCAAGGGAGTCGGGCCTCGGGCATGGTCAACGACGACACCGTGGGCGGGGAGCACGTCGCGGGCGCCCCTGTCATGGCCCGAAGGCTCCTCGTGCACCGCGCTGGGGAGTGGTGAAGCGGTAGGCGGCGACGGCTTGCAGTCGCGCCGTGCTCGCGGCCGAGGCGAGATGAGACGCGCGTGATCGGGCGGGCAACGGCGGCGGCGTGATCCCCGCCGAGCAATTGAAGCATAGCCCGACGAGGGATGGCGGCACGGGACGCCGACGGCGAGGGGTGAGCGAGGCACGCCGTCGCCACGCCGGGCGCCCGACGAGTGAAGCGATGCCGTCGTCAATTAAGAGCGGTGACGGGCCGGGCCGAACTCTCGACGGCGACGGTGGTGGTGGCCGACGGAGGCGGAGGTCGGGCGGCAGCCAAGCCGATGGAGAGCGAGACGCGGCGCGCGACAGCCAAGGGCCGAGCCTCTCGGGGTGCCGGCACCCTAGCCCGAGGAAGGAGGGCGCACGCGAAGGGCGTCGACGGAGCCTGTGGATGGCCGACGGCGACGCCCGTGTGCGCCTCTACCGGTCGATTCCGGCGTGAGGGGCTGCGTCCCGGTCGTCGAGCCGGGGCATATCCCGCCCGGCGGTGTCCACGACGGTGTCCAAGCGCGCCCGGCGAGCGGGGGATGGACAGCGCGCCCGCACGACGGTGGGGTGCCTCCGCTCGATGAAGACCTCCTCGCTATCCGGCGGTCGGAGAAAGGAGCCGTCCACCCAACGCATACCCTTAGGTCGACCGGCGCCCACGATGCCACGGCCCAGCGTGTCGGTGGCGAGTCGTTGAAGCGGTCGGGGGCGACGGGGAGGCGGCGGGGTCGGAGCCGGAAGGCCGCATACCCGGTACCACATCCGCCCGCACGGCCGGGCGAATAACAATGGGCAACAAACTCACCCTCCTCAAGGTCGCCGACGAGACCGGGGCTGGCCGCCCGGGGAAGCACGCTGGGCGGCGGGCGTCAACGACGTGGCCCGGATCGCCGCCGGAGTTCCCCACGAGGAAGCGCACACCTCAGGCCCCAAGGACCTCCCGAGGGGCATCCCCGCCAGAACCACCAAGAGTCGGTGAGGAATCCACCGGGCGTCTCCCCGGTGGGTGGGCTGATCCGGGGCCACAACTGGCGCGGCCAAGGGCGTCGTCGTGCCCGGCTGGCGGAGCGCCCGTCGAACCCGCGGAAGCATCACCCACCCACACGGCACGGAGTAGCTCGGAGCGGATGCTGGATTCGATGCGGGGGAGTGGCGCAGTGGAGGGAGGGCCGCCGCCAAGGTGGGGGCACGGCGGCCGTCACGGGCGCGCGGCGGCTCCCACGGCCGTCGGAGAGGCGGCGCGGCGGCCCCCGGGCGGATGAGGCGGGGGCTCGGGCCTCCCCGCAGCCGCCCCCGGCGGCGAGGGAGGGAGCAACGGGCGCCCCATCAAGGCCGGCGGGTGCTCGGGCGCGGATCCGGCCGCAAAGACCGCCGGATCCGGAGGAAGCGGCGGCGGAGGGAGCTGGTGGGTGGCGGCGGCGCATGCAGCCGGCGGCCGGCGGATCGAGCCCGACGCGGGGCCGGGCGGCGATGAAGGAGGGGGTCGAGTGGGCAGGGGGGGGTGAGGAAGTAGGGGGAAGAGGTGGTGGGGAGGTGGTGGGCGCCGGGGCTGGGGCGGCCTCGGCGCCGGGCGACGGCGGTTGTTCCGCCCAGTCGCAAACGGTCGGGCGAGGAAGATAGGACAACGCTAGTACGAAGGCCCGAGGGCGAGAGACAGTGACTTAACGAGCTTAACATATCACATATACACCTTTTGCCAGACTCTGCTTCAGCTAGATAATCCATTTTCCTTGGTTAGTTTGTGATGATTTTTTTAATCACAGTTTACTTGAAGTTGCAGGTTTAAAACGACAATTGAGGTTGGAATCTTCTTCTCCCTAACGTTGGCGGTGACAGCGCTTGAACATGGAAACAGTCTCCGGTCACCATGCAAGGCGCTGTGGTTAAGGATGCAATTTCATGTTTAAATTAAGTCAAACTCCTTGTTTATGAGGCCAAATTAGTATAAGATGAAAATATATTTAATAATCAATCTAATAATACCTATTTGGTATATTATATAAGTTGGCAGTTTTTTTTATATAGACTTGTTAGATTTATAAATGTTTGATTTCTTTAAAAGGCACTAAAGCAGGAATTGTATCTTTTCTGAATGGACCGGCAATGATTGTGTAGGTATGTTGCTTCCGCGTGATTGCGGAAGGCTTGCTTTTAGAGGAAAGTATAAACCCACACAGGTGACAGTATGAAATGGTCACGAGACAGCAACCGATTTACAATGATGGGACTATATCATAGCTACAATTTTGTCATTTATTTATTTTTTTTTGACGTTGAACAGGAGGGGGCTCGCCCGGTGGGCTACGCGGTGTCCGGTTGCCATTACCGCTTGATGCCTTTCCGGGTCAATCAACGCCGTGTCTCTACCATTTTTTTTTAAAAAAAATCAACGCCGTGTCCGCGTGCGTGAGTTGGTATCGTGCTTTTCTTTTCTATAACCCCGAGTTCGTTGATCATCAAAATGTATAGATAGATGCTTCGTGCGCCGATCTCACCGGACATGGTGACATCACCTAGAGTGGTTATCGGTGATACGACTAGCAACAAGATTAGTAGCAGCAAATGTGTGGGCATGGCGCAACTAGTCTGCAAGGCTGCGGCTGGATAGGCAAATTGCGCACTCTCGCTGAACCTTGCACTAGTTGTGTCGAATGGGCCTCTCCCGGGTGGAACAACTCACGGTACTTTTTATGTTTCTAGGAGAAAGACTTGACTCACGGTATCATTCCACGAGCTCATGAGTCATGACCGCACTACCAGACAGATTTTTGGCCCTGATGGCTATTCCTGACGGCCGTACTTCAAGACAAAAAACCGACACCTTAGAGCAGAGCCAGCTAGGCAGGCCGGGAGCATAGCCACGTCAGAAAAAATCCCTGTTGGTGGAGAGAGAAAAGAAAGAGAGAGTGGAGCCGGCGCTTAGCCAGCGCCCGGCAAAGCGGCTGAGGCGCGCATGCAACTCCTATTGGTTGGACGGCTGCTGCGCTCCTTGCCCATTGCCTGCATGTGGTGTTGCTGCATGTGGCTTCAATTAATACTCCTCCACGCCGGCCCCTTCACAGCGTAACCATAAAACTTGCTCTTAGGAGAAAATGATCATGACGAAGAGAATCAATGTATTCGGTTAATTGTGACAGTCTTGGTTAATAAAAACAACCGCCAACGTTAATACGCATTAACCAATAAATGGGCACTACATCACAAAACCATTTGTGTAGTAGTGACAATAAAAGAAACTAATTTATTGAATGAGTTGCTTTGAGATACGTGCACTTTCTAGAAAGAGGAATACCAGAGCATTTCTTATTATCATAATACATAGTTAAGTGCAGAAATCTACTCGCACCTATATAGAAGAACCTCCACTAAAAAGTTCTCTCGACATGCAAGCATGTCACCTCAGCAACCCCACTAAGACCATGACATCGGCGGACCACACGGTTTGAACTAACTAAAACATGTTGTAACTCACAAACAAAAAAACAAATTACATTCGATTACACCATTGAATTCCTTTTAATAAATCCTTTAAAACAAGATCTCATATGAATATATTTCGATAAAATTATAAGTGGACCCAACTGATGGTAGTTGGTGTAGAGTAAAGTAAAAAATTAAAAAATTATGAAAAAGGGAAAAAAGAAAGAAAGAAAAAGAATAGAAAGGTGATAGTAATATTCTAACGCTTAGATTTCTGCTTCATACCCGCGGCAACGCGCGGGGAATCCACCTGCTGGGGGTTATTGCGGCAGGTCTCACAAGAGTTGCCTGGGTTGAATTAATAGGCAAAAAAAAGTACACAAATACTAGTAGATTACAGATTCATAACTACAGGTATGCTATTACTGTTGCATCCAGAACGGAGAAAATGAAAATACTTTCAGATAGACAACTCAATGAACACATCTTGCAAATGCCACTGTCGGACATTCCTCTTTCCATGGTGGCGCAGCCGACCGCCCACATCGGGCGTATTTGGAGAACCCAGTGCGGGCTGATCGGGCGACCTTTAAGATGGGCATCGCAAGACGTTGACCATGGTGGCGGTGTTTTCGGACGGCGGCGACGATGAAGCAATTGGGTTGGCTGTATCGGGGATGAACCCGGTGGCGGTCATGGTGGCTTCCACGGTTCGTCAAGGTGGAGGATTCGTGGAAAAGGACGGCGAGGATGGCAGCGGACGTCGGCATTTGTTTTCCGGATCCGTATTTCGGTGATGGTGCACGTCGCCGGCGGTTGGCGAACGGCATAGACCCAAGGGACATGGCATTGGCGCTCACTATCTATGACGGCGGTGGCCCGAGGGCGCCACTTTCCTCGCTGGAGGCGCCATCTTTCAAGTGGATCTCTACGGTGAAAACCAACACCAGTTGGGTGGGCGGCGATGGCATCTTTGGATGTCATTTTCTCGTTGGAGACGTCGTTGGTGGAGGATCCCTTGGATGTCGGCTGGCGCCCGGTATCAAGGTGGCGACTCATCGCACACACTTATGGGGCCTTATCTTTGTTGCGGGTTACGGGATCCGGAGTCTCAATGGTGTATGAGTTTTGTTTGTTTTATTTTCAGAGTGCACCGGTGTATTCGGGTGACCTTAGTCTTACACAACAGCATGTCGTTCAGTTGTAATTGTGTTGGCCTGATGCATCATCGGATGACTGAAGCCGGAATATAATTTCCTTTATCTAAAAAAAAAAAAATCTCATCATGTATAAATATTGATGGAGCACAAAATATGTTTTTTCTTGCATTGGCCTCACCTCGCATGATACAAGCTTGCTGGGTTCATTGGAAGGATCTCACCTTCCTGTGTAGGGTACCACCCACTGGCTTATCTTCTAGTAATTCTAGGTGGGCAGACGGTGTCCCACCAAGAAGACTTTGATTCTCCACCTCTGCTTCAAGCTGTGCCCAGGGATGGAGCGACAGCTTCCTCAATCTTCCAAGCTCGTCGGCTATCTCTTTCATGGATGGTCTATTGCTGCCGCACATGTCCAAGCATTGCATGGCTAGCTCTGCAAGCCCTCTGATCAATTCAGGGCTCTCATGCCCCTTTATGTGGCTTGGCAAGACAGCGTCAAGATTGTTCTCCTTCATATCTACAAGGAAATTCGACGACAGGCTCCTCTGTGTCTCAGGCCCATCTAGTTTCAATGGCACCTGCCCAGTGAGGACTTCTAGAAGAATAACCCCGAAACTGTAAACGTCGCTTTTATCCGTCAGTTGGCATGTCTGCATGTATTCCGGGTCTAGATAGCCACAGGTTCCTTGAACCATTGTTACATACTGATCTTCGTCAGATGGGGCCAGTACAGAAGCTCCAAAGTCTGACACTTTTGCCATGTAGTTGTCGTCAAGAAGGATGTTGGCCGTCTTCACATCACCATGGATGATCGCGGGAGATGCGTAGGAGTGCAAGAAGTTAAGCCCGTCGGCTGCTTCATGAACAATCCTTAGTAGAGTGCTCAAAGAAATTTGCAATGCTTGGTCTTTTCCATGGATAAGGTCAAACAATGTCCCATTTGGGATAAATTCATACACTAGCATCGGAACCTCCACCTCAAGGCAGCATCCCACGAGTTTGACAATGTTTTTGTGATTGATCTGGGAGAGTATCAGCATTTCTTGGCCAAATTCTTTCTTTTGCCTTTCGTCAATCAGCGCACATCGCTTGATCGCAATGGGCATGTTGTCCTTAACTATCCCTTTGTAGACTGTCCCATGGCCTCCCTTACCAATTATTCTACTCTTATCATAGTTGTTTGTGGCTTGTATAAGTTCAGCTTCCGTAAATACCTTGAAAGCAAGACATTTCTCTGACTTCATCCTCTCAAAGAGAATCATGCCTCCATGTTCCCGGAAATGCTCTTGCTTGACTTTGGTCAACTTTGTCTTTTGAAGGATCATGTATCCAGCGAAGGAGAAAATCATGAGAACAGAAAATCCGGTTGTAACTCCTGCACAAGAGAATATTAGACAGAATCATTGTTAGAAAACTCTAGCACAAGTCTTCATCTAAAAAAAACATGAGCCTAACCCGGCCTTGAATTATCTAGCTAATAGTAATTGACAACCATACCAATTATTAGGCGACTATCAGGATCACATGTTCTGTTTTTCTCCGAAAACTTCCTTCCTAGATGACAGGAACACCAGTATCCTGGTACTGTGTTGTGGCAAATGCCACCCGAAGGGCATGGGTTATCATCACATTCATTAACATCTGGGGTAACATGAGCAAAGAAGTTAGGAAACAAATGAAAGGATTTTTTTTTCGAAAGCGTGCCCATTGACACGTATTGCATTAAGGGAAAAATGAAAGATACCATCGTCGCACGCACATACGTAACATCTGAAATCAAGTTAAATCGGTACCTTGGCATCCATCTAGAAGATAAGGGTTGCCTTGATACCCTTAATTTGTTGCAATTGCACATGTACCCTGGTCCGTTTGTGGAGTTCACACACTCGCTGTTGCTGCTAAGGCACGCATAAGTGCCCGTCTCGTTACGCTTGGCCTCCTCACATGACACCGTCCCATTTCTTATCGCCCAGTCCAGCACCGTGGGTGCGCGCCCAGCATTGGTGTCGTTGAACCTGGTTGTGCTAATGTACGCGGTGCTGAAGTTGAATGCCGTTGCCTCCATAAGCACGGCGTAGCTGCACCTGCTGAAGTGCGAGATTTGGCTTGTGTTGAAACGGCTGTCGAAGTTGACATTGTAGTAGTCCATGTCCCTTGGTATGCTTGTCTGGCAGCACCCCATGCCGGAGCAGAAGCCATCCGTTAGATCCGAGAGGCTGCCACACGTGGAGATGCAGCCGCTCTGGTAGCATGTCCTGCTGAAATCGTAGATGTAGGCGAGGGCGCTGCAACCAACGATGGTGAACTTGTTGTGGACGTCTGAGAAGCGGTAGGAGGTGTTAGTTGCATCGAAGCCCCAGGTGTTGTTCTCCATGAGACCGGACGAGGGATTGTAGCAGTAGGACGAGATGTTGTTGAGCACCCGGATCGTGCTATTAGCCAAGGAAATATTAAGCAGCTCGAAACCACCCATGATAAACGGCTTGGATACGCCATCTTGGACTTCGCAGCTGACGTTGAAGTCGCTTCCCCGTGAGCAGCTCACGCCGATGCCGAATGGATAGGGTATCTCAACGTTGCCACACTGTCTTGGGCAGTGAGAAGACGCAACTGTGGGGCCATTATTATGTGCCAGTAGCAGCAGTAGGAGGCCAAGGCCAAGCTGCAGAATCCGCACTTCCATTGTTCTCCAGTGGATAACTAGAAACCATGAAATGGCAACAGTTAGCTTAATTGATCGGCGGCCACCCACAGCCTAATTATCGATCGATACGCCTTAAGCCTTGTTTGTATGTAGCGGATCGCATCAATCCATGGATGTTCGGGTGGATTATTAGGATGAAATTTACTTCAGGTTTCACTTTAACCCACTCAACACATTGTGGATTGAGGTGAATCCGACAACACCCAAACAAGACCTATATGTGTTTTAATTTGTTACTCCCTCCATATCACAATTAGAAGACATTTAGGACAACGACATGGTCTATAAAGCACAACTTTGATTCTTTTTTTTTCTATAAAAATATTTATTGCAAAGCTATATATGCATATTTTTATGAAAACAATTTTTAAGACAAATTTATTGATATAGTTTTCATATTTCTAAACTTAACGACATAAAAGTTATTTATAATTTATATTCTCAATGTATGACCAAAACCTTATCCAAAACGTCTTCCAAATACAATACAGAGGGAGTATATATACTTTTACTAAGGCCTTGTTCATATCAAGGCCGTTTCAACCATTTGATCCCCTCTACTGCCAGAAATCGATCCCCACTTATGATCCTGTGGAATGGATCCCTCTTGAATCTTGGTCCAAGAACAAAAGGAGGGCCAGATTCAAACATGAGCCGTTGAAAGAGACATAAAATATGCTCTCCATTTCAAATCGTGTCTTTTCAGGTTTGTTCCAAATCAACTTGTTTAGCTTTAAACAAATTTATTATAAAAATCATATTGTCACCTACTATATTGAATAAATCAAGATGAATCATATGGATCTTGTTTGATGTTATAGACGTTTATGGTTTTTCTTCTCTACACTTAATTAGTTTATGTTAGAGAAGTATGAGACAAAATCAAAATAACCTACGCTTCAGCTTACAATTTGGAATGGAGGATACACACAAAAACTAAAAACGTTATAAAGACCTTGTTTCCATACATGCACACCTGTCATACATCTGACCACTTAAATTTTGCAGCAAATATACGAGTATTCCTCTCATATTATCCTTTTGTCTAGCATCTATAAATCGTCAAGAATGCAGATAAATGAACTAACGTCCTACTTTGTTAGCTTTCAAAATATGCCTAGTCCAGAAGTTGGGTAAAAGTATTTGTCACAAATTTAGCAAACCAAATGTGAGGTATCGGAAAATTTTGTCAACAAACCAAATAAAGCCAAAAATACTTTTGCCCAAATTTGAGCAATAAAATTTGGTATCAACCAACAATCAGACTCTAAAACGCAAAAGGGACCGGCAAATTGAGTAAATTGACCTGAACTAGTAACAAGGAGCTTCATTTTTAGTTGAACAGAATATACGAACCTTGGATATTTTAGTTGAGTTTGTGTCCTCTCCAGGACGACGATGAGAGCACTGCTGGACCTTTGAAGATTGCTTAGGCAATGTTTCTTCTAACAAATTAAAGCAAGTACTATGTGTGTACGTTGTGTGTATACGAGAGAGCATGCCTCGTTCCATAGCATATACACTCCATATATACTACACTGGAAAGACCGAGTCTTACACGAACCAGGACTGGCACGAACGCGCATAGCAACCCGCCCAGTTTTCTTCACAAAAATGCCCGCAATCATTGCCTTATCTACAGCGGGAAGAAATCAACAGACACGTGCCAGGTTCGGTCACAGATTCGCGTGCATGCTGATGATGGATTCCTCGTTCCTAGACACACTACGGCAGACTACGTACTCCAACGACAAGCATATGCGTGCTAGCATTTACATTCGCTACTAAAATGTCGCTGCCATACACATTTTCTAATTAGCAACTTTTCATTGGCACGTGCCAGAACGCACAAATATATATATTGTAGTCTGGCCGTTAGCCCGTTATAAGTCTGATCAAAGGAACACATAGTTTTTTAATTAAATATTCTCTCCATTTTAAATTATAGTTTACTTTGACTTTTCTAGATACATTGTTATGCCCCTAGTTGTACACTATATCTAGATACATAACAAAAGAAATGGATCTAGAAAAGTCAAAATAAACTACAATTTAAAACGGATGGAGTACGTGTTTAGGACTACTGTCTTTAATTTGTCCACATAGCAGAATTATAGGATCGACGAAGAAGCACATGGTTGTTCTTCTAGTAACAAAAAGGGGAGCACATGCATGTTTCTTGACCAAATATTGGTCGTCACAACCGTGTTAATATGACTTTCAGATTTTTTTTTTTTTGCAAGTCATATGACTTTCAGATTTTGATGATCAACTGGTGCTAAAAAACTAGTGTAACAAATTCCGGGTCGATGAGCTGTAATCGGAGTAACTGAAACGTCCTTCAATATGCGCACCCTCACGTGTGTTGAAAAAAGGTCCCAGTAGGCCCAAAACCGCCATGTTTTTTAGCCCGCACACGAGCCCACCCGAGCGTCAGGTTGACAATCATGGCCCGAGCCCGCCCGTCCGCCCATCACTTGGTTCAATGGCCCGCTAGCCCGGCGACACACATATCCGTCATTCCGTCCGCTGGGCTGGTTTCCCGCCTGCCTCGTCTATTGCTCTGCCCCTCCGCAACATCTCCTTGCTCTGCGCCGCCACCACCACGCCGGGCCGTTCCTCGCGGCGAGGAGACTGTTTGGGTGTCGGAACCGCCCGTCCGTGTGAGGGAGCAGCCGTTGAGGTGCGCTTTGCGCTATCTCCTGCCTACAAACGTTCAGCTAGAGGAATAGGAGGGCCGGGAGTAGAGGCAAAGGTCGGAGGCGATGAGCCGCTACTTGGTGTTTCCTAAGGAGCGGCGGCCACGAACAGAAGAGGACGAGGAGAGATGCTAGGCCAGAGAGTGGAGGGAGCCTATTCATCTAAGGTATGATCTCCAACTCATCTAAATAGAGGCTTTTCCATACATGCCATTATAAAAGTTCATAGTTCCACACAATCCATTGAAAAGTTAAGTTGGACGTCACCTGAACTACAGATGTGAAAAGACAGAAATACCCTCATGTATAAATATGCTATTAATTTTTTTTGAGCATCTTAACGACTTTAAATGAAAAAACTCAAAACTAGAAAGTTGTAGATCTCGCTGAAATCTACAGTTTTCATATAAAAACTATCTTCATTCAATTCCGCAAAAAGAAAGATATAATTTTTCTTATAATTTTTCTATACTCCCTCTGTTTCAGAATGGATGTCGTTCTGACATAGCATTTAAGTGTCTACATTCACAGCTGCTGCCGTGCATCTGGACGCACCCTCCCTCCACGTTCACTGAACCAGTGCTGTATCTTGTCAGAGTCTAAAACGTCATCCATATACACCTTTTGCCAGACTCTGCTTCAGCTAGATAATCCATTTTCCTTGGTTAGTTTGTGATGATTTTTTAATCACAGTTTACTTGAAGTTGCAGGTTTAAAACGACAATTGAGGTTGGAATCTTCTTCTCCCTAACGTTGGCGGTGACAGCGCTTGAACATGGAAACAGTCTCCGGTCACCATGCAAGGCGCTGTGGTTAAGGATGCAATTTCATGTTTAAATTAAGTCAAACTCCTTGTTTATGAGGCCAAATTAGTATAAGATGAAAATATATTTAATAATCAATCTAATAATACCTATTTGGTATTATATAAGTTGGCAGTTTTTTTTTTTTTTTATATAGGCTCGTTAGATTTATAAATGTCTGATCTCTTTAAAAGGCACTAAAGCAGGAATTGTATCTTTTCTGAATGGACAGGCAATGATTGTGTAGGTATGTTGCTTCCGCGTGATTGCGGAAGGCTTGCTTTTAGAGTAAAGTAAGTATAAACCCTCACCAGGTCACAGTATGAAATGGTCATGAGACAGCAACCGATTTACATTGATGGACTGTATTTTTTTTTTTTTTTTTTTTTTTTTTTTTGACGTTGAACAGGAGGGGGGCTCGCCCTAGGTGGGCTACGCGGTGTCCGCTCGCCATTATCGCTTGATGCCAAACAGCCGGGTCAATCAACGCCGTGTCTCTAAATGTCCGCGTGCGTGAGTTGGTATCGTGCTTTTCTTTTCTAACCCCAAGTTCGTTTTTTTTGAGTAATATCTAACCCCAAGTTCGTTGATCATCAAAATGTATACACAGGGTGTGTTTGGTTCATTTCTTAGATAAGCTTGGCTAGCAAAACTAAGCCAGGCTAAGCCAAACCTGCCTCTAGCAAGCCAACATGCACTTGTTTGGTTGGATTGCTATGTCTGGCCTGGTTATGTTGAGAGTTTGTTTGGTTACAGTTCTAGCTTGCATAGAATCACCATGTCTTTAGTTTGGTATGGTTACCTCTTTGCAACCATTCTATCAAAATCCATTGCACTGCATCCCCAATTGCTCTGGTGGCAGCCATGGTAGCCTATGCTGCACCCTGCACTGCATCCTAGCTGCAACTCTTCAGAATGTCATCAAATCCCAATTCCTCGATACAAAGTCAAACCAGAGCATGCTCGATGTGGTTCCGACCAAGCGTCGAACACTTGGTATGCACAACGATGGTGAGGTCGCTAGCTACCGTGTCACCATGGAGTGGTGCTGCAGCAACGCGAGAGGCGGTGTTGGTCAGCTCGCCGCTGATGGCCATGGCCCATAGGCACGGCCATGGCGGCCCTGGGCGCGACGCTGAAGCGGGACCTGAAGCCGGAGTCGGAGAGCTTGGGGCACATGGCGTTGTCGAGGAAGAACCGAAGAAGAGTTGTTGCTTCCACCTCCATGGGACCTGACGGACAGCTAGCTAGCTAGCAGCAGAGTTGTGCTCTCGCGCGTGGAAGAAGAAGAGCTGCTGCTTCCTCCACCATGTCCACGCTGCACTACATCGTCCCGTTCATCGACTGGGTGCTGACCTACAAGATGGGCACCTTGAAGTCCGACTTCATCACCGGCATACCATCGCCATCGGTTATGACGACTAGCAACATGATCGCAGCTAGTCTGCAAGGCTGGATAGGCAAATTGCGCACTCTCGCTGAACTTTGCACTAGTTGTGTCGAATGGGCCTCTCCCGGGCTGGACAACTCACGGTACTTTTCATCCGCGTTCTTACGGGATAACTAAATTTTTATAAAAAAATACATGAATCGTATGATAATAATGTTATAAAATTAAACAGTGATATTAAAGTAACATTTAATCAAAACAAGTTTTATAAAAGTAACAATCAATCACGGACAACACCCGGCGTGAACTCTATTTTATGGGTTTTTCAGTAATTCGCCAAAAGATAATGTTTTTATACCGTATATAAGAAATCTTCAATATTCATTTATTTCATGCACCAATAAATTCACGAGTAAGTTTAGGTGCATGTTCATACCATCCTGTACATATGAGAGTGTATGCGGATATTAGTGCTTATCACATGTGTAATCTGTGTCTTGAAAAATTTTATAAAACCTTAAAACAAATTATGTTATCCTCACCGTAGAAATACTTGCGGGTTTCGACCCTCATCGAGACCTATAAAAAGAAACAATAGGTTATTTTTTGAAATGATTAAGGTACAAACATACTTATAAAAGATTAAATCATGTTATTTTTTTAAACCATCGTGGGGTATAACCATGGATGTCGTTGATTTAGAATTAAAATGATATATAGCTATATAAAATTATATTATATTTAGTTTTTTAAGTGCTTATAATCGAATAACCAAACATAAATAGACATAGTTATTTAGCTTATTTAGTCAAAGCTAAATTATGATGTATTGTTATCTATGCATAAATAAATCTAAATGTTGCTAAACATACTATATATAACTTTATTTTATCCCTACAACATAAAAGGGCAAATGGAAGACTGCCACATGCTCATAAATTCTACGGTGTGTTGCTACAAGAAAGCTAAATTTTATATAGAAACACATGAATCGGATGAAAAAATAACAATACCATGAAATTAAACAATGATATTAAAGTGATATTTAATCCAAACACGCAAGTTTTTGTGAAATTAACAGTCATGGATGTTGCGATGTCGCATGCTTATAAATTCTATTGTATAGACTTTTCCATAATGCCGCTAAGATAATGTTTTAATCGTTAGGATTGTTTTTTTAATATCCATTTCTTCGGACATTAAAATGAATTACATTATTCAGGTCATAGAAGACTTGTTGAAGTTGGTAAATTCTTTTGACTAACCTAATCATCGTAGCATTGAAGACCACTTAAATGAATTATAGCAAAACATTGCAAGTTATCTCTCCGGCCAATTTGGCTTTGCCACCAAACCCTCAGGAATGCATTGTCAGTGGTACAACACATAAGATAATAGCCATAATTAAGAAGCTTGCCATCAGATAGTAGGCTTTGTGTACCACACGTCAGGAATGCTTTGGATTATTAATGTGACGACGCCAGAGGATGCGTGAGTGCTATATTACTGGCCGGATGCGAATGCCATGGAGTTCGCACCCACAAGCCTAGTGATGCCCCTCCCTCGGCTTTAGCAGGCGCGGTGACAACGGGGATCACTTCGGGTGCCACCAGTACCTCACCAGCCGCCCATTCTACGCTAGATCACCGCGGACGCCCGATCCGTCGCGGCGACGCCCCATCCCCGGCTTAAACGACACCCCACCTACCGCCGGAAAATGAGCAGTGGACATGGAACAGGGCCACCGAAATGGGGAAAAACAATTTTTTGGTTGTTCATTATTTTTGTTTCGTGGATCTCACCACATAACTCAACCGCTCTCCAAGGAGAAAACAAAAAAAGGAGTGGTAGACTTCAGGAATGGCACTTGTAAGGCACCGATAGAATGCCCAAAAAAACACAAGCATACCTGCAAGAAAACACATAACATCAATAAAAAGACTAAGGCAATCTAAGTTTGCAGTGTGTAGTACCTTGACAAACAAACAATTTTTAATTCCTCTCATATCAGGCTCCTTTTTTTATGAAATAATCTCATATCAAGCTACAACAATCTAAATTTGCATCAATAAAACCAATAGATTTTCACTTCTATTTTCCAAAATGCTGGCAAGTATCCAATCTTTACGGCCATAGGAATTAAAAATCTAGGAATTCCTCTCATATCCAGCTACAACAATCTAAATTCACATCAGTGAATAAACCAATAGATTTTATAACTTTTATTTTCCAGAGTACTGGGAAGTAACCAATCTGAACTTCTATTAGACCCTGCACTACACAAACCTTGAAGGAACATATAGTGTAACCAGCAGCACAAACCTTTTCATTGAAGAAACTGTATAATTTGCACAACTTGCACATACCTTATAATCCAATGCATAATTTGCACAGCTGCCCACCATGCTGATCTCCATGACACCCCGAGATGAAGACACCTGCAAAGGGGAACTCTTTGGCGACTACATCAATTTTCTCTGAATTACTGAACTCCTAGTACATCAAGTGTTGGCTTTTCTCAGTCAAGTGTCTTTAGATTCACAAGCATCATACGAGATGCATTTGAGCAGCTCGTGACATGCTGCCCACCAACAACACTCCTGTAATGTTCCAAATCAACCAGGTGTCAATTGTGCCGAATAAGGCATCACCAATCTAGACTGCATCCTTGACAACGTCCACATTTCCTATCAACCATAAGAATTCTACTCCCTTAGATTACGTTCAACACCTCAATCTATCACAAGATTTTTTGACCTAACAATTGAATTTTAACATAGCAGATATGTCTGACAATATAGAGAACCTAGAGAGAAATTCAAACTGGAAAAAGAAATCTAGACATGAAAAATTCCATTTGGAATTTAGTAAATCCACATCTTCAATATTTGGACAGCGATACTGAAGGTTGTCCATCATATTGCTAAAAATAGGCATTGACGTGATTGATAAACCATGACACTGAAAAGTTAAGATCTAGTTCAGCTGAAAAAAAGGTTGTTGGCTCAGAGGACAGAATTCTCAAGTCATTCTGAAAATGGCATGTCACCAACTATATACACTGAAATTCCTAAAGAACTCAAATAATCTGAACCATGTTATTTAATATTTCACATGCCCCCAAAACATACCAGACCTATCCAAAAATCTGTTGTCATGCTCAAGATAAAAAAAAGCAAACAATGGGTCGATTTATCTAAGATGCAATCAATATGTTGCACTGTCATTGTCAGATCTCTAATGTTCAAAACCAATATGTAAGTTCTTAGGTCTCTACTAAATTAGCATGACATGCAAGCTGCAGACGTAAGAATTACTAACGACATGCAAGCTGCAAATATAAGAATTAGTATCCATCGATGGAGGGTATGGAATCGGCAATCTCAAAACCTGTTGTGGATGGCTCACTGCAAGATGAACATCCAGTGATCCCCTAAACCAAGCAAAAGCAGGATGGTGCAATACAGTAATCCACGGATGCAGACCATCACTACAAGATCAACACAACAACTTATCTGTCGTATATGAATAACTGCCACAATAGATGGAACCTCTTTTTGTTTGCAAACATGAATAGTAGAGATTTTTAGGATTCCCTCTCTAAAACAAATCAATAGATGTTCAGAAAGTGAAGGCAAAAGAATAGTTGCTCAAATTGTTTCATGTTGTGCTCAGTAATTAGATGCCTATGATTTTTGTATATGGGCTTACCTGTTACTGAATTTCTGGAATTCAGCACGGACTACAGTGATCTAGAATGACAGATTGGTAGCACTGATCACCACCTATCTAAGTTTTTATACTTGTTAGCATGCATTTCAATGATGACGTAATTGTTATTAGAACACGCTATTTGAAGGTACCTTTTTTTAGACTGCTAGAACATCAATGTTTGCACAAAAAGCTTCAGTTTTTATCAGACCCACACATAACAATTCGTCCAGTAACCTAAAGGGAAAATATCGAATTTATGTACAGCTAGTTGCAATTAAACTGATTCTATACAGCTTTGCTACCATTTAGACCATAAACCAACGCACGTTGCTATGATTCGATGTTGAAGAAAAAAGTATCACATTAAGTGGAAACTTACGTTCAGTTCTCTATCAAGCATTCCATCGAGCATGTAATGGGCTGTGCGGCCTCCAATTCGTCCTTGCACGAGCATGTTACCAGCACAAGCAGTCATGGCCAAAGGTTTGGCTGCTCCATTCCGCACACCACAAAGGGAAGAGAAGGGGTTGGCACACCTTGTGGTTCGCCTCCCAGCAGGGAGGAGGAGGCGGATGTCGGGTCAGCCCCGTGGCTGTAGCAGTTGTCGTCCATGCCACCTTGGCGGCGGCGCGGTGCTTCAACGATGTCATGCTGCCCAGCCACAGCGGCCCTGCCCGGCTTCCCTTCCGGTGGACGGCGCCCCGGGCGGCGTGGAGAGCGGCCGTGGCGCCGACACTCTTTGCACGCCAGCTATCGCGGCCGAGTGGTGACGCTGGACTACGACGCACGCTGGAAGCCCTGATAGGAACGGAGGACGGGAGGAGGCGACGGAGCAGGCACGGCCGCACGCCGGGACCACGAAGCCGCGCTTTGTGCGGCCGCCAGGCTGGAGCAGGCGAGTGCCCGCGCGGAGGCGCGAGTCGCGCTCGTGAGGAGGAGGGTTCTGCGAGCCGGAGCGGCCAGTTGGTTTCGGGAGGAGGCGAGCGATGAGCCCGTGATTGTTTGTTTCCTTTTTTTCCTCTCCGTGGTTGGTTCCTCCCAAAAATTTCGCACGGGTGGGAGTGGGACGCGCGGGGAGGATCGCACAGGGTGGAGGAGCGACCTCAAAATTCTGCCTCCCTTTCATCCTTTTTACGCGATAAAGGGGACGACCAAATTTCATGAATCACGACCGTACTCTTCTTAGGACTCGGATTTTTTTCCCGATGGCCGGAAACCATCGGGAAAGGCCAAATAACCCTCGAAAAAAGCCGTCAGAAAATACTCTAACAAAAAAGTGAATATTTACTCACGGTTGGTCGTCGGGAAACAATTTCGATGGCTATTCCCCGACGGCCACACTTAAGACAAAAACCGACACCTTACGCCGTCCGCAATGGTAATAGCTGGTACTAGCTACGTGAGTCGCCGACGTGGAGGTGAGAGACAATAACAAAGACTATTTATATTCTTGGACCCACACGCTCATCTCACATGTTCTTGGACCACGTGAAATAGTCTAGCTATTTTTGCATGTAGCTAGTAACTATTCTCTCTTCTACTTTTTCCCTGGCATGTCACATCTAGATAGTCAAATAGGTAACCATTGCGGATTTGACCTTAGGGGCACTCATTAATGCTTGGACTCTATCATAGAACCCAAGACAATTTATTACCTCGGGTATTGTGGACTTGGAGTCTAAATAGGACTTGAAGTCTTGGTTTTTTTTTTTCCATAAATACACCGCCATATCAGCGTCACATCATCAAAATACAATAAATATGAAGGTAATAAATAAGCTTAGACTCTATGATAAAGTTTGTAATTGTGAGTGCCCTTACGAGAAAATGATCACGAAGAAGAGAATCCATGTATTCGGTTAATTGTGACCGTCTCGGTTAATAAAAACAACCGTCTCCATTAATACCAGGCGTTAACCGAGGCGTTTGGATTTTGTAAACACCTTGGCTAATAAATGGGTACTACATCACAAAACCATTTGTGTAGTAGTGATAATAAAATAAACTAATTTATTGAATGAGTTGCTTTGAGATATGTGCACTCTCTAGAAAGAGGAGTACCGGAGCATTTCTCATTATCATAATACTACATAGTTATGTGCAGAAATTATGTAAAGACTTGAATACCTTTTCAAAAAAAAATATTATACACAGTTACACATACTTTTACATAGCATCCCAGCTAGCACATCCTGGGGGTTATTGCGGCAGGTGCCTGGGTTGAATTAATAGGCAAAAAAAAAAAAAAGTACACAAATACTAGTAGATTACAGATTCGTAACTACAGACATGCTATTACTGTTGCATCCAGAACGGAGAAAAATGAAAATACTTTCAGATGGACAATTCAATGGACACATCTTGCAAATGATGAAATATCCCATCATGTATAAATATTGATGGAGCACAAAATATGTTTTTTTTCTTGCATTGGCCTCACCTCGCATGATACAAGCTTGCTGGGTTCATTGGAAGGATCTCACCTTCCTGTGTAGGGTACCACCCACTGGTATTATCTTCTAGTAATTCTAGGTGGGCTGTCCCACCAAGAAGACTTTGATTCTCCACCTCTGCTTCAAGCTGTGCCCAGGGATGGAGCGACAGCTTCCTCAATCTTCCAAGCTCGTCGGCTGTTTCTTTCATGGATGGTCTATTGCTGCCGCACATGTCCAAGCATTGCTTGGCTAGCTCTGCAAGCCCTCTGATCAATTCAGGGCTCTCATGCCCCTTTATGTGGCTTGGCAAGACAGCGTCAAGATTGTTCTCCTTCATAGCTACAAGGAAATTCGACTGACAGGCTCCTCTGTGTCTCAGGCCCATCTAGTTTCAATGGCACCTGCCCAGTGAGGACTTCTAGAAGAATAACCCCGAAACTGTAAACATCGCTTTTATCCGTCAGTTGGCATGTCTGCATGTATTCCGGGTCTAGATAGCCACAGGTTCCTTGAACCATTGTTACATACTGATCTTCGTCAGATGGGGCTAGTACAGAAGCTCCAAAGTCTACACTTTTGCCATGTAGTTGTCGTCAAGAAGGATGTTGGCCGTCTTCACATCACCATGGATGATCGGGGAGATGCGTACGAGTGCAAGAAGTTAAGCCCGTCGGCTGCTTCATGAACAATATCCTTAGTAGAGTGCTGAAAGAAATTTGCAATGCTTGGTCTTTTCCATGGATAAGGTCAAACAATGTCCCATTTGGGATAAATTCATACACTAGCATCGGAACCTCCACCTCAAGGCAGCATCCCACGAGTTTGACGATGTTCTTATGATTGATCTGGGAGAGTATCAGCATTTCTTGGCCAAATTCTTTCCTTTGCCTTTCGTCAATCAGCACACATCGCTTGATCGCAATGGGCATGTTGTCCTTAACTATCCCTTTGTAGACTGTCCCATGGCCTCCCTTTCCAATTATTCTACTCTTATCATAGTTGTTTGTGGCTTGTATAAGTTCAGCTTCCGTAAGTACCTTGAAAGCAAGACCTTTCTCTGACTTCATCCTCTCAAAGAGAATCATGCCTCCATGTTCCCGGAAATGCTCTTGCTTGACTTTGGTTAACTTTCTCTTTTGAAGGATCATGTATCCAGCGAAGGAGAAAATCATGAGAACAGAAAATCCGGTTGTAACTCCTGCACAAGAGAATATTAGACAAAATCATTGTTAGAAAACTCTAGCACAAGTCTTCATCTAAAAAAACATGAGCCTAACCCGGCCTTGAATTGTCTAGCTAATAATTGACAACCATACCAATTATTAGGCGACTATCAGGATCACATGTTCTGTTTTTCTCCGAAAACTTCCTTCCTAGTTGACAGGAACACCTGTATCCTGGTACTGTGTTGTGGCAAATGCCACGCGAAGGGCATGGGTTGTCATCACATTCATTAACATCTGGGGTAACATGAGCAAAGAAGTTGACTAAATGTTAGGAAACAAATGAAAGGATTTTTTTTTTCGAAAGCGTGCCCATTGACACGTATCTGCATTAAGGGAAAAATGAAAAATACCATCGCGCGCACATACGTAACATCTGAAATCAAGTTAAATCGGTACCTTGGCATCCATCTAGAAGATAAGGGTTGCCTTGATACCCTTTGTTGCAATTGCACATGTACCCTGGTCCGTTTGTGGAGTTCACACACTCGCTGTTGCTGCTAAGGCACGCATAAGTGCCCGTCTCGTTCCGCTTGGCCTCCTCACATGACACCGTCCCATTTCTTAGAGCACTCACAATGCAGACTCTATGGTAGTTTTTATCCTCATTTATTACCCCTCTATTTATTGTTTTTTGCTGATGTGGCGCTGTATTTATTGATGAGAGAGAGGAAAAACACAAGAAACCAAGTCTAACTAAGAAACTAAGTCTTCACGTAAACCAAGACAATATGTGAGAGTGATAAGTGGGCCAGGTGATATCATGATAGAAAAATGCATTGTGAAAGATAGTTTCTTGACACAACGCCCAAGACTATAGAAATCATGATAGTTTTAGCATTGTGAGTGCCCTTATCGCCCAGTCCAAAACCGTGGGTGCGCGCCCAGCATTGGTGTCGTTGAACCTGGCTGTGCTAATGTACGCGGTGCTGAAGTTGAATGCCGTTGCCTCCATAAGCACGGCGTAGCTGCACCTGCTGAAGTGCGAGATTTGGCTTGTGTTGAAACGGCTGTCGAAGTTGACATTGTAGTAGTCCATGTCCCTAGGTATGCTTGTCTGGCAGCACCCCATGAGCAGAAGCCATCTGTTAGATCTGAGAGGCTGCCACACGTCGAGATGCAGCCGCTCTGGTAGCATGTCCTGCTGAAATCGTAGATGTAGGCAAGGGCGCTGCAACCAATAATGGTGAACTTGTTGTGGACGTCTGAGAAGCGGTAGGAGGTGTTAGTTGCATCGAAGCCCCAGGTGTTGTTCTCCATGAGACCGGACGAGGGATTGTAGCAGTAGGACGAGATGTTGTTGAGCACCCGGATCGTGCTATTAGCCAAGGAAATATTAAGCAGCTCGAAACCACCCATGATAAACGGCTTGGATACGCCATCTTGGACTTCGCAGCTGACGTTGAAGTCGCTTCCCCGTGAGCAGCTAACGCCGATGCCGAATGGGTAGTGTATCTCAACGTTGCCACACTGTCTTGGAAGCGGTTTTTTTTTTTTTGCACCTAGGTGCACATGCACCCGCTTGTGGACCACATGATACGCATTGTGATCCGTGCTCAAGACACTTCTCGCAGCAGTGTGCATTGAGAAGTGTGCACAAAGACGGATCACAACGCGCGCATCACGTGGTCCACAGTGTGGGTGCATGTGCACCTAGGCGTAAATTTAACTTACTCGTCTTGGGCAGTGGGGAGACGCAACTGTGGGGCCATTGTTATGTGCCAGTAGCAGCACTAGGAGGCCAAGGCCAAGCTGCAGAATCCGCACTTCCATTGTTCTCCAGTGGATAACTAGACACCATGAAATGGCAACAGTTAGCTTAATTGATCGGCGGCCACCCACAGCCTAATTATCGATCGATACGCCGTAAGCCTTGTTTCTATGTAGCGGATCGCGTCAATCCATGGATGTTCGGGTGGATTATTAGGATGAAATTTAGTTCAGGTTTCACTTTAACCCACTCAACACATTGTGGATTGAGGTGAATCCGACAACACCTAAACAAGACCTATATGTGTTTTAATTTGTTACTCCCTCCATATCACAATTAGAAGACATTTAGGACAACGTCATAGTCTATAAAGCACAACATTGATTTCTTTTTTCTATAAAAATATTTATTACAAAGTTATATATGCATATTTTTATGAAAACAATTTTCAAGACAAATTTATTGATATAGTTTTCACATTTCTAAACTTAACGAGATAAAAGTTATTCATAATTTATATTCTTAATGTCCGACCAAAATAACCTTATCCAAAACGTCTTCTAAATGCAATACGGAGGGAGTATATATACTTTTACTAAGGCCTTGTTCGTATCAAGGCCGTTTCGACCATTTGATCCCCTCTACTACCTGAAATCGATCCCCACTTATGATCCTGTGGAATGGATCCCCTCTTGAATCTTGGTCCAAGAACGAAAGGAGGGCCAGATTCAAACATGAGCCGTTGAAAGAGGCCTAAAATATGCTCTCCATTTCAAATCGTGTCTTTTCAGGTTTGTTCGAAATCAACTTGTTTAGCTTTAAACAAATTTATTATAAAACATATTGTCACCTACTATATTGAATAAATCAAGATGAATCATATGGACCTTGTTTGATGTTATAGATTTTTATGGTTTTTTTCTCTACACTTAATAATTAGTTTATGTTAGAGAAGTTTAACTTATGAGACAAAATCAAAACAACCTACGATTCAGCTTACAATTTGGAATGGAGGATACACACGAAAACTAAAAACGTTATAAAAACATTGTTTTCATACATGCACACCTGTCATACATCTGACGATTCTGACCACTTAAATTTTGCAGCAAATATAGGAGTACGAGTATTCCTCTCCTATTATCCTTTTGTCTAGCTAGCATCTATAAATTGTCAAGAATGCAGATAAATGAAATAACGTCCTACTTTGTCAGCTTTCAAAATATTCCAAGTCCAAAAGTTGGGTAAACGTATTTGTCACAAATTTAGCAAACCAAATGTGAGGTATCGGGAAATTTTGTCAACAAACCTCAAGGACCTAAACGGCACCAGAGGGGGGGGGGGGGGAGGGTGGTGTTGAATGGGAGCCTCGATTTTCCTTTTCAATTTCGGGTCATCGGCTCAACCCCCAACCTCAAAGGCAAACTCAAAGGAGAGATTGCTAACCGGTAGCAAGGTGTCACGAGCAAAGAGAGCACCAAGATGTCCACGACCCAAATGGTTGGGTGGATGTTCCCTAGAAACACAGCGGGACACCTCAAACGGCCACACACGGCCGGCGAAAAAGAATTTCGAATCGATGGATCGAAAAAGAGTTACCCAACTCCTATTGAGAAGAAGTGGGTTCTCTAAACTAAAATACCCAAGTCAACTTGTGACAGGACACTCGATAAAATCCTCGAATCGATAGAAATTCACCGCAAAAACCGGATCTCAATTCAGAGCACAATTGAGTAAATCGTGGATTACTCAAGAATCGAGAAAATATAAACCTTCACCACTTCACCACGCACAGCACTCAAGCTATGAGCTTTGAGTGACTGAACCTGTAGCTTGAAAGTGAAAGCTTAGATAAAAAAATCACGAGCACGCAAATCACTTGGTGCTGAAATTGACGTGCCATGCTGCTGCTACTAGTTGCATCCTGAATAAACAAATCAAGCACTAGCATGAAAGCGACATCTCAAAAGAAATACTAGTTCACACACATTTCTTTGGTGGTAAAAGATTTTTCTAGTGGCCTTCGAACTAGTCTGATGCACCACGAACTGACAGAAAGTGAATACGAACTAGAGAGAGAAATAAAAACGAGGAGCTGCACTTTGATGTAGAAAACAAAATCGAAACCTTGTGCAACACCGATGAGCTGCTGCCGGTGAAAAGCTCTTTGGTGCATTTCGTCAAACACCATATGGGCACAGGAAAAACTAACTGAATTGAGATCATCGAAGCCGGTTTTCGCACATACGAACCCAATCCAGCTACCTGCACAAGAAGCAAAAGAATGGCTCGATGGCCAATTCCACTTCACGTAAAAGAAACGACCTTTTGTTGCCGTGGAGACCGAGCTTGGAGGAGGGGTGGATGCCGTCGGCTTGAAATTTCTTCTTTGTGGTGCTCGTGCTCAAGGAAGACAGCAGCCGGGGCGTGGTTTGGAACTCCCGCCGCCGCGGCGCAGCGCCCAAGCCGGCCGGCCGGCCGAGCCGGCCGGCCGCCGCCGTGCGTTCGCCCACGGTGGCGAGCCAAGCTGCCGCCGCGCTTCTTCTTGCCGGTTCGCTCGCCGTCGTTGCCGGCGTGAGCACCGTGGCACCAAGGCGGAGCCGACTGGTCCCCGCCACGCCGAGTTGGGGTGGCGCTCGCCCCGGCTACTTCTCCGGCCAAATCAAAACCGACCGCACAAGACCAAAGACGGAAGAACACAGGAAAAACACGAGATCCGCCTCCAAATAAAAAAAACAGGGGTGAAGAAGAAATTTGACAAAATGCCCTGACACGACAGGAGATTTGGGGCTCCCCTTCCCAAACGAAAATCACCGCAAAAATGTCACCAATTTGATGTTCTTGGACCTCTAAACAAGAACCCTAAAATTGGGGAAAAATAAAAACGAAAATAAGAGAGGCAAAGAGGGGAGGAGGCTGTCATCCTCCACATATAGTCTGAAATCCTCTTTCCCAAACTACCCCTAGATACATATGAGCCGAACCGCTAACCCTAAGGCTAAATTAGTCCGACTCGGGATAATTTGATCCGACGACCACCGCGCCTCCTCATCTGCAGCCTTGCTCCACGCAATCTCCCGGATGCCGCCACGTGCCGTCCTTCCGTCCACGTAACGCCCCCGGGTTTTGAGGCCCAAACCCGTGAAACCCGCCGATGGTTTTGAGGCCCAAACCACCAAACCCGCACCCATGGTTTTGAGGCTCAAACCACGAAACCCGCACCGATGGTTTTGAGGACAAACCACCAAACCTCCTCGACACGTGTCATCGCCGTCTTGACCGCCCGAGTCGCCAAGTCATCCGAGCTCCCCGCTCTCGCCCTCGCGCTTCGCCGTCTTGACCCGATCGACACGGTCCCGTCACGCCCCTCTTGCATTCGTCGATGTCCCGGATGTCGACCCACCATGGCTAGCCACCCGGCGATCCGGTCCCGGTACAAGCCTCACGTCCGTCCTTCACCTCCGCGGGTCCGTCGGCCCGACACGTCCTCCTTGGCCCCTTCACTCGCCGTCGGCTACCATCTCCGAGCTCCACACCTGTATAACAACACGAACCAAGAGATACGTCTTCGACACACTCCACGTGTGCCGGTGAACATAGCCGAAGCATAAAGAATAAAAGAAAATAGAATTAAAGTGTTGACCGTTGACAATCACTCAATCACAAAACTAAACACATATGACTTAAATCAACCATGTGTTCGCAATCTCCCCCTTGATGAGTGCATTGTCAACATTCAACACAAAGACAGAAGAAGGTAGAGGATAGCACATCCAAGTGAACAAAAGCTAGACAAAAGCTAAGACAAAATCACTGGATAGCAAACATGGAGCAAAAACTTGGTTCCCAAAGACATGGGCAAAAGGCTCGACACAACCAAGCCAAACAAACAGCTAGTCCTCAAGAAGAGGTAGAAAAGGCTCAACACCACAGCTCCAAACCTATTACTTTAACACACAAACAGCTAGACCCTCAAGACAGAGGCAAAGGCTCAACACATCTAGCTCAAAGTGCTACTCCCCCTGGACAAATGCAGTCACTGTCTTTGTATCTTTCTCCCCCTTGTTGGCAAATGCACTAATCAAGCTATGAAATGCATGAAAATGCAATGAGGGAGCTTCAAGTTTATAGCAATCCAAACGAGAAGATGCTCTAAAAAGTGTCATGGCAACAAAGTCAAGTGCTTAACACGGTGCTCAAACTGATCAAGAGATATGAAATATGACTCGAAAGCATTTTGATTCAGTTTTAAGCATTTCAGAAAAGGTGTCCACCACAAAGAATAGCACATAGCACAAGTAAGCTGAAAATCTACCAAGTGCTACACATGTATATCAAGTGAACTACCTCAAGCAAAGTTTATACATCATGCAAAAACAGGTATTGCCAAGCCAAATTAGGACAACAACCAAACAAACCCTATGGCGTCAGGCTCCATCCATCATATCCTACCTCGTCAGAGATGTCCACCACGGAAGGTTCATGGGCCCTCCTTAATTAACCTACGCTATAAGAGAGGACCTTCCATCCCGGTGTGTCGCAGGCCAATCTACGGTGACCTACTTCACGGCGGCAGAGACACTACCTCTTCAAACATGTGTAGTGTTTTGATTTCTCCTTCTCGTGGTGACATGTATAGGATTAGATTAGATGTATACGTGTCCGTGCACCTGGGTGACCTGCTTCACGGCGGCGGAGGCGACACCTCTTCATACCTGTGATGCGACGTGTGTTTTGCTTTCTCCTTCGTGGTGACACATATAGGATTAGACAAACACGTGTCCGGTGTACCTGTCCAAAATTATTCCACCTTCTCTAAAGGTGGTGTAACACTACTTATATATACAAAATATATGTAAAAAAAAGTACGACCACGGTGACCCCTACATCACATCACGCTTACCTTTTTTTTTTTTTTTTTTGAGAGTAGCCACATCACGCTTACCTGGATCATCAGCCGGATTGGGTCAAGCCCAAAACCGCCATGTTTTTAGCCCGCACCCGAGCCGACCCGTCAGGTTGACAATCATGGCCCAAGCCCGCACGTCCGCCCATCACTTGGTTCAATGGCCCGCTAGCCCGACGACCCACATATCCGTCATTCCGTCCGCTCGTCCGTTGGGCTGGTGCTCGCCTGCCTCTTTTCTATTTACTCCGCAACATCTCCTTGCTCTGTGCCGCCGCCACCACCACCGCCGGGTCGTCCTCTGCGGTGAGGAGACTGTTTGGGTGTCGGAACCGCCGTCCGTGTGAGGGAGCAGCCGTTGAGATGCGCTTTGCGCTATCTCCTGCCTACAACCGTTCAGCTAGAGGAATGGGAGGGCCGGGAGTTAGAGGCAAAGGTCGGAGGTGATGAACAGCTGCTGCTTGGTGTTTCCTAAAGAGCGGCAGCCACGAACAGAAGAGGATGAGGAGAGATGCTAGGCCAGAGAGCGGGGGAGCCTATTTATTTAACTAAGGTATGATCTCCAATTCATCTAAATCAGGTGTATATCCGATATTAATCCAAATTACCTGATTGTAAACTAGTGATCAGGATTTATAAGCACTAAGATCTAACATTTTGTAGCCAGAGCTGATCTAGTTCAAGTGACCCTGATTAAGTTTGCTATAAGTTTTCAAAAAAAAAAAAAAAAAAAAAAAGGTTTGCTATAAGCCTTGATAGACCGGAATTAAGATCTAACTATTGCTACTCCAAGTCTCTAGTACGTTTAATGTTTGTCTTAAGGCATAAGCGTTGGCTTTTTGTTTGTGTTTAAGTACTAGCTGTTCATGTTTTAGTCTAATTGTGCCACTGTTTACTCCTAATACCCACATCAGTAACTAAGTCAATTAGCTTTGAGCCTAATTCACATCGTGTCAGTAAAATTAGGGCTAATTATGCCACCTTTAGCCAAGATCAATTGCCAACTCCTTTTAATTGACTTGGATTCAACATGGCAACACCTAATGAGGGACTAGGGTTTCAGTTTAAGCATGTAGAAGGAGGGGGGAATGCGAATAGCAAGCTGTAAGATCAAATTCCCTAAATTTTGAGAACCTTGGATCTCGAATCTCTTTTCCCCAAAAAAATTCCAAACCCTAAGTCAAATTCCCAAATGTGAATCATAACCCAAAGTCAAAGGTTGTGGGTACTCACCTAAGAGACTTGGTGTCCACCCAGGTGTCTTGCATTGCCGTGAGAAGTAGAGTTTGGTGATGGTCGTCGCTGACCCCACCGTGGCCCACACATTTACTTGGATGAGGACTCGGGACAGCATGCCACATGTGCGGTTCAATACAGTTTCTAACATTTGGGCCTAATGTAGTACAAAATAGCAAGTTTATGGTGCTTAAATGTATTTTAAAGGAACCAGTACCTAAATGAGAACGAGGGATAAGTTTAAAGTCTGTTGACGAGACGTGCTCCCCATGTTCATTATCAGAGGTACATAATACCGACATTTAATTACTACTATACATAGAATAATTCAATGTAGAAAATACATATTTTTATAAAAACATATAATGATACAAATTAAATTACAAGTATTTACATGTGTAATGTTTCAGATGTATACTATCTAAAGAAACAACTTATAATATTTATTGTTATGGAGTATTATATGTTGCATACATGCTGCGCAGAAACACATACATACTTGAATGGGTAAACATAGGCAGAGCTTTGTGTCTGTAACAGAATATACATATCAGATAGTAGAACAACTAGATCGCAGATGTCCCAGCAGTAGAAGTTTCAATGGAATACACTTCAATATATGCTAATCACCTAGCATAGTACGAACTTCTTGGGTTCATGGGCAGGTTCTCACCCTCTTGCGTAGGATACCCACTTGTGCTGGCTTCGGTTTCAAAGCTAGCAATTGGTCTATCAAGCTCATCGGCAATCTCCTTCATTGATGGTCTGTTGATGCCACACATGTCCAAGCATTGCTTGGCTAGCTCTGCAAGCCCTCTGATCAATTCATTGCTCTCTTGTCCCTTCACGTGACTCGGCAAGATCGCATCAAGATTGTTCTCCTTCATAACAGATAAGAAATTTGATGATAGGCTTCTTTGCATCTCAGGTCCATCCAACTTGAGAGGCTCTTGGCCAGTGAGGATCTCAAGAAGGATAACACCAAAGCTGTAGACGTCACTTTTCTCTGTCAGTTGGCATGTCTGGGTCCTGGTATCCACAAGTACCTTGAACCATTGTGACATATTGCTCTTTGTCGGATGGTGCTAGTATGGAGGCTCCAAAATCTGACACTTTCGCCATGTAATTACCATCAAGAAGGATGTTGGCACTCTTCACATCTCCATGGATGATTGGAGGAGATGCATATGAGTGGAGGAAATTGAGTCCTTCGGCTGCTTCATGAGCAATCCTTAACAGGGTGCTAAACGAGATTTGCAGTGCTTGGTTCTTCCCATGGATGAGCTCGAATAGTGTGCCATTAGGGATGAACTCATAGACTAACATAGGAACTTCCATCTCAAGGCAGCAACCCACGAGTTTGACAATATTCTTGTGGTTGATTTGAGAGAGTATTAGCATTTCTTGACCAAATTCCTTCTTTTGCCTTTCATCAATGAGTGCGCATCTCTTGATCGCAATAGGTATGTTATCCTTTACTAGCCCTTTGTAGACTGTCCCGTGGCCTCCCTTCCCAATTATTCTGCTCTTATCGTAGTTGTTTGTGGCTTGGATAAGTTCAGCTTCACTAAATACCATGAACGCAAGACCTTTTTCTGACCTCATCCTCTCAAACAAAAGGACACCTCCATGTTGTCGGAAATGTTCTTGCTTCATTTGGTTCAGTTTTCTTTTTTGAAGAATCATGTGCCCGATGAAGGAGAAAATCACGAGAACAAGAAAGCCGACTGTAAGACCTGCATAACAACATCAGATAAAAGCATCATTGTAAAGACATTTCCCTTGCTAAGTTCTTATATACAGAGGCTACAGATGGTCTTCAAATTATTGTTTTTAGTGGAATTGTTCACATATCCTCCCTGCGCCCGGGAAAAGAGTCCCCTTTCCGATCGGAGAAAACAAGCTAGCAGCAGCCCAAAATTTGTTGTCTGAACGTCATTAGTTATCAGTCATAGAAGTAATAACGGTCTTTGATCACAGTGTGTTACCTATTATCAAGCCGGTGTCAGGGCTGCATGAATTGTTTTGCTTAGAAAATTTTCTTCCAGCTCGACAAGAACACCGGTACCCTCCTATTGTGTTGTGGCAAATACCTCCTGAAGGGCATGGGTTGTTCTTGCACTCATCAGCATCTGCAGTAAGATGAGCAAAACTGAGTGTGGTTAGTCCAAAATGTAGAGACTAAATACTGTACAGATGTACTGTAATTTTGGCATATTTATTACCATGGCATCCATCTTGAAGATACGGGTTCCCTTGGTACCCTTTGGAGCAATTGCTTAGGTACCCTGGCCCATTGGGTGAATCCACACACTTTCGCTGTTTTTGCTGACGCAAGCATAAGTGCTGTTCCGTTTGGCGACCATACATGACATATCTCCCTTTCTTATTGCCCAGTCCATCACCACGGTACTGGCCCAATGCCCGTGTCGTTGAACTTTCGTCGTGTTGATGTATGCAGTGCTGAAATTGAACTCCGCCGCCTCCATCAGCGCCGCGTAGCTGCAACGGCTGAAACGCCAAATTTGGCTTGTGTTGAAACCACTGTCGAAGCCAACCTCATAGTAACCCATCCCCTGGGTATGGCTGTCTGGCAACAGCCCATGCCGGAGCAGGAGCCATCTACTAGGTCTGACAAATTGCTGCATGTCGAGACACACCCGCTCTGGTAGCCTTTGCCAGTGTTATCAGATATGTAGGCAAGAGTGTTGCATCCAATGACCGTGAACTTGTTCTGGGAATCTGAGAATCGGTACGGGAAGAGCTCCCATCGAACGCCCAAGTTGTGGCATTCATGAGACCGGTGGAGTGGTTGTAGCAGTACGTCGAGATGTCGTTCATATTCCGGAGCGTCCCATGAATCAAGGAAATGTTGAGGAGTTCAAATAAACCATTGCTGAGGAATGGCCTGTAGACGCCATCTTGGATCTGCTGGCAGCTGACGTTAAAGCCTGGTGACCGCGAGCAGTTGTCACCGATGCCGAATGGGTAATGGATGTCAACGCCACCACACTGTTTTTGTCACTGAGCAGGGGCCTTCTGTGCCGCCAACAGAATAAGAAGACCAACAAGGCCAAGATGTACAGAACGCACTTCCATTCTCCTTGGCCGGATATATAACTAGAAAGTAGAAACCATGATATTGCAACGGTCAGCTTAAATCGGTGCACTAGAAAGTTTTGTTCTGTGTACTTTTTAAAAATCCCAACCCGTGCTATGTGGAAAGAACCAAAACATAACTAAAACTGTTCTTTTGTGTTAGTGATGTACTCAAATAATATCTTGATTCCACCGTTAGGACGCTAGGTAAACACCTTATAGTCACATCAAATCTGCTGTGTATGTAAGCTGATTCCACCGTTAAAATCAATACTCTCTATCGAAAAAAAAGAATGCAACTATGAGATTTGTACAGGCCAAACTAACTTAACTTTTATTCAAGTTTATAGTGAACAATATTAGCATTTATGTCTCCAACTAGGTTTACTATGTATATTTTTTTAATTTTTAATTTAACGATATATAATTTTGATCAAACTTCAAATCCTTTGACTTCTCAAAAACAAGAATTGCATTTTTTGTGAGCGGAGTATAACATTTCCTACACATATCGTTCAGGACTTTCTGGTGGGTGAGGGACTTGCTCAAGCAAATGCCATCAGAAAATTTAAAACAATCACGTTTAAAGCTGATTTTGCAGACAGTGTCTTGCAAGGGACGCAAAGTTATTACATCTGACCACAGCATATGCAGTGTAAGGCTGTTAGGTATTCGTCTCTCTTGCCTAGTGTTGACATTCAACCAAACAATGAAACATCTCAAAAAAAAATGAAAGCATGAACACCTTCGATCATGCAGATAATAAAAGAAGCTATTATTGGGAATAGGGATGATAAACAAAAGTTATCAAGTGATTTCAGATTTCCTCGAGTAGAAAGCATACCTTTGGATACTTAGTTTGAGTGCTCTGCCTAGCACTCTTACCTATCACCTATGGAGATTGCTTCAGTTATTTGTTCTGGTAACAAGTGAACACCCCTGTGGGTGGCCCTGTCAGTGTGGAGTATTATATATAAGAAGTTAAGAACGCATCTTGCGTAATGTAACCCAGAGTCGGAGGGAACGAGTCTAGACATAGCAGAAATGAGAGACTGAGTCTAACTAGAAAATCTTGAAACACATCTTGAAAATACCCATCGGAGAGAACACATCAGCAGACAACGACATAGTTTACTTTGAATTAATCCTGTGGTGGAAACAAAGGTTGGGAAGGATAGTAACTAATGCAGTAATTTCGGCTCTCATTTATCATTTTGTGTTGACCTTGAAAACAAAGCCAATATGTTCTCCCTTTCTTTCCTGTGGGTAGTAATCGTGCATGGTTCTAGAACATTCAGATCCTGCGGACCATATTTTGATGCAAAATCCAGCAATGCGGACCATATTTTGATGCAAAATCCAGCAAGTTTAGGTACTAGCGCTCCTCATGATTCTTGAACATGTGATTTTTTTAGGGAAGCAAGAGGGGTAAAAAGACCCCTACTGTGCTTTGAACCTGTGATTTTGAGTTTTAAGAAATAACTGACGCTTCAAATGAGCTTAATATATCACGTATATACCTTTCGTCAGACTCTTGCTTCAGCTAGATAATCCATTTTCCTTGGTTAGTTTGTGAGAAATTAAAATTCCTATCACAGTTTACTTGAAGCTGCAGGTTTAAAAATTAAAACAACAATTGACGTTGGAATCTTCTTCCCCACGAGGGCGACGGACTGATGGTGACAGCGGTGGAACTTGGAAACAGTCGCTTGTCGCCATGCAAGGCGCTGTCGGTATGTGTGGCTAAGGATGCAATTCTATGTTTAAATTAAGTCAAAGTTCTTTAATTTTGATTAATTTTATGAAAATGTAATTAATCTTGATGAGTCCAAAGAGTATGCCATGAAAATATATTTAATAATCAATCTAATAATATTTATTTGATATTACTAGCAAAAATGTTGTGCGTTGCTACGGGAGATTCATTTTGTTGTCCAAGACCATGAAGCTCATATGTACACAGGAGGGTTGAACATGTATCTAGTAATATTGTCATGTGTTCCAATTCTTTTTATGTTTGAAGAAGATTTTTTTTTATTTTATTTTAGATCATATTATAGAAAATATATTTTTTCCGACATGCTTAATTTAATAGGAGAAAGGAGACTTAGAAGCCTAGCGCCAAGACCGTTCAATTTTGTCTGTTGTCATCTCATTTTTTTTTTTTGGTTGGTTCATGCTTTGGATTGTATCTGCATAATAGCCTTGACTTGCTTTAATTGGGGATTGGAATAGTGGTTCTGCTTAACGTGATTCGGCTTGGTTATCAATCCTAACAGAGCACGTACGCTATTTTTATCTTTTTCTGTTCAGATTCTCACCCATTTTCTCTTATTTTTTTTCCTGTGGCCTAATCCAATTTGTTTTTTTTTTTTTATGATGAGTCCGTTGCACCCTCCAAACCAATCTCGTATCCAAACTGGACTCACGGCTGCCGGAGGCAAACCAGACGATTCTCATGTCATGTACGCATTCATCTATAAACCTGGACTCAAACGGACGGAGAGATAATATAAACAGGTCATGACAAGCAGTAGTTAGCGAGGGCAGACCAAAATAATGAGACAAAAAGTGAAGGGACATTTTGCCTCTTTGTCATTATAGGTATAATAAATGTACGTTGGCAATTTTTTTGTATAGATTTGTCAAATTTTAAAATGAGCGACTTTCTTTAAAAGCAGGAATTGTATCTTTTCGGAGTGGTCGAATGGAGGCAATGCTTGTGTAGTTACGTTGCTTTCGCGTGACAGCAGCGACAGACTTGCTTGTAGAATAAAGCATAAAACCCTCACCAGGTCACATTATGAAATGGTCATGAACTCGTGAGTCATGACAACACCGGATTTACAATAACTGGAGGACTATATAAGAAAATCCTCTGCAGTTGATTCACATATGCATTTGAGTTTGATAGGTGGCTGATGATACCTTTCAGTTTCGAGGTCGACAATGGGCTACGCGCGGTGTCCTCTCGCCATTACCGTGCGGAGTCCATCAACTGCTTGTCCGCGTGCGTGCTTGCGTGAGTTGGTATGGCGGTTTTCTTTCTGGCCCCGAGTTCGTTGCTTCTAGCGCCGATCTCACTCACTGGACATGGTGACATCACCTGGAGTGGTTATCGGTGACGACGCCTAGTAATAGCAACAGCTGAGACTAGTCGCAAATAGGCAAATAGTCGGCAAGGCTGGACAGGCAAAATTGCATTGCGCACTCTCGCCGAACGATTGCATGAACACCCCCACAAGCTTTGCACTAGTTGTCCTGGATGGCCTCTCCCGGGCTCGACGACTCACGGTATTACTCCATGAACTCGTCGACGTTGGATCATTAGGGCGAATCGGACAAACAAAATGACCATCGATCTCCAGCATCTGATGATCTGATTTTTTTTTTTTTTTTTTGAGAGAGAGAGGACTCTGATGATCTGCTGCGTCTTCTCGATCCGCGCCGCTGCCAAATCTGCCCGGTAGCATCCTGGACAGGACAGTGGACTCCTGCGCGGCGGTCTCTCATGCCTCAATGGCTTGGCGACTTTTGCGTGCGGTTGTCTTATGGACTTAGTTGCAGCCCGGGGTGTAGTTTGGTCCTTGGGCCTTACGGGGTTGTCTGTATAGTTGGCCAAATGGCCCGTAGCCCGTGGCCCGGTCCGAGGCCCGGCCTTTTGGCCCGGTTCTGGCATGGCCCGGTCCGTTCCCAACGGGCCCGCGGCGGCACGCGGCCCGTAGCGGACCGAGCCATGGGCGAGGCTTCGCCCCCGCAAAGACGGTGCCGGCACGGCCCGGTGGAGGGGGTCGCCCGGTGGCGACCCGGCATGCTAAAGGGCATATATAACGCCCCGGCCGCCCCTCCTAACCCTAATCGATCCCCCCTCCCCATTCCAATCCCACGCCACGCGCCTCTGTTTGCCTAACCCTAATCGATCCCCACCTCCCCTCCGTCGCCTCGCTCCGCCGCGCCGCCGGTGCCTCCATTCGCCGGATCCGGCGTCTACGCCGGCGGATCCGGCGCCCTAGGTGGCGGATCCGGCGTCGCCCGGCGGATCGGTCTCCCTCGGTTGCTTCACCTCACTCCGCCGTCGGCCTCGGTGCCTCCGTCGGATCAAGCTACTCGCCGGCTCGCCCGGTGACTTTTTTCTTTTTTACTCTTACTTCTCTCTCCTTTCTCCTCTCCCCTGTTCTTTCCGTCTCCATGTGAGTTCGGTTCCAAGCTCCATCCCTATCCTTCCTCCGCGTCTCCTCCGGCTCACCTCTGTATGTCTCCTCCGGCGACCTCTGCATTGCCGGCACCGGGCCGTCTCGCGGGTAAGCTCCTCCCTCGTTTCTTCCTCTTCCTCCTCCCTCCGTCCTCCCTCCTTTCTTCGTCATCCAGGTCATCCCCCCCGATCCGCTTTCGTCTCTCGGTGTTTGCGGGTTGGTGGTGCCCGACGCCGAGTCCTCCTCCTCCGCCGGAGTGGACATGGCCAGGCCGCCTGCCAAGCGGGCGTTGAGGGACGGTGGTGGTAATGCACGTCAAGGTCAGCCCCCCGAAGGGTGGCTCGTCCTCGCTTGGTCGGCGGGCGTGGGCGTGGCCGTGGTGGTCGTGGTGGCCTCGCAACGGAGGTCGGGGGCGCAGATTGATCGGCGTCCGGTCACCGCGCGGCGAGGACCGGACCCGGACCGTTGTTCGACGGCGACGGAGGTCGAGGACGATGGCGACCTCCGCGGAGGATGCCGCCGCCATGTTCGGCATTCCGCCGCCGACGCCGACGCCGATGTCGGCGATGGCGAGGACGCCGATGAAACTCCAACTCAACGGTAAGAAGTCCGATGTCGGTTGTACCGACGAGGTAAAGAGGGTGAGGGGCGAAGGCCGTTCGTGTTGGTGCTATCGTAAACATTGCAATGCTAGATACTCTGCTGTTTCTGCTAATGGTACTGGCCATTTAAGGTGTCACATGAAAAAATGTATGCAGTTGAAAAACCATTCTGATCTGGTTCAGTCTAGGCTAGCTTTGAATGCTAATGGTTTAGCTAATTGGAAGTATGATCCTATGGTTGCTCGCATTGAACGCGTGCCGCTTGATTGCTAGGCTAGATCTTCCATTAGGCATAGGTGCTACACGGGCTTGGATTGATTACATTAGAAATGCTCACAACCCTCTTTTCAAAGAGGTTTCTAGACAGAACCACCACTAGGGATATGGCTAAATTGTATGGTGAACAACGTGACATGCTTATGAAAGATGTGTTGCCTGCTGCATCATCGTTTCTTTGACATCCGACGGCAGCTCAAGAATCGTGGCTTGGTGATCCTCCTCGACTCTGAAGCCACCGGCGGCGGCGACGGCGAGGGGCGAGGATCGGCCAACGGCAGCCTCGGCGGCCGCAAAGAACGACACCAATGCCACCAACAGAGGGAGAGGTGGATAGAGGTAAAACAATCCAACTTATGTCATAATTGTCATGTATCATTTCATCAAATGATTGACATTCTGATCATGATTCATGTTACATATTTTTGTGCAGAGATGGTCCACTTCTTTTGCTGGCAAACCTGGAAGCTGGAACTTTGGAAGTTTGACAGTGAGTGAGAGTCTGAGATGATTCATACTGGCAAACCTGGAACTTTTGCTTATTTATTTTTCTTTTGCTGCCAGCTGCCACATGATGGCTATTGTAATCAAACTGTGAATCTGTGACTGTGATCTATGAACTATATATATATATATGATGAATATGAACTGCTGTACTCTTTTCCTTTCTAGGGTTTTTCCCACAAGGGTGGGTTTACCTAGAAAGGTTTTTAATGAGGCAGCATTGCACAAGTTCATATTCATCATTTTTAAAATTCCTTGTTGTCCTGTCTGAGTTTTCTGTGATTTTGATGACTTGGTATTAAAAGCGTGAAGTATAAGATGTTGAAACTGAGACTTTGGTACTTAGCTGTGAAACCTGATTTTTTTTTGAAGTGTATGGTGTATAAGGTAAGCCGTGGGCCGTGGGTGAGCCCGGTGGCCCACGCCGCCCGTGGCCCGCAAAATGGCCCACGGACCGGGCCATGGGCCGAGGGTGCGCCCGAGCCGTGGGTGGCACGGCCCGTGCGCCCGTAGGCCCGTAGCGGCCCGTAGCGGGCTGGCCGGTCCGCCCGAGCGGGCCACGGGCGGCACCGGCCGGCCCGTTGGACATCTATAGTTGTCCGTGTGGAGACGGCGGGCTTTTAAGCTCATGGATTGTGCCACCGAACCATGCGAGTGCGGAAGGGAGCAGTGGTGTCGGCATTCAAACACCAAACCATGGTCTCCAAATTGTGCGGTTCGCTTCCTCAACTAAAATATTACTTCTCCGCCCACGCGCGTCAGCATGTTACTCGTAGAAGATGCTTTTGGCAATAGCATCCACGCACTATCCAAGACTTGCCGATTTATTTATTCACCTCGGTTCGACTCTTCTGCGCAAGGTGCGAACTTTGCTTCGACACATATGGTTCGAACCATCGCCAACACTGGAGCGGCTACGGTTCGTTTTTGGCACTACGGTTCGAACCGTCCTCAACACTGGAGCTGCTCTTAGAGGAATAGCCTGTAGATACCATCTTGGACCTGCTGGCAGCTGATATTAAAGGTTAGTGATCGCAAACAGCTACAGCCCATGCCGAACGGGTTATATGGAAGTCAATGCCACGACATTGAACTGCGGCTATGCGAAATTCAGTGACATTTTTGACATTGGGGACTAGGAACTGGGAATAGCGGGGGCGCCTTGTGCCGCACACTGAAGAAGTAGAAGACCAAAGCCAAGCCAAGCTACAACAAGCGTACTTCCATACTCCTTGGTTGGACAACTACAATGAAGTACTCCCTCCATTCCAAATTATAATTGCTTTCACTTTTTTATTCTTCCATTTAATTATGTATCTAGATACAATAATATGTCTAGATATAACTAAATTGATGAACCAAAAAGTTAAAGTGACTTATAATTTGAAATGGTGGAAGTAGAAATCATTTTTTTTTTTCTAAAAAGAAAGTAGAAATCATGGTATTACAATGGTCACCAAAATTGGTGGACTCAAAATATGTTATTTACACCTAAGTTGTGATTGGGTACTTACATCAAACTTGTTTTGAATTTTTGCTAGCAGTTGCTTATGATCAGCCTGACTGCCTGAGGCGGGAACTTAGGAGTTTTGCCTACGTGATATTGAGATGGGACTACATCCATTTGAAGCTTATCAAATAAGCTTTCCACCAGATAATCGTGGACCTTCATCGCATTCTAGATGGAAGTGTAATGGTCTTCCTAGTAAAGTACAATAGGGCTGCCGGCAAACAGAATTTTGGGCTTCGATAAGCTTACACTCCAAAATGCATTAAAAATAAACATTAGGTAGTAACAAGTTTTTACTTACACTGTTATATAGACATAGGAGCGAGCTCACCTTGTTTTTAACTTTTATGATCATATCTTAAGGTTACATGTAATCATCAATGATCCATGGTTATAGTTACATAATGCAGCCGCTACTTTCTTGTAGCAATTTGATATTGCACATTGTTTTCCCGAAAGCGTGCACATTTGCACGTGTTGCATTAAGGGGAAATAGAGTCTTACAAGTTGTACGCTTTAGTCAAAATATTTGGTCGCGGCGACAAGGGCACAGTCACAAATATCACCGGCTTAAATGGTGCAGCGGACCGGGTGTATTCTAAAGGGAAAACTACTGCGCGACAGGGAGAGAGGAAGAACACGCGGGCGCTAAGGCAGCTCCTGCTGTTGCTGCACCGCCGAGAGAAGCAACACGAGGTCCGTGTAACCTGCTGTCGCCCACCCAACAGCCTCGTCCTTGATGTGGTTGACAAGCAGTGCGGCGACATGAGGGCGTTGTCGAGCGTCCCACGATTCCTCTCTTTCCACACTTCCCGGGACATCGGGAGGGAGGGAGGGAGTCAAAGCCCTTCCTGAAAGGCTTAGCCACCAAACGTTTGGAAGTGAGCCACCACACAACCATGGTGTCGTCCGACGAGGGGCACAGACGGTCCAAGTGAGCGAGCCAAAAAAGACGGTGCCAAACCTCCCTGGTGTAGACGCAGGAGGTGAGAAGTTGGTCGGCGGTCTCCAGGAGTTGCGAGCACAAGGCGCAGTCTACGGACTGCTGCAAGCCATGTCGCATCCGCCTCTCCTCGGTCCACAAATGGTCGTGAAGGCCTAGCTAGTAGAAGAACTTCACCTTGGGCGGCGCCTTAGCGCGCCACAACTCCTGGCCCCCAACAGTGTGGTGGATCCGAAGAAAGCGCGGTCGGGCGGACGCCGCGGAGTACGCACCTATGGCAGTCCACTTCCAGACGAAACGGTCTGCCACCCCAGGCTGCAGCACCACCCCCTAGACTTTGCCCCACAGCTCCGCATACTCGACGAGTCTCGCCATGCTGTAGACTGAGACGACGTCCTGGATCCACCAGTCCTCGTGCAGGGCGTCCTTCACCGTATGCTTTCTCGCGGCCTGGCACCAGCCTCCTAGAAGAGGTGTGGTGTTGTCTTGTTGATGGCCCCATCCGGCCAAAGGCGTGGCCCGTAGGGCGAGGCTGCGAACAATTTATCCATTTGCGTGCTGGCTGTCTTTGGGAGAAAGCGCGGTGCGCCCCGGACAGGTGCGTCGAGTCCACTCCCACCTCAACCTCAGCGCGTAGCTGAGGACTGTGAGGTCCGGCAGTCCAAGCCCGCCGCGGTCCCGTGGGGAGCAGACGATGGGCCGCGCCACTCAACACTTGCTAGAGGCCACTTTGTGTTAGATCCTGTCTAGAGAAACACCCTGCGGCGCTTGTCGATCTGCTTGATCGCCCACGGGGAGAGGGCACAACGGATGGACACGTGAACCATTATCGTCGACAACGTGCTCTGCGTGAGCGTCCTCCTCCCTGCCTGGTTGAGTAGCCCCGCCTTCAAGTTGGGATTTTCACGGCGGTGTCAACAATGGCTTGCTCGTTTGGTGCCTTTCGGCCTAGACACCGAAAGTGGTGCCCCTAGGTACTTGGTGGCGAAGTTTTGCAGGTGGCACGGGAACACTTGCAGGATGTCATTAACCTGGTCGTCGGGAAGACAAAGTGTAAGGAATACATTGCTCGTGTCTTGGGTACCACACTTGTTGAGTGGTGTGTTGAGGCTAGCAAGGGCACCGCCTAGCTCAAACACCATCCTTGTGTTGGTCGGCACAACCGGAGAGTAACTTGTCGGTGTACAAGCGAACTCCGGGTGAACAAATCGACTTGTTCATTGTCTCTTCGAGTGGATCATCACTTTCGAGTGATTGTTAGTTCATCTACTTCCCGGTGATTGGTTGACATCCTCTACGTGTTGGTATATCGCTCTATCTCTTATTTTTACCTTCCTAGTTTCCTTTGAGTAGAGAGCTAGCCTTGCTTTGTGTAGTTGTTCTTGCTAGCATAAGGATCTTATTAGGATTGCTCACTAGTTAGAGTAGTGACATAGACCTTGTGTGACTTAGAGATCATAGCATATTTAGTCTTGTCACTAGAAGGCTTGCAAGACCACCAGAGCTAGTGCAAACCGCTTTACGCCGTGTTTTATACTAATCGGTTTGTTGAGTTGAGCTTGTAGAAAAATTTTATAGGCTATTCACCCCCCTCCCCCCTCTAGCCATCTAGGACCTTACAATTGGCATGATGGAGCACTTGACAAGGTTCGTGGAAAGCCCGGAGGCTCCCGCGAAGCGGTCAAGGATGTCATTGATGCACATGAAGTCCAGCGGCACCGGTGCAAAGATGATGAGGTCATCCGCGTAAATGGACGCCCTGTGTTTGATGGCGCCACCGGGCAGGGGGGGGGGTGAGGTGGCTCCTGCGGTCTGCCTCGGCGAGTAGTGCGTTCAGTACCTCCATGGAAATGATGAACAACAGGGACGAGAGGGGGTCGCCCTGCCTGAGGCCGCGGGCGTGGTAGATACGGCGTCGGCCTCCCGTTCACCATCACTTTTCGTGCACGTGGTGTACAAAAAGGCCGAGACCCAATCCCTCCAGCGCCTAGGGAACCCAGCGTGCTCCAGGATCTCCAATAAGAACGGTCAGGACACAGAGTCAAACGCCTTCGCAAGGTCCACCTTCAGTAGGATCGCCAGTGTCTTCCGGGTGTGTAGCCATCTATAAATGGACTGGACTGTCCCCAAGTTGTCATGGATGCGACGTCCGTGGATGAACGCTGTTTGGTTGGGCTGTACAAGCTCGTTCATCCTCGGCGCTAGCCTCGAGGGCTAGGCACTTTGCGAAGAGCTTCCCGACAGAGTGGATGAGGCTTATCGGGTGGAAGTCGCCCATGCCCGTGGGGCTCTAAATCTTCGTAGAAGGATCATGGCCGCCTCATTTAGGTGGTGGAAGTCTCGGAAGTCCTGGTCCCACCAAGCACGGAACGTGTGCACGATGTCGGGGCCGATCACCGCCCAGCGGCCTTGAAGAAGCCGACGGTGAATCCTTAGGGCCTGGTGCACCGCCGGACGGGTCTCCACGACCGCCCTTGCGATCTCTTGTAGGGTGAACGGTGTGGCCTGTTCGCTGAGGTCGAGGTGCGGCAGGTTGAGGAGATCAAGGTTGGGGCTTGATATTGCACATTTGTATTTGATGCCAAAGGATAACATCAGGAAGCATATACATATTCACCTTAAAAGAGTCCATGCTTATTATCGTTCCTTACGCGGATTACATTCACCTCTTTATTGGGTTTGTAGTATGAAACTATAAGTACACAACCACCAACATAGTACATACAACATGGATATGTTTTGCCAACAATCTATCGTGGCACACGCGAGGACAAGATATACTCCTCCTCTAGGCTGTATTGGCGTGAGTCGTGATGACTAGTAGCTACTGAAATAGCACCACTAATCCTATTTATTGTCTTTGTTTCATGACGACGATGGATCATTTCATTGCCCTTCCTTGCCCTTGGAGCAACATCTTGATGGAACCTCAACATTTGCAGTCTCATCTCCACGTTCTTCATGGTAGGCCTTTCCTCCCTTGTTAGACTTAAGCACTCCTCTGCTAGCAGAGCCATGCTTAGAATCGCTTCCTTACTTGCTTCCCCTACAATTTCAACGTCAACTACCTCTTCAAGTGGCCTCCTCTCCATATCACAGAAGAAATAACTTGACAAGTTTATCTTCTCACCACTCTCGTTCTCAATGATTGGTTTCTTCCTTGTCAATAACTCGAGAAGTATCACACCAAAACTGTAAACATCACTCTTCTCGTTAAGTTGGCCTGTGTGGTAGTATTCGGATCTAAATACCCAAATGTCCCCTGTACAACGGTGATCAAATGTAATGCGGTCAATTGGTATAGACCTTGATGCACCAAAATCTGAAACTTTCGCTATGTAGCTGTCATTCATAAGTATGTTCATACACTTCACATCTCTGTGAAGAATAGACACAGATGTTGCTGAGTGTAGATATGTAAGCGCACCAGCAATTTCAACTGCAATCCTTAGACGTTCTTCCCAAGGCAATGGTAGAAAGATTCTATTTTGCTCACAGTGCAAGAGATCATACAATGTGCCATTGGAGACGAACTTCGTGAGACAAGCAGAGGGACTTCAGTCTCAAGGCAACATCCATGGAGCTTCACCACGTTCCGATGGTTGATCTGTGAGAGTATGGCCACCTCGTTGATAAACTGATCAATTTCTATGCTTTCTACAAGTTTTGATTTCTTAATTGCCACCACACGCTGGTCAGCCAATATGCCCTTATAGACCGTGCCGTGACCGCCGCGGCCCACCACTCTTGTATGGTCAAAGTTGTTGGTGGCCTTCTCTAGATCGTGTAGAGAGAATATCTTCATGCCATCACTAGCATTGTGGGTTGATGAGAATAATTGTTCTAGAAGAATGCCTTTGTTTTTGTGAAAATGCCTCTTTCTAAGCCTTTTCTGAACGATTCTCTGCCACCTCCGTGTAAAAACGACAACAGCTGCGGCAAGAAATAGAATGACACCGGCACTACTTAATGCAAGTCCTGCATTGGGTGAACAATCCTTTTCAAATTCTTGAGATATAAAAACAATATTTTAACTGTGTATAATTTTACGTTTGAGACACACGATAATAAATAGTTGCGTAAAATCAATTTGTCAAGTTACCGATTATAAGGTTGATATTGGGACCGCAACTATTGCTTTGTTCAGAAAACTTCAGTCCTACTCGACACGAACATCGGTATCCTCCTAGCGTGTTGTGACAGATGCCACCCGAAGGGCATGGGCTGTATTTACATTCATCAACATCTGCAGTAAGATGAGCAAAAGTGAAAATGTTAAACACAGAGTTTAGAGACTAAATATTGTATAAATATACCATAGAATTTTGGCACAATTATTACCATGGCATCCGTCTGGCAGGTATGGGTTGCCTTCGTACCCTTGAGTGCAGTTGCACAGGTATCCTGGCCCATTCGATGAATCCACGCACTCGCTGTTGCTGCTGACACATGCATAAGAACCTGTGTCGTTCTTTTTGGAGTCCTCACACGACGTCCCATTCTCCCTTATCGCCCAGTCCATCACCACGGGTACCTGTCCAATGCTCGTGTCGTTGAATTTGGTCGTGTTGATGTACGCGGTGCTGAAATTGAACGCCGCCGCCTCCATCAGCACGGCATAGCTGCAACGGCTGAAATTCCAAATTTGGCTTGTGTTGAAACCGCTGTCAAAGCCAACCATATAGTAACCCATCCCCTGGGTATGGCTGTCTGGCAACAGCCCATGCCGGAGCAGGAGCCATCGACTAAGTCTGATGGGTTTCTGCAAGTCGAGACGCACCCACTCTGGTAACCGTTGCTGGCGTCGTCCCAGATGTAGGCGAGGGTATTGCATCCTATGACTGTGAACTTGTTGTGGACAGCTGAGAACCGGAACGGTGAAGTGCTTGCGTTGTAGTACCAAGTACTAAGATCCATATCACGGGAGGAGGTGTTGTAGCAGTACGTTGAGACGGGGTTTAACTCCCGGATCATGCCATGAACCAAGGAAATGTTTAGCAGCTCAACATTACCGAAGAGGAATGGCTTGTAGACGCCATGACTGACCTCCTCGCAGCTGACGTTGAAGCCTGATGACCGTGAGCAGTTGTCACCGATGCCGAACGGGAAGTGGATGTCAACGTCGCCACACTTCCATTGGCATTGGGGCCAGGAACCATAATAGAAGAGACGTCCTGTGCCGCCAATAGAAGTAGAAGACCAACAAGGCCAAACTGTACAGAACGCACTTCCATGCTCCTTGGCTGGATAACTAGAAAGTAAAAACCATGATATTGCAACGGTCAGCTAAATCGGTAGACTCAATGTATTTACACCTAAGTTCTGTTCTGTTGTTACTCCTACACTTCAAAAAAATCGCAACCCGTCAACAGAAACAAAGTTCCCCGACCCTGGGAAGGTTAGGAAGCACAAGAAAGTCCCATCAAAATTATGGTGCACTAGTATATATAAGTTGATTCTCCCTACATATATCAGCGTTTCCCGGTGGATCAAGGACTTGCTCAAGCTAATGCCTACAGAAAATCTAAAACAATCATGTTTAAAGCTGATTTTGCAGACTGTCTTGCAAGGGACGCAAGTTACATCTGAAGACAGTGTAGACAGTGCAAGGCTGTTAGGAATATACGAGTATTCATCTCTCTCAAAACAAACAATGAAACATCTCAAAAATGAAAGCATTAACACCTTCAATCATGCAGGTAATAAAAGAAGCTATTGTAGGGAATAGAGATGATAAACAAAAGTGTGGAGGATAAATTCAGTTACTAACTAGCCTGAAATATCAAGGGATTTCAGATTTCCTCGAATAGAAAGCGTACCTTTGGATAATTTTTTGAGAGCTCTGCCCTGCCCCTGGACGCACTCTGAACTATCACCTATGGAGATTGCTTCAGTTATTTATTCTGTAAGAAGCGAACACCCCTGTGGGTGACTCTGTCCGTGTGTTGGAGTATAAATAAGAAGTTAAGAACATCTTGTGTAATGTAACCCATAGTCTGCAACCCAGAGTAGGGAACAAGTCCACAAAAGAGACGAGACCGAGTCTTAATAGAAAATCTCGAAACTTTGTGTTTTGCTAAACAGCCACAACAAATATCAAGAGAGAACAAATCAGCAGACAACGACATAGTTTACTTTCAAATTAATCATGTGGTGGAAATTAAGGTTGGGAAGGATAGCAAATAATGCAACAATTTCGGGTCTCATTTTGTGTTGACCTTAAGAATAAAGCCAATGATTTCTCGTTTTCTTTCCTTCGTATATTATTATATTCTCTATAAGTCGCTTTGACTTTTTTGTTTTATCCATTTTTATTACTATGTATCTGACATATTATTATATCTAAATAGTAAAATAGATGTAGAAAAAAAATTAAAATGATTTATAATTTGGAATGGAGGGAGCATATTTTTGTAGTAGTAGTTGTTGTGCATGGTTCTAGAACATTTTGGTACTTGAACATACGACTTTACATCAAATTTTGCAAGAGTTTTAAGAACTGATGCTTCAAAAACGAGCTTAACATATCACATATATACCTTGTGCCGGTCTCTTGCCTCAGCTAGATAATCCATTTTCCTTTAGTTTGTCAGAAAATAAAATTCCCGGTTTACAATTGACAAGGGTGACGGTGACACCGTGACAGTGCTTGAACATGGAAACAGTCGCCGGTCGTCATGCAAGGCGGAAGGCGCTGTCGTTATGTGTGGCTAAGGGTGTAATTATATATTAAGTTGAGCTTCTTTAATTTTGATTAAATTTGTTAAAAAAATAATTTATGAGTCCAAATTAGTATTACTATGAAAACGCATTTAATAATCGGTGTAATAATACTTATTTGGTATTATATACGTCGGTAGGTTCTTTTGATATATACTTGTTAAATTGAAAAATGATTGACTTCTTTAAAAGCAGGACTTGTATCCTTTCGGAATAGTCGAATGGAGGCAATGCTTTCTGTAGTTACGTTGCTTTTGCGTGACAGCAGCGACAGACTTGCTTGTAGAATAAACCCTCACCAGGTCACAGTATGAAATGGTCATGAACTCGTGAGTCATGACAACAACCGAATATTTACAATGACTACAGGACTATATAAAATCCTCTGCAGCTGATTCACATATGCATTTGACGTTGATAGGTGGGCTGATGATACCTTTCAGTTTCGAGGTCGACAATGGGCTACGCGGTGTCCTCTCGCCATTACCGTGCCGGGTCAGTCAACTCGCTTGTCCGCGTGCGTGCGTGGGTGCGTGCTTGCGTGAGTTGGTATGGCGGTTTTCTTTTCTGGCCCCGAGTTCGTTGCTCTAGTTCTAGCGCCGATCTCACTCACCGGACATGGTGACATCACCTGGAGTGGTTATCGGTGACGACGCCTAGTAATAGCAACAAATAAAATATTTTAGCTGAGACTAGTCGCAAATGGTGGGTCTTGGCGCAACAAGTCGGCAAGGCTGGATAGGCAAATTGCATTGCGCACTCTCGCCGAACGATTGCACGAACACCCCAAGCTTTGCACTAGTTGTCCTGGTTGGCCTCTCCCGGGCTCGACGACTCACGGTATTACTCCATGAACTCGCCGACATTGGATCATTAGGGCGAATCGGTCAAACAAAATGACCATCCATCGAACTTGTCGAGTTCCACGGTCCAAGCTCCAGCATCTGATGATCTGATTTTTTTTTTTTTTTTTTTTTTTGAGAGAGAGGACTCTGATGATCTGCTGCGTGTTCTCGCTCCGCGCCTGCGCCAAATCTGCCCGGTAGCATGCTGGACAGGACAGTGGACTCCTGTGCGCCGTGCCCACGACGGTGGCGGTCTCTCAAGCCCCAAATCTCAGGCTTGGCGACTTTGCGTGCGGTAGTCTTACGGACTTGGGCTTCGCTATTATACATATAGTTGCAGCCCAGGGTGTAGTTTGGGCCTTGGGCCTTACGGGGTTGTGTGTGGAGTCGGCGGGCTTTTAAGCTTATGGATTGTGCCATGAACCAACAAAATTCTGAGCAGCTCAGAGGAATAGCCTGTAGATGCCATCTTGGACCAGCTGGCAGCTGATGTTAAAGGTTAGTGATCGCAAACAGCTACAGCCCATGCCGAACGTGTTATATGGAAGTCAATGCCACGACACTGAACTGCGGCTATGCGAAAGTTCAGTGACATTTTTGACATTGGGGACTAGGAACCGGGAATAGCGGGGGCGCCTTGTGCCGCACACTGAAGTAGAAGACCAAGGCCAAGCCAAGCTACAACAAGCGTACTTTCATACTCCTTGGTTGGACAACTACAAACAAGTCTTTCATAAGATTCCAAATTATAATTGAGCTTTCATTTTTTTTTGTTCTTCCATTAATTATGTATCTAGATACTGATAATATGTCTAGATATATAACTAAACCGATGAACAAAAAAGTTAAAGTGACTTATAATTGAAATGGTGGAAGTAGAAATTATTTTTTTTCTAAAAAGAAAGTAGAAATCATGGTATTACAATGGTCACCAAAATTGGTGGACTCAAAATATGTTATTTACACCTAAGTTGTGATTGCGTACATACATCAAACTTGTTTTGAATTTTTGCTAGCAGTTGCTTATGATCAGCCTGACTGCCTGAGGCGGGAACTTAGGAGTTTTGCCTACGTGATATTGAGATGGGACTACATCCATTTGAAGCTTATCAAATAAGCTTTCCACCAGATAATCGTGGACCTTCATCGCATTCTAGATGGAAGTGTTATGATCTTCCTAGTAAAGTACAATAGGGCTGCCGGCAAACAGAATTTTGGGCTTCGATAAGCTTGCACTCCAAAATACATTAAAAATAAACATTAGGTAGTACCAAGTTTTTACTTATACTGTTATATAAGCATAGGAACGAGCTCACCTTGTTTTTAACTTTTACGATCATATCTTAAGGTTACATGTAATCATCAATGATCCATGGTTATAGTTACATAATGCAGCTGCTACTTTCTTGTAGCAATTTCATATTGCACCTTTGTAGTTGATGCCAAAGGATAACATCAGGAAGGATACATTCACCTTAAAAGAGTCCATGCTTATTATTACTCGTAAGGAGGATACATTCACCTCTTTATTGGGTTTGTAGTATGAAACTATGGGTGTGTTTGGTTGTCAAAAACCTTAGCCAGGCTTAACTGGGCCAAGAGTTCGTTGTTTGGTTGCATTTTTAGCTATTTGGGCTCAAAGCAATGCAGCCTTACCGCCCTAGCCAGGCTCCATGGAAACGGCCGGGTCGGCCGTTCTCGCTAAGCCTGGCTATGGTTGCATCAAGTTTCGCGCTGGGCTGTTGCGGTCACCTCCTCCTCCCTCGTCGCACCGGAGCCAGAGGTGCCAAAGCTGCTCCCCACTGCTCGCCGCCTCGCTCGCGGGACGGCAGCGCCATGACGGCCACCGCTCACAGGGCCCCCAGCGGCGAAGCTCCCACGTGCCCGCCACCAAGCAGCAGCGGCGGCCACAACCTTGTCGCCGTGCCTTCGCTGTCGAATAAAGCCGCCACCGCCGCTCCTCAACGCGATTGACCACACAGAGAGCTCCGCCGTCCTCCCTGCTACGTCCTCGACGCGCCAGCAACCCCAGCCGCCCACGAAGGAGGCCGAATCGGCCGATTTCGTCACTAGCGCCCCTCACCGGAGCAGCGCCGCGCTCAGGCTCGCCGTGGCCAGCTCGCGTGCGCCATGGCCCGCGGCGGTAGAGGGCGTTCCCGCGGGAACCAGCATCCCCGACGACGTTGAGGGCGCCGGGCGGAGGTCCAGCGTTGAGGCGGCTGTACTGGCCCCGGCGCGACCAGGCGGAGAGCCACGCCGTCGTCCACCCCTCTGAGCAGAGGTGCGATTTGAGCGGAGGAAGACAATGATGCCAGCAAGTTCTGTCCAGATCTTCGGCTCCCGGTTCGAATCGAGCTGAGGACGCCGCCAACGCCGCCAGCTCAAACAGCCCGCTCGGATGCCCTGCTGGAGGTTGGCTAGCGTGCGAGCACCTGCCGGAGGTGGAGCACCAGCACGCCGAGGTGCATGTCTTGCTCGTCGTGGAGCACCAGGATGCACGAGGCTGGATAGGCATGTCTTGCTCGCCGAGGTGCCCTTCAAGATGGCAGGCCTGCTCATCGTGTGATTGACTGATTGCTTGCTTGCTTGCTTCATTGCCTATTGTGATTGCTCGCTCTCTGGAAGGCCTCGCAGATTTGGTGTGATTGCTTGCCATGCATGCTTGGTTCGTGGCCGTTGCGTGATGTGTGTGTGCCCTGTCCCATGGCTATCAAGTGTTCGAGGAAATGCTTCAATGGAGGTAACCATACCAATTCACAAAAGAGGTCACTGTATAGAAACAAACCATGCAACCAAACCAAACACACCCTAGGTCTGGCCAGGACTAGATAGGACAAACAACCAAACAACCACCTATTGGCTTGTTAGAGCACAGCTTCGATTAGCTTTGCTTGAGTTAGCCTAGCCAGGCTTATCTAGGAAATGAACCAAACACACCCTATAAGTACACAACAACCAACATAATACGTACAACATGGATATGTTTTGCCAGCAATCTATCGTGGTACACGCGAGGACAAGATATACTCCTGCTCTAGGCTATATTGGCGTGAGTCGTGATGACTAGTAGCTACTGAAATAGCACCACTAATCCTGTTTATTGTCTTTGCTTCATGACGACGATGGGTCACTTCATTGCCCTTCCTTGCCCTTGGAGCAACATCTTGTTGGAACCTCAACATTTGCAGTCTCATCTCCACGTCCCTCATGGTAGGCCTCTCCTCCCTTGTTAGACTTAAGCACTCCTCTGCTAGCTGTGCCATGCTTAGAATCGCTTCCTTACTTGCTTCCCCTACAATTTCAACGTCAACTACCTCTTCAAGTGACCTCCTCTCCATATCCCGGAAGAAATAACTTGACAAGTTTATCTTCTCACCACTCTCGTTCTCAATGATTGGTTTCTTCCTTGTCAATAACTCGAGAAGTATTACACCAAAACTGTAAACATCACTCTTCTCGTTAAGCTGGCCTGTGTGGTAGTATTCCGGATCTAAATACCCAAATGTCCCCCGGACGGCGGTGACCAAATGTGCTGGTCAATTGGTATAGACCTTGACGCGCCAAAATCTGAAACTTTTATTTGTGTAGCTGTCATTCATAAGTATGTTCATGCACTTGACATCTCTATGAAGAATGGACACAGATGCTGCTGAGTGTAGATATGTAAGCGCGCCGGCAACTTCAGTGGCAATCCTTAGGCGTTCCTCCCAAGGCAATGGTAGCAAGATATTGTTTTGCTCACTATGCAAGAGATCATACAATGTGCCATTGGATATGAACTCATAGACAAGCAGAGGGACCTCAGTCTCGAGACAACATCCATGGAGCTTTACTACGTTCCGGTGGTTGATCTGCGAGAGGATGGCCACCTCATTGATAAATTGCTCAATCTCAGTGGTTTCTACAAGTTTTGATCGCTTGATTGCCACCACACGCTGGTCAGTCAATATGCCTTTGTAAACTGTGCCATGGCCACCACGGCCGACCACACGGGTGTGGTCAAAGTTATTGGTCGCCTTCTCCAGCTCATCAAGAGAGAATATATTTGTGCCATCACTAGATATATGGTCTGAAGAGATCAGTTGTTCTAGGAGAATGCCTTTGTTCTTGACAAAATACCTCTTTCTAAGCCGTTTCTGAACCCCTCTCTGCCACCTCCGTGTAAGAATAGCAAGAACTGTGCTAAGAAACAGAATGACACCGACACTGCTCAGTATAACACCTGCATTGGGTGAACGGTGGTTTTAATTCCTGAGACACATACGAAAACAAATTCTCCAACTATGCAATTCTACAACATGTCACACAATCAAAGTTGCATGCAAAAGAGATATGAGCTCAATTGTCTAGTTTGGTGAGGGTATATATTACCAATAATTAGGATGGCACCAGGCCCACAACTGTTGCCTTGCTTCGAAAATTTCAGCCCTAATCGACAGGAACATCGGTATCCTCCTAACGTGTTGTGGCAGACACTGCCCGAAGGGCATGGGCTGTATTTACATTCATCAACATCTGCAGCAAGATGAGCAAACTGAGCGTATAAGTACAAAGTTTGGAGACTAAGTATTGTATAGATATACTGTAATTTTGGCGCAATTATTACCCTGGCATCCATCTTGAATATACGGGTTGCCTTCGTACCCTTTGGAGCAGTTGCACAAGTACCCTGGTCCATTGGGTGAATCTAGACACTCGCTGTTTTGGCTGACGCAAGCATAAGTGCTGTTCCGTTTGGCGACCACACATGACATTGACATATCTTCCTCTCTTATCGCCCAGTCCATCACCACGGGTACTCGTCCAGTGCCCGTGTCGTTGAACTTCGTTGTGTTGATGTACGCAGTGCTGAAATTGAACTCCGCCGCCTCCATCAGCACCGCGTAGCTGCAACGGCTGAAATTCCAAATTTGGCTTGTTTTGAAAATCCTGTCGAAGCCAACCTCGTAGTAGTTCATCCCCCTAGGTATGGCTGTCTGACAGCAGCCCATGCCGGTGCAGGAGCCATCCACTGTGTCGGACAGGTCCCTGCAAGTCGAGACGCACCCGCTCTGGTAGCCCGAGCTGGTGGTGTCCGAGATGTAGGCGAGGGTATTGCACCCTATGACGGTGAACTTGTTGTGGACGTCCGAGAACCGGAACGGGGAAGTGCTCGCGTCGTAGTACCAAGTACTAAAATCCATGTCACGGGTGGAGGTGTTGTAGCAGTAGGTCGACACATAATTTAACTCCCGGATGGTGCCATGAACCAAGGAAATGTTTAGCAGCTCAACATTACCGAGGAATGGCTTGTAGACGCCATGACTGACCTCCTCGCAGCTGACGTTAAAGCCTGGCGACCGCGAGCAGTTGTCACCGATGCCGAAGGGGAAGTAGATGTCAACGCCGCCACACTTCCATTGGCATTGAGGGCCCGGAACCATAATAGAAGAGACGTCCTGTGCGGCCAACAGAAGTAGAAGACCAACAAGGCCAAACTGTACAGAACGCACTTCCATGCTCCTTGGCTGGATAACTAGAAAGTAAAAAAACCATGATATTGCAACGGTCAGCTAAATCGGTAGACTCAATGTATTTACACCTAAGTTCTGTTCTGTTGTTACTCCTACACTTAAAAAAATCGCAACCCGTCAACAGAAACAAAGTTCCCCTGACCCTGGGAAGGTTAGGAAGCACAAGAAAGTCCCATCAAAATTATGGTGCACTAGTATATATAAGTTGATTCTCCCTACATATATCAGCGTTTCCCGGTGGATCAAGGACTTGCTCAAGCTAATGCCTACAGAAAATCTAAAACAATCATGTTTAAAGCTGATTTTGAAGACTGTCTTGCAAGGGACGCAAGTTACATCTGAAGACAGCGTAGACAGTGCAAGGCTGTTAGGAACATACGAGTATTCGTCTCTCTCGCCTAGTGTTGACATCCAACCAAACAATGAAACATCTCAAAAATGAAAACATTAACACCTTCAATCATGCAGGTAATAAAAGAAGCTATTGTAGGGAATAGAGATGATAAACAAAAGCGTGGAGGATAAATTCAGTTACTAACTAGCCTGAAATATCAAGGGATTTCAGATTTCCTCGAATAGAAAGCGTACATTTGGATAATTTTTTGAGAGCTCTGCCCTGCCCCTGGACGCACTCTGAACTATCACCTATGGAGATTGCTTCAGTTATTTATTCTGTAAGAAGCGAACACCCCTGTGGGTGACTCTGTCCGTGTGTTGGAGTATATATAAGAAGTTAAGAACATCTTGTGTAATGTAACCCATAGTCTGCAACCCAGAGTAGGGAACAAGTCCACAAAAGAGACGAGAGACCGAGTCTTAATAGAAAATCTCGAAACTTTGTGTTTTGCTAAACAGCCACAACAAATATCGAGAGAGAACAAATCAGCAGACAACGACATAGTTTACTTTCAAATTAATCATGTGGTGGAAATTAAGGTTGGGAAGGATAGCAAATAATGCAACAATTTCGGGTCTCATTTTGTGTTGACCTTAAGAATAAAGCCAATGATTTCTTGTTTTCTTTCCTTTGTATATTATTATATTCCTTATAAGTTGCTTTGATTTTTTTTTTTTGTTTCATCCATTTTTACTATGTATCTGACATATTATTATATCTAGATAGTAAAATGGATGTAAAAAAAGTTAAAGCGATTTTTATAATTTAATTTAGAACGGAGGGAGTATATTTGTAGTAGTTGTTGTTGTGCATGGTTCTAGAACATTTTGGCACTTGAACATGCGATTTTGCATCAAATTATATATACCTTTTGCCGGACTCTTGCTTCAGCTAGATAATCCATTTTCCTTGGTTAGTTTATCAGAAAATAAAATTCCTATCACGGTTTACTTGTCGTTGCAGGTTTAAAAATTATAACGACAATTGACATTGGAATCTTCTCCCCAAGGGTGACGGTGACACCGTGACAGTGCTTGAACATGGAAACAGTCGCCGGTCGTCATGCAAGGCGGAAGGCGCTGTCGTCATTTGTGGCTAAGGGTGTAATTATATATTTAAATTAAGTTGAGCTTCTTTAATTTTGATTAAATTTATTAAAAATATAATTAATATTTATGAGTCCAAATTAGTATTACTATGAAAACACATTTAATTATTTTATGTAATAATACTTATTTGGTATTATATACGTCGGTAGGTTCTTTTGATATATACTTGTTAAATTGAAAAATGATTGACTTCTTTAAAAGCAGGACTTGTATCCTTTCGGAATAGTCGAATGGAGGCAATGCTTTCTGTAGTTACGTTGCTTTTGCGTGACAGCAGCGACAGACTTGCTTGTAGAATAAAGTATAAACCCTCACCAGGTCACAATATGAAATGGTCATGAACTCGTGAGTCATGACAACAACCGAATATTTACGATGACTACAGGACTATACCTTTCAGTTTCGAGGTCGACAATGGGCTACGCGGTGTCCTCTCGCCATTTCCGTGCCGGGTCAGTCAACTGCTTGTCCGCGTGCGTGCTTGCGTGAGTTGGTATGGCGGTTTTCTTTTCTGGCCCCGAGTTCGTTGCTTCTAGAGCCGATCTCACTCACTGGACATGGTGACATCACCTGGAGCGTGGTTATCGGTGATGACGCCTAGTAATAGAAACAAACTAGTGGGAAGGCGCGCCTTTGCACGCCGGCCCTTATGGTGGTAAAACTGGATAAAATAAGATTATTATTGTTTTGGTAAACAATATAGAGATTGAAGAGCCACGGTGAATTGACAGAGATGGTTCATTGATGAAGCTGAATAAATGAGCTTGATATGGTACAGAAGAACGTCACAGAAGTGGTGTCATTCCATACGATTATGGATGTGCATAGAGATATCTTACATTAAAATAGTAGAAATAGCTAGGGTGTATAAATGGAAATTAGGGTAAGGAAGTTGGTCGCCAACAACACAACAAAATTTAAAAAATTTGTATCACATTTGGCAGAATCCAGAATTGATGACAAGCACAGACATAGAAGCGGATTGAAACAAGAGCAGAGCAATAGCATGGTGCAGCCAAGAATGTCCATCTAACTTTCAACATCAGTACTTGCACCCAAGCCAGAAGACCACATATCGTGATCCCATTTGCACTGTCTATCCAAATGCCACCAAGGTGGGGAGGACGAAGAGCAGAAGGGCTAGGAACATTCAGTGCAAAGCACACAAAACTGCAGGAAGGGATCAAAGTTAGCAGGCATAATACGTTGCATATTCCGACTTTGTTCTGCTTAGTTATACAGCGTTCTAGCTGTAGAGCTCTAATTAAATAGGCAAAATGCAACCAATAAACATGAAAATTGGTACTGAATATTCATCTAGCAGTTCACTAAACATATATCCATCTCTTCCCAAGGCAAATAGGCTATGAGATATATATATGGTACTAAACGCGCAAATAAAGCACAACTGAATTTAACAGTTGACTACTCACAGAGTTTCGAGGGGGAGATTGGCAAAGACATTGATAGAACCAGTTTGCCTGCTCTTACCTGAGAGCAAAAGGAATGGGTTACTGCAAAACATTCTAGTGTAGCATGTCTAGGAGATGAAAATAAACAGGCATGCATCATTAAGTCACCCTATAGCATGGCAGAATTTTACAGAAAAGAGTGAAGGAGGTTTTTCGTTTTCTTTGCAGCAGCACGAGGGAAGAAAATGGTTGACCGTTGTTTAGACGGCACTGCTGTTATTTTTCTTGTATTTGTTTCGGTCATTGGATACCTGCAAAGGGATGAACTGTGATATTAGATGTTATGTGTTACGTCGAAGACCATATCTAGTTTCATTTGTAAAAGAGAAATAGAATCCAGTGCACAGCTGCTAGATAAAAAAAAGAATTCAGGCGAAGGCCATAGCTAATTTCTATTTTCCTATCACCTCGATCTAATGCTCAGCTGCTAGATATAAAAAATAGTTGTCTTGATCTATAAACAGAACCCTAAGAACATGGACCATTTTTTAGCCCCAAATATACAATCAAATTTTTAGTCTGAAGGAACTGCACAAAGAAAATGGGAACTCCATGGTCTTTGTTCATTGTATATGCACTGATCTCACTAAACCAAAAAAATGGCACATAAGGCACCAGGTTTCTACAACGGAAATTTAATTAAACCACAACTATGGAATATTTGTTCGTTTCAACAAATATAGATGTAGGCTAAAATATAACAGGCATGGGGTTTGCACAAACATGTAATCTGTGTCCTGTAGTGGCTTTCCCTAATAAAAACTATATGGAGATGTCCTTGGATATGTATAGGGAAATAATGTTTATAAGAGTAACTCTTAAAAGGTTATTAGGTTGAACACACGTTTTTATAGAAGGGAATCGAAGTATATGTAGATGACTTTGCGTGCCGAGTTAGGTTGCGGACCTTAGATATCGTCTGAAGCCTTTTATCGCCGTAGTAGACTAAATTGGGTGTATAAATGGAAATCATAATGCAGAAAGTAGTTGTGTAAATAGCTATGGATCTAGGCGCGAATATTTGCACTGATTAGGAACAATAACGATGGTTATAAACTACACAGTGTAGTTCTAGTATTATTTTGATCAATATGTCAGAAGATTAGTCCTAACAGTAGTGGAAGCTGCGCTGGTCTTCAACGTCAGAGATATAAATTTACTGAACATACAACTCATTGCAAACTTACAAATTCGTTTATGGTCAGATGCACCCAGCTAGTGGTTATGGCTTCGAACATTGACAATATAATCATGGTGCGACCAACAGCCTAGCAAGAACTATTTGACCTGACGATCTGCAGCCTCCTAGAACTCTAGCACCGCTACCGCTAACAAGATGACTCAATAACCTACAGTAAACTCGATTGGATGTAAATGGCAGCACAACATTTTCAATGGCTAATTTTGTTTGAACAGAAACAAAACTTATAGCTGCACCCCAAATATTCTTCAGCTATATTAAATACTTTAAATTGGATTGGATTGAAACAGCCTTGTGACTTCGGGATTAAGATACAACACCTTCAACTAATATTTCACAAAGGAATCTGTGCATTTGTCACATAGAATACTGAATATTTCACAAGGATGTGGATCATCAGTGTGTAAAATCAACGGCAAGGGAACCTACTTCAATTAAGAAAATATATTGAGAATTCAGTGCAAATATTCAGAGTAACTACCTGAAATATGCAGAAATTCACTGGGTTCAGACTTGCATCCAGTAGCTCATCGATAGCTTCCATCACAGGCAGGTCCAAATTGCTCAAGTGTTTAAAAACCACCATAAATGAAGAGAAGTACAAACCTCTCTGGGAAAACCTATTTCGAAAAGCAATCTTCATGAATGAAGAATGACAAAGCAAGTAGGAAATTTAAAATTGATCATGGCAGCAAGGTAGAAATAACATAAAAAGCTCACACTGAGGATCTGGCAAATGGAAGTGAATTCATGGCTCATCTTTGGATCTTACTATTCCATAACGACATTATAAGGAGGGCAGATGACGGAGATATACACAGCCATGGCCCATGTCAATGACATTGAAAGTCCACCAACTGACCATAGTAATCTCCCTGAGCACAAGAGCCCAGGTAGTTTGCGGCGGGGAGCAGCCTGACAAGGTAATAGCAGAAATATCAACTAATAAGAAAGGATGGCGGAAATATTTTTCTTGGAAAACGAAACTCTTCTACGCATGTTTGAAAGCGCCACAGCACAGCAATTTGAAAAATAGGTTGTTCGTTGTATTAGAATGGGAGCAATAGATTTTAAAAAACACAATACTTCAGATACTATTCGTTGTGCATATTCAGAGGGTTTCTAAACGACGGTAAGTTGGGATACCTGCATATGACGTAACTGTGGTTTTAAAAGCATCTGGAGTAGCAGTAGCCATGGAACCACCATCCCCTCACTCACACTTGGTGGCTTTAGCTTATAGGCTGCAAAATCCAAACAAAAGGAAAAAGATGTCACTAAGATTACAGTGCTAGCAGGAAGCGTCGTTGCCTATTTTTACTGTATTGCTTCAGTGTGTCATCCACCTATTGACCTATGCCTATAAATATTATCTGGAAATGGAAAGTAACTACGTAAATTGGCAAACAACAAGGCAACCACGCTACAGTATAGACTGTTTAGCAAGAAAGGCCTTAGCCCCTGGAGGAGTTTTATTAAATAAAAAAAGTATAGAGAATACAGGGGAGCAGCCAAAGCTGAAGTTCTAAGAAACCAAGAAGGAGACATTGTGCTCACCTAGTGATGTATACAGATTGAATTGGTAACCAACCAGAATGGACACTGCTCACCTAGTCCACTAAGAAGGTAAACAAAAGTGGACACTGGTCGCCCTTCTATATATCTGCAAGAGGCACCTGCAAGTGGCACATATCAATTTGTGAGCGCAAGGAGATCATAAATCAACAAGCTGAAATTGGAGCATGCTAACTACACTACTTTGTTGGTCATACGCCATGTGCCTGGGTAGGGAGTAATTGGCTAAAGCTGCAAGCAATAATTTGGGAAAGAAAAAGAAAACACCACTTTCCATGTTAATTTCAGGGAGTTGGACAGTTGACTGGGTTCAATGAGAGAGAGAGAGAGAGAGAGAGAGAGAGAGAGAGAGAATTAATGAAGCATACTTTCACAATGAAAATCTTTGTGGAAGTATGCTCCATAATTCTTTGTGAAAGTGTCCTATATGGGAATCAGCAAAGGATAAAACAAAATTATCAATGAAACCTATATATCTGTTGCAAAAGCGGAGTCAAGGTTAACACGGTTTGTCACAAAGCTATGAGGACAACGCCCCTTGTTATCCTAAACGGGATTAAACGCCCGTCTAAACGCGTGTAGACGGTACACGGCACCCTGCCGTGGAGTTTAGGTCCTAGGCGGGCAACTAGACGGGTTTCCGTCTAGACGGTCAAACACGGCGGTACACGTTGGCGGGAGAAACGGGACGGCGGGAAACGTTCCTGGGCGCCGACTTGCCCGTTTTCACGGCGCGTTTAGGTGATGGCCGCCTCCAAATCGACGAGGCGGGAGCAGCCGGGCGGGAAGGGAATGGAGGAGCGGGACATTTGGCGGGTGATTGAGAGGGATTTGGGCGGCAGTATAAGTACCGGGAGGCGGCTAGGGTTCCAATTCTTGGACCGCTCAGCCCCTGCGCACTCTGCCGCCAGCCCCTGCAAGACGCCGCCAAAGCACACGCAGCGCGCCGGCGTCGACCTGCAGCGCGGCCACCACCAGGCCCTCCAGCTACGCTGCGCTCGGCGTCGCCCTGCGCTCGAGTGTTGGCGTCGTCGGCGTCGCGACCGTCCAGCAAGCGCCGCGCACGTCGAGCTCCCCTGCTCCTGCGTTCGTCCCCTGCTGTGGTGTGCATGTCCCCTGCTTCTGTGCGCTTCCAGCTCTCTTGCGCACCCGTGCACGCGTCCAGCTTTGGTGCAGGTACGGATTAGCTCTGTTCTGCTTCGATTAGCTATACGGATTAGCTCTGTTCTGCTGTACGCCTGCACCTTTACCTGCTCTGTTCTGCTGAAATCTTGCTACAGTCACAAAACCGTTTAATCCTACACGCTCTAAACGCTAAACGAAGGGTCACCGCCCGTGTACCGTTTAAGCGTTCTAAAAACATGGACAACGCCTGTTACCCAAAATTTCACAATGGAAATCCATGTATGTTTCTATAAAACATTCAAACTGGTCAGTTGAAATTAATGCCAAGGAGAATTTCATACCCTGTTCGATACTATTCAGCGGAAGCACGATTTCTACCAATACAAATTCCTTTTGATGACAGCATAACATAGGAGCAGAAATGAGGAACAATAGGAGATGAGCATAGTATAGGAGGATGTATGAAAATACATGGAAACATGTGGTTTCATTCATTTCCATGCACTGAATCACTCAAAAAAAAAAAAAATCCGTGTTTGCAAGCACAAGCTATCTCGGGTAATTAACCAAAAGGTGTACAAAGTTAAAAGATAAAACCATATGTTTGACTCATGTTTACATGGCACTGGCCATCCATGCCGGAAGGGCTAATTCAAATTAATATATTAGACAGTGTACCAGATATAATATAAAGTGAACTAAAGATTAGTCATAACCCATCCAATCCTTCCAAACATTAGATAGAGGACAAAGAGAGAGGGTTGGGATGTACCTATAGCAGTAGCATGGTTCTGATCTTTCTGCATAGATGAACACAACTGAAACGCCATAAGAACGACTCTAACAAAACCGAGTCACTGGAAGCACTTCACCATGAACCAGAAGCCTAATACCGAAGTAACACCAACTGAACTGGATTTCCTTCTTAGATTTACGAAATATAAGATCCAGTCGACCTGGAAGATGAATTAAATTATAAGTGATGAAGGATGGAAATATGATAAATAATGCAGCTACCAATGAATTACTTGGTTATCTTAGTGACATCAAAATCTACATCCTGCATCTATATTTTTTAGAAAGGAAGAAGAGAAGACTATTCTTAAACTTAATTAACAGAAAATTTGCCTGGTGGCACCATGTCTGAAAGCACCAAACCTGTTAAAATTTCAGACTGCGATTTTCAAATCAAGCAAAGATTTTGAAACCACATTTAAAAAAGATGGCGTAGAGTAATCAGTTCACATTTTATTTGCTAGGTAGGCTAAAGAAACATCGCCTGGCACATGCTAAGTTTAACACTGGCACTAAGTGACAGCGAGCAAATCCACCCAACATTGAATAGGCTTGTATAACCGATAAACCAATAAACCTCATATCTGAGGAAGCCATAAAAAGAGTAAAGGAGAAACATCTTTGTTATTCTAGAAAAGACCGCTGAATGTAAACAATGAATCCACCACATCTGATTTTCGCATGATTGTAATCTTCCTAAACCAATTAATAACAACTGATAGCAAGATAAACTACCAAGGTTATTTTTTCCATTACTGCTCTGGAGAGACGGCCGTAGGCTACAACTTCTGACGTTAATCAGCTATATATACACACACAATTCGAATAAGATACAGTGATTCAACCAAAAAATCCAAAAAAAAAAAAAAATCCCAAAGAAACTTGCACAGCATGGACAGGCTGCAGCAGGGGCCAAAGGCAGTGCCCGCCGGACAATGGGATACACTGGGATTTGGGAGGACTCACCTAGGGTTTCTGTAGCACCAGCCGGCACATGGAGTGAACGGATCGGAGGAGGTGACACCGGGAGGCGTGCACGCTAGCGGCCTTCCGGGGTGGAGAGAGGAGGGTGGCCACCCCACTCGCAAGACGGGCGGCTGCCGTCTCCCCCCGCCACATCTGGAGCCGCTGGAGAAGGAGCAACCGGAGAGAAAGGAAGAGGAGGGCACGTGGGGTGGGGGTGGGGGAGCACGGGGGGAGGGAGAAGGAGAAGGAGAGGGAGAGGGAGGGAGGAAGGAAGCGGTGGGGGAGGGGGCCGGTGGGCCACGGTGGCCGCCGGGCATGGAGAGACGGAGGGAGAGGAGGGAGCTCGCGTGAGGAAGAGAGGGAGAGAGAAGCGGATCGAGATTCGGTGACATTGCCCGGTGACATTGCCGGTGACATTGAGTCATCGACGTGTGGGACCCACGTGGGCCCGAAAGACGTGGGTCCCACACGCCGCTGACTCAATGTCACGGGAATGTCACCGGGCAATGTCACCGACCCTGGCCCCGAGAGAAGCCGGGGCTGGGTTTTTTTTTTTTTTTTTTTTTTTTGCCGAGGAGGTCGCGGTATATATTTGGTGGGGGAGGGGGGGTTCTTTTGCAAAATTCGGCGGGCGGGTAAGTAAAAAACTACCACGATTTCAGGTTTTTTTTTCTGTTCTTCGAGCCACGGTTTCTCATAATAAAAAGGGTAAAAAGTAAAAAAAACGGAACTCATTTACTGTTTACCGGGGTCTAGATGGATTGGGACATGATTTTTAGAAAACTAAAGGGCTTTTTTGAAATTTTCAACCAGCCAATCAAAAAATTGGGGTGACGTGGATGGGCTCCCCTTGGAGGGAGTCGTCCGGATTAAGCAGTCGGAGATAAGATATTTTAGCAGAGACTAGTTGCAAAATGGTGGGTCTGGCGCAACTAGTCGGCAAGGCTGGATAGGCAAAGTATTTTTTATTTTTATTTTTTTGACAAGAAGCTGGATAGGCAAGTTGCATTGCGCTTGCGCCGGGGCACTCTCGCCGAACGATTGCACGAACACCCCCACAAGCTTTGCAACTAGTTGTGCTGGCCTGGATGGGCCTCTCCCGGGCTCGACGACTCGGTCTTACTCCGTGAACTCGCCGACCTTCATTGGATCATTAGGACGAACCGGACAAACAAAATGATCATCGATCGCACTTGTCGAGTTCCAAGGCTCCAAGCTCCAGCAAGCATCTGATGATCTGCTGCGTGTTTTCGCTCCGCAGCCAAATCTGCCCGGTAGCATGCTGGACATCTAGTTGTCTTATGGACTTGGGCTAAGCTATTATACATCTAGTTGTAGCCCAGGGTGTGGTTTGGGCCTTGGGCCTAAACCAACAAAATGTTGAGCAGATGCCATCTTGGACCGGCAGCTGATGTTAAAGGGTAATATGGAAGTCAATGCCACCACACTGAACTGCCGCGATGCAAAAGTTCAGTGACATTTTTACGTTGGGGACTAGGAACGGAATAGCATGGGCGCCTTGTGCCGCACACAGAAGAAGTAGAAGACCAAGGCCAAGCCAAGCTACAGCTACAACGAAGTACTAGCTCCGTTTTAAATTATAAGTCGCTTTCACTTTTTTTTTGTTCTACCATTTAGTTATGTATCTAGATACAATAATATGTCTAGATACATGACTAAATTGATGAAAAAAAAAATCAAAGCGACTTATAATTTGAAATGATGGAAGTAGAAATCATAGTTTTTTTTCCAAAAAGAAAGTAGAAATCATAGTATTACAATGGTCACCAAAATTAGGGGAATCAAAATATGTTATTTACACCTAGGTTGTGACTGTGTACTTACTACTTACATCAAACTTGTTTTCAATTTTTGCTAGCAGTTGCTTATGATCAGCCTGACTGCCTGAGATGGGACTACATCCATTTCAAGCTTATCAAATAAGCTTTCCACCAAATAATTGTGGACCTTCATCGCATTCTAGATGGAAGTGTTATGGTCTTCCTAATAAAAGTACAGTACGGCTGGCGGCATACAGAATTTTGGGCTTCGATAAGCTTGCACTCCAAAATACATTAAAAATAAACATTAGGCAGTAACAAGTTTTTACTTATAGTCTTATGCTGTTATATAAACATAGGAACGATCTCACCTTGTTTTTAACTTTTACAATCATATCTTAAGGTTACATGTAATCATCAATGATCCATGGTTATAGTTACATAATGCAGCCGCTACTTTCTTGTAGCAATTTCATATTGCACATTTGTAGTTGATGCCAACGGATAACATCGGAAAGGATACATTCACCTTAAAAGAGTCCATGCTTATTATTATTCGTAAGGAGGATACATTCACCTCTTTATTGGGTTTGTAGTATGAAACTATAAGTACACAGCAACCAACATAATACATACAACATGGATATGTTTTGCCAACAATCTATCGTGGTACACGCGAGGACAAGATATACTCCTGCTCTAGGCTGTATTGGCGTGAGTCATGATGACTAGTAGCTACTGAAATAGCACCACTAATCCTGTTTATTGTCTTTGCTTCACGACGGACGATGGGTCACTTGATTGCCCTTCCTTGCCCTTGGAGCAACATCTTGTTGGAACCTCAACATTTGCAGTCTCATCTCCCGTCCCTCATGGTAGGCCTCTCCTCCCTGGTTAGACTTAAGCACTCCTACGCTAGCTGAGCCATGCTTAGAATCACTTCCTTACTTGCTTCCCCTACAATTTCAATGTCAACTACCTCTTCAAGTGACCTCCTCTCCATATCCCGGAAGAAATAACTTGACAAGTTTATCTTCTCACCACTCTCGTTCTCAATGATTGGTTTCTTCCTTGTCAATAACTTCGAGAAGTATTACACCAAAACTGTAAACATCACTCTTCTCGTTAAGCTGGCCTGTGTGGTAGTATTCGGATCTAAATACCCAAATGTCCCACGGACAGCGGTGACCAAATGTGTGCGGTCAATTGGTATAGACCTTGATGCGCCAAAAATCTGAAACTTTCACTGTGTAGCTGTCATTCATAAGTATGTTCATGCACTTGACATCTCTATGAAGAATGGACGCTGAGATCTTTGCTTGAGAGTGTAGATATGTAAGCGCGCCAGCAATTTCAACTGCAATCCTTAGACGTTCCTCCCAAGGCAATGGTAGCAAGATTCTATTTTGCTCAAGGTGCAAGAGATCATACAATGTGCCATTGGAGACGAACTCATAGACAAGCAGAGGGACTTCGGTCTCGAGGCAGCATCCGTGGAGCTTCACCACGTTCCGATGGTTGATCTGTGAGAGTATGACCACCTCGTTGATAAACTGATCAATTTCTATGCTTTCTACAAGTTTTGATTTCTTAATTGCCACCACCACACGCTGGTCAGTCAATATGCCCTTATAGACCGTGCGTGACGCCACGGCCCACCACTCTTGTATGGTCAAAGTTGTTGGTGGCCTTCTCTAGATCGTGTAGAGAGAATATCTTCATGCCATCACTAGCATTGTGGGCTGATGAGAACAATTGTTCTAAAAGAATGCCTTTGTTCTTGTGAAAATACTTCTTTCTAAGCCTTTTCTGAATGATTCTCTGCCACCTCCTTGTAAGAATGGCAACAGCTGCGGCAAGAAATAGAATGACACCGGCACTACTTAATGCAAGACCTGCATTGGGTGAACAATCATTTTAAATTCTTGAGATACAAAAACAATATTTCAATTGTATAATTTTCCAGTTCGAGACACAATAATGTATGAAAGTGATAAAATCAAATTGTCTAGTTACCAATTATAAGGTTGATATTAGGGTCACAACTATTGTTTTGCTCAGAAAACTTCAGTCCTACTCGACACGAACATCGGTATCCTCCTAGCGTGTTGTGGCAGACGCCACCCGAAGGGCATGGACTGTATTTACATTCATCAACATCTGCAGCGAGATAGCAAAAAGTAAAAATGATAAGCACAGAGTTTAGAGACTAAATATTGTACAAATATACAGTAAATTTTTGGCACAATTATTACCATGGCATCCGTCTGGAAGGTATGGGTTGCCTTCGTACCCTTGAGTGCAGTTGCACAGGTAACCTGGCCCATTCGATGAATCCACGCACTCACTGTTGCTGCTGATACATGCATAAGAGCCTGTCTTGTTCTCTTCGGCGTCCTCACACGACGTCTCCTTCTCCCTTATCGCCCAGTCCATCACCACGGGTACCTGTCCAGTACTCGTGTCGTTGAACTTGGTCGTGCTGATGTATGCGGTGCTGAAATTGAACGCCGCCGCCTCCATCAGCACGGCATAGCTGCAACGGCTGAAGCTCCAAATTTGGCTTGTGTTGAAACTTCTGTCGAAGCTTACATTGTAGTAGTCCATCCCCTTGGGTATGGCTGTCTGGCAACATCCCATGCCGGAGCAGGAGCCGCCGTCCACTATGTGAGACAGACTTTGGCACGTCGAGACACACCCACTCTGGTAGCCGGTGCCGTTTCGGTCGTAGATGATGGCAAGGGTGTTGCATCCAATGACGGTGAACTTGTTGTGGACATCTGAGAACCGAAACGTGGACGAAATTGCGTCGTGCCCCAAAATCTTGCTCTCCATGCGACCTAAGAGGGGGTTGTAGCAGTCCGTGGAGATGGGGATCAACTCCCGGATCGTGCCATGAACCAAGGAAATGTTGAGCAGCTGAAAAACACCACTGAGGAATGGCTTGTAGATGCCATCTTGTACCTCCTGGCAGCTGACGTTAAAGAGTGGTGACCGCGAGCAGTTGTCGCCGATGCCGAACGGGAAATGGATGTCAACGCCACCACACTGACTTTGGCATTGAGGGCCAGGAACCGCAACAGCAGCGGCGTCCTGTGCCGCCAACAGAAGTAGAAGACCAACAATGCCAAGCTGTGCAGAGTGCACTTCCATACTCCTTTTCTGGGTATCTAGAAAGTAATTGAAAACAAGATATTGCAACGGTCAACAAAATTGGTGGGCTCGATATATTTACACCAAAGTTCTGCTCACTCCTACAAGTTCTTATTGAGCCCATTGGTTGGGTAGCGAGGTGGGCTTTGGGCTAAGGCCTGCTTCATGGTGAAGCTGTCAATGACGATGTGTATTTTTTTCTTTTATTTATTTATTTATTTACTCTTGATTATTTTTTATTCAGTTCTTTCTTTTATATTTTAAATTTTGTTTTTCTCTATTAAGTAGCTTTTTTATATTATACGAGATGTTCCCTGTTATATTTTGGTCAAGAACAATATTCGTCTGAGGGCGGTATACTTTTTCTTTGACTTAAAATGGTTTGATAATGTTTAATAATATAAATATTTCATAACTAAGACAAAACATTTACATGTTCTTAATTGCTCCTATTTCCTTTTATAAGATCTCTCTTATTTATTGGAAGGATTGGGAAGCACAACACATGCCGGTTTTTCTCAAAAAAAACACACACACACACACACACACACATGCCGGTTTGTGGGGTGGGAAGCTTCCACAGTCGTCATGGCCTAGATGCCGACCGCTCGCAGACACGGGCAGTAAATCTTCCGTTGTTGTTGCGGCTTTAGGCCTGGTTCGTTTCCATCAGATAGACCCCATTGCGGGTGGATTATGAAGATTGATTTGATCTGGTTTGAATCCGGTCCTTTATAAAAATATGCGTTCAGTTAAGAAATGAATCGGACGGAATGATTTGCCATGGTTTTGAAACCCCTCAATTTGTATACCAATAGACCCGGATTTGTGCCTTCTATGAAAGACAGTGGAAAGGGGCTACAGGGGTAGTTCTTTGGGATGCCGCAGATGTTTTCTGAGAGGTGGTGCTAAATGGTATGATCACTGCTTGGATGCTCTCAGTATGGAGGCCTACGCGTGCAGATAATGGCAAGGCAAGTTGGAGTTCAGAAGGTATGTTTAGAATCGGATTGTCAAGAACTGGTGAAGCTGTGGCAAGCAGGGTATAATCAACGGTCGAGCATCCTGCCCATTCTACAGTGTTTCTTTTCAGGAGTTTAGCTTCTCTTTTGTCAGTAGAAACTGTAATAGGGTTGCACATACGCATGCAAAACAGGTTACGAACGAGACACGGCTCGGGTGGTGGCAACAGATCCCGGCGTGCGTGTCTTCGTTCTAACCTCCGATTGTAATCCTGTGATGATATAATGAATGAATCCTAAGTCGCAAAAAAAAAAAGACCCGGATTTGTTCCGCATCTCTTGAGGTCCGGAACGGAAACAACCGAATCAAGTGAATCCATTTGATTCACTCATTCCTGGTCTAGAATAGTTCCTGGGGCTATTCCAATCCGATGGAAACGAACAAGGCCTTAGGCGTGAACCGGTTGGTATGTAATAGCTCCCGACAGAAGCAACAACTTTTCGCTATATAGGTAGTGTCCCATCAAATTTATGTTATAACCAACGTTTCTCTATAAGTTAATTCCCCCTACATAGATCAGTGCTTCTTGGTGGATCAAGGAATGACTCAAGCGAATTCCTACAGAAAATTAAGACAATCATGTTTAAAGCTGATTTTGCAGACAGTGCCTTTCACAGTTGCAATTGCAAGAGACGCAAGTTACATCTGAACACAGCATGTGAGTATTGGTCTCTCTTGCCTAGTGTTAACTGTTAACCAAACATGAAACATATATTTCCCCCAAAAGAAACTTCTTCACGCATGCCGATAATAGAGAAAGTTATTGGGAATAGGGATGAAGGGATAAAATTCAGTCACTAATAACTAGCTTGAAATACCAAGAGATTTCAGTTTTATGCTCGAATATTAATATAAACTAGCTAGAAAGCTTACCTTTGGGTATTTGATAGTTGAGAGCTCTGCCCTCCCCGGTCCCCTTTGAAGCCTAGAGCATTTGAACCTTTTGGAGAATGCTTCAGTTACTTGTTTCAGTAACAGGCGAACAACTCTGTGTGTTTTTAAAAGAACTGGAATGTGGGAACGAGTCAAGAAGACAAAACAGAGAGCACGTGCATTTCCACTAGTCTTGCTAGAAAGTTAACTTCACTGTTTGCAAATCAGGGCCAAACAGCCACTCTCTAAAAACCTAAATTTTCATCGGACAAAACAATTCAACGGAAACAAGGACACAGGAGTGGTGGACTGGTGGGATAAAATTGTTGGCCTTTGATAGCAAAAGATGCATCAACCTGTCCTGTCAGTTTTCTGATCGCTTTTAGAATAAAGCTAATCTGTGCATGTTTCTAAAAAGAACTGGAATGGTCGTGAAGCACTGGCCGGATTCCTCAAAAAACTCATGGAAGCACTGCTGCACCCGGTTTACAATGCAAAGAACTGCTGCAGGGGGGTAGGGGCGCAGGCGAGACAACCTTCTGCTAGTCGTGTAGCGTGTCGCCGGCTCGCCATGCAAAACAATGGCCTATGCGGTGTCCACTCGCCATTGCCGATTGGAGTCAAACGGCCGGGTCAGTCAAATGCGTGTGTCAGGGCGGCGGACGCTTCGGTACGGTATCGCAGTTTTTCCATTCTGGGTTTCGTGTTGATCAAAGACAGACAGACGCTTTCTTCTGCCCATCTCGCTGGACATGGTGTGGCACTAGAACTAGTCTGCAAGGCCTGATCGACAGATCGCCCGGTCTGACCAACTAATTTTAACCTGAGCAGGGAGGTAATTTTTTTTTTGACACGAGGCATAACCCCATTTCCATTGAGCTACCCAGCTAAACCACCAACTGACAACCTGCCATTGTAGCGAAAAATTTAACCGTAGCAGACCAACATGCAGTAGACAGGTACTACAACAAAACCACCACCAACCAACAAAAGGATAGCCCTCATTGGCTGAAAAGATTGTACGACACAAGATAGACAGGTCGAAAAGCAGGGAGAGAGTTGTGAGAAATCGTGGAGGAGAAATGAAGTTGATAGGGGCAACATGTAAGTGTGAGAAAATAAAATAGGTATACTCCGTTCTAGTAGTATTGTTAGAAACAACAAAAACAAAAATAGGTGACAACCCTAATAACAAAAAAAGTTTGAGCCTGTTTTGAATAGTATTGTTAGAGATGTTCTTAGCTGAGAGCCTTTTCAAAAAAAAATGTTCTTAGCTGAGAGCAAGGCTAATAATAGACCCAATAGTTTGACTATTATTCAAGTTGTAGGAGTCAAAAGTACTATACAATAGTGGTCATTTATAAAAAGAGTACTTTTTTTTATTGTTACTTTTTACTTATGTCATACTTTCTGTTTTTAATTCTTCTCATATTTTTTCATGTCTGAACCCATCATTGCATATATATTTTTTTATGTCTGAACCCATCATTGCATTAGAGCCAAGTTTTCCACTCTCATATCTCATTCACATCAGTATTTACTTGGCTATAACACTATTATTGTGCTTGCTCTGACCATTCAGACTGATTTGCTCCGCTGCCAAGTCCAGGCTCCAGAGAGTGAGGAGCAGCTCCAGTCCAGAGCTTCCGCCGCCTTTCCAATGCCATGAAAGCCGTCGTCGCCCCGCCCAATGAGGCCGCCCGCAGCCGCAGTGACCCATCCGGCCGTCGCTGTCCGTGCTCCCGAACGGCCTTATCCTCCTCTTAAGAGGCAGGCCAAAGCAATGTGTGCAAGAATCTAACTCCAATTGCCAACTTCGAGGCGGAGTTCGTTCGTTTACTCCATTCCCTAGCTTCCATTATTGGACAGAGAGACAAGAAGAAGTAATGAAGGCCGGCCGAGATTCTTCTCTAGTGTACTTGCATGAATCCTTTGCCCGTACGTACTTCATTCCTCCCCGAGCAGATAAAAAGCTACTCCATCCTAGGAAGAGATCGAAAGAGCTGCGTGCGCGGAGGACAAAAGGACGCGATCGCGTACCGTTACGGCCGGCGCCATTGCCATCTCAAGTACGTGTACGTACGCGCTGACGACAATGCCTTTTCTGAACACTGAACAGCTCCATCCTTTTCTGAACGTCCCTTGGCGCGCTTGGCCCTTGCCAATGTGGTCAACACATGCATGCTGATGACCCCCAATGGTTTGTGTTCTGGTACACTTCTCCATCAACATAAGTGCAGCTTCATTGCAGCATGACAATATTGGCCATGGCCTTTTACATGTGTCCCATTTGCAACCTTTAGTTTTCTTTATTAGTGTGCACACATCCAATGGCTGATGCTGAACGTGGCTTATTTCCCTTCTTCAAGTAGATGACCAATGAACAGAGAGAACGAGTATTCCTACAAGCTAGTCTAGTACTCTCGAAATGATGTCCTGCAAGAAGAGCTGCCCACACAACGATGCGTGTGACGAGAGGAATCCCGATGATTGTTGAGAATTAACAGCAAGTTGCATGTGGCTGCAAGCCGCCTGCAATCTAGACCTACGTGTGCATGCCATCTACTTCAAAAACACATCAAACGGCGCTCTGTTCTTCAACCTTTTATCCAGACTTCGATCTCCTCTCAAACATGCTGCATCACTCGAGTGTCCTTTCCAGCTCACCCCCCAACGACCTGCATATATACATATATATCGCACAAACCTTGAGGCCAAACCGTCAGCGTTTAACAATCCACGCAAACGAGCTAGGCATACGCTCTGTTGTCTGCTGACTGCTGTGTATATATACTGTGCCCAACCACACTGCCACATATACACACAGCACGTACTCCTACGTTCACAAGCAGCATGAAGGCAGGATTATCCAAGGGGAGATTCCTCAACCTCAAGGCCTTCCTCCATGCGTGGAAGAAGCTCGCCGCCGCTGAGACTGCGACGGCGGCCAGCGCCGCTGGGTGGGCGCAGCTCGACGCCATCCCCAGGGACGTCCCCAAGGGCCACACGGTGGTGTACGTCGGCGAGGAGCTGAGGCGGTACGTGGTCAGGGTGTCCTCCCTGGACCACCCGCTGTTCCGGGAGCTGCTCGACCGGGCGCGGGACGAGTACGGCTTCGCCGCCGCCGACACGAGGCTGTGCCTCCCCTGCGACGAGGACATGTTCCTCGCCGTCCTCTGCCATGTCGACGCCGAGCGAGAGTGGAGACTGGCACTGTGTAGCTGACCGCCGGTCGCCTTTGTCGTCGCCCTGTTCCTGTGGCTGTGATTCTGTTCCAGATGTTCAAAAGTTGAGCATGTTTACTTACATGCTGTCCTGTTTATAGGGTGTAGGCTGTAGAGCTAGCTAACACATAGCTCCAGCGGTCCATAACCCAATTGTGCCCGACTTCTCAAATCTCAAGGATGCACCGCAAGGTGCTTTAAATTGTTTTTGCTGCAACTGCAACCAGGCTCGTATTCGAGTGTCAGGGCAGGGGTATACTGCCATTTTTAGCACATATATTCAAGTATTCTCATGGCTAAAGTAACACCAGCAGGTTTCCTTGCAAGAGTTGGCTGACGCATGCACTTGTAAAGTGACATGACACGCTTTACACGCATCAACATTTGACCTGTACAAGATCTGATGCCATAAGACTGGCTAAGACTATGGTTATTCCTCTATCGACTTTTAGATGGGTCTAGTTGAAGTCAGGCTTTTCAGGGTAAGTGCAGCCAGAACGTTGGATGACAACATTGGCGGCATAACAGGCAGCTCTGACACACTCATCGATGCTCTTCTCTTGAACTAACTGAGATAGGAAGCCTCCAACAAAGGCGTCACCTGCCAGATAATAATGCTCAAGTTTGATGAACAAATACTTAGGTGGAACTGGAACATAAACAAGAAAAAACATGCATGTCCACCATATTCTTCTATTGGTATACGAAGTGGATTTTTTGTTTGAGGGGCACATATTTAATGAATTTATTATGGTAGACTAGAGGATGACAAACGGTAAAGAAAGGTGCAATGTACAATGCGGCATTACTACTGGAAATTATTGAGTTTCAAGTACCTGCACCATTGGTGTCAACAAGCTTCTCCTTAGGCAAGAGGATCACAGGGAAAGTCTTCACCTGAAAGCATAGTATTTAAGATTAACAGGAACTAGGATAAATATTTGTCTCAAGTAGACAAGGTTCAATAAACAAAAAATGATGTCAATGCTACTTAATCATAGATAATTATAGTTGCCGCAAATAATCCACATTGATTTCTTTTTAACAGAATGGAAATGTCGCATTAGTCAGTGTAAAATGCAGGAAACTGTAAGCAGGAGATTTACCTTTCCATCATCAGCCACAACTACTGGATCACAACCTTGAGTGATCACAGTAATCCTCTTGTGTGTTCCTGAAGCCTTCGGTAATTGTGAGATCTTCAAAGCAATCTCCTCAACATTCTCAGTCTGTAAATTTTCATCGGAACCTTGTAGAAACTTTATTAACCTAGTGAAAATAACAAGGGACATATAAGTACTTACCTCCCAACCACGAACTTTAGCAAAGGTCCTCGCCTCAGTTTCATTTCCAAAGATGTAGTCCACATACCTATGTTCGGCACATAATAAGGTTTTACATAGTACAGAAAAAATTGGAAAACCTAACATGCACCACAGTTGAAACAAGCTTTGCACCAGAAATTGAACATGTTCAAATAAAGGTCAGAAATAAAGCGTCATTCAAAGTCACCACTACAGTCTGCTCGGTTGTGACTTGTGAACGAACTTCTTTTTATTATCCTATTAATACAATGATATCTACTTAGTTAAGAAGAAAAGGTACACATCCAAATCCAGTACTTACGGAAGAGCTTTCTCCTGGGCATCACGGTAAAACTCGCAGATAAAGGGAGCAGAAAGGTTCATCATAAACACCTACAAATATTGCAACCAATGGATATCAAACAACAACAGTAAGATGGTCTTCTTTTACTAGCATCATTTTACCTTGTTAGTTGCAGCAGCATGCTCAGCAACAAGCTGAATAGAATCCGGGGACACCGTTAGGAAAAATCCAGCAATGTAAATATATTTTGCCTTCTCAACTATAATTAATGCATATCATAATCAGTAAACACAGTCCATGATAAAAAAAAAAAAAAAAAAAAGTATCGGATGCAAACAAGTAGCAGCGATGCTATGCAAGAAACTACAATCAATGATTTGGATAAATGAGTATAGGCTATGTGGTCGACTAGCTAACAAACTAATGTTATGACAAGGTGCAAGATTACTATTGCATCTGCACTTCTCCATGGGCATGACAGGGGAAAAATCAAAAGAAAAAATGGTGCAGAAAATTGTAAAAAAAAATGTTTGGATGCTCTATTTACTACTACGTAATATGCTAGATTTTCGGTGGGAACGAAATATTGTCTCAATCATTTGCACCACATGTCCACTTGTACTACAAGTCTACAATAGTACAAAAAAAAATAAACCCCAGAGAAATAAGAAGGGCTGGAGACATTTGTGCTAAACTGACTATCCAAAGATGTTTGTCACCTCATAAAAAATGGTGTTTGTCATTCTCAAAGCACAATGGATGGACAACCACTCAACCAGAGCAATTCCAAGCAGAGCATATTATGAGTACCATTTAGTGGAAAATTTTAAAGGTGCTCTAGTGGTCTATTTGCATTACCAAGTGCCCAATTCTCTGGTTTCTTCAGATGTTCAGACTTGTAGCAATTTGCACTTGAACAAGTTTGCAATAAGTGACCTGGTTACAATTTTAAGGGACTGGTTAAAATTAAGACATGCTTGTTGAAGTGAAGACATTGTAGCAAGCATACCTTTCTCCACCAACGACACAAACAGCACATGTGCCTGTTGGAGCATTCTCATCCTCATAATAATGGGCCTGGTTGAATAGATGGCAGGGTTATAGTAACTAGTTGTGCAATGAGGTGATATATCATGAAGAAGAAAGAAAAACAAAGAACTAACTTACATTAATACCAGCAGCTTGTGCATTTTTTCTTCATCTCCTCACCAAACTTATCCTTCCCAATGCAACCTATGTAACTTGTTGCACCAGGAATTTGAAGCATCCACTGAAAAGTAATCAGGATTTTTATGATTTGCTTTCTTATGTGTCATGTAATCAATTAGGACTGGTCATATGGCTACTAGATTTGAATATTGGATATGACTTTTCTTCAGAGCTTACTTGGGCAACCCTGATAGAATTTTGAGTGGCCCCTGAAATAAAAAAGAAAAGTTAATAAATAGAAGAAGAGAGAAAATGAATCATGAAGAAGTACTTCATGCATGTGCACTAACATTACCTCCAGCAATGTATTCAACATTGCTCTTGCTAGCCAATTCATCATACCTGGTAGAACATAGAAACACATATCACCATTTGTACATTTCAGCTACTTTTGCATTGAATTTCAGCTTAAAGTCATATAAGGAATTTTTGTTATGACATAAGGGATGTACAGTTTCATATACTCTACTAATAGTCATTACTGACCTCAAACCATGCATACCTGGACAAATAAATTGGGGCCCTAAAAATTAGAAGTCCTACTATGTTCCATTCTTCATTCAGGACAAACCAGCATCAAGTAATCAACATTTCAAATTGCAAGGGAAGCTAAAGGGGCAACGAGACTTACATTGGCAAATGCTTGTCCTCAGCAAGAATGGCATTGCCCGGCTTCACATCATACCTAGAGCACAGACGCAGCGAGAAACGTGTTGATTAGCTCGAAATAACTTCAGGTGCAGCCTAACTACTCAGACCAATGGCTATATGCATTCTATGCAGAGGCCGGATTGTTTTCCTTTATCTTGAAAAAAAAAACTCAGAACAAAGGCAAGGCAACCCAGAAAGGACTGTCTCAATCCAACACACATCGTTCTGACAAAGCAACATAATTCAAGGCATGTTTTTCGCGGACCCCGGCTTAGACAGGTACTACTACTGAAGAAAGAACAAGGGAATACGATGTGCAAGCAAACAAAGTGAGCCCAAGCTGATACTGATGAGAATGGCACTGATACTGAAAGTAGTACTAGCACAGTAGTACTTCTAATAGATTGGTAGCTTCGCTAAGGCGCTCCCGGTCTCAGGTATTGCTGGTTACTTCACTTGCATGCTACGGACTTGTTATTCAGATTCAGAGATTTAGAGGTAAATAAATAAATAAAAATCTAGAACCCGCAGTCCTGCGCTGGAGTGAAATGGTGACGCTCGAGTCCGCATCACACCACTGGAAAAATTACATGCTGAAACTTAGAAAAAATAAATATAGGCGTAGTTGAGAGATGATGAGATGAGGAGGGAAGTGATCGGGGAGGAATCGAGTACTTGGCGAGGAAGCCCTCGTCGACGACCGCGGAGATGTCGAGGAGGGGGTTCCCCATCCCCAGGAGGATCCCCTCGTAGCCGCTGCCGGCCATTTCCACTTCTGGAGCTGAAGCCGAGCGCGGCGTCGGCGGAGCGCGAGAGATCGTGCGGCGACTGGAGAGTTCGGCAATTGGGAAAGCACGGACGGACGGGGCGGCGCCGGCCGGAGAACTCGCGGAGAAATTCGTCACGGCAGGGAAGGAAGACAGAACCCGGGGTTGCCTGTCTATGCCGGAGGCCCACGTGCCGCCGGCCCAACACGTTGCGACACGCACCCGCCGCGGTTTCTAGCACCTGATCCGCCCGGCCCACGCATCGTTGCCGCGGGCTTTGGAGCCTGGGCGTGTCGTCGTCGTCCGCAGACATTGGCTTAGGCCCGGCAGAGCACGGCCGTGAGGGGGGGCGCGAGGTGCTTAAGCGACGACATCAGCCAAGGGCCTAGTGAATCCCCCAATGGGCTATAGCGCGGTGACAAGACCGGCCCCGATTTTCCACGGCCACAGTGCCACACCCACAATGGGCTATATAAATAAATCACATATAGATTTACCGTAGGGTTTCCCTGGGAAAACTAGGAAAACTTGTAGATTGTAGCAGTGAAAACTTGCGTCAAACTACTTGCGCACCAGATGTGTATTAATTTTGACACTATATTAGTAGTCTACTACAACTGCTCTAGTCAGCTACAAATGTATTTTTAACGTGTTCGATGATCAAAATCATCATCTTCTTTCAGAAGCTGTCATCCTGATTCAAACACGCGAGAAAGAATCACGCTAGCTACCTCTGAATCTATCTAGCTGGTTTTCTAATTAGCCCATTGTTTTTGGGTTTTGTGGTGACCTTGGAGCTCTCTATCCTTCTTTTGACCATAGATTGAAAGAATTGCCACAGAGAACAGTCTAATCAACCCATACCCTTTTTTTTTTTTCTTCTAATTGGATAGGGCAGGGCTTTCCTTATGAACTACTAAGTCAGATGATGCTCGTTTTTAGTTCTTGCGTTGGTGATCGGACTGCAGGTACTGCGGTAGCTATCATGCATGGTTGGTGTGTGTGCAGAATTCAGATAACGACCGTACCAAATCACCGAACTAAAGTACTGTGGTAGCTATCATGCATTGGTGATCCTCTTTTTAATTTATATTAGTTCTGGTTTATAAATGCCTTTCAGGCCAAATAAAAAATGTTATCTATAAAAGCCAAAATGCCTTATGCTTTGGAATATAGTGAGTACAAAAGTTTATCTCTAGACTCTGTCTTTCCATTTTCTAACCCAATACTTGAGTTTTCTCTTTCTACATAGTACCTCCATGTGTCTTCAATACACGTTAAAACCTTTTGCCTAAATTATTATTTTTTGAAAGAACTTTTGCCTAAATTATGGTGGCTCTTGTTATAGATTATGTTTTGTGACGTCGTGGTTATAGATTTTAAATTTTTTGGTGTCATTAGTTATTATAGACCTTTTAATGTACATGTTAAGTTCAACTTTTAAAAGACTGTATAATGTGACATGCAAAATCATTCACTTTATAAAAGACTAATTCCTTGGTGCAGTCAGTTCTTTCGGCTCCCATGACTTAATGTGGGTTAACTATCTATGGGTTGCAGTACTGGTTTTGCATTAGTCTTTTACAAACTTCTACAGTATAAATATCGACCATTCCATAACTTTAGCTGATCGCTCCTACAAGTCAAAGGTGCGCCAGCTGAAAGTAAAGCCGCCAGGATGACACAAGTTCGATATATGGTAAATACATTTCATCTCCCATTTCACTCAATGAACGATTTCGCCATGACCAGTCATTGCAGTCAAAGTTTACTTTGATGATCTGCTAGACTTAGGGAGTGTTTGATCCATTGCTGCCATGTGCTGAACTTTAATGCTAAAGGCTAAAGTTTTCTTAGGGCTGTCTTTGATGCTAAAGTTTTTAGCCTATACTATAAACTTTGCGATACTTAGCACTCATATTTTGATCTCGGTGCTAACAAAAGTGCTAAAAGTTTAGCACTTGGATCCAAACAATAGATAATTTGATATTCGTGTTTATTCATTTGAAAGAAATATTACAGCTAACCTTTGTATTTATTATTTATTACTTGTACATCACAATGCGTGATGAGAACTCCCGTGATTCGGTGGTTGGTAGGTGCGGCCATCGCCTATTTAGTGTCAAATGGTTGGTAAGGTGTGGAAAGAGTAAATATCAGTTCGTGGTGAATTAGCTAACAGGTAAGCAATCTCGGTACACGTAACTGTGTGGACTGTCCCCCTCGACGTTGTCATGCTTTTTCGTTTGTACTGTGGACTTCACCGGTAATTCATGGATTGCTTGCGCAGTATTATGTGTTATCTATCTACCGTTCTTTCAGCGTCCCTTCTACTGAATGACATACGCGTGAAGTCATGTTCTAAAAAAACTAATTGTAGTCTTGTACACATAAAGTCATGTTCTAAAAAAACTAATTGTAGTCTTGTACACATCAGGTTTGATAGCCGTCCGAGTATCCACATCCATAATGTCGGTGTCTAGGAACCGGGGGTCTCGATAGCACTAGACTAGTGAATCAAATCGGGCGCGTCAAGACTGCTTCGAGCTACGATGGTGTGCAAAGGCGGACACACAAAGATTTATCTTGGTTTGGGCAGAATGTCCGACATCTAGTTGGTTGTTGTAGCTTGTGTAGTCTTGAACCGTCGAGGTGATCAGTCGTGGAGGTGATTGTAGACTTGTAGTAGGGTTACAAGCTTTCGAGAGAGGGACAGATCCAAGTCTCTAGGTGGTTTGGTTGAGGCTAGGTGCCGATATCGGATGCTAGTGAGCTATGGGAGTTGTTGTGTGGATGTTGCGATACCTCGGGTCTAGTGTCGGGCCTTCCCTTTTATAGATGAAGGCAGAGGCCGGCTTACATGGGTGGCCTACGGGGCTGAGACGAAGAAGAAAGAGAAAAACAAAAGAGAAGAAGGTAGTGTAGGATCACTACGCCCGTCCCTGGTCTTCTGTTGATGAACAGGTCATCGTCGTGGAGGAGTGGTCACCGAGTGGGGATTCCTTGTTGTAGAAGCTTGGTGTAGTCATGCCTACCCTTGTGTCCCTGCATACCGTCGCGGTGGTCATCGGGTGCCCGGATTCATGGGTTAGGAAGCCACGATTGCCTTATACTTGGTGTTGTGGAGCATGGCGGTCGATCAAATCAGCTGTAGAGCATGGCGAAGGCATTCCCCCGCCCTTTCCCCGATCCGCGAGGGTAAAAGTCAAAGGGGGGACAGGTTTAGGCGTAATGGTGGCCTCTACTCCGGTGTTGTGGAGCACAGTCGCCGTCATGCTTCTTCATGTAGGGAATGGTCGCTGCTGCGGCGGCATGGTAAAAATGAGCTGGACCAGCCATTGTACATTGTGGACAACCATTCTCACCACATTCGTCGTGATGAGGACCGGATTAGGCAAAGACGGTCATAGTCGCCCCTGCATCGCTTAGGCATGGCTTGAACAGGGTCGATACGACCGAAAGCAGGTGGTGCTTGCATTCAAGGCACACACGGTTCAGGTGGACGCGCCCTCTCTGAGGGTGAGCGGGTGCGGCTAAGTCTTTGGTAGCGAAATCAAGCGAGACCGCGGGGCGAGGTCTTAAGCTGATGGCGCCATGTCTTCGAGTTTAATCGAAAAGCGCACAAGGGGTCTCCCCTGTACTCATGGTTGTTCAAGGGCTCGGGCGCAAGGCGGATACGGTTGGGGGAACGGTCGCTTTCCGAGGACCCTTGGGGGTCGCGAATCGCTGGCGTTAGCTTGAGCCCGAGGGCTTCGGTGGTTCGGGGCGGTGGAGGAGCGATTGACGGGTCGAACTGGGCCATGGCAGTCAATTTGTTTGGGTCTTAGCAGCCGTACGTGCTACTAGTCGGCCTGTGTTGGGTACCCGACCCATACTAACGGCTAAAATCTGACCTGTATTGCCAAACGTATTCCCTCCATTACTGAATTATGATGAGCCGATGTCCTGACGATCAATTAAACAGTTTTTCATAAAGTTTGATCCCAACGTAATCAGAAGAGACAACATTGCGATAGAGCGAGGAGCCCAGCATGTACTTATAGTAGTGCATTTTACTACCAAAACAGATGGATTACAGATCAGAAAGCTGAGTGCCAGGCCATGGCCAATGACACGGCAGCAAGGTAAGAACAACAGACTGAATACACGTTGACACGGATCACTGATACAAGCTCAAAAAGGATGAATCAACACGCAGAGCAACACAAATATGATAATAATCTTCAAATCGCAAACGACATGAAGCCTTGAGAATACTGAAATAATACTCCCTTTATTTCTTTCTCGCGTACGGTACGGTGTGATGTCCTCCTCCTCTTGCCTCTTGGCGCCGCCGGCGTCCTGCAACAGCTTAGCAGATGGGCAGGGGCTTGCCGTCCCACTCCTTGAGGCATTCGAGCATGGGGTCGATGAGCTTGCCCTCGTTGAGGGCCAGGAACACCTTGTTGCACTCCTCGCCGGGGACTTGAGCTTCTCGCCGGTCAGGTACACGGCGCCGAGGTCCTGGCGGATGAAGCGGTACAGCGGGTACGACCGGCTCTCCTTGATCCTGTTGGCGATCGGCGCCGTGCCCGTCTCGAACGCCACGCGGGCGGCCTCCATCTCCCTGGGCAGCGCCTCCCGCAGCGCAGCCTCGAACCTGTTGATCTTGGAGAACACGGACGCGCTGGCGTCCTTCTCGGCCTCGCCGTCGGCGAGGGCGTGGTCCACCAGCACGGCCCGGATCTTCTTCATCAGCGGCGAGTTGGGGCTGCAGGGGTCGTCGTAGTACCCGTACACCGCCTCGCGGTCGATGGCCGTGAGCAGGGCCTTCTCGCTGAACCGCGCGCTGTGGAGGTCGCCGTCGAGGCTCGTGGTCAGCACCTTCCTGGCCGCCGCCATCACCGTGTTCTTGACGGCGCTCTTCAGGTTCTCCTCCAGGTGGCGCAGGTCGACGGCCTGGCACAGCGCCACCATGTACGTGGACGACATGAGCTTGAGGATGTCCACGGCCTCGGCGGTCTTCCTGGCGGAGACGAGGCCCAGGGAGTTGACGTCCTGGTTGTGCTGCTCCGCGCTCTGCACGTGGTTGGTGATGGGGTTGGCCAGGTACTGCAGCTCGGAGCAGTAGGACGCCATGGCGATCTCGGTGCCCTTGAACCCGTAGTCAAGGCTCGGGTTGCGGCTGCCGGCCAGGTTGGAGGTGAGCCCGTTGTTGTAGAACTCGTTCACCAGCTCGGAGAACTGGGCGAACATGAGCTTGCCGATGTTGGCGATGGCAAGGCGGGCGTTGTCCATGGACACGCCGATCGGGGTGCCCTGGAAGTTGCCGCCGTGCAGCGCCTTGCCGCGGTGGACGTCGATGACCGGGTTGTCGTTGACCGAGTTGACCTCGCGCTCGATGGACTTGGTGGCGGCGCGGATGACCTCGATCTGGGGGCCGAGCCACTGCGGCGACGTGCGGAGCGCGTACCTGTCCTGCTTCGGCTTGAGCAGCGGGTCCATGGCGTTCACCTCCTTGGCGTGCTTCATGAAGGAGCTGCCGTCCAGGATGTGCTCCATGATGGCGGCGGACTCGATGGACCCCGGGTGGTGCTTGAGCTTGTGGGTCAGGTGGTCGGTGTACTCGGGCTTGCCGTTCATCACCTCGCAGAAGACGGCGGACAGGACCGAGGACAGGACGGCGAGCACGTTGGCGTCGAAGCACACCACGGCGGCGAGCGCCGACCCCACGGACGTGCCGTTGACGATGGCCAGGCCCTCCTTGGGGTTGAGCTTGAAGAAGCCGCCCTCGATGCCGGCCACCTTGAACGCCTCGGCGGCGTCCACCTTCCTCCCGTCCACGGTGACGGCCTGCGCGTTGGGGCGGCCCGTGATGAGGCCCGCGATGTAGGACAGCGGGACGAGGTCGCCCGACGCCGTGATGGTGCCCCGCAGCGGCAGGCACGGGCTGACGCCCGTGTTGAGCAGCTTGGTGATGGCCTCGAGGATCTCGAAGCGGATGCCCGAGTAGCCCTGGAGGAGGGTGTTGATGCGGACCAGCATGGCCGCACGCGAAACCTCGGACGGGAGCGTGTGGCCGTCGGAGCCATTGCCGAAGATCCCGGCATTGAGATGCCTGGTTGGTCGATTGCAGATCAGCTTATGTCAGTACGAGTAGCATGCAAAATGTTGAGAGAATCTAGTATCGGTCTGTCAACTAATGAGCTGCTAGCTGCAAGCTGCAACGACCGGACGGTAGGTCGTTGCCAGTGGGCAGGCACTCGTCACTGACTCATCACTGAATCATTTGACGCTGCAACTACTCCGCTGACAAACACAATTTACTGCGACAGCAACAAGTAGTAGCGTGAGACTGGTAGTACGTATAGTACAGTACCTGAGCAGCTCGACCTGGAGCGCGGGCCCGTCCTTGGTGCGGCGGTGTGAGGTGCCGCCGAAGCCGGTGGTGACGCCGTAGATGTCGCCGCCGTGGGCGATGCAGTCGAGGATCCACTCGCTGCTGGCCTTGACGCGGGGGCGAGCCTCCTCGTCGAGCTCGACGGCCACGCCGGACGCGTCCTTGGCCGCGGCCACGGCCGCCACCTGGCCGACCCGGAGCGTGGAGCCCTCGATCTTGACGACGGGGTCGCGGAACTGCGCCACCATGCGCTTCACCTCGTCGAGGTGGCTCCCCGTCAGCTCCGCGGCAGCCTTGCCCCAGTTGAGCGGGTCGCTCTCCAGGATGGCCGTGTTGCTCGCCATTTGGACCGGGAGGAGGTGTGTAATGCTAATGTGGAACGGTGGTAGAAGAAGAGCTCGGGAGGCAGTGGTGCTGGACTCTGCTGGAGCTCTTCTTGGAGGGAAATGGAGTGAGGGTGAGGAGGTTATATAGGTAGCATTAGCAATGGCCAGGGGGTTTAGGTAAGCCACTGAGGCCGGGTGTTGGTGGGTTAGTTGGCGACCGGGTTGGTGAGTTGAGTGGTGTGGTGTGGTGGATCTCTCATCCCACAGTGGAGTGAGATTGTTCACTCTCTCTTTCTGTCTCTTGGCAGGCCAGCCAGAGTATGTGCGTGCAGGTGACTGTGTGTTGACATTGTTGAGCTGAGGTGGTGCTCTGATCCAGCAGCGTGCGTTGGTTGGACATCAAGGGTTAGGTTGGGATGGTGGCAATCCAACTGCAGCGTGACTCTTAACTGTTGTTCTCCAGGAGCCGTAGAACCCATTGACCAGATTGATTAATCCACGGGCGCCAACTGATCCTTGCCCAATCCAAGCTGTCTCTTTGACAGAACAAACTAAATTTCAGCAGAATGTTGTTGAGGCTTAAAAAGAAACATTAATGTCAGATTCAGTACCTCAGGATTTGTGTTTTATGATGGTGAGTATATATGGCAAGAAAAATTAATTAAGACTCCTATTTTATTAGCCTCTAAAGGCCCTATTTGGAAGATTAGTGAAGAGAGAAGATACTTAATGTAAGTTTTAACAGGCATAGGAAGATTTGGACCCAGATGACACACCTTTAAAAGTTCAGGGGAGGTAGAGGTGCACTTTCATAGTTGGGGACCTAGATAACACAACGGAAATAGTTTGGAGACCTAGATGACACATCAAAAATAGTAGGAGGTAGATGTGCATTTTCATAGTTTGGGGGACCTAGATGACACAACGGTAATAGTTCAGGACCGCCAATGTAATTCTCTCTATTTAGAGGTTATTTGGTTGCACTCTAGTTCATACCAACCCATATGGATAGAGAGAAATTGGGATAAAAATAACCCCTTCCAATCCGGATTGGGGCGTGAATCAAAGTACAGTCAAACAAGCCAAGGTATGGGCTCACGTGGATGAATTTTACATCAACATCTTTGGTCATACATTCACATCAATACTTCTGATCTCTTGTGGGCTTTGTGGCTAAACATCATCCCAATAATCTACAGTGAGTTCAAATAAGATCACTCTCTTTTGTTTTGCAATTTAAATAAATAAAAAACTAAAATCTCTTTTGTAGGAATTCTAAAAAAAATCTCTTTTGTAGGAGGTTTCATATATATATGCTTCTGTTTATATGTGTTTGGGGTACTAATTGTCATCCTTATTTTCGTAGTTTAGCTATATATGGATACCAATTGTTACTTGTTGAATCGGAGAAAAGAGATGCTAAAGTTGAGATGGACACAACTTTCATTATTGGATACCAATTGTTACTTGTTGAATCGGAGAAAAGAGATGCTAAAGTTGAGATGGACACAACTTTCATTATTCCATCATGATCACTTTGGAGGGACATTTGGGACACTGAGTCTTGCAATGCATCTCAAGTATTGGGTTGTTCTATGTGGTTTTGCAATGAGCGTTCTTAATTGTATTGGGTTGCTCCAGGGGTTTGCTACGAACATTTCTCAAGTGAGGCAACGTTAAGACAAGTTTCTTCAATGTAAATCCATTATCGAAGCTCTAATATAATACTATGATACCCTCTCTTATCCCAGCTAGGGAAAAAGGAAAGAAAGAAAGCGAGCAAAGGGTCACATTTCAAGGTGCATGTGCTCACACTCTCTCACCAACCCCGGCGAGCCGGCCTGGTGTGACATTAAAGTACTCCTTATATTCTAATTTATAAATTATTTTAAGAATTTCAGAGAGTCAAAGTATCTTAAGTTTGAGCAAAATTTTTTAAAAATATGTATAAATTTTTACATCACAATCAGTATACTATGAAAATATAATTGATAAAGCATCTAACGATACTTAGTTAACATCGTAAATATAGTTCTGTTATCATATAAATTTAGTTAAACTTGAAATACTTTTGACTTTCCAAGATCTTTTGAACAAGCACCGAGGAGTCCCACGGTAGGCACCGATTATGCTTTGGATACAAGTTTCTACGGTGATATCACAACGCTTGCCGGCCGTCTCGCCACGGTCACGTAGCCCCGAAGCTAGCTAGCTCGATCGTGCTCTTCTTCTCATCTCAGCGTAGCGGACGGACGCCGGACGGGGATGAAAATGGATCCACCGGTCTCACCAACCCAGAATGAATAGGAGAAACAACGGGCCGAGGCCGGGGGTTGTTGTTGATGTTGGCATGCCCTGATCCGATCCCCTTTTATCGCTGTCGCGACACAGCAGCAGGGTTGGTTGTTGGGACCCCGATCGGGCGCCCCTAGCTACAATAATTGTCTTCGTTCAACCAATAGGGTGGAGAGACCGTACCCTGGCTGCCCTTTGCTTCGGTGCCGCGCCGTGGCGGCGGTCGTTGTCGTCGTTTCGTGACTTGGTACTTTCGTCACGCGCCGCCGCCGCCGCCGCCGTCGTCCTGCTACATTCTACTCCCTCCAATATATATATATATACGAGAACGGGTTAGTTGTATGGAGCGGACGAGGTATCATGCACATGCTGCAACAGATATATGCATCCGGCCATGTGCATCATATGTCACATGTGTATGTAACTGGTGGTTGCATTGTATGCTTATGTGTAAATAATTCGGAGCTGTGTTGAATCGTAGTATTGATGATCTAGTATGTCCACACATGCGCCATCACTGATTCACTATATATCAACTGAGAAAACCAGAGTAAAGCGAGTGGTATGTATTAGCATTTCTACAGCTTTTACAGTGTACGCAGACCTACTATAACACAACAGAGAGAAGTTAAAACTGCTACTAGTCTCTGCTAGCTAGCTGGGTTTAAAAGTTTTGGGTGCGATCGGTTCGGGAACGAGACGCCTGCGGTTGGCCAACAAATTTGTAACCGCGTGCTTTTTGTTTCCACCGTGCGAGTTTAGGGACAACCCCGGGTGTGTAGAACGTTATTACACCAAACCACTACAATTGTACTCAAACTTTGAATTGAATAAAATAAATTACCAGAAGAGTTATGGTATGGAGCTACGTGATGCAGCGATGAATGCACCCGTGTATAATCTCTGATGACCAGCTTATTATTAGAGTTTGTATGGAGCAAAATCTTGATATTACTAATCAGAGACTACTAATAGAGCATCTACATTAATCATAAAAAATGAGCTTTAAAGAGACGTAAATGTCAGAAATTGACACGAAAATCAGGAAGATATGGCCATCAATTCAGTAGACTCTAATCACTGAAAATAATAGCTAATAATAATGGATCTATTCTGGTTTCAATGTAATAATACACCCACTGCATAAAGTAAGTGTCTTTATTTTTGAGATTACACAGTACAACGCAGACACACAACACGCACACACACTCACCCTTATGAGCACCTTCGAATGACTAAGCCGATGTGAGACCCGGCCCATGGGCCAAGTTGGGCCAGACCAAATCCGCGTTATCTGTAGCAGTGTGGGAATTGGAGCAACTAAACTTTAGTACCACATTGAAAATTCAAGAAGAGGTAGACTAGCTTAAAAGCCCGGGCACGGGAGGCTATTAACTCTGGATCGATCTTTCTTTTTGCGCGAAGGCGGGACGAAAGCGCAAGAGAGTTAATTAGCAGGTGTGATTCATTCAACGTGTAGAGTGGATCTTAACCGTCATCTCGGGTCGGAGCGTTACAGCCGACAAATCTTGAAGTTTACGAAGTTACCATAGGCCACCATTTGTCGGCCGGGAACGCCGCCTACCACTTAATACATACTTATTTGGAAAATCCACGAAATAAATCCAGGGATAAAGTGTCGCACCGTGAATTGAGCCCCCAACCAATGGTCTTTGTCATTGCGCCGTGAGCCCATTGCATCTAGATTACCACAATATTATAAAACATAATCTAGAATAAGCACCTTAATTTCCATCTAAATTACTCACCTAGCATCACGATAGATACTAAGAGCAACTCCAGCCCAAGCCTCAAATCAAACCCCTACTTCTTCACTTTGGAGCCCGCCTAAAATATTTGAGGGGAAAACGAAGCCCAACTCCAACCGTGAATGGAAAAAGCCCCTAAACAAAACTCCCATCGTCCGTAATCCACCCCCAGCGACGTCCGCTCGCCGGCGCCCTCTCTGCCGCCGCCGCCCGTCGTCGGCGGCCCGTCCCCGCCCGCCACCGTGGCTGCTCCCACCTCCTCCTCCCAGCCGCCCGCGGCTGCTTCACCTCCTCCGCCCGGCGCCGCCTCCCACCACCTCCGCCCGGCGCCGCCTCCACCACCGGCCTCCGCCCGGCGCCGCCTCCCCTCCCTCCTACCGTCGCGTCGCCCGATGCAAGCTTCAGGCGCTCCGGCTCCGGGCGGCGCGCCCTCGCAGATCCTTCAACGCCACTCGCCCCACGATCCGGTCACCACGGGGAAGCGGTCGGCACGCGGCCTAGCGCAGGTTCGATCCCATCCACCTGCCAAGATGCAACTTGTACTCTGAAATTTTGAAATCAAAATTATGTGCCTATTGCCATGCAATGGATGTCGTAGAGAATGGATTTGTATTGCGAAACAATGTTGAATGCAACTCTGAATGCATTCATTCAGAGTGACAGCCTGAATGCGGTTAACATTCAGTTAACTCTGAATGTGTGCTCTGCAGCAACCCCGAATGCAACTCTGAAACCTGTGATAGCAACCTGAATGCAACTCTGAACCATATATCTGCAGTCAGTTGCAACCTGAATATATATAGAGCTATTTTTAAACAGCCACACATTATTAGAGCTAGTGTGCAGAAAGCTGTGACAGTTGTAAGAATACATTTCAGAGAAGTACACACTGGAATGCACCAAAGTACCAGGCATGCATAATTGTAGTTCTGTGGCAAGCACCGAGCTAGTGTGCAGAAAGCCTTCTTGACTGAATGTTAATAGATTTGTTAATAGCTTGACTGTAATTGTATGGTTTTGTCCTATCAGTGATTGCTTAACTGAAAGCCAGACCATTTGTAGTTTGCTACAGTTGCAACAGTAAGGAAATATATTATTGGCTAAAGTTCAGTTCTTGCTCTATAAGCACAGGCTATGGTCTGAATGACTAATTTTAAGCATTGGCCGTAGTGATATCATGTTTATTACTTGCCATTTGCCTATAGTGATATCATGTTTAACGTTTTCCCATTTTTTGGCAGATGTCAAGGTTTGGGACTACTCGTCGACGGTGGGGCGATGACGATGAATCGATGACGACCTCATCATCATTGCTGGTCTTCTTGAGGGCTCGAGGAGAAACAAGTGCAAGAAAAAGTTTCGTGGGTCGCTACCGGTCGCCGCAAAGTGCCACGGAACATTTCAGGAGGTCACGATCGCATCCATCCGGACTACTTCGCGGACCAATGTGTATACACCGAGAATCATTTCAGAAGGAGGTTTCGGATGTCGAGCTCTCTTTCGCGGATAGTGGATGCGGTGGAGTCTCATGGCGACTACTTCCGTCGAAGCCCGATCTTTGTTGGAGCTCTTGGCGCTTCTCCCATACAGAAGGTTGTTGCCGCTGTTCGGATGCTTGCCTATGGTGTTTCAGCGGACTTCTTGGATGAGTATGCGTGAGAATGGGAGAGAGCACCATAATTGATTGTGCAAAACATTTTGTCAAAGCTATCGTCGATGTCTTTAGTGAAGAATATCTAAGGGCCCCCAATGCCCAGGACACAGCTAGATTACTGGAAATTAATAATGCAAGAGGCTTCCGGGTATGCTTGGTTCCATTGATTGCATGCACCGGAAATGGGACAAGTGCCCGGTAGCTTGAGAGGAGCGTCACGAAGGCAAGGAAGATGGGCGACCATGATTCTTGAGGTCATTTCATCTCAAGATCTATGGATCCGGCATGCATTCTTCGGGCTTCCCGGTTCTCTAAATGATATCAACGTTTTTTTGCGCCGCTCTCCACTCTTCAGTCCGACTTCGGGGACGGCGCCACAAGTGGAGTACATGGTCAACGGAAATAAGTACACAATGGGGTACTATCTTGCTGATGGCATATACCCGGCTGGGCAACATTTGTCAAAGCTTTTCAATGCCCACAGGGGAACAAGAAAATTCACTTCACAATGGAACAAGAAGCTGCGAGAAAAGATGTAAAAAGGGCATTTGGTGTGCTACAGGCTCGATTTGCAATGGTGCGGGGTCCTGCGAGGTTGTGGAGTAAGGAAGATCTATGGTACATAATGCAAGCTTGTGTACTCTTACACAACATGATCATCGAGGATGAGCGAGATGAGCAAGATGATTTCAACTACCATCGGGAAGGGCGGCGGGTGCTGGAACCAAGGGACTATCAAAGGCGTGATCCACTTGTGCTAGAGGACTTCCTGAAAATACATGACGAAATCGAAGACAAATCTTCACATGAGAGACTACGGGATGATCTTGTAGAGCATTTGTGGTCAATTTGATTCAGATAGTTTTAGGCATTTGTGTAGCAGTCCCTCTACTAGTGTTTGTCTTTTTTCTTATAAATTATGCAAAACTGGAATGATGTCTCAATATGTCTTCCTTTATGCAGTCAGGTTCCTTTATTATGTTTGAATCGATGCTATTTTTGGCCTCAAAGTTCAGTTCAGAAACATGAACTGACTGAATGCATATGGATTGTGGTATATAAATAGATTTTTTCTGGCCTCAATACATGAATGACAGCTTGATCATTGCCTATGACAGGGTCATTGCTGATATGGATCCATGATTTGCATAGCTGAAGATCTTCAAGATCTGTGTAGTTGCTTCCTCGCTTTGATGATGCTTTGCCGCCAGTACTTGGGGTGGGATCCGGCTGCCTCAACAATTCAATATCAGCGTCACCTTCCTGCATCATCATATTTGTCCAATACTGTGAACTTGAAGGTCTTGGTTGCTGCAAATAATAAGAGACACAAGGAAGGCAAAGTTTCAGTAAAACAAGTTATAAGAACTAGATATGTAGGCAAGTCAGATCAATAAAAAAAGCAAGTTAACTGCAGTCATGATTCTATCTGCAGCAAGGATGCCAATGAACCCAACTGAAAACATGGCCAGGGAAGTGAACACAACCAACCACTTATAACTGATAATTTCTGAACTGTAAATGGAAATAGAAACAATCTTCACTGCTGTAACAAGCGTGCAGATATCCATATTGGAAACAAAAAGCAGAAGGTATTTGACACAAGGTATTTGACAGAAGGTATTTGACAAGTAAAATCATGCATCTACAGATACACTCTTTCCTAAATGTCCTGGGAGTTCAGTAAAAGAAAATGGTTTATCAACTCACTAGGAGTCTGAGTCTATAGCAGACCAAACATTACACATTAAAAAATAAATTTCAGTAGCCAATGAAGCCAGGGCTTTCCTGTTGAACAGTGCTAGCAGATACGACAATGCAAACATGGCACACATCACTTTCAATAGAAGTGTTTTATTGCTTCTTTGTAGTTCGTAAACAACAACAAGATACAAACAGAACCACAATAGAGACGGAGCAAAAATTATTTAGATGGCCATCAGACTCATTACACTCTGAACCACATACTTCCAAACTGAGTAACTCTAGTCTACAGAAAGAATAATAAAAGTTTTAGCATCCAGATATGAGTATTGTGTTTTATTTGGCTTCATATCATGCAAGGGATTAAACCACATTGCAGGTTCAGGTTCAGGGAGCTTTTCTTCAGAGAATGAAAAAAAAAGTTCAGACAGCTACAAAAATTGTCTTGCATGCCTTGCATCTGAGAAGGGTGATGATAATATATGACATGTGCCATGGCCCATGTCATACTAATTCCAAGGTTTAGCTTAAACCTTGGATCATTGAGAGCTCGACCCCATTGTGGAATTGATTTCAGTCTCATATAAAACTTCTTCAACTATGCCAACAGGCTGATGGAATACCAAGATAAAGTGAGTGCATCCAGAAAACAAGTTTTGCAGAGATGAATGATGAGATTTCAAAAGCAATCCAGCATTGAGCAATGGAACTACTAATAAAGGTATAAAACAATTGGACTATGCTACTGAATCTTACTGTTATACGAAACTAAATTCTGAATTTGGAACAAGGCCATAGAAGACGCGAGTTATATATGCTCTGGAAAATGTAACTATTATATTCTACCAGTCTAGTCCTATTTTTGTAGTACAAATTATCAGCACATTCTAATTTCTACTCACACTCAGGACAAGCAGGATAGGTGTGGCCTAGAAAGTGTTTGCAGGGCCTTCACATTTGCACCCCAGGTCACAATGCATCACAGAACAGATTAGCAGGCATTCATCATCCAAACTGTCAAAGAACAAAAGCAAAGAAACCTCACCGAGTAGTCAGGCGCCCAATGGTTGGGCACCGGTAGTCGGCGTCCAGTGGTTGGGGCTCAACTTCGTCGCCGGCGACCTCGTAGATCTCTGTTGTTGATGTTGTGCTGCTGCTTTGAGGCTCAGTGAATGTCCCGCCGCCGCGAGGGCCAAGAGGGAGGCTGGTCACTGGGGAGCCGACGAGGCGCGTAGCGGCCGCCATCGCCGGGGAGCGGCATCCGCGGCCGCCGCAGCCGGTAGAAGTACCTTCCCTGCTGCCAGCACCATTGAGAGGATTTGAGGCACCATGGCGATGAGGCGCGACGAAGGTACGACGTCGCATGGCACCAACAGCCGGACGGGAGGCGTCCCCCTCCGAGGATCCCGACGCCGCCATGTCGGGCTGGGACCTTGGTGGGGGCTCGCCGGAGCCGGCAAGCGAGGGTTGTGGAAGGAGCCGGTGGTGGGGCAGGGCCAATAGATGGAAGGAGCCGGTGGGGGTGCTGCCGCGTCGCCCTCGTCGAGAGCCCTGACGCGGTGGAGCTCGGGCGGCGGCGGGGGGTAGGCGGATGACGATGGTCCTCGGGGGGCGCCGGGCGTAGGCGGATGACGGTGGAGCTCGGGCGGCGCCGGGCAAGTAGGCGATGTGAGGCGGCGGGGGGCGGCGGACGGGCCGTGGGGGCGGCGGTGGCGGCCAGCGCGCCCGAGTCAAGAAACGCCCGGCAGCGGCGCGAGTCCTCGTGACGGGGGATATATAACTTTTACCATCATAGTGGATGGCAACTCTCCGTTTCTCACTCTACGGTTGCCCATATATTTTTAGCCTTTGCTCTCGGTCATTCGATACATATTTACCACTTTGAGCGATGTGGCATGCCCGCAGCCTATCCACCTCGAGCTAAGTCGGCCCGGCGATGTGAAATGACCATCCCTACCCCCGGCCTCTCCTTACCCTTCTTTTCAGCGGACGGGTGGGCCCGCCGTCGGGGGTCATCCACCACCGTGGAGCAGAGGACGGGAGGAGGCCGCCGTCGTCGGCCGCCTCGCCGGCCGACCACAGCGCAGGAGGAGCAGGCCCCCCGGCGGCGAGAGGCCGGCGTCGCCCGCAGCTTGCGCGCGCTCCCGCCATCTCCGCCCGCGGCACGACCGGCCGGAGGCGGACGGATTTGGGGGCGCGACTTCGAGCTCGAAGCGTGGCGGAACCGAACGCCCGGCCGCGTGAGAAAGCTTGAGCTCCCAGCCTCGCCACACGAGCTTGAGCTTGAGCCGGCCGCGACGCCGTCCGTGTCGGCCGGGCCGCGGTGGAGCTGCCGCCGGCGTGGGCGAGGTCGTGGTGGAGCCGGGCTGCAAAGACGGACGCGGCCGCTCCATCGCGAGGCCGCCGTGATTGGAGGCGGTGGGAAGGCGGCTCGCCGCCAGCGCAGGAGTGGCCGGGAGGTGGAGGGCCACCGTGATTGAGGCGGCGTAGAATGGAGGACGTGGGCGCGCCATGGGCAGGGGGATGACCCCGACGAGCGGGGCCCACCCGTCGGTGGAAAGAAGGGGTAAGGAGAGGGTAGGCGAGGGGGGTAGGGATGGTCATTTCACCTCGCCGGTCGACTAACTGAAATGGACGGATGCGCTAGCATGCCACGCCGCTCAAAGTGGTAAATATGTATCGAATGGCCGAGAGCGGTGCTAAAAAATATATGGACAACCGGTAGAGTGAGAAACGGAGAGTTGTCATCCGCTATAATGGTAAAGTTATATATCCCCGTGAGGGAGAACAAGAGGAAAAGGTGGGACCCACGGGAATGGGGGCAACCAGATCTAGAGGGTTCAATCTAAAATTTGGGGGGTTTTAAAATTCGGGGTCTCATTAAGGGCTCCATTAGAGTTGATTTTTGTTCAAACCCCTAGAATTTAGGGTAGAGGTTCAAATGGGGGGTGCATTGGAGTTGCTCTAGTTTCACTATCTCCAAGACTCCAACATTGAGACCTCAACATAGGAGATCCATTTGACGATATGCATCTCGCTATACGGTACTCTGTGAGATCGGTTCATACACACACATTAACACGAGCAACGAAAGTAGGTTGAGGAGAGAGAACGCTCATATGAGTTCTGCCTCGCCTGACACATTTTTGGATACACATTTTTGGTCTGAGTACCCTTATTCCTAATTACCATTACCATTTATCACACTATTAAAATTTAACTGTGTATGTTGTCCCATACTGAAGTTGGAGAAATCTTTGATCAACGACTAGATCAGTGGGTGATTCAGACTTCAATATAAATAATTTTGGGGCGAATTAGCTTGTAGTTCAATGGTAAAGGCGGTCCGGTGGGGCGCTACCCACAGAGTTCAAATCTGGTGTGCTCGCACCTTTTCTGGGATTTTCCAGGATTTACCGGCGTTATGCATTGCGGTGGTAGCGGCGTTCCGTCGACGACGAGGCGCCAATGGTGACTTCGGGAATCTCTAGATATGTCGAGTGCTCAGTCATTCGGGGGTGCTCACAGGGGTAGGGTTTACGTACGTGTATTCATAGGGATGAGTGTGCATGCGTATTATGAGTGTCTGCGTTGTACTGTGTATTTCTAAAAAAAATATAAATAATTTTGAGAGCTGAAAGAGGTTGGTTTTATAATTTGGCGAGAATATTTAGACTTTTGTTTGCGCCCAAAATTAGGCCGATTGGGCCTGCTGGGCTGTTAACATATAACCAGTTCTTTTCAGGCCTGCGTGGGCCTCACGGCGACAACGCGAGCTACGGCCCAAGCGCTACGAGGCCACGCGGCCGCTGCATCGTGCGGGCACGAGCGCCGGCTCGGAGGGCCACCTGGGCAACGGACTCTCTGTGCCCAAAACTGGCTAGCTAGCCAGCGTCCAAGCTAGGATTCGGACATTTGGACAAGAAGAGCGAGGCTGAATCCTGGTATTGGGCTCAGTTGGGCTCGGTTGGACTCAGTTGGGCTCAGTAGGCAGGCCCAATGATGATACTTTACAGGATTTAGCCTTTGGAACTGAAGTGCCTTGGGGTACGGCCTCGTCATCCACCGCCTTTTTGGGCTCAAGGACCACTATTGGATGCCTGCACAACCCTTTTTTATTTTAAACTGGCACAACCCTTATTTATTTCCCACTGGATTTTTTTGAGGCGTAACCACTCACTTTATTCAAAGAGGGTTTACATGATTACAAACACCACCAGGTGGCGACATAAACCAGGCGAATCTGCCCGTTTCGGCTAAAACAAGGCTTCTAGCTATTACATAAGCATCCACGTTTGAATTTCTACTTTCATGTATGCGTATTCCACCGCTTCAAACTCCAAAGCTTGAGCCTTCAGTTCTTTGACGATCTGTCCATAAGCTCCCATCCCCGGTCCCTTGAAATTTTTGACAACACTCTCACAATCCGAGGCAAGACGGAAGGATGACAGACCCAAATCGCTTGCAAGGTCCATGCCTTCACGGCAGGCGAGCGCCTCCGCCGTTTCGGGATCAGATATTCCATCAAAGACCAAGCCTGACGCTCCAACAAAAACACCGTCCTGATCTCGGGCAATAGCAGCAACAGCAGCTCTTCGCTCGTTCTTAGACAGCGCAGCGTCAACATTAATCTTCGTTTGTCCCGCTCCTGGAGGAATCCAACGACGAACTCTCGGCAGAATGCCTTGAGTATTTGTCTTCGGTTTTCTCGGCACCTGAGTATCTTTCAACTCCTCGCAGTATCTGGTTATAAAGCCATGAGTCGATAACGGACTCTGATAGGTATTCTCATGAATAGCTTTTCTCATGGCAAACCAGATTGCCCACAAGGTCACCGCTACCCTCACTGCTTCACTGTGAGTTGTAGTTTCAAACAACCTAGCCACCCAGTTGGGGTCTTGATCCTGGATAGTACACACATATTCAACGATATCTTCCTGCTCCAATGCCCAGACACACTTTGCCATGTGACACTTAGCACATACTCCCTTCGGGTTGGTATTAGAAGTCGTTTAGGGGCGACACGGTCTCAAAAACACAACTTTGACCACTTGTTATTACAAAAATATTTATGTAAATGTGATATATGTATACTTTTATCAAAGTATTTTTAACACAAATCTATTCATATGATTTTCATATTTACAAACTCAACAACTTAAAAGTTATTAACGATTTATATTCCCAATGTTTGACCCAAACCTTGTCCAAAACGACTTCTAATACCAACTTGGGAGGGAGTAGCTCATTATCGACATGTTTCTATGGTGTAAGACATCAGTTGAAGGTAACGAACACTTTGACAGACCTCCAAAGAAATACGCTCACTCTCGGAGGGACCTGAACTTGCCAAAGAGATTTCCACTCTCCTTCTCCCTTTTTACGATCGAAATAGTCTCCTTTTCCGACGGTATCCGCCTCGACTAAGCATCCGATAAGCCGGCGTACTATAAAGACACCACTCTTCTCAAAATGCCAAGCCCAAAAATCATCTTGAATTCTCAAACATTGCGGGATATTACGAATAACTTCAATGTCGGTGGGGAGACAAATTCTTATAGCTTCGCCAAGTCCCATGTCATAGTTATCCGCTCGATCAGTTCATCGATCATGATAGGCGGGTTGGGAACCCCCTTTGGGACTGGTCTCCTCAATCCATCGAGACGGGCGGTAACCAGTCCATGGACCAAATGCGAGTCGCTTGACCCGTACCAATTCTCGATTAAGCCCAATTGTAGGACCTCTCTTCCATCAAGGATCTAAAAAAAAAAATTCCCTTTGAATTATCCATTATTATCTAAAAAAATATTTCCCATTTGTGCAATTTACTTTTGTTTTTTAACCTGCACATGATGTATCTAGATTTGCTTCATAACGGATCTCCGGATGGAAAGTCTGCAGGCAGAATTAATTAGCGTCGCCGCTCCAACCCTAGGGGCGCCCGCCGCCGCTCCCCGTCGTCCACCACCATTTGGTCCCCCCTCCCTACTCCTCAGGCATCACCAGGGGGCTGAAGGGAGTGGGGATCCATCGTTTTAATAAGTTTTTCTAGTAGATCGAGTCTTCAAGGTTTAAAGTTTCTCCGGAGATCCAATCGAAGAAATTGGCCCACGGCGTAAAGGCGTCGTCAAGATCATCGATGGAGCAATGGATCATGTCGTTCCTCGGCGGTGATGGCAAGGCGAAGACATCACCATTGATGGATAATAAGGTACTCCGGCCCTTCCTTTGTCTCGTTGTGGTTCTTTGCAGCCATGACGATGGGCTAGTGAGATTTAGTTTTCCAACGATATCTATTTGGATGTCGATTGGACTTGTGTTCTCTCATGACGAATCGGTGAAGGCAACAATGATAAGTTCGACGCCCGTAATCGGCGGCGCCATTTTCATCATGTTCGCATGTGGAGTTTTAGCAATTTATTCCTCTTTTACAAAAGTGATGGGTATGAGGATGACGGTGGATGGTGAGATGATCCGTTGCGTTCGGATCGGAGCTTGCGTCCCGTGGCATATCCGTTTGGGATGATGATCCTTGATGGTAGAATTTATGGCTTTTTTCAATGTTTCTTGTCTCCCATCAATGAAGGTAGAATAGTTTGGTTTAGTTTTGTAATGAGAGAATGTAACTTGCTTTTTCATTATTAATAAAATTTTTCCTTGTCGCAAAAAAAAAATGATGTATCTAGATTTGGAACCCAACAATATAGAAAACTATCAAGTTGGCCGTGCAAATGGCGCGATAAGCTAGTTTGCTTATTGTGTTATTTGATTTTTTTAGGTTAAATATAGTTTGTTTAAATAGTTTGATTTATTTATTTCACTATAATCGTTTTCTCTCTATTTGTCTTTACTCCCTCTGTTGAATGAAGTTCAACTTTTTTTTTTTTTGAAAGGGAAAATATATTGAATAGCAGCACAACACATCTTCCCTTTTACAAACTGGTCCCTAAAGAAAAAAGAAAATTGCAACCGAGTCCAGAACACAGCTCATCTTCCTAATCTCCGAGATCCAGTTCGCCGCCAACCCCATCGGTCCAAATCCACCTCCGTAACCACTAAGGAGCTCCACGCATTGGAAACGCCGCAACATCCATCGCCCGGGGACCACACCGGGCGAATCATTTCCGCGGAAAGACCATCGGCCACCCCAAGACGCAAAGGGAGAGGAAAGAAATCCGCCATCGCCGCCGGAAGACCGACAATCGGAAGATGATTCCACCGGCACCGAGAAACTCGGCAAATGAGGACAAGCCGCACACCCATGAAGATGTACGAGCCACCTTTCCACAAGAAATTTGGAAAATGGGCCTCACCGCGTCGGCGTCCGCGTGAGGGCGGGGAATCCGCGGGGGATGGTGAAGGGGTTGGAGAAACCCTCGTCACATCGCCGCCGCCGCCCACCGAAGGCGTCGTCGCCGAAGGAGAAAAGACACCGACTAACCGATCCGAAGCGCGAGCCCGGATCCGAGCGGCACCACCTCACAGCCCCCGGCGGCACCGGATCGAAAGTGACGGCGAGGTGGACGAAGACCCAGAGGAATTTATTCCAGCAAAGCAGCGCCGCCGCCGCCACGAAGCTCACGCCGCGGGAAACCTAATCCTAAAACAGGAACCTAATCTACACCGCCGGCTGAGGCAAAGCGGGCCTTTGACTAGCCTTACAAGACTTGGATGCATCCTCTAGGAGCGGACCACACCATCATATTTAGTTCTACGTAATCATGAGTCAACTTAATAGGCAACTTATTATACAATGACTTGTCCTTTTAGTTATCTTGTAATAACTCGCATTCCTTAGTTTGTGCGTAGAATAGAAAGAACGTTGTCAAGTACACGACATTCATAACTCATACAATGGTGTTGGATTTAGCACAAAGTCATAGATGTTAGCTTATTAAGTGATTGTTTTGTGAAACAACGGCCTCTTTCTCTCGTCTCTCTGTCCCTCCACACCATCAAACTTTCTACATGTAGTAATATATAGCTAAATCATAATGCGAGCATCTCTGCAGATGCTCAAAATTAATTTTGGTCATTGAATCGATGCTGGTCTGAATCTTGTTCTTGGTGTCATTTGGCCATGCAAGTGTTTGATATACTTGATGTGGTCATCCAATAGTAATGAACCTACAAAAGTTTGAAATAGACTAATCCTTATTGTCCCGTGCATATATTATCTATCTATTTTTGTTCTTCACCCGATACTGCCTGAAGCTGAAACTGACATCATGTTCTTTGTCGTCGATGCTCTCAGGCCTTTAGTGTGGGCACTTGATGTTGGTACCTTTCATTGATACTATCAAAGAGCATATAAAAGCTACAAAATTTTCCACTATCTTTAGTACACCTTTTGTTCCTCCTAATTTCCAGCAGAGCCAGTATTGTCAAAATTTGTTCCTTGGCATCATCTAGTTGTATGCAATCGCGTTGCCATCTATAGAAGCTTTGATTTGTGTCCATGCGTATTGTCTTCATTTATATCTAGACTAAATTTTATTGACATATTGAATATGAATTGAATTGAATTAAAAATTTATTCTCGACAGTTAGGTCATCATAAAATCCAACAATAATATTTTGTTATTTTTTTTTTCCTTGTTTATCCTTTTAACTTCTAGACCTTGAATTTAACATGTGGACTCTTTTTTATTCTCAGTCATTAGATCATCATAAAGTCAAATGGTACATATTACATTTCCCCTGATTAATCCGGTAATATTTGGGCCTCGTATTTGACATGAATACTTATTTGTTCTCGGCTGTTAATTCATTGTATAACACAAAATGCCTATTCCCTTTTTTCCTGATTAATCTTCTAATTTCTAGGCCTTGCATTTGGCATAGATAATCTATTTATTATTAGCGTATTAAACGTGAGCGCTAGTTTAATCTAGTGTCTTTGCGCCTCTGGCAGTAGAAACAATCGTTAATTATGTTGTAACAAGATTACGTGGTCCTAAACACGTCTCGGCTGTTTGCGGGATTTTTCTTGATTCTCGAGGTGGGGCAACCACATGTATCTGATTTTAAGTGGTCCTAAACAAGTCCAATATTGAAGACACTGCTTGGCAAAGTGAGCTAGCGTGCGTTCAGCAAAACCACAACTATAATAGAGGATTCCTTGTGTTCTATAAGCAGTACACATGGCTGCATTCCTGCATCAAGCATCGAGCAGCATCGAATTCTAACGTCGATGTCCTGAAGTACCACCTGCCAAATTTTCTTACACATCCAGGATGACCTGTCTATTTCTAGACCTCCAGACAGCTCACAAGTTTGTCTTTCATCCACAATACAAATGCAGCATACATTGCCAAATGCTGATACGACTGGTTTAACAATGACAGACCGGCCGGCCTCTCTAGAAATCTGTTGCATGCTTGAGTGGTACACGGCTGGAACTACGGCGACAGGTATGTATGTGCACAGCTGTTTGTAGAAAATAAAAGCAACTCCCCACCAACCAGTGAACAGCTGAACATGCATCAGCAGTCTCATCCTATTCTGAGCACCTAGAATCAATCTATCTGCATTCTTCAGTCATGACTTCATGACATTGCCGTTCGTGTGGATACATTATGGCCGTCTTTGGTGCTTTTGTAATCTGTCATGGTTCAACTACATTTTCTCATGGCACTTTTTTTTTCTTGGCCTACCGACAGACAATCAGTGTTTTGAATCTCTTGATACATGGTCATGTGCTATCGGGATAGTTTTGCCACCAGATTAACAAAAATATGAGATGCGCATGTTCTGCAACAAAAATATAATGTGCAGTCAAAAAATGACAACAGTAGGTGCCAATGCACTGCTGTACTAGACTGCCAAGTTGATGGAGAGCTCGCATGCATCAACAGAGGCCAGTAACCACGGAAACCCAAACATGATTAGCTATAGGTCCTTTGTCCTTTTGTACCTAGATCTAGATGTGCGCATGCCAATCACAAATTTTCTTGTTTGCATCAGTATACTACTACGTACGTACTATCTGAAGAACCAAACATTTGAAATGAAAATTTATGTCACGCAGTCACGCAGTACCCTTAACTTGCATGAACACACTAGTTCCAACATGGGCAATGGTGCCGCAGCCCGCAAAGAGCTTTGCAAACAGTAACTCACACAGAAACAACACTCATCTGAACATAAACTACACGCATCTGAACACCGGACCCTGAGTAGGCCTCATCAACACTCTGAAACTCGCTAGTATCTCTGTACTGTCTTCACTTCATTTCCTCGGGATCAACGGCACCTCAGTTCAGCAGATGGGCAGGGGCTCACCGTTCCACTCCTTGAGGCAATGAAGATGGGGGACGTGTTTTTTTTAGACTAAAGACAGGGAGCTGCGCCGCTCAATTAAGGCGATAGAAAAGTATTTAAAAAAGAAGGGTAGCCAAACAAGGTGCAAACACACACCCGAAGAGTCAACCCACCCACACGACGCGGAAGAGCACACAACCGCATGAGTCGTCGTTGCCAAGCATGATTGCAAAGCAACCCGCAGCTCCGACTTCCCATGGCGGTCCCCAGACAAACCAAACGAAAAACAAGCAGCCGAACTGAAGTGCAAGGCCAGAACAGGTCATCGTTGCCCAGCTTAGAAGAGCAGCTCCAACTTCCAATCCTGAACCTCGGCCCTATCCCCGGTAAACCGAAGCGAAAGGCCAGAGCAGGTCATCGTTGCCGAAGAAGAGCAGCTCCGACTTCCAATCTCGAACCTCGGCCCCTCCCCGGTTCTTGCCGGACTTCCGGCGCACCGGTCGGCGAAGAAAGGGGTGTTAAGCGCTTTGTGTCATCGTTGCCGAGCCACGTCCCCTAAACGCAGCTCGACTTCGGCGCCACGAACTCCCCTCCACCCGCACTCCGGACGCCGAGGAAGAAGAGCATCAAACCAAAGATGACGTCGTGGCACGGGACGAAGGAGCGACGCCTTCGGGGAAAGGGATGACGATGTGAACGCCACCCCGCTCGTCAAGATGGGGGGGCTTTCGCCCAAACGGATCGGGGGAGCACGACGCCCTCAACAGGGGAAGCGACGCCCACGGGCGCCGCCGTCGCCAAAGGCTTTCGCCCAAGGACTCCCCGGTACAAAGTCCGGCCGGGACCGGGGCAATCGCCGTCGTCCGCCGCCGCCGCTCCGCCATCCCACAATGCCCCAACTAGAGGGGCATCAATGCGTCGCCTACACGGCGGCCCGCGAAGGCTGCGTCGACCGCCACCCCCCTCTGTCGGGCCAAGGAACCGAGCCCTCATCTTGCCGCGCGTGTCACTGCCGCACGCCGGCCCCCGAAGGTCCTCGCCGCCGGCATGGCACCCGCCGCCGACGCGGCCGGGCACCACCGCCCGGCGTCGGCCACGCGTGCGCCCACCGCCGTGGGTGCTGTTCCCCAGCACAGGAGGCCACGGATCCCGAAGTCCAGGTCCCCTGCCTCTGCAGCAGCTCCCACCAGGGGCCCCGGATCCAGCCGCTGGAGAACCCGGAGTCCCAGGCCTGCATGGGTCGCTCCATCATGGCTGACCGCCACCGCACCACCGGCGTGGAGGCACCGGATCGGCAGCCAGAGCACGGATCCGATCGCCCAGGCCCCAAAGCAGCCCAGGCCGGCCCCAATGGCGGTACCAAGCGAGGGGCAGAGGGGGACGTGTACGTACGTAGAGGTTGCTAGCAGTGCTCGCGCGTGCGTGATTGACACCGGATCAAGCTGGGCCAGGCTTCTTGTCAAAAAAAAAAAAACTGGGCCACGCTAGTGAGGATGGCCAGACATTCTACTAAAACCGTTCTAAATTGTAGTTCGTTTGACTTTTTTTAAACATAAGTTTGACCATTCGTTTTATTCAAAAATTTGTTTAAAATATCACAACTTTTATTGTGGCATTCTTTATTAACAAAAGATTCTTAAGAATGACTTAAATTTAACAATATTTACCTAATTTTTTTTGAATAAAGACGACTGGTCAAACTTAGAAGTGAAAAAAGTCAAATAACTTATAATTTGGAACGAATGGAGTACCAGAGTACCACATAGCTAGGATGTTTTTATTTCAGGCGCTACTACTGGATCATCTGCATGCAGGCACGGCGACGACTCGCGCGGCACGGTTGCTGTGAGTTGATGACGATCCAGGACCTGCAGGCAGCCAGGTCGCGGCTAGCGGTCCATGCACTCCGACGACGGAGGATTCGTTTCCGCCGAGACTAGCTGCCGCTCCGGGCATCGAACCGAACCAGTGAACAGCTGTTTGTAGAAAATATAAAAGCAACTCCCCACCAACCAGTGAACAGCTGAACTACACTGACTGCACTCATCCTATTCTGAGCACCTAGAATCTATCTGCGTTCTTGAGTCATGACTTCATGTGGATAGATTATGGGCGTCTTCCACGCAAAACTCATGCTGCTTTTGTAATCTGTGTCTTGGACTTGGTTCAACTACATTTTCTGACGGCACCATTTTTTACTGACCTACCGACAGACAATCAGTGTTTTGAGATGCGCATGTTCTGGTCAAAAAATGACAACAGTAGGTGCCAATGCACTGCTGCACTAGACTGCCAAGTTGATGGAGAGCTCGCATGCATCAACAGAGGCCAGTAACCACGAAGCCCAAACCTGATTAGCTATAGGTCCTTTGTCCTTTTGTACCTAGATCCAGATGTGCGCATGCCAATCATAAATTTTCTTGTGTGCATCAGTATACTACGTACTAATCGAAGAACCAGACGTTTTTTTGAAAGGAAAATTTCTGTCACGCACTCACGCAGTACACTTAACTTACATGAACACACTAGTTCCAGGGGCTGCCACACCTTGCCTTGCGAATTGCAAACATGGTGCCGCAGCCCGCAAAGAGCTTTGCAAACAGTAACTCACACAGAAACAACACTCATCTGAACATAAACTACACGCATCTGAACACCGGAGGGTCCGGACCCTGAGTAAGGCCTCATCAACACTCTGAAACTCGCTAGTATCTCTGTACTGTCTTCACTTCATCTCCTCGGGATCAGGGGCACCTCCGTTCAGCAGATGGGCAGGGGCTCACCGTTCCACTCCTTGAGGCACTCGAGCACGGCGTCGATGTGCTTGCCCAGGTTCATCGCCACGAACACCTTGTTCACCTCCTCGCCGGGCGACCTCGTCTTCTCCCCGGTCAGGTACTCGGTGCCGAGCTCCTCGCGCACGAACCTGTACAGCGGGTACGACCGGCACTCGGCGATCCTGTTCGGGATCGCGGCGGTGCCGTTCTCCACGGCCGCGCGGGCCGCGTCCACCTCCCGGGGCAGCGCCCGCGCGGAGCTCCTCCTCGAACGTGGCGACCTTGGCGAACACCGACGTGTCCGGGTCGCGCTCGGCGTCGCCGTTGGCCAGCGCGTGCTCCACCAGCACCGACCGCATCTTCTGCATCAGCGGGTAGTTGGCGCTGCAGGGGTCGTCGGCGTACGCGAACACGGCCTCGCGGTCGATCGCCGTGAGCAGGTCCTTCTCGCAGAAGCGCGCGTTGTGGAGGGCCCCGTCGCGCTGGTGCTCAGCGTCTTCTTGGCCACCGTCATCACGCAGCTCTTCACGGCGCTCTTGAGGTTCTCCTCGAGGTGGCGCAGGTCCACGGCCTGGCACAGCGCAATCAGGAACGTCGACGACATGAGCTTCAGCACGTCCACGGCCTCAGCGGTCTTCCTCGACGAGATGAGGCCCAGGGAGTTGACGTCCTGGTTGTGCTGCTCCGCGCTCTGGACGTGGTTGGTCACGGGGTTGGCCAGGAACTGGAGCTCCGAGCAGTAGGAGGCCATGGCGATCTCGGCGCCCTTGAAGCCGTAGTCCAGGCTCGGGTTGCGCCCACCGGACAGGTTGGACGGCAGGCCGTTGTTGTAAAAGTCGTTCACGAGCTCCGAGAACTGCGCGAACATGAGCTTGCCGATCGCCGCGATGGCGAGCCTGGTGTTGTCCATGGACACGCCGATGGGCGTGCCCTGGAAGTTGCCGCCGTGGAGCGCCTTGCCGCGGGGGAGACGTCGATGAGCGGGTTGTCGTTGACGGAGTTGATCTCGCGCTCGATGGACTTGGTGGCGGCGCGGATGACCTCGATCTGAGGGCCCAGCCACTGCGGCGACGTGCGCAGCGCGTACCTGTCCTGCTTTGGCTTCATCAGCGGGTCCAGCTCGCCGAGCTTCTTGGCGAGCATCATGTAGGAGCTTCCGTCCAGGATGTGCTCCATGATGGCCGCGGACTCGATCTGCCCCGGGTGGTGCTTCAGCTTGTGGGTCAGGTGGTCGGTGTACTCGGGCTTTCCGTTCATCACCTCGCAGAACACGGCGGACATGACCTCGGCGAGGACGGCGAGGACGTTGGCCTCGAACAGCACGATGGACGCGAGCCCAGAGCCGACGGCCGTGCCGTTCACCATGGCGAGCCCTTCCTTGGGCTGGAGCTCGAAGAAGCCGTGCTGGATGCCGGCGATCTTGAACGCCTCCGCGGCGTCCACCTTCCTGCCGTCGGGCGCCACCGCCGTGGAGTTGGCCCGGCCCGTGACGAGCCCCGCGATGTAGGAGAGCGGGACCAGGTCGCCCGACGCGGTGATGGTGCCCCTGAGCGGCAGGCACGGCGTCACGTTGGCGTTGAGCAGCGCGGCGATCGTCTCCAGGATCTCGAAGCGGATCCCGGAGTAGCCCTGCAGCAGCGTGTTGATGCGGACGAGCATCGCGGCGCGAGTGGCCGCCGCCGGCAGCACGTGGCCGTCGTCGCCGGTCCCGAACGCGCCGGCATTAAGGAATCTGTATACATTTAGTAACAAAACACGAAAAACGTGCCACACAGGTAAGCAAGCCGTCTTAATAATAATTACATTACAGCAAACAGTAAAGAATCCTTGTCGTTGGTGCTTTGCTTACCGGATGAGCTCCCTCTGGAGAGCGCCGCCCTCCTTGGTCCTCCGGTGTGAGGTGGCGCCGAAGCCGGTGGTGACGCCGTAGCTGTCAGTGCCGTTCATCATGCTGTTCATGACCCAGTCGCTGCTGGCCTTGACGCGGCCGCGCGCGGACTCGTCGAGCTCCACCCGGCCTCGCCGGCGGCGGCCACGGCGGCGACCTGGGCGACGGTGAGGCTGGCGCCCTCGATCTTCACCAGCGGCTGCCTGTACTCCTCCACCATCCGCTTCACGGATTCCAGGTGGCTCCCGGTGAGGTCCTCGGCCGCCTTCCCCAGTTGAGGGGTCGGCCGCCCGCGGCGTGGCCGTGGGCGTGGGCAGGCAGAAACCATTGCCGTTGGCGGCGACGTGTCCGTTCTCGCACTCCATGTCCAAACGGCAAGGAACTACTGTGGTGAGGAGGCTTGGTAGCTGTGGTAGGCGTCTGGAGGAGGAGACGTGGAGTGGAGAAGAAGAGCTCGAGTACCAGAGGAGGCGGAGGCTCTTCTTGGAAGGGAATGGAGCAGGGGGCGGCACTTAAATAGGCAGGCGCAGCAGCAGGGTGGGTGGGGGAGGGGGTTGGTGTGCACGTCGGAAGGGAAGGTGGAGGCAGAGTTGACCGCTGGACTGGTGCGCCCGGCCCGAGTCGGAGGGAGAGCGGAGCGTACTGACTGCTGACCACACGGTGGCTGCCGGTGCCGGCAACGAACAAGAGCTGGCGCCGCCACGGCGACTTTGCGGCAAGCCGGCCGTCCGAGTGAGCGGCGTGGCTGGGGGTTGGTGAGGGCAGAGCAGAGGAGGAAGAGGAGCACGCGAGCACGCAGGCACGGCCCTCGTGGTGGGTTTCCAAGACGTGCGGACTTGCGTTCATGCCGTTTTCGGGACATTTCGTCCGGACCTTTGCGTTACCGTTACTTGTGTGCCAAATGACTCAAATTGTGCGCACCGTGTCCAAGTTCTCTTGAGGTGGTGGTTGCGTTCAGATTTGTTTCTGCTATAGTAACCCAAGCGAAGGGTTATCTCTTTCTCACTTATTAAGCATGCGCACCGCATTGAGTAGCCCGCACAGTTTCGGAATCACCATTCTACCCGCTCTATTGTTTGTGTATTGGTTTTTCAACAAAGTATGATTTAAACGTACAAATGCAATGGGTTTAGGTACTTGATCTGCACTGTCATAGTTATGTTAAATGGCCCGAGTCGAAAAGGCGTGAAAAAACCGTCTTATCCACTGCGGCGTAGAATCTTGGCGCATATATGGTCGTAACCGATTTTTACACTTGATCCGCGTTGTCTACATTATGTCGGACGGTCGGAACAAATGGAGAAACCGCTTTATCTTGTAGGGTTTAACTCATGCTACGCGACACCGAGCTCTCTTGCGTCGTTTGAGGGGAAAAAAAAACTTGCTATGTATAGCTTACGCATTCGATAGCGCATTTGTATACTTGACTCGTATTGTCTTCATCTTGTCGCACATTTCCACACCTGCTTGAAAACAACAGACAAACGCAACACAACACAACACAGATATTCATCATAAAAATTCTACATTCAGAAATAACATGTTCCAATCTAGGGCTAGGACTAGCCAACCTCCATAACATCACATGGCAGCAGCGGTTTCGGTGACCTCCATCCTATGGTTATGAATATCGACCATGATTAGAGTATATCAAATTGATAGCTAGATCTTTCTGTTTTTAGGATTTATATTCTTTTCTACCATACCTTGTCAGGATTAATGTTGGAGAACTAGTAATATTAAGCTAAAAAGGCATATTCAAATCCTAGTGTAGCTAACAATTAATTATTCCCTCCATCCCAAATTATAAGACATTTCAAGAATCTTGGAGAGTCAAAGCATTTCAAGTTTGACCAAATTTATACGATAAGATAATAACATTTAGGATGTCAAGTGAGTATTATTGGATTCTTTGTTAAATATATTTTCATACTATACCTATTTGGTGTCATAAATCTTTTTAATTTTTCTCTGTAGTTTTGGTCAAACTTGAGATGCTTTTGACTCTCCAAAATTCTTGAAATGCCTTATAATTTGAAATGGAGAGAGTACATGCAAGGAGTAAAAATTAGTTGTGTTGTTTAGATCCTCAGCTAATAATTAAATTAGCTAATCATCTCACCTACTATCTAGCTAACAATTAGTTATTATTAGTTAGTTTTTCAAACGAGTATAGCTAACAGTTAGTTGTGTGGAACCAATCAAGAGCATGGTCCCAAACTCTTGTATATTAGGCCATGTACGTACCGGGCTGTGTGCTTACGCCATGTACGCCTCGTAAAACTTTTTAAAACTTTGATTTTTGGCACCCTTGCCAGTCGTGGCCTTTTCAGACGTGCAGCAGTCCCAGGGACCCAAACACAAGTGTCCCACACGTGTTTCACAAATGCTATGGCCCTGTTTGGATAGGGGTTAGAATTAGATTGGGTTATTTTTTGCCCAAATAACCCAAAAACATCCAAACACATGGGTTAGATTGGGTTATTTTGGCTCTAACCCACCAAAGAAGTAACCCCTCAAGGGGGTGATATTTAAGTTATTTTGGTAGAGCCCACCAACCCAAAAGCATACTAACTTAGAAAAGTGATTGGAAAGTGCTTTAACCCCTGTTCTAACCCCGCCATCCAAACTGTCTATGGGTTAGAGTTACTTGGGGGTTAGAGTTAGAGTTAGAAAAGTAACTCTAACTCTAACCAAGTTTGGATCCTCTAACTTGGTTAGAGTTAGAGTTAGAGTACTGTAGGGACATATGAGACGAGACACTGCTGTTGCAGTCAGTGCAAGCTTCCAGTCCCTCGTCAGTCGTCACCGGACAGACACGCGCTGACGCTGGAGTGGAAAGCTTCTTCTGAGGAAAAGGGACACCAGAGAGCTTTTGCTCGTCGTTTTCCAATCGGCAGCTAGTGCTGCTGTTGTTGATTCATGGAAATTGTGTGGGACTGAGGTCGAAATGCAGATCCACTCCGATCTTCCGAAGATTCCGGTCGGTCTTTGGCCGCGGTCCCGCTGCTGTCGTGTGAAGTTTCATTCTCGGTGCACACATGCTGCATGACCTGAGACCTGACTGCAGGAGGAAACTGTGTTTCATTTTCTTGGAAACCTTACGCTGAGCTGAGGTGAGGTGTCCTCCGTTGAAGTAAAAAGGTGGCCAAAGACTAGACCAATATGTAATGTAATGCACACGAGATTACGGTGCACTGCTGAAAAGAGTTTCGGTGGTGCTAAGTAAGACTGGAAGCACGCACTGATCAAAGTGCGTGAGGCGAGTTTGTGGATGCAATGAGCACGAAACTAGAGCATAACTTCCCGTGGCTTCAGTTTTTCCGGATTTGGACCCTTTTTAAAAAAGGGAAAATCGGAGCACTGAGCATGACCACAAGTGATTTTGGAGCGTCGCGAGCAGCACACGTCGCATGCATGTGGGTGCCCATTCTCGTGTTCCACGACCAGCAGGACCACGGTGATCCCTCCGGTCGGTCTCCAGTCCTGATTCTTCACACGGCGGCCAAGAACACAGGTACGAAAGGGGAAAGGGACGGCCGGCCGGGCGGACGAGCGAGTTGTACTTGTACCTATGGTATGGTCTTTGCGCCCGGGTGGGTCGGTCATCTGCATGCACACTATGCATCCCACCACCCATTCTAGTGCAAGAGAAATTACGTTCTCTAGAATAAAAGTAGCGCTAGACGCGACTTGAGTGGTCAAGTCATGCCTGGTCGTCCAAGTCAGTCCAGTGCGCTCATCGTGGCCATGCATCTTGTGGATCGATCCCAACGCGAAGAATATTGGATCTTCTTGTCACTTGTGCTTGTGGCAGTGTAGAATTCTAGGAACAAAAGGCAAAATGAAATATTGGAACCTTCTAATAAGAAACTTTGTATGTACTAGCCCATCAACTCAAACAGGCTATAAAATCTTATGTCATACTAATATTTAAAATATATCATGGATAAATGTAATACATATAAGGGTCCCTACATATAATACTATGAGCTACCTCTCTACTAATTTTAGATACTCATCTTCTTTTTCTGAAACCTAGTACAGACACTCACAACTACCCTTGAATGATATTCACATGTACCACTGGCTGTGAAATCCTAAAATCTAGAAAAAATACGAGCACTGTGTCAGGTCAAGTATTGAACTCAAGTTGTCAAGTTCCACCACAAGAAACCTAACAAACTAAGCTAGCTATGCTCAATTTGTTCATTTAAACACTCTATAATCTCTATCCAAATGTGATAATTACTACATGTGAGTTTCATTTTTTCTCATTTACTTTTGTAGAGGTTTTAATGTGTAATTCTTTATTAAAAACTTCTTTAAATTATATTAACCTCAAACTCTTTTTCATGATGCCATGAATTGCAACTAAAAAGCTAGACCAGAGATGATTAATACAAAAAAAATACAACACCTAATAAGATTGAAATTGCAAGAAAGAAAATATACTCATCATGTCATAATAAATAGGCTTCAAAAAGAATTTATATAAATTAAGCTAATGTTTCAACTAAAACATTTAAATGAACTGGAGGTGTAGTCTAAGGAGAAACCTATGAATATCTTTGTAATCATAAAATTACTAGATATAAATTGCATATAGCATCTAGATATATCGTAGAACAACGCTAGACAAAGTAGAGCTAGTTGAAAGCGTCAATGCCAAACCTGTATGAAAAAAAATTCAACTTTTCTAAATAACTTTATACTCTCTTAATTCCAAATTTTAACATGTTTGGCTTGTCTAGATAGGTGGCTTTTGCTCGAGCTTGGATATACATTTTTGTCTAAATATATAGTAAACGCAAGTAGTTAGAAAAAACAAAACCTCTTACAATTTGGAGCAGAGGGAGCATAACGAAATAACACTCCTTGTCTCAAATATAGGTTGTTTTGGCTTTTATGGATACATAACTTTTGTTATTCACCTAGATATATGATATATTCCTAGTAAAAATTGTGTATCTAGTAAAAACAAAACAAAATGCAAATTATAACGGAGGGACATCTCATTATTATTATTACTACTATCACATCACATATGACGAGAATAGTCGGGGATAACACAACAACACAAGTATTGTAACAATACATTGTCTAGAGCACTAATAAGTTAATTTGAACAAACATCAAACGTATTATGGAAACTAGTTCATCGATTTACCATTTTTCACAAAACCATGGGTTCAACTAGTTCGGTTGTATCACCGGTCTTTCAACCGGTTTTTTACAAGGGTAGCCTTGTGTCTTTCGGTATGTTTGGTAGGGCTTCTCGGAAGGGGCTTCACTAGAGGAGCCGGAGCCGTTTTGGAGAAGCTCGAAATTGGGGCGCCTCCAAAAACGGCTCCGGCTCCTCCTTTTTCCACTAAAAAATGGCTCCAAACGGCTTCTCGTCCCCGCACCGTTTGGTAGGGCTCCCTCGGAGGAGCCGGAGCCGAGCCGGGAAGAAGTCTGCCAAATAGGCCCTTTATTAGGATTACTACAAAGTTTACTTGGCGTGTGAGACTGTTTTTCTTTTAAGCATTTTTTTGTGAATGATTCTAATTTTGATCTTATTGCTCAATTGTGATCAGAATGAAGCCGGACGTTCTTCTATTATCTAGACAAACATTATCCAGTACTTCTAATTTCAATGTCTCATAACGATTCCTTTTTTTTTTTTTTTAGTAATCCATAGAGCTTTCATTCATCATAAGAGGGATTACAACTGTGGCTCGCTAGCTCCGCTAGCCGGACCGAATTACATCAAGCCAAAATAAACAACGTTCAAAAAGCTGAGGTAACGGAAGCACATACATGAGCTACCAAATTTGCCTCCCTACACACCCAACACACTTCAAACTCAACAAAACTCTTACCCAACTCTATGATATCAAAACACACACTGCCAATGGACGAGAAGAACGAATTGCTACCCTGAAGCAGACTTGCAAGGCCCTGGCAGTCGGTCTCTAGCAATACCTTCTCAACGCCGAGTTCCTGGGCAAGCTCCAGGCCTTCTCTTGCCGCTAGGGCTTCAGCCGATAGAGCAGAGTCCACATCATCGAACCACCTTGCCATCGCTCCAACAACTCGACCATCACCATCCCGGATAACAGCGCCAGTGCGACCAACACTTACTGACTGATCAAAAGCCGCATCTGTATTCACCTTCATCCAACCCCTGTCTGGTGCCTTCCATCGCATCCGCTCAGGTGGACTCGTCCGCTCCTTCTGCGGGCATAGCATAAGCAGCTCTTCTAGCAAACTCGACACATACCGGGCAGCTGCGCCTAGTTCCCATACTTTCCTCCCATGTCTCCTCCCATTACGGCTCGTCCACAACGTCCACGCCCCGCACACAAGATGTCTCATAACGATTCTATCATGTGCAGGAGTACGGAATTTGACGATGCACTATTATTAGCCTACTAATAAACTATTATTAGCCTACTAACTATGATATGCTTCACGATCTCAACCACTCTATCAATATCAGTGGAATCTATGCGGCAACAGTACTGCATTTTTTCATGTGTTATCTCTGGGAGTTGGGCACAGTTTTCCGCAATATACTCCTGGCTGCTAGGAGTACGTAGTACGACGGCCGGCATGCACCTGTCTGCTAGGAGTAGTATATACACCTGGCTGCTAGGAGCCTAGGAGTAGTACGACGGGCATGCATGCATGCACAATTGGCTCGATTCAGTTCGTGTTTATTTTTGACCTGAACATTGATTACCAACCACCGGTTGAAATCACCATTGTTCAGTCAACATCCCGTGTTCCTTCCCCGCCCGTCACTGCATGCCATGCGCGGACGGACGTAGTATGTGCGCAGTCAAACTGTTGATGTTTGAATTTTGTTCATAATACGTGCAGTGCGGTCAAACACTCGGACATGGATTAATTATGTTTCACTTATATACCTAGGCCTTGTTTAGATGTTAGAAAAAGTTGCAAAAGTAGCTGTTGGAACTCTGTGGCAAGACTGTAGAAGACGTTTCGTTTGTTTGTGGTAAATATTATCCTACCATGGGGTAACTAGATTCAAAAGAATCGTCTCACAATGTACATCTAAACTGTGTAATTAGTTATTTTTTACCTACATTTTATACTCCCAAACATATGTTTTTGGTGTATTTAATGTGATGTGATGGAGGGAGAGTGAAAAAAAAAAGTTAGAAATTTTAGCAATCTAAACAAGGCCCTAATCTAGTGCCAATGATACTAAATACATGTGCAATTTGAACAATTTGTACTACTACTATACCACGTCTGCTGGTAGGTAGTCTCTCGGTTTCCCCAACTGCCTTCCGAAGAAACACGAGCCACAGTGTGGGCATTTTGCGGGAGCATGGGTTGGTGGGACAAGCGTGCTCACATCATCGCGCTCGACGAGTTCAACTATCGGCGGCGTACTACTGACTACAGCCTCTGTGCTGGGAGAGACGGTGCTTGGTGACTTTTGGTCTGCGCGGAGGACGCAACCAATAGCGACCACACCAACTTTGTAATCTGCCTGCCTGCCTGCCATGCATGCCAGCTCGTCCCTGCTCGTTCGCTAATTACTAGTACTAATTACTATCAGGACTAGTGATTTTACTAGTTCGCTAATTACTAGTACTAATTTATAGTATAACAGATAAACCTGCTGGACCGCCAGGGCCGACGAGAAGCGCTGTTTTTCACGAGCAGACAGGCGCACGCGGTGTATGCATGGTGAGAGCAGAGCACAACCCTGCCTGCGCGCTGGCTGGACCAAACTGCATGCTTCGCTGAATTAATGATACACTACCTCCGATCTGGCGATCGATCCGATCTGTAGCATCGATCCCTTTGTAGTACCAGCAAGTACATGCATGTTACAACAATACAACGGACAGGGCAGCGGGACCGGGGAGGGAAAGAAAAAGAGTCATTTCCAGTCGAGTGATTGTTCGAGCACAGATCTATAGTACGTTACGTTAGTTGCTGATATGGTTTCTCAGAGTCACGTGGAAACCTAGATAAGACGAAGAAAGCTATAGCCTATAGAGCTAGCTAGCCACATGCGCGCACCTGTTTCATCACGTGTGTCCGTCCATCGTCGATCGACAGCCGGCGATCGATGCTAGCTCGATGCATCCAGTGGGGGGTCGTGCAGTTGTGGTACTAGCAGCATCATTCCTTAATTAATTAATGCATGATTAACAGCTGCCACACCATTCGGCAGGGCAGCAGGCGAAGCTGTGGCGGCGAGCGAGCCGGGCAGCTAGCCCTAGCCGCCGGTCGGCGTCGTGATCACGTAGTCACTGCACTGCGGCGTGCGCACAGGACCGAGCGGGGTGTGGTAGGTAGCGCACGCAGGCAGCTGGCTGGCGACGTACGTCGATCTCGATGTGGTTTGTTGGTTTGAATGAATGGTTGGGCCGGGGGAAAAAAAAAGAACTTGGGCTGGCTGGCTGGTTGGCACGCCGGGGATCCACTAGTCCCACCAAACACACATGCGGTCGATCGGATGCGGGACGCGGAGTACGTCGAGGCCGACCGCGGACGACGCCTCTCGCTCGCGCGATGCCGGCGGCGGCGTTAGGTGTAGTGTGGTGCGTGCGGCCCCGGCGGCTGGTCGCGACCCGGCTCTCGATCTGCGCCACACAGAGCGGCAAAGTCTTGAGCGCGCCGTTGGGTTGGATGGGTTGGTGGTGCGTGCGCTCGTGCCCGGCCGCTCCGGTCGGTCTCAGTTTTTCCTCCGATCGAGTTGCATTCCCGGCCTGCTTGGGTTGGCTGCCGGTGCCGGAGCAACGTCATCCGTATCCGTATAGATTGAAATTTGAAACGTACGACCCTAGTAGACCCTAGCATTCCGAAAACTCATCAGGCGAGACCTGAGACATGCGTGTATCGGTGTACGGAGTATGTACGTATGCGACTGCCCACATTCCACACACATGTTCTTGTACCCGGCTTCACGTGTTCAGAGCAGGGACTCCGTTTGCGTTCACGTTTAGACCATCTCCATGCGAGTGACGACTGAGTCAGGCTTGTTCAGCGAGGCAAACATGTGTTTGGTTTGGAGGAAGGTCGCTTAGTTTGACTGACCACAGTCACGGGCGTCACCATCTTTGTTCTTTACGTATAGCTAAGCGCTGTGTGGTAGTATTGGGTACCTTATACGGGCAACTAACTTATTTTTCTAAACGAACAACTGAGAATTAGATTCTGATCGGCTAAGTATAATTTATTATTACCTTTTTTTTAGAGTTTAAGGGCATAGCCCCAGTCCATTAACGTGATCAATGGACCAAAACATGCCCAAGATAGCGAACACGAGCAACTAAAAGAAAACCGACAACAGGTTTTAACAGAGATACTGAAACACTAGTGACTGAAGCAAACCAACCATACTAACGCCAACTCCTCCGTCAAACAATCATCCTTGTTACCAAAGCCTTTGCTGCTTGTCGTTCAGCTTGTTTCTCTAGCAACATATCAAGCTTTGATCAATGCCATCACTTCCTCAGTCTTTGTCGCCCACCTTTCCAGCATCACTTCATATCCAGCCATGAAAGCTGAGCTGCTTCCTCCTTGATTCGTGCCACTCTTGTCAGCAGTGTTTTCCTCTTCTCTTGGGGGTAGAGGATAACCTATTTTTGAGCCGTTTTCGCTATCCTGTAGAGGAGTATATCCAACCTATATTCTGAAAACATAAATCCTATAGAGAAGGATATCCATACTCCTCCAACCAAGCTGCAGAAGTTAGAATATTCAAAACACCATTCCTCCTATTACTCAACCAGAATTTCCCAATACAATCCAGAGAATCACCAATGTGAACTCCTAAAACTCTAGATAAAACACACCACATTTGACACGCAATAGCACAGGAAAAGAATAGGTGGTGAACAGATTCTTTTTCACTACAAAATAAGCAAAGAAGGGTCCTTGACTTTCCTTCTTTTTTTCTAGATTATCTCTGGTGAGTGACTTATTCTTAGAAAGTAACCATAGAAAGTAATGTACTCTCGGTGGGATATCAATCTCCCATAGAGAGTGAACAAACACAGACTGTATGCCCCTAAAGTTAACTATTTTATATAAAGTCTGAACTGAATAAGTACTAGTGGATGTGAACTGCCATATCAAAGCATCCTCCTCCCATCATATGAGCATCACCCATCCTAGTAAAAGTGCATTTAAGGTTTTGTCCATCCCAAAGTTGGGCAACAATCATGTTTTTTTTCATTTACATACCTATATAGCTTCCAGTACTGAATAGCTAGACTAGATTTTCCTAACCAATTATCCTCCCAAAATTTAATCTTTTGGCCACTACCAATTTGCCATCTATAACCCATCCAAGCTGCCTGTGCAACCCACATAAAACCTTTGAAAAAGAAGAAGTACCAGCAGTCTTTGTATGTAAAATATTGGGATTACTAGTCTTATACTTATAGTCAACCAGCTCCGAGTAAAGGTCCCTGACGAGACACATGGTTGGCTGTACCATTACTCTTGATTGGCAATAGTAAAGGTTGACTTCTACTCCCTACTCCAAAACCTTTACTCCACAACCCGTATTCCCAGCTGCATAACCGGGAGCAAAGGGTGTTTGGAGCCGGGAATAAAGCTCCATCCTGTACTAGTGAAAGATCCTGCTCGACCATGGTGCTGATGTAAGTTACTTTCATCAAGTTTCCTATTACACCGGTGCTTACGAACCAAATTGCATCTGTGCTAAATTTTGTTTCACTTGGATGAGAAATTGCTTGTGCTTAGGAGGTGTAGCAGAATACTTGATGGTGCTACTTTCCTAGAATATTTGTCATGATCTAATATATACTCTCATAACAGTTCACCTGCATTTGCAGCCAAACAAAGTTTTCAATCAGTTCTTTACACCACTTAGTAATATTCTAACTCATAGATTTCTCCGTCATATCCATAAGCGACGGGTGAGGAATCCACCTAGTAAATCACAAGCATGGTTCAACCTGGTAATGGTTGGTGACCCAGGCCAAAACCAAACCAAACTAATCACTCGTGCCTTGGAATCCCCAATCCACCCCACTCCACTCTTTCCCCCTCCAAAACCACTCCCCACCAAACCGTATTGTTCTCAAATCCAAATAAGACCGACCCATAGCCTAAAACTGGAATTGAAAACCGACTTCAAACTGTCGCCTTGGAATGGTTCAGATAGAGATCACATCACGATGCAGCCCCGGGCCCTTCGCCATCGCTTGAGCAACTCCTGGTCCTGTTGTCGAAGCCGACGCAGCTCTGGGTGCTAAATTGATGAACTGCCGCAGGTCCCTGAAGGGGGAGAGGATGACTAGCAGAGGTAGGGAGAGAGCGGAGCATGGACAGCAGGGAGCACACCAGCCACGGCTTCCTCAAGAAGGTAGGATGACGTGCAGCGCAAGCCTCTCCCCAGTCCTGCCATGCACCGCCATTCGCGTAGCTGCCGACGATCGCGAGCTCCCAGGCATGGCGGAGTCCCGTGCGTGCTTTGCTTTTGTTGTTAGCTTGTCGACATCAGCGTGACGTCATCTACGTTTTTTTTGGCCGTTTTCCTATAGAAAAACAAAAACAAATCTACTAATAATACAATAGGAATACGTGGACACGGATTGGCTGCTGTTGAACCGTGGTGTGATGCTGGATTGGAACCACAGTTTCAAACCGTTAGCAAGCCAAAAATATTCGGTCCAAAACCAAACCAAACCAAACTACTTTAGGCCCCGTTCGGTTGCTCAGGTTTAGTTCCTGGCACTGAACCGATCCAGGCTAGGATCCAGTGCAACCAGCAGGATCCACTCATTCCTGGTTGTCTTGCAATCCTGGACATGATCCATTCCAGCAGCTAAAAACTTGTGTTCGGCTAGACCAGGAACAAGACCAGATACAACATGCATGATTTGACTAGCTGTGCACAGCTCAACAAGAATACAACCAAAGCTTCAGACATGACATGGGTAACTTCATGCAAACAAGAAACAATTGGAGAATGTGTGGCCACTTCCTAAGCTGAACCAAAATGCATCTCGCAGATACACACTTTGGTGAAAGCATAAACACTTTTAAGTACCGTTTATCATATGAACTAATAAAGACTGCCAAGTTCATGACATGCTACTTAGTTCAACGATGACAAAACTATTAAATATTGTTTAGCATCTGAAACTACAAGCTGGAAGCGAATAAACATAGTAGCCACAGCCCTGTAATCAAGATCCAAGGGAAGTTCAAGCATGTGCTCGAACACTTCACAGCAACTCTAACCGCTCAGCAAGTAATAGTGCCTCAAGCTCTCTCCGTTTCTCCAGCCCTGAAAGATCACACATTCAGTGAGTATATGGATTAAGCATTTAAGCTACAAGCAGGTAGCTCGCAAACATCATCGAGATGCAATGAGCAAGCAAAAGAATGAAACTATCATATAACAAAGTATTCCTTGGATTAAAAACAGTAAAACTAATGTAACTATCACTTTGAGCGCTTAACTTCATGAGAAAATAAAAGGGAAACAGAAGACCAATAAGCTTATGCCCACCCCCATTATATTGATAAAAAGACATTAGGCTGCAGGATTTCAGAGTTTTAGACTGTTTCAAAACTAGCTGTGCCGCACCTAGATTCCATTTTCTAAACTGAAAAGTAATAAATGATGGAGTTCTACGATTCACAACTATTGAATCCATCAGCTAAAATTGCAGGTTGGTAGCCCAAAAATCCTTACTTTGAATTGCATTAAGATACACAAGTCAAAAGATGGATGTCAGGTCAGCCCATGATCTGTCCAGCTAGTACATAAGCATGCTCAAGTACTCAAGTACCGAACTCAAATTGTAATTCAAACAACTTCTATCAGTTTTCTACCCATATTTTTCCAGAAATGATTTGATGCTCAATTTCAATGACAGCTAGCATGATCATGTACTCTCAAGTACTGAAATGCTCCAAAATTCAGAAACTCAATTTGTGACCAGCAACATTACAGAAACTATTGTATAGGAAAGCATGTACAGTGAACAGCAAACAACTGGAATCTATTGTTCAGTGAACACAAGTACAAGTACAAGAAGTCAATATACAAAGCAATAAACAAGCTTAATTCAACTACAAAACTATCTAGGTATGATTTATTGAGCATATATATCTAGTTGAGGGCAATAAGATGTGGCTGCAGCCTTCCTGCTGCTGCACAGCAGCTGCTGCTTTTAAGTGCAGCCGAACAGCTCCCAAATGCAACAAAAAAATGTTCTATGATTAATACAAAGAGAACCCTCAGTAGCTATTTTATAGAAGAAGAAAACAATAACAAGTCATTTGAGCTATTCAGGCAACAAATTCCAATCACATACTATAAAATAGCTCTAGCTCCTAGCTGCATGCATCAATACTCCTGAGACAAAGAAATTGACATTTTGTACAAAAAAAAAAAAATATGCTCACTATACAAAACTAGTGCTCACATGATGACTCATATTATTCTAATGATTATTGGAGCCTCACAAACACACAAGTAACCCAAAGAACAGCAGGAATCATATGAAGGAAATGAAGTGCAGTGACACACAAGTAACCCAAACTATCGCTATAGGACTAGACATAGGACTCGACATACTGAATCTTCAAATCTGCATGAACAATAATTAATATACTGAGCTGGGCTTCACAAACACACGTTAGATGACAGAAACTAAAGCCTAGAACTTTTAAACCTGACCTCAGTTTCATTTTGGAGCTCAAACTGATCAGTTATGCACTTGTAGAAAGGATATATAGGATGTAGAGAATACCAAGCATAAAACTACTGATTACAAAAGAAAAACATGTATGATAATAAAACTTCATAGAACGATGGGACTGAGTCCACTCAAACTCTAATTTAGGATACTAACCTACATTCTACAGACCTAAACCTGAACGTTGAGGTTCAGTTATTAGCAATATTAGCAATCAATTACATCCCTAAGCAGAGGTCTAGAATGAAAATCTGAAACTAGTTAAACAACAGTTTGATCCCACTATGATTCACATGGATTGTAATATCTGAATTAATGAAGCAAGTGGAAAAGCACAGTACCAGTTTCATGACAATTCATTCTCTAGTTAGCTCATTGGATCCCTAAAAGTACCCTCCCTATTAGTTTTATTCATATATAAGAACTAAATGAACACATATATGCTCGAGGAATACAACAAATTGACCATGTTATCATAGTCGTGAAAGCCATACAAAACTACAATTGGATCTTGCCGTAGAGTACGTGCGTGCCCATCCGATGGATCGAGCCATGCACGGTGAACCGAACTAGAGCGAGCAGCCGGCGGCCGGACCCAACAAGGAAACATAAGCATCAAAGCGATCGATCGAAGCTGGAGACTACGTACATTGAAGCTGTAAACTCAGAAGGGGCCGAACTGAACCGGTGGGCGTCGAGCGACCGGAGGCCGTCACCGCCGCCGTCGGCTGGTGGCTGCCCGCGACTGGAGGCCGGATCTTGCCGCCGCCGCCGTCCCAGCCCCAAGAACCAAGAAGGCAAGAACCCTAGAGGAGAGGGAAGGACGAGTGCTTTACCGGAGAGAAGGCGGCGGGAGCGTGGACGTCGGATAGAAGGAGGTCGCCGTCGCCGCCGCGCCGGCCCTCGCGTTGCAAGCCACGCCGTCTCCTCGCGCCGCCCTCACGCCTCGGTCTCGCGTCGCCCGCACACGAGAGGATCGGATCCTGAGGGTCGGAGGTCAGGATTGTATCCGGGCCGGAACGAGGAGGAACGAGGCCGAACCATGTCTGTTTCCATTCCGGGTGACCCAAAACGAACGACCATTCCGGCCCAGGCCTGGTTGCAAACCGGGCCACTTCGTTCCGGCCGGAACCGAGGCCGTTCCAGGCCGTTCGGGCCGAACCGAACGAGGCCTTAGGCAATAACTCAAATGAAACCAGCCCACCAGCTTGCTCAGCTCGTTTTCACCCAAATTGAATTGGCTCAACAAGAAAACCAAACCATGAAAACGGGTTTCAGCCCAACCCATTGTCGGGTTGAAGCATGGTCAGGGCCACAATGGTCACAGAAAAGACGGACACAGCGCCCGGCCAGCACCCCTTTTCTCCCTGACGTGCGGGCCTGCTTCGAACGGCTACGGAGGGAACGGAACGCAGCGCTGCTCCCTACGGGCCCGGCAACGCAAAGCGCTCTCCACTCCGTCCGTACGCACGGCCTGCAGCGCCGAACAGTCCAGCGTTTTGCTGCTACCACGGCTGACAAGCTGGGCCCCACGCGGAGTGCGGCTGCTCTCACACACACGCACCGCCACTCTCATCAAAGCAGCATTGAAGTCTGGCACCCACCGTTCGGTGTTCGCCGACCACTGCCTCTGGGATTGCCACCGACGACGCCTATGGCCGGAGCCCGGAGGGATGACTGAAGCCAAGACGCCGTGAAGGTGGGTTCCTTCCTTCGGACCGGTGATTCGAGCATCTCTATCTATCTCCTTCCCACCGCTTGCCATTGCTCATGTTCTTGGATCTTGGTTGGGAACGTATCCTGCAGCTTCCGGCGCCCACGACGTGTTCGACGGAATGGCTCGCAGGAAGAAGGCTAAGAAAGCAGCACCGAGGTCCGGCGGTGGCGAGGACCGGATCAGCGCGCTGCCGGACAGCATCCTGCAGCACGTGCTTGGCTTCCTGCCGGCCGACGAGGCGGTGCGGACGTGCGTGCTCGCCTCGCGATGGCGCCAGATCTGGAGGTCTCTGGGCCGCCTGCGCATCGTCTCCTCCGAGTCCGAGCAGTGGGAAAGCGTCGAGAAGTTCAATGACTTCGTGAACTGCATCCTCCTGCGCCGAGAACCCAGCCTGGCCTTAGACGAGGTTGAGTTTTCAGGTGACCGGTTCTTGTGCCGTGAGTGCACGCACATCAATATCTGGATCCGGCATGCTCTGCTGTGCCGAGCCTCTGTGCTCTCTGCTAGTCTAGCTACGTCTGCCAATTATCCAGTACTGGGATTGGATGGTAATGTTATTACCATGCTTAAACTTGATAACCCTGTTATTCTGGACGGCCCTGCTCTGCGCTCCCAGCATTTGGCAAAATTGGAGCTGGCTAATGTGCTTTTGGACACCAACTTTTCTCGATTTTTCTGCCTGTCCTGCATTGGAGGATCTGACCATAAGAAAGTCCAAGATCAACACACATAAGATCATTTCGCAGTCCGTGAAGCGCCTGACCATCAGTCAATGTCATATGGGTGGCAGTACCCGGATCCATGTTTCTGTTCCTAATGTGGTTTGGCTGCACCTCCATTGTTATGGTGTTCATGCTCCTATGCTTGACAGCATGCCTTCATTAGATACTGCCTTTGTCAAGCTTTCCTCTTTCTCAGCAGAAAAGTGTTTTAAAGGATACTGGGGAGAATATTGTGGTGCCTGCAATTCTTGTGTTGGTAATGAGGACTATAGTGGTCGATCTCTACTTCTTGAAGTTTATCAAGTGCTAAGAACTTAGAGTTGATTGCTCGGTGTGGAATGGTATTACACATTTTCCCATCTCACTCTTAACCCCATCTGTGTTCTTTGTCACTCAGCGTCTACAACCTTCTTTATATGTAGACACATACATTTTAGATGCAGTGCAATAAGATTTTCTTATTGTTACGTTCTTTGTTCAACCTAGATATGCTATTCACAGTTCTGTACTTGATTCTTATTGTATATTTGTTTTCCGTTGTTCTCTTCATTCAGTATATGTACTCTCATCTTCTATGTTAATGACTTGATATTTAGGAGTTCACATGCAGTGCAATCAGATTTGCTTTGCACACTTTTTTCTTCGACGGGCACAAATGAGAAATTTACTTACCTGTATATTTTTCTTTTAAAATTGTATCTATTAAGTAAGTTCTGTTTCTAACGTAATTCTGGTAAAGGATGTAATGGGGCATTGCTAAAACTTTTTTTTAGCTTATCCATTGTATGAATAATGTAGTAGTTTAGTTTTTGCATCGTCAATATATGGACATTTCAATGTGAACTCAGATAAAGTTTTTGAGAATGTCATGTTCTATATGTCTGTGACTTTTAAACTGGATCTTCGATTGTCTTACTATTTTTGCTATTTGCTTAGCCTATTTTCTACAGAGACTTGAAATGGTGCCAGAGCCCTGCATTTAGTAAGTTAAAGACATTACTACTGAATGGGTGGTGTGTTGCTATTGATTGCATGCACTTGTTTGCATTCTTGAGCATTCACCTGTTCTTGAGAAGCTGACCTTTCAACTAGCTAAGGTATACCCCCTTTTTTTGTTGTCTTAAGGCATGTCACATGATTAATTGAACACCATGGGTGCCTCTGTATGCACGATAGTCTGATGTGTGGTACATATTTTGTTTCCTACAGGAACATCGCACATTAATAGAAGCAGAAGGAATCTATATTCCAACAGAGCCACTACCTGCAATATCTGAACACCTTTCTGTAGTTGAAATCAAGTGCGGAGAGGTTGATGGGAGGGTTTGCATGATTGTAATGTTCCTGTGTAGATTTGGTAGACAAGTTAAGATCACACCAGACAGCAGACCTTCAACATGTATGTTTACAGTATCGTCTGTCTTTGCCTTTTACATGATCCTAAATATAAGTTCAGGCAGTTGTGTTTTTTACTATGAGCAGTGGGGATGAATGGGTCTGGTGTCATTTCATAGCTTGAAACTAATTACAAAATTTTCTTAACATACTTTTTGCTCAGTTTCATGTTTATCGAACATATACACAGATTTGGAGGAACTGAATCAGACTGTGTTAGCCTATTTTGACATGTTACTAAACTAGACGATTTGTATCTTACTCTGTACCTGACTTTGTTTGTTCAAATTTGTGCAGCTTTCAGTTTCGAGTAGACTCTGGGATGTTTGGTGGACCTACTGTCAGTATGACAATTTGGGCTCAAGTGTGTCACCTTCTGTGAGAATCTTATTAACTTTGTTGGCTGTAGCAGTAGCAACAACATATAGTGGACAATAGTACCCGTTTAAGCCATCTTGTTGGACCTAGTTTGTAACATTATGAATCCTGTATTCCTGTTATGTTCATTCTCTGTGATGTTCTTAGCTTCCTAGACTGTTCAGTCTACCCTGATGTAAGGAGTGGAACTGGTGTATGATCTTGCCCGTGTGGTATATTAGTTGGACCTGATATATTAGTTTGTAGCATTATGAATCTTTTTACATGGGGGCTTGGCCTGCTAAGCTAGAGCCCGGCCTCAGTGCCTCAGTGCTTGACCTAGCTTATTACAGTTTTATCATGATTTATCTAACCATATGAGCACTAATCTATCTATCTATATATATCCAAATGTATACCTATATATCTATCTAATATTTATATCTACATAGAAAAAAAAAAGTTGATTTTCTGACTGTTTCTTTTACTTCCACCATGTCCTCACGCTCTTATCTGGAGTAATAATGACCCATGTTCATATTAACCGCTCAGGTATTCGCATCCATCCGGCGACGGTATGGGACATGGGTTACGCAGGGGTACGTTTGAAGTTTGTGGTCGTTGCAAGTTTGACAGTAGTTTGAGAAATTTAGTGCCATTAATACAATTTCATCCGTGAACATGGCCAAAATTCAAAGAAATTAAGCTTAGTGCCACACAAATACAATTTCATCAATGAACGTGGCACAACCCAAATCCAAAGAAAATTCTAAGCAATCCAACAGCAAGCGTAAGTATTCGGCATGAACATCATGCAACAAACAAGAACGGCCGGTAGAGTACTAGACACAATGAACTAACAGATCGAGTAGGGTATCAAGTGGAGAACGAACATGTACAGTGAAGACCACGCCCGCCCGCTCCGCAGCTACTTGGGCGAGAGCCCTGGCGGTGGCGCCGGGGGCGCCAACTGCTGCGACGCCGCAGCGCGGCCTCGCTTCCGGCCGAGCAGGTAGCACCCGATCGCCAGGAGGATCAGCAGGAGGATCGCTGGGATGGATATCACAACCTCAAGCATGGCAGAAGCTGAAGCTGAACCTGCTCCAGCAGCCTTCTCTGAAAGGCTTCCTCAGCTCTTCTCTGAAAGGCTGATGAGGCTCCGATCCGCGTGCGGCCTGCAATTGCTAGTGCTAGAAGAAACGATAAGCACCGACACGGACGAGGAGACATACAGGCGGGGCCAACCAATCCAGAGGGACGATCGGCACCAGCGGCGATTGTTCGACGCTTGGGGACGAAGTGACGTACAGGCCTGCACTCTGGATTGGTCAAGTGAGAACGTTCCGACGTCACAGAGAGCGAGGTAGGCCTTGTGTGGAAGACGCTAGGGGAGGCCAGGAAAGGATAGATGCTTCCAGGGAAGACAAGGGCCTTGCAACAACCTGACCTGACGTCAAACAACTAACCGGTACCGGATTTCACCGTTTCCTGTTATGGATTTTTTTCAGAACATGAGACTTCGGGGATATAGGACCATTTCTTCCAACTCAATTCCAATTCAAAACAAATTTCTTACAAATTTGAGATGAATCCAAGAGTGGATGTGGTGGTGCAAATGCAGAACACAACAGAACAACAGAGATACGCGACAGCGTAGATGTCACAGGCTACTGGTTTTGTACTTCGGTGATGAATTGAACAGATGAACACATGCCGTGCCAATACGCGACAGAGTGGTTTGTCCAGTAAACTCGGCTGGCCAGCAAGGCAACAACTGACAACAAGTCAAATCTTGCACAACATAATTTTTCCCCTCCATTAAAAGAAACAGTTAGCTTCCAGGGAAGATACAGATATGGCTACACGGTAACATTTGTTCAAATTAGTTCTTCTCTGTTGCTCAGGCAACAACTAATTAAACAGATTGAATTACATGGGCAAATGATCATAAGCAGATCTTGTTTGACATTGGTTATGTACTGTCTAGCCCAAGATAGTTCCCCTCTTGAAAAAGAGTCTTCAGATTACTGCAAGGCATAGAGAAACAACGAGGCAGGTATTACATTGGCATTCCAATGGAGATTCTATCTTAAACAAAAAATCATAGGGAGGAATAACAACTATTAGACATAGAAGTCAGTGACAAAACTTTGAAGTATTTACAGATCCCTAATACAAGTCCTAAGAGATCATAAAATTTCCAAGATGAATACCGTTCCTTTACAAAAATAGCTTAATGGAAGTTTGTGATTGGATTTGCTACTGTATCTACTCCACAACATTCATGAACTTGCACCTTAACAGAAGATGTAACTTAAAGGAATAGTCAGCTCGTGTAATTGAGTTTATTACTAATACTGATTCAGGGAGAAAACGTTTTGGTACTATCAGATAGTGTTCAAACTGAAGGTAAGAAGTTTTTACCTTTGGAAGAACCCAAGGAGATAGCGAAGAATGTACCAAAAGAGGCAAAGCATCAAAATATCTAACATAGTCAAGGGATAACATTTATTGGAAAACTTTAGAGCTTCTGATATTCTTCAGTCTAGTCATTAGAGCACCCAAAACTTCCAAGAACCTACTAGAGATTATCAACAGGCTTTGTACATCTATTAACTAAACCTTTTTACCATTGATAGATATTAAAAAAGAAAGGGAAATTAATTAACTTGTACAAAATAAAAGGCTGTAAAATGTATTGCACAGTTCTAGGATCAAGGAACTGGGGGCACTGTATATATCACTATCTCGTTTTCCAAAACTGTCTATGTAATGTGGAGGTAAAGTTGTAAATGATGGGACATGAACTCTAGCATTTCCAAACCTCTAGCATTTGCAAGTTCAAAGTCACTAGGAAGAACATGCAGCATAGCACCCTTAACTGCAGGATAACCACACAGCATGACAGACTCAGGGACACGAGGAATACTTTGTCTTAAACAAGGTTCAGGTCCCTAACCTTGCAGTATGGTGCAATTATATTTCACATTATTGATCATTAGTTCGTTTCCCAAAAGACTTATCCCTAACCTTGCAGTATGGTGCAATTATATTTCACATTATTGATCATTAGTTCGTTTCCCAAAAGACTTAACTAAAATAGAGCTTTGAATCACTTTAAGTCTGCATTACTCCAGAATAAGGAAGTAGAGTGCATAGACTAGGACTAGGATTGAGCTCTGCTAATGATTGGCAGACAAACGCAAGATCTGAAGACTGCATGGTAATTTAAATTTCCTGAACTTCCTAGCAAATATAAAAATTGCTACGTAGAAAATTCATAATATCTGGATGTTTCGGTGCTACAAAACTACGGAGTATAATCCTATTACTAGTACAACAATTCCTCAAAGGAGCCAGGATCTAGTATTCTGGTTGGCAACTATATAATCTAAAGATGAGAAATTGCCACCGTTGAAAGGCTGTAAACGGAAAGCGCACTGACAGTGAAAGATGTCTAAATTCGATACATCCCATCCCAGGATATATCCTCACAGCTTTCTCAGATCTAGCAAAGCGAAACCAGGAGAAGAAAGACAACTAGACCGAGCCAGGGGCTGAAAGAATCAACTGATTTCAGGACGGGGAGGGGAACACGACCGCGAGAGAAGCAATCGGGAGAAGGATACTGAAGAGGTAGCGCTCCCACCAATCGAGCATGTAGAGGCCGATGGTGACATTGTAGAGGTGGATCTTGCGCGCGATCCAGTTCATCATCCTCCGCGACGCCCGGCGCCGCAGCTCGCCTCGCCCAGATCCGGAAGGAGCGGCGCGTTGTCTGATGCTCTATGATGAGGATTGAAGGATAGGATGAGCAAGGCGGGGACTTCTCTTGTGGGTCCTAGCTAACTTCACTTGTGGGTCATAGCTGATCTCAGCCGTTAGTTTTGTCATTGAACGATGCAGATCAAAACCCATGGGTCCCACTGATGCAGGAATTGTCGGATCTGTTGTAACCGGTACCGGTAGGTCCTGGAGTTGGAAGACTAGTAGATCGAACAGTACTGAGTACAGTACAGACTCGATCGAGCTTGCTCACTGTGGTCTGTGCTGTAACGCAACCACTTTGCTCATCAGCTCTTATCAGCCGGTACAGTTTTTTCCTCTAACAACAAAATAGCATCTGGCTTATTAGCTACAGAAAACGATCAGCCAAATAACCATATACAACGATCAGCCAAACAACCATATACCCTGCACTGTACTACATTATAATTGCGGTCTTCCGGGCACATTAGAGTTGTAGAGGCTTCATGAGGAGCCATTATATAGGGAAGGACTTGCGAGAACGAAGGGAAGCACGTTTCGTGGAGCACTCGTGTTTTGCAGCCCTGCATCTCTGCACGGCCACGCAACTGCTCAAGACACCCTTGCTAAGTTGAAACTTCCGTCGACCACGTCCATACAAGCCATTAGCAGGACCAGCAAATATTCCAAGTCAATTAAGGATTACTATTACTGAACAATAGTGGGGCAACGCCACAATGCAGTAAGCAGAAGTACTGCAACATCCAAGGATCAAAATACTGCAGGCGGTAGGTACATACTCCGGTTAACAAACTGATGAAAGTCACATGAACGTCAGTTCAAGATAACCAGTTAATTCCTCGAAAACATACACAAACTACAGTTCTCAACAGAGACATGGCTCCCGTGAACCTAGAGAAAGGGCATAGCTGCAAGGTGACTGGTTGGGCGATCACTTCGGGTTCCTCAGCACGATGATGACCGAGTCACCCCTGAGGAACATCTTGCTGATGAATCTGTCCTTGTTCACAGGCAGAGCCTTCTTTTTGCCCTTGCCAGTCTTGGGGACCTGGAAAGAAAAGAGTCAAAGGTCAATTTCACTTTCACAAACTAAAATCTCCTAGGATCATCACGAGAAACAATCAGTCTGGTAGCTGAGTTCATTACCTCTGTCCACATCTCCCGCACGTTCTCCAGCACCATGTTACAGTGGCGATCAAATGCACGAACCCGACCAAGTAGCTTCTTGTTGTTACGGCAATTGATGAGCACCTGAATACATCAGGAAATAGTAAGTTGTAGCTCTATTGACTGCTTACAGACAAAATAAAATACAGCAGCAAGAACATCCTTAGTTATCAAATTATCCAAAGAATAACAGAAGAATTACAGCAAAACAACTTCTACTTTCAACACAGCATGTATAAACTGTAAAATTAACTGCAGCATTCATGAAGCTACAGAAGGCAGCTTATCTAAGGTAGCAATGAAACAAGATTTTTGATTGGAGCAAAACAACAGAATCTAGTGTGCATAGCAGGAGCTGAATCATGTATAGGACAATTCCCATTCAACAAAAGGTGTTTCAATCTGGTATCCTCAAACTTGTATGTATCCCCAAAGAATAAAAACTAATAGCACAATACGCATCGGTTTCTAGCAAAATAACAGGAAGCGAACATGATAAATTGGATACCTGGGTGTTGTTCTTAACACTCATCATCAGGACAGACAGAGGGCCTGTGCTAAATTCCTCCTCCTCTTTCTTTCCAGCCTGCTGCAAATAGTTAAAAAAAGAGAAAGAGTTAGCAATCTCTATGTATTTATAGAGGTCAGAAATTCAGCAGACCCCATTCCAACGATTCTACAAAAAAGAGTTTCTTAATGTCTCATCATTATAGCTATGCTCATGGGTCATGAAGACGGTGTTCAAAATTTTGGTAAGATGCCGCAGCTCTTGAAAAGCTGGTCAAATAGCAATCTGGAATTCTGGATCATAACCAAAATCAAAAGTTTTTTTATCATAACCAAAACCAAAAGTTTTGGATCATTTACAGGGTTTAGAACATATTTGCAACTGCAGCACGACAATAGTATCTGGACTATTTAACTGACTGGTGCAGAGAATAAGCTTAAGTTCTTGATTAGCTATTAAGATTGTTGTAAGAAGCCCCTATCAATTACGGGGATTAGTTTCTCCTTACTAGTCATGCTTCTCTTGCAAGTAAAAATATAACACGCATAAGTAGCACATAAAAATAATTCTGATTTCTAAGTGCATAGAAATAGCATCTTGCTTCAAAAAATCAAACCTAACAGTTAACAAGTAGCTATCTAAGTACTTTCAACAAATATAATTGTTGGGATTAGACAATTCAGAAGGCTCTGACCAAAAGAATGTGAAGGTTCTACCTCAGAACTACCTAGCTAGCCTAGTTCTAAGGTAAGGAAAACGAAGTTAGCTAGTTCTAAGGTAAGGAAAACGAAGTTAGCTAGTTCTAAGGTAAGGAAAACCAAGTTAGGAGCCTTCCAGTGTATCTTAAACTGAAATTCTAGCCTAAAATATGGGGTCCCCCAGACTAATCTCGGCTTCTAAAAGTATAATGATAACAAATCGAAGCAAGAAACCTGCATCTTTAAATAGCATTAAGGAGAGGAACTTACATTCTCATCCGCCATCGCCTAGCCTCCGCCCTCCTGCGAAGGGAAAAAAAAAAAAACAAAGGGCAGACCAGTTAGTCAAGCTGACAAGCCCGGAAAAACCACAAACACGAAGGATCAAGTCCGCATCTAGACGATTTGCACCTGACGCTAAACGGAAGCTATGAGCTAGTAAATCGGGAAAAATCTAGCAGGTAAACAAAAACCCTAAACCGAAAGGCGCACTACTAGGCCCCTACCCCGCACAGATCTGTAATATAGCTCTAGTTTCGTACCTTCTCCGCGCCGGCGGCGAGTCGCTCCGGGTGGTGGTGTCGGAGCGCTCCGAGAGGCGAAAAACCTCGGAAATTTTTTTGGGCGAGATTGAGCTTCCCTTCCCTCTTCTGCGGTTTGAGCGTCATTGCGGCGGCGTTGGGGCAAGGAAGTACTTCTTGCCTGTGCGGAGAGGCGGTTGTAGTGTTGGGCCGGGCTATCACATGGGCCGGCTGGCGGTTGCTCGTCCGTACTGACGAATCTGTTGGCCCAATTTTAAAGGCCCCAGCTCATGTCTTAGCATGCCCTGTAGGGAAATTCGCTCTAAAGTACCTAGAATACTGATAAGGGCAAAGTAAATATTGTGTCACGTAATTTAAGACGACTTAATAGACTATACGTATAATGGTTGTCTTTCTAAGTTATCTCATAGCAAATCACATTTCCTTAATTTATGGAGAGAGTAAAAATAGGATTGTGAGGTGCATGACGACATCAACTCATATAATGGTAAAATAGTTGTCTCATAGTCCTAAATTTTAGCTCATGAGGCCATTGTTTCGCGAAACAACTACCTCGTTCTCTCTCACATCTCTCTTTCCTCCACATCATCAAAAATCTTACGTGGCGATGCATGAGATGGCATATGAGCGCTTACGTATAGCAATGTACACGCCCAACAGAGGATGTTCAACCTCTAGTTGACAAAATTTTAGGAAGAGTAGCTAGTTGGAGGGGGTAAACTCTTGTCTCTTCCAGCAAGAATTGTCCTGATCAAAGCTTGTCCGATAAGTATCCCAATTTATCTTTTATCTTTTATTAAGTTTTTTAAAATGGGTCATTTAGCTCATGAATACTCACATGAGTAATTTTACGTGGAATGATGATGAGAATCATCACAGGTATCATCGGCAAATTGGGAATTAGTCTCAATAAGCAAAGAATTTGGAGGGTTAGGGCTCACAGCTTGCAATGGTAAAGGCCATTGGTTGGGGGCTCCCACCCGAGGTTCAAATCTGGGTGCGACACTTTATCCCTGGATTTATTTTAGGATTTTCGTGTGCATTAAGTGGTAGGCGGCGTCCCCCGTCGATAGCGGCGTCGGTGGTGACTTCGGAACTTCAAGATTTGCCGGCTCGGTCCTTCGGAGGTGCTCATAGGGGTAGGGTTTTGCGTACGTGTGTTCATAGGGGTGAGTGTGCGTGCGTGTTGAGCGTCTGCGTTGTCTTGTGTAATCTCAAAAAAAAAATTATTTATTGGCTTCCCGGCTAAAAAGGTACAATTCAGACAAGGAGAAAACGGAAAGAGTTAGTAGACTTCAAATACAAAACCAATAAACCTAACATCATGGCCACCAACCCAATCATGCATCTAGTTTTTTCAAAGGTTTCATGTGGGCAACAAAAGCAAACAAATTTTGGATATAGATGGAAAGTAAGCAATGGCTAGAAAATTTGTTTATGGGGAAGATACTTGGGTTGGCTCAACTAGTTTAGCCATCCTACATTGGCCTTTATATAGGATCCTCAATGGATATGGAAAGTCAATTGCTGATCTTTGGGATGGCTAAGTGTACTTTTAGGAGGAATCTCACTGATGAACTCTACCAGTCTTGGTTGGAGGTGCTAGAATTAGTGTCAAACATCCAGTTAACTAATGCAGAGGATGAGATGGTGTGGCAATATACCTATAAAGGGGTATGTACTTCCCAATCTCTATATAAGATTGTTAACTTCAGAGGTATACATCAAACTCATATACCGGTTGTTTGGCATCTTAAGATTCCACCTAGAGTCCAGTGTTTTCTTTGGCTCTTGATGCACAATAGGGTCCTTACTAGAGATAATCTAGCTAAGAGAAGAAAGGTTAAGGATGAAACTTGTCTCTCTTGTGAAGAAAAGGAATCATGCAATCATCTCTTCTTTGATTGTGTGGTAGCTAAAAGAGTTTGGGTTGTAATTTCGATATCATTGGTAGAACTGTTGGTAGTGATTTAGTTAACATTGGTACCTATTGGCTTAGTAACAAGAGGAATTACCTTGTAAATATGATATCCTCTTCAGTTATTTGGTCGCTATGGAAACTTAGAAATGATGTTTGTTTTCAGAGATCAGTGTAGAAGAGTATAGAAACTCTCTATTACATGGTGATAGGTATGCTTGAGAATTGGCTTATTCTCTGTCTGCCGAGAAGAAAGAGACTCTGGAAGTGTATCTGTCAAAAGCTGAAGCTCACAACAAAAATCAGTGTTGTGGCTACCTTGGGAAGACAACTGAAGCTTCCTCGCATTGGAGAAAAAGGAGACACCTGAAGTATGTGACTCCTTTTGGAGTGGCCCAAACCACGAGGCAAAAACACCGGGATGGTGGACTGATCTCAACGAAGCTCAATAACTCAGTAATCTTGCCGTTATCCGGGTAGTTGATGGAATAGACCTATAATCGGATGGTTAAAACTGTTATATATGTGTTTTTTTTCGTTTTGTTGGTAGTGTTGGCTCTTCACCAGGTGGTGCAAGATGCTTTATATCGGGTAATTGATGCTTGGCATGGCGCTGTAAAACTGAACCCGATGGTCTTTTGATGTTAATTAATTGAAAGACTGGGGGCACTTTGGCCCTTGAATTCGAAAAAAAAAGAGTAAAATGCACCACAGGTCCACTAACTTTTGGAGAGGTGTCATCTAGGTCCATCAACTATCAAAATGCATTTTTGGGTCCATCAACTTTCCATGTTGTGCACTACAGTCCATATCGGTTGAGGAACTTGATATTTTATCATTGAGCCCCTTCCCTTCTATAACTATTTTTCAAAATAGCCACCATGGACAAAACGTGAGCGGTGTGGGTCGGCGAGAGCTACGCCCGCCACACTTTGTTGGTATTTGTTAGCTTACGAGAGAAATATTTATAGATCCGCAAGCGCACGGATGTCAGTGAGCATTTCACCCGGGAGGGTTTTAAATATATATCGTATCCACAAGGAAGATATGATAGGTGGTTCAAATGATTAAAGACAGTGATAGAAGACTAATGAGATTTTGGTAGCAAGATATACTTAAACAAGGTAAGCCAATAATAAATAGCAATAAGGTAAATGAGACAGGCAGAGGCACACACGTAGTGAGTATAGCATAAAACTAATTCCTAGTGAGATTAGGATTGGATTTAAGACAAAGGGACAGTTCTTATGTAGCATACAAAGATTCTATTAAATGGTTTTAAACAGGCATAGCATAAGATCATATAAAAATCAAAACCATAAATAAGAATGTGCACCCCGAAGATTACTTAAGAAAATCAGGAACGAAACAAGATTAACCCAAGAACCATTATCGACTAGGCTTACATACGGGGGATGGATTGCAAAGGACTCAATAGTGCTGTCACCACTACGATCTACCACACGACCCGGCATATAAGGTGAATCCGCAAGTAAATTATATCTAAGCACCATGCTTACATACTTTCTACTACCTAGCACACACGTGTAATATACTAGGAGCTCTACGAATAAGCGCGTTGAATTACCATGAATAATGATCATATCAAATATGCTATGACTAGAATAAAGTAAAAATAGAATAATTGCATGCATAGTAATGAAATAGCACGAAGGTGTATGAAAACAATAATATTGATTCATAGTAACTTACAGATCCAGAACCGGAGCAGACGCTCTCTCTTCTCTAAACTCTGACTTTCTATCTAAACTAGGCTCTAGATCTATATATAGAGCGACGAATTAGCTATCCTATCTCTTGGTGGTGCCTCCTCTTCTCCTGCCTTGGCTTCAACTTGATCTTCTACTTGATGATGACTTGAGGCTTCAGATCTATTATGAAACAGGGGGGCCTGGGGGCTGCTTATATAGTCGGGAGGAGGTGCCAGGTGTTGGACTTGATTACAACTCGTACTCCACCGTAACCATCGGATCAAACCGACATTAAACAAGCGGATTAGATTGCGTCTCGGAGGCGGTGGAGGAAGCTTCTGGAATCAGGGCGACGTGGCGAGGGGAGGCCGGCCGGCCCAAATAACAGCCGGCCGGCCCAGCAGGGGGCCCACTTCGTGGGTCCCGCGGACTGGTGCCTTCTGGAGTCTTCTAGATGATGTTTTCTTGGGTGTTAAGTTTCGTTCACGTCGGGAGTAATCCGGAGCCTTCTAGACTTGTTTCGGAGTTGGATTGTATTACGTTGCGTCAGTCGTATGACATGTCAATTCTGCTGTTTTCCTGTTAAGTCCCTGCAAATCACAACTTTACCAAAACTCGTGGAAATCATTAGTCCAAAACCCTATTCTATTGTTGATTTATCTTTTTAGTCCTTTTTCATGAATTGTTGATGCATAAAAATATAAGTTAGTGAGCATCAACAAACTCCCCCAAGCTTACCCCTTGCTAGTCCCTAGCAAGACTCTGTGTGTGTTTACCAAATCAAATCTCGACCAAGGTAGGATGAAAAATTCAGAATCATAAACTTGCTTATATCTACTTGAGAGCATGGGGTTTTTATCATACATGAGTTTTGGACAATTGAAAGATAGAACAATTAAGTCAAACACCATGTCTCAAGTTCGTGGTTTCACTATAACTCTGGAGTTTTGCAAAAGATTTTTCAAAGTGAAAACTCAGAGTGTTCCTGTATGACAACAAATAAGAGTAAATATTTAATTTCTTAGCCTTTTTTTTCTTTGCTTATTTTGTTTCTGAAAATATATCTCTCTTTATAGCAATAAATTTAAGAGAACCTTGGGTTACAAAAACAACTTTGTTGGAGAGGTGAGCTCTTCTCGCTTGTATGACTTTTGTCTATTTTTTCTCTATTTTTTTTTTTTTTTTTAAGATGTGGGTCCTACTCGCCCTGAACACTTGTCCATTTTTCATCTCTTTTATTAGGGAGGTAGGCCCTTCTCGCCTAGTAGAACACTTGTCCGTTTCTCTCCCTCTTTCTCGTCTCACTTTTCTCTCATATTATTTTTACTTGTCATGCCCAAGTCTCTTGAAAGCATAGAGAGATATATAACAGAAGCAACTTTAGCATATTTTCAACAAGGCATTTTCTTTATTTTATCAGGCTTAAAAATTTGTGTCATACAGGAGACTCATCATTTAAGATTTTCAAAGATTAATCCTCCAGAATTTAAGTGTCACGTATGAACAAGATAGATAGTAGCTCAACTTTTATCATATCATATCAGTCAAATGCCTAGACTTGAAATTCAAGAATATACTCCCACAGAACTCAAACTCAAAGCATGTTTTAGAATCTAAATAATCATATCCATGTTCTGGGAGAAGTAAAGATGGTAAGCTAGGCATTTATCACAGAGGAGCAACATCTTTCTTGTTTATAGCATAATTCATCACTTTTTATTATTATTTATTTTTTATGCGGCACACATATATATATTAAAAACCAGACTTTATCTAGCTAAACAAACCTAAGCATAAATGTATGGCCGAAATTAAAAACCAAAATAAGTAGATAGATAGTTACTTACCTTGAGGGCACTCCTTCCCCAAGGGTCTGACGGTAGGTTGGTGTAGGTGTCGGACAGGGTTTCCCCAGCTGTGGTTTTTCACGGGGACCACTCCCCCAAGCTGCTTATTGTCATTACCTGTGCCTTAGATGGCCAAAAAGCCTTGTCAGCTGTTCAGAATTGGTGTCCACCGTATTCTGGATGTCGTCCAGCTGTTCCCCCCTTTGTTGCATCCACTCTTGTTGATGGTAGAGGAGGTCATTGTGGGCATTTTGCGTGTTGATTATGGTACGCATATTGGTATGCACACCCTGGCGGAATGTTGCTGGGTCACGGTGCTCGAAACCTGCAAAAGAATGACGGGCCGGCATAAATGCTGCATTAGCATTACCTTCGGGCACTTCCTGAGTGGGCAGTGGTCCTCCCGGATAGGCGCGGCGTGGGTATGATGGCACGAAGCCCTCGTGGGCCTGGTACGCGGCGCCCTCCTGGGTCTGGTCAGCTCCTGAGTAGTAGGAGGTTGAAGCTCTAGTTGATGTTGACGGCTGACGACGGATCGGCTGGGCCTGCACACTTAACAGGAAAGACTGCACAGCATATATACCCAATCCCGAGTTAGGAAGTGGGATCGCGTCTTTATTGTGAAGGTAGAAATATTGTTCTTGTTCTTTCTTTACCCAACGGCCCTGTCGGAAGTGATCGTATCCTAGAATCTCTCGCGGAGTGGTTATATCAATAATGGTGACATCATCACCAAGCAGGCCGAGATCGCTGGCTATTCGTGTAACCAGTGAGGTGCAGCTTATGTCCCCAACTAAGGTGGGAAGTGATATCCAGTGTTCTACTAACAGCTTGACAGGCGAGACAGGTGTTCTCTCAACAGCGGCATACATGAGTGCCAACTCTGACATTCTCACAGTGATATTGTCGTTACGTGGGAATAAGGCAAGGGCCAACCATCTATGAAGAAATTTTAAGGTAGGAAGATGGATGTCATTTGTGCGTGGTCGGCGAGACATGTCTTTTCCAGATATCTCTTGCCAGAAAGCCTCTCTATTAAAGTCGCTCAGAGCAGAGATTATGTCTATGGGGCAGCCCGGCGCGAAGCCTAGCGCAGTGCTTAATTGTTTCCAAGACAGAGTGTATGGTTGACGGAATAACCGAAAGGTTACCCCGTTATTGTCCTCAGTGATATTCAAGGTACAAAGAAACTCTAGCGTAAGGAGTCGGCACCCCTTTTCAGTGGTGTCATAGAAAGCTGACCAGCCTAACAATTGGAAAATAAGTATGAACTCAGGTAGTATACCTATGCGGTTCATGAAATCATCATCTAGCATGGGTGTTAGAACGAAGTCTCTATTTTTCAGTTTTCCGTATCTACTCCTCTCTTCTCCTCCTTGTAACTGGAGGTGCACATCCAGGGTTAAGATTTTACCTTGGATTGGTGAGGCAGCAGGTGATGGAGAAGAGGTTGGTGACGGTGTTGCTCGAGTGTCGGTGCTCATCGCCTGCTCGGAACTAGCCCGAGAGCGGGAGCGTGTTCTAAACATCCTTCCTATCATGGCTGATGCTTACAAGAGGGTATTTAGCTGGAATGAAAGACTACTTCTTGAAGATTTTCTTACAGAACTCCTCCTATTTCTTTTCTACTCTATTTCTTCCCCTCTTTCTAATTCTGCTCGAGGCAGCACTAACTCTTCTCGTAACCGGGATTTTTGAGTGTGGCGTGTTGAAAACTGCATGGGGCTGAAAGCCCTTTATATAGTGCAGGGGGGAGGCCGGTCGGCCTAAATGTGGGGCCGGCCGGCCCCATGTGGGGCCCACCTGGTTGCTCTCTCCTCCATCCATTCTCTGCTGAAAGTTCACGCTAGAATAATGTGTGTTGGGCCAAGTGGAGTGGTGCTGGTGGAGAGTGAGTGGAAGGGAAACAAAGGGAATAAAGAAAGTGGTGATTTGATGTTTGTCCCTATAACATGTGGGTCCCACTTGTAAGGGTGTATTATTTTTGTATTTTCTGAATAAAAAATGAATAAAAACATAGCAGTAAAAAGTAAAAATTATTTTTATGCCACCACAGAAAAGTAATTGTACGGGTTTTCACTCCACAAAAATTAATCATGGGGCGTAGATTTTCTTTTTAATTATAGTAAATGTAAAAGTGCAGGAATTAAATTCTTTGAAAATAAATGCGAGGAATAAAATATTTTTGGATTTTTAGATTTTTACCGAATTACCTGACGGCGAGGGTCCGTAGTTAAGGTCCTCGAACGGGACCTCCAAATCTTCTAGTCCTCCGGTGCATCCTCCATCGGAGAGGATGGTTTCGATGCGGCCGTCTTCTCTTGATCATGTTCGCGTTGCTAGTGAGTTCGGTCCGGGCTTGAAGGCGAACTTCTCCTCCTTTCCGTTGATCTCAAATGTGATTTCTCCAAATACGACGTCAATGTGAGCGTTGGCGGTGCTTAGGAATGGTCGCCGAGAATCGGTGAGACCCCCGAGTGCAGGTGCATGTCAGCACAACGAAGTCAAGCGGTACAAAGAACTCCCGGATCCTCTTTGGAACATTTTCGGCGATTTCCGTCGGGTAACGCCCTGATTGATACGCTAGTTGTAGATACATTGATGTTGGAACCAAGGTAGGGTGCTTGAGCTTGTCGAAGACAGCCTTGGGCATCACACTGACACTTGCTCCAAGATCACAGAGTGCATTGTTGAAGTATTGATTTCCGATTGAGCACTCTATAGTGGGGCATCCTGGATCCTTTTTCTTGATAGGTGATGTATTTAGGATTGCCGCACTACACTCTTCTGTTAACTTGACGATCTCTGTAGTTGGCAGCGGTCTCTTCTTGTTCAGGATATCTCTTATGTACTTGGCGTATGTCGGGACTTGCATGGCATCCAGTAGAGGTATGTTGACATAGAGCTTCTGGATCACCTCTACGAATTTGCCGAATTGATCATCAATTTGAGGTCTTCTCATTCTTCTTGGATATGGTAGGAAGTTGGTGTCGTGAAAGTCTTGTCTTGTGGGTTCTTGGCGCACAACTTCTTCTACGTCGTCGTCCTTGTCTTCTGGAATGTTGGCCGGTACTACGGGTGGTGCAGAGGCTGCAGGTGCCGTAGGTGTTCTAGCCGAAGGTCTTGCTGTGCTCGTCGGGTATGGTGGATCGGTGGTTTGCTTACCACCTCTCGTTCGGACATTACATACCTGCTCATGATTAGTGGCAGCAGCAGACAATTTTGATAATTTTGATTCTAGTTTGATATTAAAAGCAACTTGTTCTTTTATCATAGCAGAAAAACTATCCATTTTAGCATTTATATCTTCTAGAATTTTATCATTAGCAATTAACTTCTTGGAGAAACTATCATTAATTATAATTTGCTCTTCAATTAATTTCGTAAAAGAAGGTTGCTTGAATTTATTACCCGAATTAAAGTTATTACTACGAATACTTACCTGCGTAAGTCGGACGTGGTTGCGGGTCTTTTCTTTGGGTCGGTGCTGACTTGTGGACCAGCAAGCTTGAACTTCTTGAAGCGTTCATGTAGTCTTGTAAAGCTTGTCGATCCTTCTTGTAATTGGCTCGCTCCTCAAGCCAATTTAGTAGCACATCTATCCCAGTTGATACTGCCTTCAATTCTTCTTGTTCTTCTTGTACTTCTTCACTTTGATGACAGTATTGGGTGTTCTTCGGGATCCAGCCTTGATTTTCTGATATCTTGCACATAAGTATGTCGGCTTTCCCTGGTGTGAGTGATAAGAATGATCCTCCAGCAGTGGTGTCTAGATGCTCTCTTGCTCTTTGATTTAGTCCATGATAGAATCCTTGTAAGAGCATCCATTCCTCCATTCCATGGTGAGGGCAATCTGATATGTATTCTTGCAAACGTTCCCACGCCTCTGGAATAGATTCTCCCTTCTGCTGCTGAAAGTTGGTAATTTTTCCACGTAAGGCATTGGTTTTGCCTATGGGGAAAAACTTTGCTAGGAATGCGGTTGAACATTTCTCCCATGTGTTTATCTCTTGTTCTTTGGAGTAGAACCATTGCCTCGCTCTTCCCGATAGTGAGAAAGGGAATAAGCGGAGCAGGATCGTGTCCTTGGGAATGTTCTTGATATTGATGGTGGCGCTTATCTCTATGAAAGTCTGGAGATGAGTGCTTGCATCTTCATGTGTCTTTCCTTCAAACGGGTTAGCTTGCACCATGTTGATGAGGCTTGCCTTGAGCTCAAACTCATGATTGATTGTAGGTCCAGTGCGAATGTTCTTGATGTTTGGAGCAGAGAACTCTCGCAACGTCTTTTCGGTCATAGCTTCAGGAATCTTGGTGTAGCTTCTTGGGTTGACCTGATTCAGATGATCAAAGTGTAGTGAATCACAATCAAACCTGTTAATACCCTCGCGAATAAGATAGAAAAAGACAATAAACGGGTAAATCTGTTTAAGCGAGAGGTGCTAAGTAGTAAAATCCACACTTAGTATTCATCTATCAATAATCAAAAGAGTAGCTATCAAAATCTTCCCCAACGGCGCCTTTAAAAATGCTTGTTGGTATTTGTTAGCTTACGAGAGAAATATTTATAGATCATAAGCGCACGGATGTCCAAAGTGAGCATTTCACCCGGGGAGGGTTTTAAATATATATCGTATCCACAAGGAAGATATGATAGGTGGTTCAAATGATTAAAGACAGTGATAGAAGACTAATGAGATTTTGGTAGTCAAGCATATACTTAAACAAGGTAAGCCAATAATAAATAGCAATAAGGTAAATGAGAGTGAGGAGAGGCACACACGTAGTGAGTATAGCATAAAACTAATTCCTAGTGAGATTAGGATTGGATTTAAGACAAAGGGACAGTTCTTATGTAGCATACAAAGATTCTATTAAATGGTTTTAAACAGGCATAGCATAAGATCATATAAAAATCAAAACCATAAATAAGAATGTGCACCAGAAGATTACTTAAGAAAATCGAGAACGAAACAAGATTAACCCAAGAACCATTATCGACTAGGCTTACATACGGGGGATGGATTGCAAAGGACTCAATAGTCTTTGTCACCACTACGATCTACCACACGACCCGGCATATAAGGTGAATCCGCAAGTAAATTATATCTAAGCACCATGCTTACATACTTTCTACTACCTAGCACACACGTGTAATATACTAGGAGCTCTACGAATAAGCGTTGAATTACCATGAATAATGATCATATCAAATATGCTATGACTAGAATAAAGTAAAAATAGAATAATTGCATGCATAGTAATGAAATAGCACGAAGGTGTATGAAAACAATAATATTGATTCATAGTAACTTACGAGATCCGGAACCGGGCGCTCTCTCTTCTCTAAACTCGACTTTCTATCTAAACTAGGCTCTAGATCTATATATAGAGCGACGAATTAGCTATCCTATCTCTTGGTGGTGCCTCCTCTTCTCCTGCCTTGGCTTCAACTTGATCTTCTACTTGATGATGACTTGAGGCTTCAGATCTATTATGAAACAGGGGGGCCTGGGGGCTGCTTATATAGTCGGGAGGAGGTGCCAGGTGTTGGACTTGATTACAACTCGTACTCCACCGTAACCATCGGATCAAACCGACATTAAACAAGCGGATTAGATTGCGTCTCGGAGGCGGTGGAGGAAGCTTCTGGAATCAGGGCTGACGTGGCCGAGGGGGGAGGCCGGCCGGCCCAAATAACAGGCCGACCGGCCCAGCAGGGGGCCCACTTCGTGGGTCCCGCGGACTGGTGCCTTCTGGAGTCTTCTAGATGATGTTTTCTTGGGTGTTAAGTTTCGTTCACGTCGGGAGTAATCCGGAGCCTTCTAGACTTGTTTCGGAGTTGGATTGTATTACGTTGCATCGGTCGTATGACATGTCAATTTCCAATTTTTTTTGTTTTCCTGTTAAGTCCCTGCAAATCACAACTTTACCAAAACTCGTGGAAATCATTAGTCCAAAACCCTATTCTATTGTTGATTTATCTTTTTAGTCCTTTTTCATGAATTGTTGATGCATAAAAATATAAGTTAGTGAGCATCAACACACACACGAGCACGCCGATTGGTCGCTCGCACAAGGCGGGCAAGAACCTGGGCAGGTGGCCATGCCAGGCAGCCATGCACGGTCAAACCGTCGATGAGCGAGTGGACAGCCACATGAGGACAGCCATGTCATCGTCGTGCAAGCCACTGTTGCGCCAGGTAGCCAGGCCGCCGCTAGCCGAGCAAGCAGACGTCTCTGCAGAGCCGCCCAAGCGGCAGCATCGTCTTGCAAATGCAAGTCTAGGAGCTGCCTAAGCCGCTTGCGGTGCGAGCGGACTGGCCTAAGCCGCCACCGCGGCGGCGTTTGATATATACGATTTGTTAATCAATGTCGTTGTTTTTCCTGTACACACCATCCGACAATGGCAACAATACCGGAGTCTGAAGCGGAGAAGCCCAAGCAAAGGCCAAGGACCCGAAGGCTCAATTCTCTTGTGTTTAACCTACAACATCATCATGATTCATGAGTGTAATACTGCTTGGGATCAAGTCTCTGAATCTGGATATGACATGATGCTAATCTAAGCCTGAAGCTAACAAACAGTAGCAGCTAGCAACATCGGTCGCACGATTTAATTACACAAATACACCAATGGCATCACGCCATCACGTTGTGCCTCTCCTGCTCCACCTCGCCGCCGCATGGTGTGATATTGTGGGAGTCATGGGCATGGTGTCGTGATGATGTGGGGCTCGTTCATCGGTTCATGGAGTCGCATTAGGTCTACATGCAAATGAAGCGCGGCCACCTGCTCACGTTCTCTCCGCTGGGCTGTTCTGAAAGAGCATTATAGAAGTGAAGGGTCTCAATGAAAAAATATCAAGTTACTAAACCAATGTGGACCTGCAGTGCACAGCATAGAAAGTTGATGGACCCAAAAATGCATTTTGATAGTTGATGGACCTAAATGACACCTCTCCAAAAGTTAGTGGACCTGTGGTGCATTTTACTCAAAAAAAAAAATAAAGGCCCAATTGACAAGGCCCAGATATACATGGAACTGAATTGCGTGCGTTTCTCAAACGAGAGAGAGAGAGAGAGAGAGAGAGAGAGAGAGCGCTGAATTGCAAAATCTGAATATGTTGTGGCAACAATTTTGAGACACTTGGCTACAAGCACTCTTGAGTGGAACTCAGAGGGAATGCGTGGTTTTCCTGGTTTCGATCAAACCAGAGGTAGAGATAAGATTTCAATCAAACTAGAGGCCGATAGTGACATTCATAGCCTGTTCATCTCATGAGTCTCATGACCTTATCCTGTCGGACGGGGAACAGTGCAATCGTGAAGCAGCTAGCAAGCACATCGGATCGAGACGACGTAGTAGTACCTACGACTACGATCGATTGCACGTAAAGTCGTCTGAGCCGAGAGCTCCATCTATCCGGATCCGTGATCCGATCTCGATCGCCTGCGTCGTCGTCGTCATTACCTGCGCTGCATCCATGTGCGATCGACAGTGCGAGCTAGCGAGATCTGCCGTAGCGGCGCCACACGGCCATTCGCCGAGATACGCTTGCCGGCCGGCCAGGGGCTAGTCGCTAGCTGCTGCTACATACGCAACGCGCGTAGCATAGCGTCCTCATAGTCATATACGACTCATATTATTGCTTTGCTTGCTGTCCGAATGCATCCTACCGGTCGTCGAATGATAATGTGGGCCTTTCCTTTTTCGTGAAACTGACAGTGGAGAGGCAGCACACACACGGATCGGAGATGGGAAAAAAAAAGTTTCAAGGAGGCCGGACCGGGGCCTGGTTATTGGAAGTTTCAAGCAAATTTGAGTAGCTGGTAGCCTTGAGTTCAGGTTTAGCTGGTAGCCGGATCGTCGTTTTGTTGCTGTGCTTGGATTCTCTTCTCTACGCCCCCTTCCCCGGCGGGCCGGCAGCAATCTGCAGAATCAGGCGTCGACTCACCTCAGGTTCCAAGTGTAATGCATGCGAATATGCGTAAACTAATAGTGGCATTCTGGCATTCATGATGATGTATATGTGCTTAAACTATATATACACAATTTACTAAGACCCTTGGGGACATTCACATTTGCAAGCAAGAGAACAATCATGGGCACGCAGCATGCATGACTGGTCATGCTATGTGACCGTGTGGGAGAATGGAGCAGCTGCAGTGGCAGTCCTACCTACTATGTATTTGCAAGCTACGAGAACAAGACATGGGATGTATCCTAGCTGATTTTTATATATCTTTTCTCTGATCTTGTTCTTAGAGAGGAACAGCTGCCTTGGTTTGTGGCTCCTAAAAGATGAGAGAAATTCGGACCGAGGAGAGAATATGGTACTAGTAGCATGGGCAGCGACCTGCCCTTTCTGTTTGTTTTCAGTATAATAGTGCAAGCTATATATATTCAACATGTATATATTCCATGATTAATCTAATGGTCTTTATTTTGTATCATAAATGTTACTCCCTCCATTCTAATTATACTATATTTTGGCTTTTCTAGATACATCATACATTGTTTTCGTTATGTATCTAGACATAGCTCTTGAGCTTGAATGGCTCTTCAAATGTCGTTTCTCAATTCTCACAGTATATCTACATAAGGGTCGTTGCATGAAATTTGTCTCAATCCTAACCAACGACGGACCTTCCCTAGGGGCGGGGTGGGGCCGCCGCCCTAGCTAGCTACCGGTGCCATAGCACTAGACCCCGGACTCCCACTTCTTCGTTTCTTCTCTATCTCCAGTGATGAGCGGCAGCGGCGGCAGAGCGGTGAGCCAGCGCCCGGTGATGAACGGCGAGGGAGAGGAAGAGCATCAACTCCCTCTTTGCTAAGCTTTTTTGTTTGGCCGTGTAAGCCCATTCCCAGTAAAAGGCTATTAATATTGGTTCTCTCTATTCCCTCCCCAATCCCATTGTATCCTGCCCGCTGCCCGCTGCACTTCCGCTCGCCTCCTCGCTCGGCTCGGTGGCGCCCGCACTGCCGCCCCGCCGCCCTTCCACCCACCTAGTGCAGCGACGCCTTTGCATTGCACTTGATGCTATAATCATGGAGATGGATCATCGCTTCAATGAGGTATCATCCGAGTTGTTTGTGTCATTTGCTTGTCTTGATCCAAGAGACAACTTTGCTAGGTTTGATGTTGAAAAGATTGCTCGGATAACTGAGATCTTTGATCAAGATTTCTCTATTGTTGATCATGATAATATAAGAGAGCAACTTGCGATATTCCTTGTTCATGTGGGAAGAGTTGATGATTTCAAATCATGTCATGGCCTTGGAAGCTTGGCTATAACAATGATTACAACTAAGGCGCATATCCAATTTTCATTGATCTTTCGTATTATTGAGTTAGCATTAATACTACTTATGGCAACATCTTCAGTTGAAAGAGCCTTCTCTGCTATGCACTTCATCAAGATAGCTTTTATGAACAAGATGATGATGAATGGCTCAATAACTTGTTAGTGTGCTACATTGAGAAAGGGATCTTCAAAGGAACTTGGTGTTGATAAAGTTCAATAGCAAGTTGAGCTTGTGATGCAAATCCACCTTAAGCTTGTGATGTGACTTGAACTATTTCAACACATGCGAGTTCAATACATAGGTTCATGTCAATTTAATAGGGATGAAAACGAGGCCAAATCATTTTAATTTTCATATTATTTTGTCAAAAACGAAATCGATCTGATATTGTCGAAAGCGAATACGGCACCAAGTATTCCGATAATTTTGAAAATGATATAGTCGATAGGAAAATACAACGGTAATGATCGAATTAAATTTATGAGAAGCGGTATCCACAAAAAACGATAAACATGTCAAACCGTAGAACATGAGAAGAGCCATATGACTCATTTCGACTTATCTCACATGACAATAATAAATAAAGCCACACGACAAGACCACTAGCAAAAACCACATAGTTCACACCATCTTAGTCGCAAACAATGGTGAGACACGCAACAACACCATAGTTCTTGACAATTACACAAATAAACGATCAATTTAAACGTGATAATCAGCCAACCTGTGATTGTTGATTGGCTAGAGGCAAGGTGATTTGAGTGTCCGATTACCTTCTATATGGATGAATACTTGCAATATAGTTTCTTTTTAAAATATAGTTTCTTTACGGTATAGTTTCTTTCTAAAAAAAATACTAGCCTTATGTGCTTCCATCTAGAGATTGGCATACTTACCATCGGTAATTATTGTGTGGTACCGTTTTTCTTTCATTTCCTATTTTTACTATTATCATTTTCATTTTTTCGTTACCACTATCGTTTCCATTTAGGCATGAAAAATGGGAAAAACTCGAAAACAATTTCAGAAAATAAAAAATTATCACTTTCATTTTCATCCCTATAATTTAATGTTTGATCTAATACTAACTCGATCCTCCATTAAAAACATGACTCCTTATATACCTTGATTAGCTACTCAAATGCAAGTACTCTCTTCTTCACTTTAGCCATAGTATCTCAGTTGCCAAGCCGTCTTTTACCCTTCACTTTCTCTTAGTACCTCAAAGCCCTTGTTACCTTCACCCTGTTGAGCCACTCTCAGGTCCAAAATGTCTTCAATCGACAGTATGAACTCATTGAATTCCATTTTCTTGCAACATGATGGTCCTTGGCTTGAGTGTCTTCATTTATATATAACTTGAGATCAATGAGGCTTCTATTTTATTCACTATTTCTTTTAACAATATAAAAATCAATCATCAACATATATACTTGATTTGATTTCATATGAGACCAATCCATATTCAATGACTCATATCTCATTAATTCTTCAATAACTCTGGTTGCCTGCTTATTAATCAATCATGAAACCCCAATTTCAACAATCCACAATATGAACAAGCTAGCACGTATGATTGATTGATATGCATCACATCATGTCTCTTTTTGTCATTCTTCACATACGCTTGAACTTTATGCTCTATCATTTTTTTTTTTTGAGGAACACGCCGTTACACATTTTTCATTAAGTAGAATAAAGTTCAAACAACAAGATACAACGGTAACCAAACAATTACCGACGCGGAACCTAACAACTACTGAATATTCGTTATAGTCTTCTTAAGAGCATTAAGTATTATCCTTTCCTTCGGCAACGGCTACGAGACCGTGCAGTAGGGCTGATCAGCTGATGGTCCAGGCATTGTGCTTCACTTTCCACAGATATACTACTACTTACTGGTGGTCCTTGTCATGCAAGTACGTTGGACTGATCTACGGAACCAGCCTTCAATTTTGTACTGGTCTCATTCATGGCTCTGTGCCTCACGGTAATTCTCGTCTGTAATCATATCGTAGTGTGAATTGTGGCCCAACATGGATCAGCTTTACATTGCCTTCTGCTCCTGCCCCCAACCTATATATATATCTATCCATATATATGTCAGGCTATCGGTAGATTAAAGCTTCCAGCTAGGGTTCAGTGGACACAAAATCCATTGATAACTAGATAGATAGTTCCCCGCATCCATGTGATCAGCCTGGGAACAAAGGGCCCAAACTATCCTAGGGATGTCGTCCCTTGCTTGTCGAATTCGATCGTGTGCACATGAGAGATTCATTGGTTTCACAGGCAGCGTCACACCTTTTGTTTACGTCAATTTGTTTTTGTGAACATGCAGAACACATAGCAACGACTGAATGAGGCCAGCTATGTAATATAATATATTCTTCCTCAGTGCTTCGTTCCTGCAAGGAGTTTAATCTGAATTGCATCTATATATCATAGCAGAAGTGGAACAACCGTGTAAAATGACAGTACACAAAAATACCAATTGTATGGCTTTTTGTTTAAGTCGGTTCCCAGCGTCCACCATGTTGAGGTGGGTTGGAGTACAAGAACTAAATTAAACCTAAAACACATGAGAATTTATCTCCAAATTATATGCATACATACTTTTTTAGTGCAATCCTCAACGAGGGCTACCATGTGAAAATCGAGAACAACTAACTCATAATAATCAGATAATCGAACTAACATATATTTATAGGTACCCAAAATAATTCATGGATCTCACGCTAACTCTACCAACACATAGATAATATTAAAAATTCTACAATATATTTAGGAGTAATATTCATATGTGGCTTTGCAACTAAAAAAGAAATATTTATCAAGATTATATTTAATTTTGATACAGACTTAATAGAACATTTTCATATTATTGCAAATATCAATTTATATTACGGATGTCTGGTCATCATAAAATAAATTATATCTTTTAAATTTTCTAGAACGGATAAGAAATAAATAGATATATGACATTTTCATTCAGATTTTTTATTAATATTTTATTGCTTTTCCTCCTGTTGCAATGCGCGGATATATTCGTCAAAAAATCTTGATATCTACCACTGGTGAGAGGTTGTGACCACCAAGATGTTCCAATCCCTACCAGTACCCTGTGCTGCTTTTGCTGTACTCCTCCACCGGTGAGAGGCTGTGACCACCAAGATGTTCCAATCCTTACCTTTTGCTGCTTTTGCTGTAATTCTTCCGTCCATAAAAAAATTGAATTTCTCACTTTTTGTAGTTTTGAATGAAGTTATTATATATATATAAGGTATACTGTTATTTTTAATTTGTTATTTGTTATTTTTCAGATAAAGGATGATTCATCCGGTCTCTATGTCCGAAACGCATTACGGCCCCAATTATTACTGAGTTTTTTTTTTTAAAGTAGAGCGACAAAAGCTCAAAGAAAAGAGCAACAACTGTTCGAGAATGTAAACAAAAACTAGCACGGTCTATAAAGGTGCTTCCAACCACCGTTAACTGCTGTGGCGAGACCATCTCAATTTTGGTGTTCAACGATGATAGTAAATTCTTGTTTAAATCATCACGCTGCGTACCGTGCTTTAAACGTAGCCGAGTGTGTGCCCCTAAAAATAACTGCAAATATAGAGTTATATTTGATTCTATTAAAACAAATATCATTGCGGATATTCGGATGGCCTAGCAAAAAGCGCAACCCCAACCCAAATCAAACCTCTAATCTTAGAATTTTGATTAGAAAGTCAAGAACCAAATAAGTGTCTAATAGATCTGGGTTGAGTTAAGCCCTGTAGCAAGATACACCATCCTCCAAACCATTTTTTTAGCATAATGACAATCCAAGAAAAGATGTTGAATTGTTTCATTCAGGTTACAGACCAACACATTTTCGACCACCATTCCATTTTTTTCTAGCAAAATTGTCTTTAGTTAAGATCACCCCTCCTTGTAAAAAACTAGAGAAAGATCTTAATTTTTAGAGGAACCTTAATCTTCCAGATTTTCTTATGTCCGAAAGGTTGATGCGAATTTATTAGTTGTAGATACAACGAGCGAACCGTAAACAATCCCGATTTGGTTAGGTTCCACCTTATTTGTTATATAACATATTTTCATAATAAATTTATATGGAGATATATGCTATTATTATTTATTATAAACATGGTTATGTTGATCTAATTTGATCGGTACGGGTGCCATATAGTCATATTCAGAGGAAGTAGCATATGCAATTTTACTTGCACATTCACATCAAGCAACCTAGGTTCCTATAGTAGATAGATAGATATTGCAACTCTCAGCTCCCGTCAAGTTTCCACCGCTGAGTAAATCTGAATTTGCAGGTACCTACGTAGTACGCGCGCTGTGGCTGGCCTTTGACTGAGATTCAACGCCTCCGATACCTAATTACCTATAGACGCAGCTAGCTCCTGGTCCGAATTAAGCTGAAGTATTCCATTCCGTCGAGACATTGCCGCTGGATCCGGGGACATACGTGAGACGAGCGTGGACTCTCTCAAGAAATGTAACGTACGACGTAAATGCGATGGGGGCGGCTACTACGTACTGCAGGGAAGGGAAAACGTACATCACAGGCTTCAGGCTGCAGGGAAGGGAAAATGTCATAACGCCGGTAGTAATTTCCTTTATTTACTGTGGTTGATCTATCGATCATCACAGGCTTCAGGCAGTAGCCCGGCCCCAAGACGCATATGCATGCGCTTCTCCACTACGGCAATCATGGTGCTAGCTGCCACTGCAGCAACGGGTTGTTCTTCTAGTCTCCGGCCAAGCCGTCTCTAGACGTTTGCGCAAAATTTTGCGAGCATGATGGATCCCAACATCGCCCTGGCCTGAAGCCTGGACCTGTAATGAGTAGGCCTTCTTCCACTGGACGCGTTTGCATTTCCATTGCAGCATTAGACATTTAGGCACGATTCCCTGCACAAGCAGATGCTTCTGTTTCTTCAACTTCTCTTACATTGCAAGCAAGCATGTCTGTCTTTCTTCTCGATGAACCGGCCTAGCTAGTAGTATGAGTGTATGTCAAGCCGGTGGTCGTAGTAGCCGACATATATAAAAAGTTGCCTAACTACTGCATCAGCCTAATTAATTAACATTCAGTTTAAGTTTAGTAGAGATCGCGTACAACTGTCGACTACCTGCCGGCTACCGAAGCAAACATTGCAAGACATCAACCGACTGAAAGCTCAGGGAGATGCAGTAAATATATAAAGACAGAGTCTGATTCTTCTTTCCGAACCGGTCGTGCTTAATTAGCCCTTGATCAAGCTCGATCAGGCCCTTCTAAACATTGCACTCATCAGCTTTTCTAATTAATTTCCACCAGTTAGGTAGAAGAATCGCACACACCAGCTCGATCCCCGGATATGTTTCAGCAGATAATAAGCTCCTGCGGGGCCCACCACCGCCACTGGCTAGTATATATAACCGCAAAGTGGTGGTGCAATCGAGTGCAGTAAAGCTATCCATATTGTAGTGGGATCTCTCTCTCCATTCTACTGTGCCACCATTGCTGCAAAGAAGAGGGGTGAACCTAAGCACAACAGGGAGGGCTGCTAGTGGTAGATGGACGCAGAGGTAGAACATCACATGGAGATCAAGGAGGAGGAGGAAGCAGTGGAGGTGATGGAAATGGGCTTCTCCTCGGAGACGGATGCCATGACGCCGACGGTGCCCTCTCCTCCTCGGTTCAGGAGGATCTGCGTCTTCTGCGGAAGCAGCCAGGGGAAGAAGAAGAGCTACCAGGATGCTGCCGTCGAGCTCGGCGAGGAGCTGGTGCGTCTGCCTCTTTCTCCTCCCCGTAATCTCGGTACATATAGCTGTTGTATCAGCTTTCAGCCTTCACTCCTTCAGCATATGTGTTACTTACTGCTGATTGCTGAAATGGTTGCTTTTTGCTGATCAACGGTAGCATGCTGGTTTCTTAGTCTAGTAGCCTGCATGCGTGAAGTTTTTCTTCAGCACGACCACCACTGCCGGAAACAGGAGTGCTTTTTATCGGACACTTAGCAAAGAGGCCATAAAACTTAATTGTAGACGTGGCCAAAAACGTTTATCTTGTTTTCCTTAATTGTAGAATAATTGCGATTTCTGTGGCAGCAGTTCTATATGCCGTGCTTGCCTTTTTTTTTTTTTTTTTTGGTGACTCGCTTGCCTTAAAACTTAAAAGAAGGTAGTACAACGCATACAGATACAGATATGTACGTACAATCATGTGCATTAACCACTTACAGATCGAACTGTAGAGCTGAATTCTAGCAAAACCCTATTTCCATGGATGCATGTATACAGCCGAGATAGACCTCACTCACTACTGCAAATTAAGGATGACGTATTCGTATGTGCACTGAAACTACTGCTTGACTTCTTCTTTCTTCAGAAATGACAAGTTTGAATTTGAAATTTTGGAACTTCAAACGGATTCACATAGTACCATAAATGCTTCTTTTTAATATATGAGAAGCACTACACCATGTAACTTTCACAAATAGGGACACATATGCATATGCTCCCGCTCCTGTTGGCACCATATCCTCACTCATATAGTCATATAATATGATACTACACGCGGCTCCATCTCTACTAGTGATTTCCCATGCATTTGCTGAATTTTCTGGCCATTGAAAAAGATCTTGCTAGCCACAGCAAGCAAGCTCTCCTCCGTGCATACACAAATTCATTGAATTAGTAAATCTGATGTGGTTGCAGATAAAATAAGTATATGTAAGATCACACAGCATTGTATAGCTAGCTACTATATATATATAGATAGATAATAGACTAGACATGCCCATCACGTTAACTAGCTAGTTCCATTAGATTTGTTTATCACTAGAACTGTCATTATATATATTGTAGGTCTCAAGGAACATTGATCTGGTCTACGGTGGGGGAAGTGTCGGGCTAATGGGCCTGGTCTCTCGAGCAGTCTACAATGGAGGGAGGCACGTCATAGGGTATGTAAACAGCAATGATGCATGGTCTCGTCAGTCTTGAGCATAAAAAGAATAGCCCCAAACTTTGTAAAATCATGACAAAAAGAGTTGGATTGGTCGCATCCTCGATCAGGTGCTAAGTGCTATATAATTTGTCATCTCATTGTCGATCCCTTATATATTTGTTTGTGCAGGGTGATTCCCAAGACCCTCATGCCGAGAGAGGTACGGTAACCACGCTCTCACGCCTCCCTAAAACCCTGTCATTGTTTAATCACATGCAATGATTCCCATGAATTCGACAAAGCATGGTAGATCAGATTATTTTTTTGGTTTTTCCTAGTACTTAATATTATATTTAACTATTTTAATATAGAATACAAGTAGATACTACGAACTACTGAACAACTGTTTTTGTTTTTGAACAAGAAATGCAGAAGAAAATACTTTACATGTGGAAATATATTTTTTTCTCTGAAGTGGGAAGAAGCTAGGATGCAAGCTTATCTTCTCTTGACTGAAAGATCACGTTGAATGTTCGATCAGTGAAAATCGATCCGGTTTTCCTTTCCCTGATGATATATAGATGAGATCTTGGCATCTTGCTGATCCTGACTGCTGCTTCTAGTGTCTGCCCCTTTGTTCTTAAGGGCCCTCATCCTTTAAGCAGATAATGACTTTGTTAACGAAAAGAAATGACCATCACATTTTCTTTTTTGTCCCCACAACAAGATCGACCATGATTACTTCTTCTCAACCATGCTGCCCGGCCGGGCTAAAATAAAATATATACTCCTAGGAGATAGATGATAGCAGGCCTCTCAGTCCCTTTCTGGTTGCTCCTGTTATTAGGCTATGGAGTGTTGATTACATTACAGGCCGGCATGCATCAGTGTTTGCTTGTGCGTGCAGATTACAGGTGAGACTGTTGGGGAGGTGAAAGCCGTGGCAGATATGCATCAGAGGAAGGCTGAGATGGCCAGGCAATCTGATGCCTTCATAGCACTTCCTGGTACAGTAACTTTTTTAGTTTTTACTATCAAGCTAGTGAGCCGACATGCATGTAGATGTAGCTCACTTTTTACTGTCGCTGTCTCTCCCTGGTCATGTCACACATATATACTGGATCCATGCGTAGTGGAAGCGTGAGTCGAAAGTTGTAAAGCAGGATGCACGCATGGGCAGTTTGACTCTAAATTCACCTCCCAGTTGGTGTTGGCTAGTGCATGAGGTTTTTTCACCTTTTGAAAATTCAGGACCCTTTCTAGTCTTCATTGAAGCATGTTTAATTATGAGTAGTGATGAAATTTTTATCTTTACCCAACTGTTGATGTGACCAGTATGTTGTTTCAGTTATCAAGTAGCAGTCGACATGAGGATGAGTTCAGCATCACTAATCAGCTTCCATAGTTCTGAGTTTCTGTCATAGAAAGTAATATAAACTGTTCCTTCGATTACACAGGAGGCTATGGAACCCTTGAAGAGCTGCTGGAAGTGATCGCATGGGCGCAGCTTGGCATTCACGACAAGCCGGTACTAGCTCGATCTTCACTGTCTGCAACTCATTTTGCTGAAGATTCATGTTATAGTGTGTACCACTGTCACAAATGTTTTTTTTTACAACTGTTTAATTGGGCGTGGTACAACAGGTTGGGCTGCTAAATGTGGACGGATACTACAACTCCCTCCTATCCTTCATCGACAAAGCTGTAGAGGAAGAGTTCATCAGCCCGACTGCTCGCCACATCATCGTCTTGGCACCAACACCCAAAGAACTGCTCGACAAGTTAGAGGTGACTTACTTATCTGCTGACAAATAAAACGTACGCATGTATATAACGAGGGAATTATTTCTGATAACATTGGAATTAGCTGACATCTGATCCTGATTCACAGGAGTATTCCCCGCGGCACGAGAAGGTGGTGCCGAAGATGAAGTGGGAGATGGAGCAGCTGAGCTACTGCAAGAGCTGCGAGATCATTCCGCCGGGGCTCAAAGAAGGGAAGCAGCCGATCATCCAAGCACAGCGAGAAGCCATGCTCTGAATGAATTAATGGTGTTAATAGCTACAACTAGCCAGTGACCATTTAGGTTTGTCTGCAGATCGACCTGCACAAGTGGTGATGTAGGAAGATTCAGAACCGCTCCGGCCACTTCAGTATTGCTGTTGATTAATTCCTGTAATAACTTGAGTAGAATGCGCCGCCTAATGTTGGGATGTGTCCACTGATCAATCTAAGTATTATCATCAGCTGTATTAATTCTGCAGAGATGAGATTTTTAGGTGTGTGTTAATTCGAGTTTCTAGTAGCAAATGAGCTGTTACAGGATTATTATTACTGTGTCACGAAAGTTTTAAGGAGTAAAATGTTTTCGGCCCGGTAGGCCCCTTTTATGTCAGGAACTGTTGGCCCAGTAGCTTCAGGTAACGGATAATGGGCCTGTTGCGCACAGAGAACAGCCGCCACTCCAGACTTATTATGGGCCAAATTCCAGGGTATCGTCAGATCCGATCCAACACCGATCGTAAGGGGCCAATGATTCCTTCCTCCCCGGCCGGCCACATCATCGTCAGGTGCCGCCGTCGACGATGAACGATGGATGGCATCTTGGACCAGGAGCAGAAAGTCGTCAGGGCCTCGTGAGGCCGCGATCATCACGAAGCCGTCGACGTCGAGGCCACGCCGCTGGGCCGCAACGGAAGGCAAACCCTCAACTACGGACGCCGGTTTCTAATCAACCGGCCGGAGCTCTCTCTGGCGGCCGGGGAGATCCGCCTGAACACCGATGGGCTGCACGCACGGGGACGGCCAGAAATGGCATTTTATGGGGAATCACCGGCCGTCAGCTTACGCCAGGTTCAGACGGCAACATTTTCGGTCTGAGTTTGGGCCCGAGCACGAACATAGTTTCCAAACCAATCGAAAGAAAAAAGAATGGCAATTCTACAAGCTGCTGCTGGTAGGATTTGCAGGGGGAAAAAAAAAAGGTCGTTTGGAGAATGTGGGGTCGTCGGTACAGGCACAAGAAAAGAGTGAGACCGAAGGTTCACCAAACGGAGGCATTCCAGCAGCTTAGCTGTTTGTTGGGCCATTGCCTTTGCTTGCATCCCCAGGAACCCCGACGACGCTTTATTTACAACCACCACCTCCCTCCATCCCAACCCAACCTTGTGCTCCAAGTGACAAAACAAACAAGGCGCCGAAAACCACCTCTTATTTTTGTTGCCAATTATTGGAGCCTACACCATGTTTTTGGTCCTTTTTTTCATCGTGGCGTGGCTTATTTTTATTCGGAGTGGTGGATGTACAACCTCTGTCTGTTGGTTTAGGGTCGCAATGGCGCTCTCATGATGCATCTGGCAGGTTGACTGTTGCTCGGCTCCAGCTGATGCGTCACCTGCATTGTTGTTGTTCTACTGCAGGATCCTTAGAAAAATCTATAGATTATTGCTAACTTTCTTGAGCGAGAAAGTGGCATGAGCTGCAAATGGTGGGATGTGTTTGTCGTACTGTCTCTGTGATCTGGAAACCATCAGGTGAACTAGAACTGAAGTTACAGTTGATCGCGCATACTCATGTCAAGGCTTTGATGTTCGTCGAGCTATATACATTGGACGCACCGCAGGTTGAGATAAAAGATCCTTTTCGCATTGTCCTTGCCTCCGATCCATTGGTAAAGTAAAGTAATTGGAAAGAAATATGGTCTGGTCTGGTGGTTCGTTCCAGCAAAAGGAACCAAGAGTGATTGATGGCATTAGGTGACCAAAAACAAGTGAGCGTCGTGGCAGATCAAGGCAAGATGGAAACATCGTCCCCATCAATTCCTTCACTCTTTTGCAAGGGAATTCAAGAAAAATAAACTTGAAAGCGTCACGCACAATTATCGATCTGACCGACGACAATGTGTCGTTGATATGCTAAACCAGTCACCAGAAGTCTTGTTACTCTTGGCACACCATGCGAATTTCCTTGGTCCAACGGTTTATTACAGTCAACTCTAAGGACTAAGGTTCATCAATCCGTACATCGCGGAGTAACAACAGGTGCTGATAATTACAGAGACTTGACTGTCCACAACCATGACAACAAGACAGAGGTGCTGGTAATTAGAGAGATTTGACTGTCCACAACCATGACAACAAGACACAGTTACCTGTTAAAAGAGAGCGCCCCTCCATAGAGTATACTGTACTTGTTAACCTTGCTACTATTCACGGGTTAAATAAAACTTGGCAGTGACTGAAAAATGGTCGTGGTCTCGACGTGCTCCACCTCTACGAGATACCACACCCTGCAACGTCGCAGTTCATCTTTCCGGCACCAACTCCCTCGCTATTCAGAGCATCGTTTTCTATGCTGGCGGCGGTGGCCCAATGCAAAGGCTGGGTAATCTAGAACGTTTTTGCTGGTCGGCTTGCGTCTACCTACGCGATACGCCTGTAGCAACAACATTGTGGCCGGCATGTTGCACGATGCCTTGTAGCCTCGACAAGGAAGCATCCACTGACCAGCAGTCCAGCATCCAAGCGAAGCAGCCTAACCGCCCACCGTACACGAGCGCGCGCCTCTGCACCTTCCCCCCTGTAAACTCTGGACATAAAAGTGCGTCGCCCTCCCTCTCTTCCTCTTCCTCTTCATCGTAGGAGAACAGCACCTCTCTCTCTCTCTCTCTCTCTCTCTCTCCTTGGAACCTAGAGAAGAAGCAACAGGGAGCAGGGGGAGACAGATTGCTGCGACAGCTCAAGTCTCAAGTAAGCACCAATTCATTCAGACTGTCGTCTGATCTTTATCTATCAATGTTGTTTGCTTCCCACTGCCCATGTTTAGTCGGTTCTAGATTTCTGTTTAGTGGACTCGGTGACAGGAGGTTGTATCTGGGTTTCGAATTGCTGTGCCTATTTCTTCATCATATGCTATGCCTTCTGAATTTTGACAATGTAATTCATAAACTTAATTGTTGGCAAGCCAGCGCATTATTGCCAAAATATACTTGTGTCAGGCTAGATTCAGAGAAGCAATTATTATCACTATAAAAGTATACTTTACTGTATGACCAGTGTAATGTGTATGTTAATTGTTTTGTATTGTTATAATCTGAAGCCACCCGAACAGCATAGTACATCCTTCTCATTTTCACCTGATTCGTCATAATGTGTGGGTTTTTTTTTTTTGTTCTCTCTAAGATATATGTAGTTATGTACACGGTCTTGCTTTGTTTTTAGAACGGTAGGAGTTTGAAAAAAAATATTAAATAACGAAATAGGCATTTGAAAGTTACCTGGTCCGGTAGGCCATTAGCATGTGCCTTCGTTGATCCCATGCTATGTGCCAAACTGCTTATGTGAACAAAATGCACACAAAAGCTATAAATCAGGAATCCCAAAGCATCGGGTTAGCACAGATGATATTAACGACTCTAATCGTTGTTTTATGGGTGGCTATTATTTCAGGAAAAGTTTATACAGTATGTGATGATTTTCATGAAATAATTGAGTAGAGCTGTCTACCCATGCCTTTACGGCAATGCTAGTCATGTTACATGCAACTAGCCTTTCAGCCCGTACATCTGCATCAACACGAGCTCCCTACTTTAGGCTTTCTAGAATTGGCAGATTTTTTTATAAAATTCATTTTTTTTAAAAAAAAAGTCAAATTGATCTGGGTTGCAAATTCCCATCGATTTAGTTGGAAACAGAAGGAAATAAGAACCAATCTAAAGACAGCATAATCCTGTCATATGGAGATTGATGCATTAGGATTTTCCATCCGTTTGCACTACAACAAAAGGTCAGTTTCAACAAACTTCCTTCTCAACCACTTGGATCTTACCAACCATGCAAAGCTACTTCTTAAGCAACATATTAATATATATATTATAATAAGTGACCACCAAACACATGAAGCGTGAAGTGGATTGGATAACCACAAGACCATGCATGTGTTCAGTTTCTTCTATTCCGGTCATCTTATGAATCTTTTTTTTTTTTTGGTAATCCTACGAATCATTTGAAAGCAACTGCAACCACCTGTTTGTTGTGGATCTGAGGCCCAGTAGCAGTCCAGTAGGTAGTAGGCTCCCGCTCTCCAAAATATAGGACAAGCCAACAGTATAAGACAAGGCTAGCTACTGGCTCAAAAGTAAGGTCGGGTACAATGGACACTCATTTGTTTCGGAGATAAAAGCAGCATATACATGTGCAATCAGACGAACTTCGCACTTCCTGATCTTGAGCTGCCAATTCAGTCAATATATAGGCATGTTGGGTTACTACTTACTGGCCTTAGTCGCTTTATGTGATTCGTTCGTGATGACCAACTTGGTTATGATTAGCCTTATTTGGTGTGAGCAATATTATATGTGGCAGGCCAAGTGCTAGGCTTACGTTTTGTGATGTCCATGTGATGCATATAAAAAAATCTCCAGCAGATTGAACAAATGCAATCCCTTTTCCCTATAACCAGCAATAAAGGGGATTCAAGGATACCATCTCCATACTGTTCTTGTTCATGAATTGGGCTTGGGCCAGCTAAGATTATGACCACCCCTTGCATTCTACAATGAAAATCATGGGTTCTGGCAACAACTAACAAGGATGTTATAGTCAAACAAATGCTAACTACCACCCAGCCCGTTCAGTGCTCAAGTGAGTTAGGGCACCAACTGTTCGATAATTCATAATAACAAATGGACAGTTATAATTAACAAAAGACTATGGTTGCATAATAGCATTGAGTTCAAGCCAGACACAGGGAATGAACTTGATATGCTTTTATTTTCTCAAGTTTAGTATGCATACCTCAGATTACTCTTTACAGATTTGGATTCAGACAAGCAGACAAACACCAGTTCGTCAAGATGTCAGCTGGTTTCCAGCTCGGTGTGATCGGGTCGCTTGCACTCTCTGTTGCATCTTCAGTTGCCATTGTCATCTGCAACAAAGCTCTCATGAGCACACTTGGTTTTCCATTTGGTTAGTACAACATACTTTGTTTTTCCATGCATCAATGGACCTTGAATAACAAAAACATCATGGATGCACCAAATCTGCATACTTATCAGAGTGTGACCGTTGACTTGTCTTGTTTATGAACCAATGCAGCTACAACATTAACAAGCTGGCATCTGATGGTGACCTTCTGCACCCTCCATGTGGCACAGCGCTTACATTTCTTTGAGTCCAAGGCAATTGATGGACAAACAGTGATACTCTTTGGGTTGCTGAATGGCACGTCAATTGGCCTTCTCAACCTGAGTTTAGGATTCAACTCCATTGGATTCTACCAGGTAAGCTCGTCTAGGTAACGTTTAATATAAACGTGTGCAGATACACTAAACTCAGAATGTTCTACAGATGACAAAATTGGCGATCATACCTTTCACTGTGCTATTGGAGACTATCTTCTTGAAGAAAAGATTCAGGTTCGAGATATAAACTGAGCTGTTTTCTCACAATATCAGACTTCATTTATGGTCAAAGGAATGATAGAAAATAACTTAAGCAAACACTGAAATCTTTTTTTGAGGAATAAAACACTGAAATCTTCTGATCCATTTTGTACAATTGATTCAGGAGAACAATTAGGTTTCATATATTTTGAAATAAACTCTTGGATCAAATGATTGATTAAATATGTCTATTGTTTTCTGGACTAAGTGGTCCCTGTGGTATTCACTTTTATTTTCACTGAGCTAATACCAACTCAATGATGTGCAGCGAGAGTATCAAGCTTTCTCTTCTGGTCTTACTTCTTGGAGTTGGAATCGCTTCAGTTACTGATCTCAAGCTAAATCTACTTGGGTCCGTCCTTTCTGGCCTCGCCATTGCCACCACTTGTGTTGGCCAAATTGTATCCTACATTATAGTAATACAATAATCAATAGTCTGAAAACTGTAAGACGAAAGCAAATATTTTTTAGTTCTTTTTAACCCATTCTTATTGCACTGTACATTGATAAATAGTTCATTATTTTTTAAAAAAAACATACAAGGACCCAGTACTGAAAATTTTATAAGCTATTTACAGACCTTCTAGTTGGAGCCACTTTATGAATCACTTGGCATGAATCTGCCACATTCTTCATATAACAGTGCCAGTGCTAATCCTTAACCAAATCTTTTTTGAACGAAGCTCACAAATACGATACAGAAGAGATTGAAGGTCTCCTCAACACAGCTTCTGTACCAATCTGCGCCTTACCAGGCGGCAATTCTGTTTGCAACTGGCCCTTTTGTTGATCAACTCCTTACTAGCCGGAGTGTCTTTGCACACAAATACTCTGCTCCAGTTCTGGTATGATCTTAATACTTTTACCCAAATACATGAAATAGTATTCTTGCAATTACTATTTACGGAACTCAACAGATTTAAGACACAAACCAGCCAATTCTATAATTTGCAGAATATTAAAATTCTGAGACCTGCAAGTTTGCTAAGAAACTAATTGCTGTGTGTAGATCTTTAATCATGTGAAAGCGCTTCCAAAGCAAACATGTTTTATGTACTGTAAAATAGTTCGCTGATATCTACAGAATTTAAATAAAATCAAGCGTTCAATGGCATCAGCAGATATAGCTAGAATATAATAGCATTTTCAAGTCAGTATTACTGTCTTGTCATATTCTTTCCTATTGGAAAAAAATCTCATGTATACCTCAAATTTGATGATGAAATTGTGTGCAGGGTTTCATTGTCCTATCATGCTTGATTGCTGTGTCTGTGAACTTCAGTACATTTCTTGTGATTGGAACAACATCTCCAGTGACCTACCAGGTGCTTGGTCACCTTAAGACATGTCTGGTTCTATCATTTGGCTACACTCTATTACATGATCCTTTCACTCTAAGGAACATATTGGGCATTCTAATTGCCATATTTGGGATGGCACTGTACTCCTACTTCTCTGTAAGAGAAAGCAAGAAGAAGTCAGCAAATGATGCTCTGCCAGTTTCACAGGTTTTAGTTTTTCCAATCCTTGAATAACATGCATTATAATTCATATTTATCTTTTTCAAAAGAAAATCATATTTATCATAGATAGTTTTTATGGATAAAAGAAGTGATAAACATAGCACAGCCATGCCAATGACTGTCCTGCTTCCTATACTCAGGCAGCAAAATCAAGAGTCCATTTCATCAAATTAAATACAGTAGTGGTTGAATCTTCTACTTTGGTATAACCACAATGAAATAAACATTGGAATTTGCAAAAAAATGAAATTACGTTAGATTTGGAATGCTGAACAGAATCAGTATTAAGCATTAGTATGATACGGATAGACAAAAATTATGGCACCTCCAATACTGTCAACCAGATTGGACCTTGTAATGTTTAGGTGATAATGTGCGCTACAAGCACCATGTGAAGTGAATTATTTTAGATTCAGAATGGAATATACACAGCTGCAAGCCTGCAACATAATTAACATCATGAAATATGCAACAAAATTGCCAATTCGTCCTTGAAGTACAATTTAATATGTACAGCCTTTTTTCAGTTCACCCTTTCTGATGTTTTTCATGATGTATATGTAGATGCCAGATAAGGAGGCTGAACCACTTTTGGCAACTAAAGACAGCAGCGACACCAAGAAAGCAAATGGTTTATCTCACGACTGCTAAGGCTTATCTTGTAGTTTAGGTCTAGTATGAACTGCCCTTCGAATTTAATGGACCTGGAAAGCCATTCATTTCATTCTTGATTTCCCTTTTAGGAAAAGAAGATTTTAAAATTTGTAGAGAATGTATATTTTGACATTAAAATTTTTATTTGATTGTATTCTACACACAGCTGAAGCTTTACTAGTGCAGATTTCAAACTATATACTTTAGCAGATGTAGTTCTCTACTTTACCAAGCTAGTCTAACAAAATCAAACAATAAATCCTGAGGACATTCCATAGATCACTTCTGAACTGCTACTCTAAGTAGTAAGTACACAATAAAATCAGCAGTCTACCATCAGAATCAGTTCCAATTCCAAGGTGAAAGAAATGGAGGATAAAATATTATATCTCAGAAGCTCCAAGTGGATTCATTTATGCAAAAGTGGTCTACGTCAGATAGTATCATCAAAGCTGCTTTGCATGAGATGTATTGCTACGAACACCTTACAGGCAGTGTACTAGCAAGCAGCTACCCATAAAAGGCAGGGCTTCTGAACAGTAAATTCAATATTCAAAGGTTTTAACTATTCTGTAAGAGTTCAGATAGTTCATGAATCATGTGTCTTGTCCACTAGCTTGAAAACCTACTCGACAAGAATATGTGGCACTTCAAACAGGTGTAACCGCCATCAGCTATTCTTTTTCGAAACTAGATTACAACAGAAATCATTACAGAGTTTGAGGGGGTGGCAGAAGAAGCTGCCATCAGCTATGAAACAGCAGCGTCAATTTCAGTTGCTTCCTCCACAGATTCACTGCTATGTAGTATGTACACAGTCCAACCACAATGTTAAGACATTTCTCCCTCATGTATGTTCAACTAGAAACCAGAGTCTTGGAACCAAAGAAACAGATAATTTTCTGGTAAAAGACAGTACCTTTTCTTCCATTCATTTAGGAAAGGGAAATCCACAACCTGACGTTACTGAATCATCAAAATGCAGCACAAAGGTAAGCTCCAAGTACCTTATCGATATTTGGTGGTGCAATTCTAGTGAACCTTGATTTCCTTTGGCAATTGACAAAAAAAGAAAGTTGTGACATGGTAAAAGAAAAACCTAGGGAATCAGCAATGATTGTTTTGAACTGACTCAACCATATTCAGCTAACATTTCTTCGCCCAGAAAATCATAATATGTGTGGTCAGAACTAACATATCTACATGAGTGACATGAAAGTTCTGGGATATAACCCGCTTTTACCATTTCCAATCCGATTAGCTCCAGCATTGTGTACATTTCATCAGTCTCTGGATGCGATCTGTCCTCTACAATAAAGACTTTCAGCTCGCCCCCTTGAGTTTAATCCAACTCTTCCCAGGTGATTTCTGGACTCCACTGTTTCTCATATCCTTCTTCAATCTTGCAAACTCGTTCCAATTGCCAGATGAAGCATATATGTTGCACAAAAGGACATAGGCTGCTGAATGAGAAGGATCAATATTTAAAACACCTTCTGCTGCCCTCTTCCCCATCTCGACATCATTATGTGTTCTGCTAGCGGCTAGCAGAGTCTTCCACATTATAATATCAGGTTCAAATGGCATTTGATCAACAAACTTTGCGGCCTCACTTAGTCTCCCAGCACGTGCCAACAAATCAAGGACACATGAGCAATGCTCTCTCGTTGGGACAATGCCATATTCAGATTCCATAATACTGTAGTAATAGCAGCCTTCATCAACAAGTCCTACACGACTGCATGCTGTGAGGACACCAACAAAGGTTACATGATTTGGCTTGACTCCAAGGTTTGTCATCCTGGCAAATAAATCAAGTGCTTCCTTTGCATAACCAAATTGGGCATAGCCAACAATCAAGCTGCTCCAAGAGAACACATCGCGGCTCGTGCCCATTATTTCAAAGAGCTTGTTGGCATCATCTAAACTTCCACATTTAGCATAAGTGTCAATCAGACCATTACTCAGCACTGAATCACCCACTAGTCCAACCTTGAAGGCATATGCATGAACCTGTTTCACCATTTCAAAATAACCCAGCTCAGCAGAAGCACTCAAAACATTGTTTAGACTGATCCGATCCAGACTTGGCATTGACCTGTGCAAGAGGCTGAATAACTTAAATACATCTTCCAGATGCCGGTGCTGCACACAAGCAGTAAGAATACTGTTCCAGGTGACAATATCACGATCATTTGTCTCGTGAAAGACATCCATTGCAGAGGGGAAGTCCAAACACCTTGCATACATGCTGAGTAAAAGAATTGCATACCTTAACATCCCAGCCTAAACCTAATTTGACCAAGTAGGAATGGATGGATCTACCTTGATGCAAAGCATCACAGCCAACACAGGCACATAACAAAGCCATAACAGTTATACCATCAGGCCTCGGACCAGAATCTCTCATCTCAGAGAACAGGATCATAGCCTCACTAAGGAGCCCCTCAGCAGAGAAAGCATTTATTAAGGAATTCCAAGAAACCAAATCAGGTGACTCAATTCTGTGAAACACCTTCCTTGCCGAGTCAAGCTTATTGCATCGGGCATACATGTCACTTAATGAGCAACCTGCGTATGAATCGCGGTCCAACCGATACTTGACAGATAAACCGTGAATCTGCTCCCCATACTCCAAACTGTTAACAACAACAGAGCAGGCCCTAAAGACACTCCCAAAATGAAACTCGTTGGGGTAGTGCATGCCTTCAGAAATCATCTCCCTGAAAATGTGTAGTGCGTCCATTTCACAACCTTGCTGTGCAAGCCCAGCGATGATTGACCCCCATGAAATCAAATCTTTGTCCCTAATCCTCTCAAAGAGCGTGAATCCATCCCCAACTGAACCACTCTTGGAGTACATGGTGACGAGTGCGTTCTGCACGATCAGGTCACTTCCGCTCTCCCATTTTATGGCCTGCGCATGCACCTGCCTCCCTAGGCCCAAGTCCCCAAGCTCCGCACAAGCGCGGACCGCGCTGCCGAGCGCAAACTGGTCGGGCGCGGTCCCCGACCGCAGCATGGAGGAGAAGAGGCCCATGGCGTCAGCGCACCGGCTGTTCTGCGCATGCGCCGCGATAACGGCGGCCCAGGAGACGGGGTTCCTGTCGAGCATCCCGTCGAACACCACGCGGGCAGAGTCTGGGGCGGCGCAGCGGCCGTACATTGTGATGAGGTGGTTGCTGAGAATGGTGTTGCGAGCGAGGTACGCGTCCTTGGTGGAGGCGGCAAAGGAGGTGACGGTGGACTAGACGCCCCTGCGGGAGGGAGCGGAGGCGGGAGCAGGCCGCGACGAGCGCGGCATAGGCAGCGGCGGTGAGAATGTCGGGGGCGGATGCGGGGGAAGAGGGGAGCGACTCGAAGGCCCGGAGCGCGGCGGAAAGCCGGCCCGCGTGGTAGAGCTGGAGGATCGTTCCGCTGGGGTTCTGCATCTGCGGCGGCCGGCGGCCGCTGGCGGTAAGAGCTGCAAGCGGGGATGGGTGGCGCGGCGGGAACAGAACACTACCAGACGGCGTCGTGGATGTTGGGAAGATGATGCACGCGGCGGCAATGGGGAGAATGCAAGAATGGCTCGGCCCAATGAAAACAGGCTATTGTTTACGGGTTAGATTTGGGTCGGCCCATGAGTATGCAACAGATAAATGTTGCTAAAAAATCAATGGATAAATAATTTAAGGAAAAAGTCTATATCACACTCTCACCTATGTTTTTTTTTCTGTAGCTTTAGATCTGTTGACGCTAATTAGGGCACCACCATACCCCTACGTGCCACGCGAGTTGTGCATGGGCACGATTTGCCCCACTCTGCTACGCTCTAACACGATGTGGTGCAATGGACTAGTTTGTCGCTTGGACTAATCGATGGAATCTCTTGTGGTGTCCATGTTTGTCCTCCAAATCTTCCTCCTCCACTATACAGGGTGCCCTTGACCCTCCTGAATGTCTTGATGCATATCACATACCCCGCACATGTTGCTCTCCTCCTAAGGGTGCCCCTTGCTTGTTTCGTATACATACCGCATAGCCAGCGAAACCACAATGTTTGATGTGAACCTACATGGATAACAAGTGATTAGGTTTTATTTGGGAGCGAGCAATCTCTAGTACTTCCTCCATCCCAAATTATAAGACCTTTGACTGTTGTGATCCTAAGTTTAATCACTTGTCTTATTAAAAAATGTGCAACAATAGTCCAATCTAATTCATTCTTGAAAACTTTTATAAATAACTATAAGGCAGGCCACGACAAAAGAGGTGATACTATTTTTTTAACAAGACAAGTGATCAAACTTGAAAAAATAAAATATGTTATAATTTGGAACATAAAAATACAACATGTGTCAACGAAGACCAAATGATTATTACTTCTCAATGACTACACGATCGATGGCGATTACACTTCCTCTCCTTGTGCAACACAGACACTCACAACACGCATGCAAACTCACCCCTATGAATACACGTACGTAAACCCTACCCCTATGAGCACCTCCAAAGGACCGAGCACCCGGCAAATCGGAGATTCCCCGAAGTCACCATTGACGCCTCGTCGTCGAAGGAACGCCGCTACCAATCGAATGCATAACGCCGGTAAATCCTAGAAAAATCCCAGAAAAAGATGTCACACCGGGATTTAAATCCCGGTGGATAGCGCCTCACTACACCGCCCTACCATTGAACTATAAGTCAATTCACTTGTGCCACGTTTATTGATCGACTACATCGAGCAAGCTTGGTCAATGGACCCAAGTAACGAGGCTTTTGGTCGCTCCACCTATAGCTTTAGTTCCCCTAGGTACAACCGTAAAAAAAAAAAGAGTTATTTTTGTTTTCCAAAAAAAAAAATGACAATCTTCAAGTTTGACTACATAACAAAATGTTAATATTTATGATGCATAATTAGTATTATTAGATAGATCTTTTGAACATACTTGCATAATAAATTAATTTGGAGATATAAAAATATTTTATGTATTTTTTTATAAACTTAGTTAAGGTTGAGAAAGTTTGAACAACACATACACATCCCATAGTGACGACATAATTATTTTATATACATTTTATCGACATGTTGTCATCATGTCATGTCAATTGCGAATAGATCATAACTTTTTTTACACTGTTTTTCTAGATTTTCTAAGCGTATTTTTAAAAGGTTAGAATATATCCTGTGTTTGGTGCTCACATGAAATCCCTCGTGTGGTGACGATGGAAGCACGGATGTGTGTTGATGTGCATAGTAGCATGGAAACAGGTACGGTGCAGGTGCGCCGCCGACGGTCGGTCGACAGAAGGAAAGTGGGAACGAACATGTGCGCACGGTGTTGGGCAGCCTGCACCGCACGGCCGGGACGATCCGTCACCTCTCTGAATGACTGCGAAGTCAGGGCAGGCCTGACACCGCAAAGGCCAGCGCTGCTTTTGACCCATGCTGCCTATGCATGCACGGCCGGGCCGGTGCACGTAACGACGTAGGAGTACTAACGTACTCCCTCCGTCCCGAATTCTAGTCGCGGAAGCTACAGTTCCTCGCCCCTAAATTCTGGTCGTTCCCTATCGTTCCTAGCCCGTGCAGGCCTACACCACCGGCACCCGAGCAGAGCGCCGCATGCAGAGCACCCTCCCTCCACCTCGCGGACTCCTGCGGCAAAAAAAAAACAAAACAAAACAAAAATCCCACCGAACAAAGATCGGCCTCATCTCGCAAGGCATGGCAGCTCACCCGGCGGGACGGCTGCCGGCGCCTGCCGCCCGACGCGACCCCGCGGGATCCCCGCCCCCGGCGGGAGGCGGTTGCCGTGCACGGCGGCTCACCGGCGCGGGCGGCTGCCGGCGCCTCCGCCCGAGCGCAACCCGCACGGCTCCCGTCCCGGCGTTTGGCTGCCGGCGCCTCCGCCCGGCGCGACCCCAGCGCGCTCCCGTCAGCGCGGCATCTTCGGCGTTGGCGGCTGCCGGCCCCTCCGCCGGGACCCGGGACCTTGGCGGATCCGCCCCCGGCGCGGCGTCGAGCCCTCGTCGGCACCCCACCCCGCCCGGCGCGTGCTCGGTCGGAGGGAGGCGGACTCGTCGCCCGAGGAGACCAGCGCGGGGCGTCTCCGTCGCCGAGAGTTCCAGCGTCCGCCCTGCCGGTGACCGCCGCCGCCGCGTGCGGAGGAGGAGTGCGCCGCCGCCCGCGGGCCGTCTTGCAGCCGGTGCCGAGCTCGCCTCCACCCACGTCCTCGCCGCCGACTCCACCGCCCCGTCGGGTGCCGCCTCCCATACCCGCCCCGGATCCGGCCATGGTTGGTCACGGCAGCGGTTGCTATGGCGGAGCGCAGGTGCGCCCGTGACGCCCGGCGGGGAGAACGCGTGCTTGCCCGGGCCTTCGGGGCGAAGGTCGGTGCTCCTCGGCGGATCTTGACGACGAGGGAGCTTAAGAGAGAGGACAAGGGAATTTGGGGGTGGGAACAGCCTAACAGAGCCGAACAGGTGTGTAGGGGGCATGCGGGGACTTTTACCACTCTCCTTGTTAGTCGCGCTGGTTGCGGAACGACCCAGAATTCAGGGGACGGAGGGAGTACGAAATGAAATGTACATGCACGAAAGCACGACCGGCGCGATGCCGCGATCCAAGCAATGCGCCGGGCGATCCAAGCGAACCGGCGCCAGGATGCTTTCTTTGCTGAACACCACATGGTCCCTAGTCTTCCAAATGGTATACAATACATCGCACCTGAACGTACGGAGAGATTGATTTTCTTGTTGATACCTCAACAATAATTATGTACAATCTTTACGACAAAGCGCCAGCAGTTAGTAGGTGATTTAGGCTATCTAAGGTTATCACGTAACAATTGCCCATACGAAGACTGCAACCAGGCATTGGAAAAACTTGTACCGGTACTACTGTAGGAATATACAACGCACGAACTTGTCATGCATGCCCATTCAGCCATGGAGTAACTACTCTATACTAGGCCTTGTTTAGATGGCTAAAATTTCTAACCCTATGTCACATCATACACTGAAGATGTTTCATTTGTTAGTGGTAAATATTATCCCACCATGGAGTAATAGGCTCAAAAGAATCGCCTCGTAATGTACATCTAAACTGTGTAATTAGTTATTTTTTACCTACATTTCATACTCCAAACATATGTCTTTTGGTGTATTTAATGTGATGGAGAGAAATTGGGAAAAAGGTTAGGAATTTTTGCAATCTAAACAAGGCTACAGTACATGTGGGAGCAGCTATACTTTACTACAGGAGAGAAGCAGGCCGAGGCAGTCAGTCCTATCCTAGCTGAAGCGAGGGGTGCATAGGGACAAAACGCACGCTAGGACACGGACAATAGTGGTGGTGTCGGATCGAGGCGTCACATCACTCAGCTGCACCTCTGCCCCGTCGTGTCGCCGGAGAAAAAACAAAGCCTGCAGACTGAGCGCCAGTGGCCTGTTTAGAGCCCCAAATTCCTCCCAAATTCTACTATGCAAAAGAAGATTTCCCATCACATTCGTCGGCCAAGAACATGTATGGAAAGACGAAATATAGGTAAAAAATTAAAATAATTACACAGTTTAGATGTACATTGCGAGACGATTATTTTGAGCCTAGTTACGTCATGGTAGGATAATATTTACCACTAACAAACGAAACGTCTTCTGATATGCGATGTGACATACATGTCACATCCCACCAAAATTTTGCACCGAATTCGGTGCTCTAAACAGGCCCAGTGGCTCAAACCTGCTGCTGCCGTGCCGCTGCTCGCCCGAGGGAGGACACTTTCACTGTCGAAGCCATTTCATGCGTCGTACGGTGCTCTGCTCATGGCAGCCAGACTGAAGGGGGGTCGGACAGCGAGATTCTCCAACCGCCAAATAAGCGAGGGAGGGATACGTATCCATGGAGAATCAAATACGTACTACTACAGAACAAATCACTGCTAATTGCCTGGTTAGCCCAAACGTAGAGTAAGCCAGCAGAGCTCAGGTTTTACTCAGGTCGTATTCTCGTCGTGTGTGTGTGTGAGGTAGAATTTAGAACGGCTCCGGGGCTTTTAGCTTGTCCCGGTTCCTCTACTCTGCCACATGGTGTTGGTTCAAACAAGAGGTCGGTCGGTCGTCACATTCACAACACATGGATATATAAACTACTCGCAAATTATCAAGATACAGAGACGCATCAAATCTTCCGTATATGCATAAACTATACTCCTACTAACTCGAAACTCCGTCTGTTTTTTCGTACATTGGGCGTGGGTTCGGTCACTTGCACTAGCTCTACGGTAGCTTTCATCAGTATAATGTAGCATACGTATATACCTAACCAGGATATAATTGTCACCATGTGTTTTTCTAATGTTGCGAGGAACAACAACGGCACTGGAATAGTGGAATATCGAACCCCGGGGCACTGGCTTGAGCAGACAAGTTACTGCCTTCCTAGTACTGTACGCCGATGAACAGGACGACGGGGCTCAATGGACAAAGCAGAGGCGATGATGGTACCCCGCGGCCGGCGGCAGGAAACAGTGCATCACGCGTTGGCACCGGCAGTCGAAGCAGCCGTGGCCGGCCCCTGGCGGCGCGCTAGCGTCACCCATCGGCGGCAACCAAAATCCCTCACATGACACGCAGCAGGCGCACAGCGCGACAAGACTTGTCCATGCGGCCACGCGTCCCATCCAGCCCACGCCAGCGACGTCGACTTGTCCATGCGCGGCTGACGCACCCCGCGGCGTCCTGTAGCTGTCCTTGTCCACACGCACGCACACGTAGGAACTGCTACATCGCACTTTTTTGTCGTCAGCCTCTTCCAGCCTGAAAACCGGACCCACTACTCGTGGCTCGTGGCCCATAGCCAGTAGCCACACCACCGGCACCCAGACAGGCACACGCACACGCGCCCTCCTGGTCCGACCGAGATGCTTGCTGGTGGTTCCCCGCGCCCGTCGCCGGTGACGAGCGACACGGCCCCGGCCGTTCCACGATGCATCTGTGTGTGCATAGGTGGAAGACTAACTAATTTGGACATCCACGGATTTTGACAAATGACCTAGAAATTTAAATTTTTATGGAGGACCACCTCTTCCTAGTTTATTTTTTTAAAAGCACTCACAATACAGACTGTCCTCATTTATTACCCCTTTATTTATTGTTTTTTCTGATGTGGCGCTATATTTATTGAAAAAGAGAGAGGAAAAACACAAGAAACCAAGTCTAACTAAGAAACCAGGTCTTCACGTAAACCAAGACAATTTATGAGAGTGACAAGTGGGCCATGTGACATCATGATAGAAAATTACATTGTGGGAGATAGTTTCTTGACACGATGTCCAAGACTATAGAAACCATGATAGTTTCTAGCATTATGAGTGCCCTAAACTAGAGAGTATTCATTGGACATCCATGGACATCCAACTTCCACCTAGATGTGTGTGCATCCTTTGAGGCTTTGACTGCTCCGGTACATACGTGGGCGGTGGTTCCGGTTCTACGATAGTGGGAAGTCGGTTGCCGCTGTGTATGTATAGGAGCTCGATTGGTCGCCTAAGGCATGCTTTAATGCTAGTATGTATACGGGCATACAGATAGAGTGCCGGCTAGCTCGATCGGTCTTATCTTTCCGTTTTTGGAGGAAAAAAAATGCTCCTGTGCTGACATACTACATTGTTAGATTTAGGAAATTCACTTTGGACTTTTGGAGCCAGCACTAGCACTAGCCTTGTTTCTTGAACAAATTAAATATACCTCCAGTAGGTACAAATGGAGTGTCACACGGTCAGACCGTTGGAATCTCGGTGTGTGAAGCAAAGACAAAAGTATGCGCTGACCAGCAACCCCCTCTGTTATGAAAATCCATATAATTCTCGAATGTAAATCGTAACTTGTAGAAATCTCATACTAAGTATTAAAGTCTAAGGTATATATATATTCCTGAATGAATATTCAAGTCTCAAGAAGAGCATGTCCTAGAAGGATTGCAATCATTTAATGATTTTATAGTGAATAATTCAATGTCATTGTGTATATGACTCATCTCTCGTGCAATAGAGAATATATCTCATAGAAGAGATTAATAACTCACTAAGAATGAAAGTACATTCTTGAAGAAATTAATCCATGAAGGATTTACTTGTCAATTATTGAATAAGCATCCCTAAAAAGAATATAGACCCGAGAGAAATAAAATGAGGGATCTTAAACACCGTGAAGATGTCATCAAAACACTTAGAAAGTGTATGAAAAGCTAGCAATGTAGTGTTGATATCCTCTATATACCATAGAAGGTATAAGAATAATGGTGGTTCTCGTAATTGAATTATCCCCTAAATGCCAAATGCAAGACTGATTTGTACAATCAAAATCTCAAAGATTTATATAATACAATTTGAAAATCCACTAAGGATTAATTATAAGTATCTGAACTCTAGTATAAGTTTGATACACTATCTAGAAGATATTGAATATTAATTTATTTACCCTCATAATCCTCTAAAAGGATTTATTTCTCTCGAAGGATAATATTTATTTGTTTTGCACAACTATCATTATTGATGAAGCATATTGCTCCCATATAATTCATGGAAGAATTATGAGCCAACTTTTATTTACACACGTTTATGAAAAAAGTGTGTTTTGAACAATGAAGTTCAAAGTTTGGCTTTATGAGGGGAGCATATTTTATTGAATCTGCCTTTAAGGTAAACCACTAGAATTACAAAAGATCAAGTAGATCATATTTGCTAAAACACTAAAGTTTATGCATACATTATGAAGATCAATATCTATTATGAAGAATATATGACCAAGAAGGTTAAATGTTGTACTCTTTTTTTTCCTATGTGAGTTTTTACTCGAAGGCTTCTTACACAAGGTTTTTAATGAGACAACATGTGCAATGTAATTAACGAATGCGATGTACTCTTTTCTCTAAGAACCGTTTTTCTCACTGGGTTTTCGGATGGAGTTTTTGATGAGACATATGCATATCATGGTAATCGCCAAGGGGAGTGTTGTAAAACACACGGACTCTGTCCTAGAAGGAAAGGAGAAGGAGGAATCCTAATCCTAGTCCGTTTGTATGTGGGCTCTTACCAAAACTCTTAGGCCTTGGCGGGGACTATATATACGTGGGAGCTCTATGTTGTAATCAACAATATATTCGGATGAATAAAGAATAGTCTCCCTATCTTGTGTTTACTTGTTCTACTTCTTTCATCTACTAGCGTGATCATGAGAGATGGAGAGGGAAGGTCCTAGCCCGACGACATGTTTTATATTTATATGTTAAACATATAAACAGTTGTCTATTGCCTATGAAATTAAATTTTGCATTAATTTTATCCACAATGAAGCCTTAGTTAACCATGAAGGTGATAGTTCGTTGTGCATTACTACCATGTAGGTAGAAGAGAAACTGGATTTTACAAAAGCACATGGACAATTGGACTATACTGGCATATTAATTAATCATGGAAGGATTGATTTCCGGACAACAAACTCCACGCATGTCGGAATGTATTGTCAGAGTCAGTCGATCATATCATATCAACCGTGCAAATTAAAAAGATCCTACTTATTATTAGTTCAGTCATCGGTCTCACTCCGCGTGCGACGTGTTCGGGAGCCACAAACCGCCCACTCTAACCGTGCACCATGCAACCGCAGCTTTCCGCCCGCTGTAACCATGCAACATGCAACTGCACCTTCCGGCCACGACACGACATTCTAATCTCTACTAAGCAACTCCAACAGTTTGACATTTGAAGTTGGCATTCTCGAATTTTGTCAAAAAGCTCCAAAAACTCCCTCTAACAGTTTGACATTTGGAGTTGACAAATTAGTGAGCGTTTGGCAAATCAGGCCCCTGCGGCGCGCGCAAAAATAGGCGCTCACGACGTTTGACATTCGCGGCGCATCCGTACATATTATAAGAGGTAGAAAGGCATAAACACAATTTTGTTTTCTGCCTCGGGGTTCTTGAAATAAGTTTTCAAAGGTGGAAGGTCATAACCATAATTTTATTTCTCTCTCGGTGTTCCTAATGTAAGTTATATCTAAGTTTGGCAAGTGAATTATGCCAAACTTTTGGAGATGAGCTCTTTTTAATCCGGCATTTGGATTTGAGAGTTGGCAAACAAGCGTAATTGCCAAACAATAAATGGGGAACTATTGGAGTTCTTTGTAATGTCCCAGTTTTAGCTATTTTTATTAGATCAAGGTTCACCAACCAACGGATTAAAGGATGAAGGGTTGAGATCAAAAGTTTGATGTAGTGTCTTACACCCCCACCCTCATATTGCACATTCGACGGCGTCGGAGGCAACCATCGCTCGATGCCCGTCCTCCTCAACGCAAAAAATATATATAAAAAACAACCCACAGCGTGACGAGCGCCAGCGTAACCCGCAACGCTCGCTCATCGCTCATCGGGATCGAAGGAACCTCGCTCATCGCCAACGCTTGAGGCCAACGCCACTATCCACGACGGGAGGATCGCCCTTAGGGCCGCCGCGATCGCCCGGACGGGATCGCCATCGCGCCGCCATCTGCACGTGAGACGATCGTCGTCAAGAACGCCACTTGCGCCGTCGGCACGTTCCTGGTACGTATCTTCAAACCAACTATTCCATTAGCCCGGCTCGGCACGGGCATTCAGTTTAAACTTATTGTTCGGTTCGCTTTTTTCGGTTCTTGAAAAGTTCGGTTTCCAACAATGAAGCACCGATCGGTTTTTCTCGACCAAAACCCGAGGTTCGGTTTTAGTTCATTTCTCCGGTTCTTGGTTTAAACCGAACGGACCGAGTGCGAGAGAAGAACAGAAACAATGTAGTCCGCCCGTCCTCACCGGCTCCTTGCGGTCTTGTGCCGCACCGGTCACCTCGCGGCCTCGCGTGCCACCGCCGCCCGGCGCCCCCGTGTGCTTGCTCAATCCGCCGCGCTGGCCATTGGCGCCGCGCCGACTATCTTGGAACCATTGCACAAAGTGGCACCTCAAAATTTTGGAAGGTGCACTTCTTTTTACCATTTAGCAACAATATTTTTTTTTTTGTTCCACAATGCCCATTGTTTTTCTTTGTTGATAATAATTTGGTTTCTCTGTTTTGTCCGGGAGAACAAAGATCCTGGTGCGGATAATGGACTTATTGGTCAATTTGGTGTTAGATTCTATTCGGCTTTCCTTGTTGTAGAGAGGGTATATGGAATGTTCTTCTATGATATAGCTCAGGTGATGAACCTGCATTACTTTCTAGAATCTACCTAGAAATTCTTATAGAAATTCTTATAGTTGCTATGCATGCTGAAAATGCTTCTACATCTTGTTAGTAACTTTGCATATTTTTTATCGTCACACAGGTTGTGGTGTCTACTAAAAGTCCAAAGGCAGATATGTAGATATTGCCATTCATGTAATCTATATCGTATTTTTGTTTCTAGCCATTGTTCATGCAAAAGAAGATCTTTCACCAATTTTGAAGAGGAAGAAATGTCACAATTTCTTTGGAAATAACATTGGTTCCTTTGTAATATTATATTATGTAAAAATAGCATTGCTTACTTTGTAATATTATATTATTTGATGTGATCGATGATTTTTTTTTAAAAAAAAAATCACCAAATCATCTACACCATTTGGTTGTTTGATTTGTGTTGTCTAAATGTCATCGTAGTGTTAGCACAGACTGCCCTTGCTACACTGGTGTCAGAATGCAAACTATTCTTCATTTTTTCCCGGTTATAATATTTGAAAAAAAACCACTAGTGTGTATTATAGAATCTATTCTGGTTCATACATAGGCAACCAAAACAAAACAAAATGGTCGAGCTGCACGCAACGGTGTGGTTATTCCTTTTTCCATCTGGATTGCCGTCATGCGAGGCCGTCCGAGTCAAAGCATGCCTAGGCGATGGAAGGAGGTTGCTATTTTTAGGCGGTGATTGGGTCGTTGGATAAGCACAGTATAGAGTCCATCAGTCCACATCCTTCACCGCAAGCAGCTCTGTGATGTCTGCTGCATCTGCCTGCGCGCCCAAGCCGATCGGGGCGACGACGCTCACGTTCGCGGCGCCGATGCCCGCGTTGCCGAAGCCGGACGCCCGTGGCGCCGCCACCGAGCCCGAGGGGCGGTGCGTGCACCCGCAGCTGTGGCAGGCGTGCGCGGGCTCCCTGTGCGCCGTGCCGCCCGTCGGCGCCGCGGTCTACTACTTCCCCAGGGACACGCCGAGCACGCCGGCGCCGCCAACGTGGACCTGCGCGCGGCGGGCGTGCGCGTCCCGCCGTTCGTGCCGTGCCGTGTCGAGGCCGTCAGGCTCATGGCGGAGCGCGACACGGACGACGTCAACGCTAGGATACGCCTCGTCCCGCTCCGCCCCTGGGAGCCTGTGGCGGACGTGGGCGATACCGACGGGAGCAGCAGCGGCGGCGGCTGGGACGGCCAGCAGTCCAGGCCGTTGTCTTTCGCCAAGGCGCTGACGCCGTCCGACGCCAACAACAGTGGCGCCTTCTCCGTGCCGCGGTTCGGCGCGCTGTCCGTCTTCCCGGAGCTGGACTACAGCCCGAAAAGCCCGTGCAGTTCGTCTCCGCCACGGACGTGCACGGCGTCGACTGGACGTTCCGCCACGTCTACCGGGGCACGCCGCGCCGCCACCTGCTCACCACCGGCTGGAGCAACTTCGTCATCAACAAGAAGCTCCAGGTCGGCGACTCGGTCGTCTTCGTCCGCGAGGAGGACGGTAAAGGTCCACATAGGCCTGCGGCGCGTCAAGAACGTGTTCGTCGGCCACGGCGGCGGCGCCGGCAATGCGGGTCCATCCGACGGCAAGGTCCCGGCAGAGGACGTGGTCGCGGCGGCGAGGCTGGCCGCCGCCGGGCAGCCGTTCGAGGTGGTGCACTACCCGCGCGCGAGTGCGCCGGCGTTCTGCGTGCGCGCGGCCGCCGTCCAGGAGTCCATGCAGGTCCCCTGGTGCCGCGGCCTGCGGTTCAAGATGGCGTTCGAGACGGAGGACGTATCGCGGATCAGCTGGTTCATGGGCACCGTCGCCGGTGTCGATCCGGCCGATCCCACACGGTGGCCGCAGTCGCCGTGGCGACTCCTTCAGGTACGCAAATATAAGAATAGCGCGATCACTCCCTTCTCCATGGTCTTCGTTCTTCCTCTGAACCGCTCGGTTGTAAATCGTGGTGGTTGCTTGCCTCCAATTTCACAGGTGACCTGGGACGAGCCCGAGCTCCTGCGGAACGTGAACCGCGTGTGCCCGTGGCGGGTCGAGCAGGTGCGCGCTTGTCGCCGCCGCCGCCGCGCAAGAAGCCGCGCACCGAGTTCCACTCGGAGTGCCGGCCATTTTTCGACCCCGCCTTCCCGCCCGACCAACAACTCCCACCGGCACCACCCCACCCCGCCCCAACCCACGACTGGAACCGCCACGGTTTCGTCCCCTCCTTCCCTTCCCGGCGGTCCCGGACAGCATCGCTGCTGCAGCAGCTGCAAGCATGCAGGGGAGCCAGGCACCCGCAATTCGCTCCTCCATTCTTTTCGGATCTCCGCCTCAGCAATCTGCAGCAGAGCCTGCTGTCCGGCAGCGATCACCAAGCCCCTCCCGCGCCAGGATCGCCACCGACTTGAAGATCGTCAGCCCAACGCCTTGCTCTCCATCACTTGAGGCCAAGAAAGGCGACGACGTCAAGCCACCGCCGGGGATAATGCTCTTCGGACGGTCGATACTGACCGAGGAGCAGATGAGAAGCAACAGTTCCACAAGGAGCAGCTCGTCCAATCCCGACTGCGACGACGAGAATGCGTCCAACGCGTCTGATCGCTCTGGCTCCGACGTCATCGGTGGAAGTCCAGCGGCCAAGAACTGTCCGCCGACGTCCCTGACATTGTGGTGGTCTGGAGACAGTCCAGCGTCTGAGGTCGGGCTGGAGCCCGGGCAGTGCAAGGTGTTCGTGGAGTCGGACGCCGTCGGCAGGAACCTTGACCTGTCGGCGCTGGGCTCATTCGAGGAGCTATGCGCGCGCCTGTCCAGCATGTTCGGCATCAACGACGCTGATCTCAGGAGCCACGTGGTCTACGGCACCATCGCCGGCGAGGTGAAGCACGTCGGTGACGAGGCTTTCAGGTGAGCAGACCAGCGGCTTCATTGCATTTTCTTTTTGTATTTGTACAATACAAATACAAATACAAATCCAAACCGTACGTATTACCACTGCTTTCATATGCTTACAAATAAACTTCTTCAAAAAAAAAAAAAAAATGCCGATAAACTGAAAAAAAGGTTCCGGTTTTCTCACTTTTCTCCACTTGTTTGTTTGCAGTGCGTTTGTGAAGTCAGCGCGGAGGATCACAATCCTGAGCGACGCTGGTAGCGACAACACTGGCAACTGATGACTGATCATGCATTCGATGCAATAAGCCGGATGCACAGCTGAGCTTTCTGCCGCATGCATTCGATTTCCTTCTTAGATCAATCCTAGAGAGTTTACATCTTAGCTAGAGTCAGGAAACTAAGCTGATTCGGTTATTCAGTTCAGCTAGGTTGGGTTATTCAGTTCAGCGCGCTAGGTTGTATTTTGCTTGTAATTTTAGGACTCGTTAGGATTGCTGGATTTTTTTTCTGCAACAGATTTCTATGAAAATCCGGCCTTTCAAAGGGATCTTAGGCCTTGTTTAGATTGCTAATATTTCTAACCTTTTTCCCACCTTCTCTCCATCACATCATATTAAATACATCAAAAGACATATGTTTGGAGTATTAAATGTAGGTAAAAAAAATAACTAATTACACAGTTTAGATGTACATTGCGAGACGATTTTTTTGAGCCTAGTTACTCCATGGTAGGATGATATTTACCACTAACAAACGAAACGTGCAACAGTGTACGATATGACATTTGGTTCCAAATATTTGCCATGCCAGTCACTTTGGCTGCCGTGTTCTGATAATGCAGACAATATAATCTTGATCCTGAAGCGAAGCTCTTCGTTTGCCCTTTTTGGATTTCAATGCTCATCAAACATGAAACCTTTAGCCTCTGGCATCCCAGAGAGACAGGAGCAGCAGCAGCAACTTCTGACGAAGTTTTGAAGGCTTGGGAGAAGCTGCAGGCATTTAATTTGTTCCCATTGTCCGTGGCAGGTAGCCGGATACTGCGCGGGATACTGCGCGTTCTATTTCTGCCTTGATGCTCTGATGATGCCCTCACCTGGTGGTGCCCCTGTCGTAGCCTACCTGCCGTGGAAAAATAATTGCGCTGCTTGCTCGTTTCGCGTCGCCCAGGAATATTGCTTTGCTGCACGAAATGGACATTCCAGCTAACGCGACCAGCAGTGCCCGCAGCAGTATAGTAGTGCCGCTTCCATTGACATCCACATTCATCATTGTGCTGTTCGCCTCCGAATAAGCTCTTGGAATTTCCACAGCTGACTAATCAATTCGGTGGCAGAAACCGCCGGTACTAACGCACAGAAACACAAGTGTTAGTTAGTACTCGGAATTAACCACGTAATTAGCGCCGAACTTTGGTCATAATCAACGACTGAATGTCATCTTCAAACGACAGACATCAGAGGTACTGTACTGATTGATTGATCAACCATGGTTCGTCAACGACGACGGTGCAGATCGCACCACCACGTACGCAGGGAGAGGAGACGAGACCGGCTAGCTACCACCAGGAGACAAAAGATGGGTCCATCACTAGGCCGGTCCCCCGGTTTGCCTCCTCCTTGCTTGCTTGTTCGGTAGGTGTTCTTGACCGCGTCGCTGTCTGTCGCCGATGGCAACACGTACGGGGAGAAAGGGATGGAGGATGCAACGGAGGCGACAGGGATTAGCAGCAGGATCATTAGGAGGATTTATAGCTCTTGCCGCCGTGACAACAACAACAGGAAGGGCATTCCATCATGGCAGGTCAAGGGATGGGCACATGTCTATGACTTTGGATGCAAGTCGCCACGCTTGGTGGCGCAAGTGTCGGGCCTTGGCTAGCTTAAATTCTTCCCGTTGTTGGGATTGCAAAACTAATCCGTCAGTGTGGACGGAGGAGCATCAGGATTAGCGTAGCGGGCGATGGAATTAACTGGCTGATTGGATAATTGATGAGACAGCCTATGAAGAAATATACGACCAGCAGTGCGCGATCACACAGTGGTGGCGTGACCTACTGTACTGAACCAAAATCAATGGGCGCATCATTAGAATGCGGTAAAGCCTCCGATCCCTTGTCAACGATCTCAAGTGCAGCGGCGTCCTGTTGATGCGTGAGGCGCTGTCGCGTTCGTGCTGGCTACTGCCGCGATCCGGCAAGAGCGAAGCGTGCGCTGCACCGGTGCGCGCTCCGTGTCAGCGGTGTGCAGTACGGTTGATGAGTCGCCGTCTCGCGCGGCTACACCGTCGGTCTGTCGGTGCTTGCTTGCAACTATCGCTGTTGTCCGCTAGTAGTAGCTCTTGATTTTGCCTTGATACGTGCGGTTCATGCGTTCTGCGCTGCCCGCTGCGTTGTCCTCCCCGGCCCCCTTAGGTGGACGCGTGTCTGGCTCCTGGCCTAACTACTACTGCCCATCCTCATCAGTAGGGCTCCCTCTAGTCTTCATCCTCTTTTTCTATTCTTTTTTAATTTTATTTTCTTTCAAATAGCACATCATCGATCTACATCAAGATCTCTTCAGTCCCTCAGTAATCGGTCCGGCGCAGCGAGCCACCACCGGCTCGGGAATGGTGGTCTTCTACCCGTCGGCGACTTCTTCAACAATAACTTTGGTTCGCCGGCGAAGCAACTCCATGACGCCGCCCTCACCCATTTCAAGCCTACACTCGGTGAGGCCCTTCCGCACCAACGACACCATACATATGTGGCGCCTCTATAGCCGTCTGCCGGCGACCAGTGCCCCGGTGACAAATCTAGATCAGAGTCCTATATGGACCTTGATGTAATGGGCTCCTTTGTTAAGGGCCTAGTTCTAAGAATGCTGCTTTAATATAATACTAGCAAAACATGTCCGTGCGTTGCACCGGGACGTATGCACGTGTAATTTATTATCCTATACTCATGCAATGTCGTCCATTGTTTTTTTTAAGGTATACGTCGTGCATCTTTGCAACTCCAAATTCATCGAACCATTCCGGTTGACACCTTGAATTGTCTTTTTTCTTTTTTCCCAAGTCAGGAATCAACCTTCCCATTTTTGAGCAGGGGCTTTAAACGCCCTCCTCCCAACTCTGATGGGTGAGATCGGATAACATTTTTTGATCTGGCCTTTTTGTAGCTACGGAAACAATACAGTACTATACTAACCCACACACGTAGGAGTAGTACATAAGTATATACGTATGTGCTTGGAGTTTTATTTCTTTATTAATAGGTATAGATCTAGATATATAGTATTTTTTTATAGATATAGATATAGATTATTAGTAGGTATAGAAAAAAAAACATTTGGTGATAGGCTGGTGGGCTCGTGGCCAACCTAATTTGCCTGCCTTTTTTTTCAATAAAATCAATAAGAAAGAAAAAGCATGTAGGTGGGCTTTGTCTATGGAAATGTTGTGGCTTCACATATTCTAGCGGAGCACGTACACCAAAGAAACGTGCCCTAGGCCTTGGTGCAGTCACGTTCAGGTCACAAGAAACAATAAATGATATGAGAATCCAGAAATACAAAAGCGTCTATAATTTGGGACAAAGGAAGTAATTATGTATGCGTTTTTTTTTTTTTTAAGAAAACAAGCAGTTGAGTCCTCAAGTCTTCACGGCGTGAACAAAGTTTTTTAGAAAAGAAATGATTCATGGTGACAATTACAAATCTGATACCAGGTAGCTTCCGATCCCGCGCGTGAGATCTATTTGCACTTGGTCTTCACGGCATGCAGCAAACACAGACGATGGGCACTTCGAGTCTTCACGAGCGTGCAGCAGGGCAGGACAGCCCGGCAACGGCAGGCGGCAGCGCGGCAAGTGGCAGGGAAGACGCAGAGCTAGAGCCGAGCAGATGCGTAGAGCCGTAGAGGCAATGCAATTGATGCAGAGATTGTGCTCGGACAACACTCAGGAATGAGGGTTTTCTTGCCAAGAATACCACTCTGTCCCTCGGACGATGAGATTTTTCCATTCCGTTTAAAGAGGAAACAATTTCCAGTGAGACTATGCTTCGCAATGACAATAAACAAATCACAAGGGCAGACAATACCAAATGTGGGCATATACCTGCCTGACCCGGTTTTCTCACATGGTCAACTATATGTCGCGCTCTCTAGAGCAACGGCCGCGCGTTGCAACGGGAAGAAAAAAACTATACTATTATTATGCCCGCACTTAGATTTATAACTTGAAAATAATATTATCAGATTATCATCGATCTGTTTTCGTATCATTTATATTTATATATATTCAATAATATTTGTAAGAGACGTCATCAGAAAATGTATAATAAATGCGTTAGAGCTAAGAGAAGAGAATGATGGTGGCAATAATTATTATCTGATCAGAAATTTTTCTTCTGTCGATATAGTAATGCAAGAAATTTTAAACCTTTGACAGAGCATCCACTATGGTGAGGTCCTTGAAGATGGGAAGGAGACCGGGACGACACGTACATGTGGATCGTCGTCTACAACAATAGAAAAACGTATGGGTATCCGCTTTTTGCTGAGGAGACTGGGACGACACGTACGCGAGAATCGTCGTCTACAACAACAGAAAGAACGTATACATATGGCGGACATCTGCGCTCCGCTTTCTGCTCGGTAATAAAAAAAGTTTTGCCCTTTAGAAAATATAAACACATCCATTGCGCTTCCACAACAAAGCTCGAGTGGACTTTACTTGCCCATTTACAAACAATTTTGCTCAAAGAAAGCAGTACTTCAAGAAAACTTTTCCATTACACAGGAAATTATTTGAATAAATTTGAAGGGCTTTTCTCTCAGTGGGCGAATTGACGTGCCTCAATATAACCTCAAAAGTTGCATCATCATTGGCCCAATTGGCCCAAACGCAAAGATGGTTGAAGCCGGTAGCCCACCCCCCGCAACTTGTACTCGCCTCCAATTGTCTCTCTACTTTGCTTTTTCGAGGTGGGACTCAACAGCTCCGTCGTAAAAAAAAAAAAAAAAAAATGTGGTTTTTGTCAAACAAAATCAATGAGTAAATCCTTGGAGCATATACAGGAGTTTACCAAATTTTACTCAAAGCAAATCTTAAGTTTTTACCAACTTCTAAAAAAGATATGCCATGTAAAAAAGAGTTCATCTCCAATAGTTTGGCATAATTCATTTGCCAAACTCGATCTAACTTGCATCGGGAACCCCGAGAGAGAAATAAAATTATGTAACGAGCTTATTCCGCGGCGGTTTGGCATAATTCACTTGCCAAACTCAGATTTAACTTGCATCAGGACCCCGAGAGAGAAATAAAATTATGTTCATGTTCTTCCACCTCTTGAAAACTTAATCAAAAACCCCGAGACAAACAAAATTATGTAAAATTATGTTTATACCCTTCCACCTCTCTGTAATACGGACGGATGCCATGGATGTCGCGCTACCTCTTGTAATACGGACGAATGCCACGGATGCCGCGGGCGCGATATATTTGCGCTTGAGAACGGCCTCTTTTGTCAAACATTGCCCCAATTGTCAACTCCAAATGCAAAGTGTTAAAGGCAATATTTAGAGCTTTAGGCAAACATTTAAGAATGAGAACCCAATTGCCAACTCCAAATGCAAAGTTGTTAAAGACAATTCTTAGAGGTTTAGGGAAACATTTAAGAATGAGAAGTCTAAGAGCAAGTATTATGGCGGGCTGTAAGCCGGCTAAATGCGATGTGGAGGAAAGAAGGGATGAGAGAGAGGAGAAGCGGTCAGAAGCTTACAGCCCGGCTTGGGCACAATAACCAAGGCAATATGTGAGATAGACAAAGTGGGTCATGTATTAATTAGAAAGAGCTAACCATTGTATGGGTCGGCTAGGAAAAGACTGTAAGGTTCCTTGCTCTAAATGAGAAATAGTTGGAGCTACTCTTAAAAGATGACATGTTGGATTTACTTGGCTGTATTATAATACTTGCTCTGAATGAGAAACAGTTAGAGCTACTCTTAAAAGATGACATGGTGTCTGCAAATTGCCAGGCGAACTGCTGCTTTCCTAGCGGGCTAGGACTAGGAGGGCACAAATTAAGGCCCATCGACAGAAGCAGAACCTTTTGCAACAATTTTGCTATCGTACCCAGAAAATTTCACCTTGTTACAAACATCCATTGGATTGTTTTCCACAGAAAGGTGTTGCCATAACAAAACATGCACAGAAACTACATTTGTAGTAAGAACAATTTAGCACACACAAGAACGATGCAAACTATATAATTACGGAGTCAAGCACAATTTAGCAGCAGCAGAGCTGTACTAATCATATGTAGCAGCAAACAACTACTATGAACGAAGTATATATATAATATAATATAATATATATATAAGCCCTTATTACTTGATCACCTACACATAGTGAGAGAGAATACTATTGAAACAACCATGCAACCATGTACCCATCCCTCCAGAGCCTCCGATGGACGGCCGGTGGCTTCAGCGTGGGTATGCGGCGATCTCGACCCCCTTGCTGCCGAGCACCGACGACCGGGGCGCCTCGTAGGCGCTGAAGAGGCGGTACGAGGAGATGAGGGAGAGGAGGATGAAACAGAGCACGGTGCCGAAGGTGATGGCAACGGAGGTGCGCGCCTGACGGCAGAAGCTGCCAAAAACGCCGCACGCCTCGCTCCATGTCACCTCCTTGTCGCCGTTGTAGGCGAGGTACAGCAGCTCCGCGGCCGCCGCACCTGCTGCCAGGATCAGGTACGTGAACACCTGCAGAATAAACATGCCATGGATCAATCTCGTTTTCTCTCTCCATCAGTATTCTTTTGCAGGGTCTGAAAGCAAGCATGCACAGGATCTAACAGCATTAACTGCTAAAATTAACAGCAGGTGTGATGGACTCAAGCGTGCAGTTATTTGCCAGAATAGATTTGATGTAAATGAAGATAAAACAAATCCATCGCTTAAGCTGTAATACAGTCTGCGCCGAAGCTAATTTCTGTCCGATGTGTTAATTTGTTTGTTCAGGCACGAGTTTCGCATGAGTTCTATAGAAGGAACTCATCCTCTAAAAATCCCCTTGCACGGGAGCACGGCGCACCTCTTTCCAGAGTCCAAGAGAGTGGAAACTACAGCTGAATGTAACACACAATCTTGATGGAAGGAAACGACCAACATAATCAAAGTAATCATATACTCCTACTTGATTATTGTAGCAGTATGTCACACAACAAACATATGCCAAGCACATGAAGAATAATTTTTTTGTACCATTATTTCTCTACAGCTAAAACATGGGAAAAGAAATCGTCCCCTGGTGAAGTGAAACAACCACCGCAGTATCGCTCCACCCGGCTCCCCCATCTCACTTTCACGGTTTCACCTCGCCCCAAGCTCGAGAGCATGGGCCCGGCACACCCCCACTCGCGATTAAAAAATAAAAAACCCGCCATGATCCAGCGCCACCAGTTCCCCTCCGCAAGCGCCGCCAGTTCCCCGGCCGCTGCCGGCGCTCTTCGGCTAGCAGTGGTGGCCACTCGCAGCGGTGCCCAAAAGGACCCGCTGCAGTTGCTTCCTCCTTTCCCCCTTCTCCTCCCCACCCCCAAGGTGCTGTAGCTCAACTTTTCCGGCGTCAAGATGGCCGACGGCGAGCATCCTCCTCCGGACCCGACCTCCCTGTGCCCTGATCTGGACTCCCCAAGCACCGGATCCATTGCCGCCGGAACAGGGCGCGGCGCTCCTCACCACCATCACCACTCCTCTACTCCGGTCCTCCCCCGAGCTCGCCTTCTCCTCCGGCGGTTGTCCCCGACCAGGGGTGCCGCGGCGTCCATGCTGCTGCGCCGCGCCCGTGCCACAGGCGCCGTGGCTGGGGGAGTAGCAGCTACGTGCACACATCGTGCGCGTCGGAGGCGTCCACCGAGCCGTTCTGCAGCAGGGCGTCCACTACCCCACGTGCCCCGAGCTCGTCTTCGGTGGCCGGTGGCTGCAAGGATGTGGACGGATCTGGCGCGCGGTGAAGCAGTCCGTGGATCTGTCACCTTGCGCTGTGCTCGTTGACCCCGCCCGCCGTAGCCTGATCAATTGCTAATCGAATCTAGCTGGTGTTGCTGATCATAATCTAGCCCCTGGGTGCATCTTCCTTCCGATAAAAGTACCAATGTACAAAGTGATCAATCATACAACTCAGGTAGTCAGGTTTGTTGAATTCCCATAAAATAGTTGTGCGTACAGTTTCTAATTAAATTATTTGTTGCCAAAATTCCATGTTCCCTACTCAGTCATAGCAGCAAGTTACATTTCCTTTGATTCTTGCTTTATATAAAGTATATACACATTTCTCTTTATGAGAAATTCCCTGCCTTTTTTTGCACACCCTGACTCCCTCTTTCTTTTTTTTTTTTGAGAAGGTTTTATTAGTATATCAGCTGCCATATGATTCAAAATGTGCCCTCTGAACCTAGAGTATAGACGTTAGTGTGACTCGTGTAGATGTACTTCTCAGGAGGCTTATTAGTACATCTACATGGGTGTAGTATGTTCATAGTTACATTATGAATGGGAAGCCAAATTCGATTGTTTTTGTAAAAATGATCAGGAGCATTTGATATAGTCGCTGCTCTCAGATTCAATAATTGTTTTTTGTTCCCTTTCAGCTGAGCAAAAAAGGAGCATTTGATACTGTAGTCGCTGCTCTCACGGTATCATGAGATCAGTCAAGAGACAAGAGGTAATGGCTGAACCTTGTCAATATTAAATTATTACCGTGCTTTGGCTGCACTGAACTTTCAAAAGTAGAATAGAAGTAAAAGAAGAAAGAGTCATCAGTTCCAACTTCCAAATGGAAGATAATCAGGCCATTTTATTCCAGTACGTCCCGTTTTCATTGGATTGCATTTAGTGATGCTTTGAACCTGAGTTGACAGCAGTACCATGAACGCCAACTTCGGTTGTTTCTGCCTATGTTTGTTTGTACAGTTCACACTTGCATTAAAGATATCACTACTTCTAGAGGTTTTCTGCACATTAAAGATATCATTGTTTGTTAGTTTTGACCCTAGATGCAAGCTGCAAATGTTAGCAGACTTGTAGCCTTCAATATAAAAGATCAAGTTTTTTTCAATGGTTGGACAATTCTGTTACTGCGTAAGTTGTCATGCAGATACAATGGGATAGCTTCGAAAGATGAGATTGCTGGGTTAGGACAACCGTTCAAAGTAGTGGATGCTAAAAATAGAGTTGTAATTACCTTTGGTGATCTAGATTATTACAAGTTGATTGCCTCAACATACTGAGCCAAATATATCCACTAACAAGCAGATATATATATTTTAAATTAAGATTTAGATTAGAAGTTTGGTTCTCTGGTCTTCAGGTGAACATGTAAATACCTCTCCCAGATTGTCTTTTAGTTTGCTATAGGAAATCCAATATCTTTTATGAGAACTGTTACCTGGTTGTGAGTGTTTGCCACTCAACTGAAGATGACTTTCTAACCATTAGTGTTTGGAACGTATTCTATCTGTTTCTTGATTCACTAAATAATCACTTAATTAGTTTGTTATGCTAGCTGGCCATTTCATTCTTTGATTAAAAATAATAAATTATGGATGGCTGCTCCTATTGAGGTCATCTAACTTCAGTCTAGCCTTGTTTACTCGTGACCACTGCTGTTTGAACTTATGTGGATTATGTTCTTTTATAGCCAATTGTACGAATTCTTCATGAAGCCTACGAGTCACATGGTCCTGATATTTCAACGGCATAACCCAAGTTGTCTCGGTTAAAGGTAGCAAGCCTATGGGTACCTCAATATATGAATTTGTAAAGTGGGAATTATCATCTGCCCAAGTTGTGCCATAAATTCTTATGGAAGTAACTTTTCTTGGATCTTGCATGCAGTTCAGATTCTGAAAAGTGTTAAATCTTTGAAACGCAGTGGTGTATTGTTGGTTTGTTGAATCACTCAACCTGTAGAACTATGAGTTAGTGATTCCATGCATTTTTAGATGCAGAAGCATAAACATGTCCTTAAATTAGCTTGGAGATTCATATGGTGGTTGTATACAAATGACATGCCAAAATATTCAGAACTTGAGGAAAGTCAACACCATTGGGTTTTTTTGGTCGTCCTCACATTTTTAATAACCAATTTGGGAAATTTCTGTTGCTTGTTTCGAGTTCTGAACTTTCAACTTGTTGCAGTTGGCTATTGCACATGGGATGCCTATTTTAAGTTCAGAAGAAAGGGAACAATTGGCTCTGAACTGTGATTATTTGAGTAGATGAATGACTCAAGAAGCGACTCCTTCCCTATGAAGGATTTACTTCAAGAATAATCAGATCCAAGTGCCACCGCCGTCATCAGCTCCTAGCTGCCTTGCCTGCTCCGGAGATGGACCCATGCCATGAGATACATCAAGGTTCTTGCGTGGCTGCGCCTCTGTTGCAAAGCGCCACCATACCAGACGCCTCCTCGCTTGTTAGTTGGGAAAGACAATACTGTATGCAGTTCTGCATTGTCATTGTAGCAGAAAATATATATAGTTTGGAACTGCCATCTATGGTTGTCTTTTGAGTTAAAGAAGCCGCTGATCAAATTAACCGTGAGTCAAGTTTTTTAGAAATGGTACTATCAACTCATTACTTGAAGCATTGAGAATAACTTGTTCCAGTTAGATGCTTTGTGCAATTCTGCTTACTAACAAACGCTTATACTTATGTTATCGTATATGTGTTCCCGTTGCAACGCAGTTACCCATAAAATTCGTCACGTGATGCTGGCAGAAAAAGACATTCTCAACATGCACCTACAACCGTGTGAAAAAATTGCAGTGAGTAGATCAGCAGAGGCGGAAAGCAAGAACGGACCTGGTCGAGGAGGAAGACGACCCAGGAGCGCGATACGGTGGCGGGCCTCGGCACGGCCGTGTAGAAGACGGACACGAGCGAGTAGGCGGCGCAGAGGCCGTTGGCGTAGACGAGGTACTTGAAGCCCCCGAGGTCGGAGTAGGCGACGGTGCCGTACTCGTTGCTCTGCTGGTCACGGAGCATGACGGTCATGGCAGCCACGCACAGCCCCAGCGGCGCCGCGCGCAGCAGCGTCTCCACGGGCCGCACCCGCGCAGCCGCGGCCTCCCCGCCGCCAGCTGCTGCTGCGCCGCCCCGGCTCCTCCGAGTCCGCCCACGGCCGCCGCCTTCTCCTCTACCATCTTGGACATCTCCGTATCTCTTCTGCTGCTTCTCTATACTAGGATACGAAGAAGACGAGTGCAGTCTCTCGTCTCTCTCTGGACCTCGCAGGATGGGTGGGGAGTAGTGCATTTAAGGAATGAATGGTGCGGGAAAGTGGTTGGAGCGCAGTGAGGAGCGAGCTTGAATGCGCGGAGTTAATGTCGCGCGCGGTGGCAGGGGGCCGTATGGGGGCGATGGATGATGGATGGATGGATTCCGTTGATCCCTATGCGTCCGCGGCAATTGGTGGCACGGTTGCGGTAAGGGCAGTCCCAACGGTGGAACGAGGCACGGATTCCATAGTTCTGTGTATCAGCAAAAATCATAACATAGACGCTATCCTTCCAACGGTGATGTCCCGTGTAATAAATGTGCACGGTTCCCTCTCCCCTTATCGCTTCACGCAGCTCTCTCATCCCTCGTTTCCCTGGCGTGCGTGAAGGCGGCGGCCGCGGGCAGCGCGAGCAAGAGCAGCCAACGCAGCGAGCACGGCGACGATTCGGCGCCGCTGGCGAAGCGCAGTGGTGCGAAACACTGATGCCACGACCGGCGCGGGCGGCGACGCCGAACATGGCCCGGCCCGTGCTTCAGCGCCGGGCGGCACCGATGTGGTCGCGCCGTCGAGCCACGATGGCGCGGCGGCGACGACGGCACACGCCGCTGGCGAAGGCGGCGGGCGCGAGTTAGCGGCGGACACGCCCGGCGGCCACGCCCGCGGCGCCTCGCTACGCCGCGATCGCTGGCCGAGGCTCCCGCTCTTCGGCCGCGACGCGCGCCGACCACGTCACGCTCCCGTCGCCGCCTCCATGGATCGCACGGCGCGTGACGGCGAGGCGGTCGGCGCGCCGCCACGCCTCTGGCCGGCAGCGCGGGCCAAGCGCCACCGCGGAAGCGGCCGCGGGCGTCCGGCGCCGCCGCCGCCGCCGGCGGCATGGTGACCGGCGCGCTAGAGTGGCGGCCGGCGAGCAATCAATGCCATGGACGCTTGGTCGTTTCTCCCCATCGGATTTCGATCGTTTCTATTTGCCTCGTTCCGGCGTGACTTCGGTTTCGTGCGGAAGAAACGGCGTCTACGATTTTTTCTTCTCTTTCTTCATTTAATAACATGCCATGCGTCGGATATTTTCATTTACTCCCCAAGCTCATAAATGCAGATAAAAACGATCATTATTACCGTTGGGACTGCCCGGAGTTTTGGAGAACTGTTCCTTCCGACACCGAGAACGACAGCCGGTGACCATCGCGACGCATCAATCTGCAGACTGCAGTCCTGCACTGCCCACTCGCCTCTGCTTCGGACTTCAGCGAGTTTCGTCTTTCGGGCCTCAGTTCAACGCCCGCACCGCCGTTTGGGTAGGCCTCAACGCTGGAGGAAGGAGGAGGGCGCGGCTGCGCGCGGCCTCGACCTCGGCAGGGCGCGCAGGCGGGGCTTGGCGGCGGGCCATGGCAGGGGCGCGGCGCGGCCTCGACCTCGGCAGGGTGCGCAGGCGGGGCGTGGCGGCGGGCCATGGCAGGGCGGGGCTGCGGGCGGCCTCGACCGTGGCAGGGCGCGGCTGCAGGGCTTGGCCGCACGGCGCGGCTGCTGGGCATGGCTGCGGGCCTACGGGGCGCCGCTGTCATGGCGTGGCGGCGGGGCGCTCCTCAGATCCAGAGCGTGGCTGTCCGGCAACGGAGGAAGGAAGAAGATAAGGGTACAGTGTATGACATGTAGGGCCCACTGTGAAAAACTGCCATCTATTCTACGTCCCTCATCCCTCCAACCAAACAAAAGAAGGATGAAACTAACCCAAACTCAAACGCAGTAACTAAACACATGAGAAGGGTTGGAGAATCCTATAAATGAGGGTCGGAGCCAACCCAACCCACCGATCCCGCAACCAAACACACGGTAAAAATCCATCTCCAACTTTCCTCTCTCGAATTCGAAAATAAGACAAACCACCTCCCTTACTTTTCAAACTATGCATTTTACCTTACTTGGAGTGGATTTAAAAACAGTTTTATTCTTTTCTTTTTATTATTTATTGTGTCATAACCTTTGAAAAAAAGATAGTAAATCACATAAAATGGTAAAATTGAAATCCAATTTTGTTGGACTCGAATTTTATAATATGGTATGCTTTAGTATAAAGTTTTTGTTGTAGATTTAGATATATATATTTTTAATTAATTGGCATAATTCATAACTTCTGTTTCTATGGTCCAATTGTGGTGATTTTTTATGGTGACATAATTATTGTATGCTTGAACCGCATTAAAAATTTCATACTTATTGGACCATTTATAACTTAGTTAAATAAATTAAAAAACAAAGGACAAAACTACTCTCGGGGAGGTAAAAACACATGGTTTGAAAAATCGATAGAGGTGGTTTGTCAGGTTTTGGAGGTTAGGAAGAAAAACAGACTTTCTCACCAAGAGTTAAAGGAGAGAAACTAAGGGGGCATATGCCCCAATGTGCTGTTATATCCCTCTCTCTTTGTTTTTTTATTTATTGTTCTTCTTTTTATTTCAGGAGCATCGTCATCCAATCTCTCTTACATGATTGGCAGGGCATTGGATGACGATTCACTTACAGTCGTCCATTTCTCCATCCTAGTGGCTTTGCCAAGGGAGAATGCAACTATGTATGAATGCTACAGACATGACACAAACAAACTCTTCACTTTCCAATTTTGTTATATTTCAGGGCAAGTTACTTGGAGGTGCTGAGATTGCGGTGAAGCGTTTCTCGTTTGATTCATCAAGACAGGGAGTAGATTAGACGCAAAATAAAAACACTTGGACTAATCCGTTCAGGATTAAAAAAAGAGGTTTGAGGGAAAAGTTCTTGCTAAAAAAAGGTTTGAGGCAAAACTTGCGAACCATCTTGAGGGGAAAAAAGGTGATCAAACTTATGTACCCAATACAATACCAGCGCAAGTGTCGTCACAGTATATACTTCATTCGTCTTTGAAAGAATGAATTCCTAGCAACTTAGGAAGATTTGCAACGAAGATAAGAAATTATGTTGTCCTTCATTAAAATACTTAACCTTAACAGCTCTCACGGTACCGAGAAGCCTCATTAAGTAGTGTCGTTTGAATTATCCAATAGCAGCGCAGGAGATAGAGGTGAACCATTCACCTCTAGATTCGATTCTTTTCGGAGACAAATATTCTGATAAGATGTTTTTTCATGGACGGAGGGAGTACTGCGATGGTGCCTAGTAGTAAAAGAAAACACTTTGTGATTTGGTGCTGGTTCTAGAAAGATGCTTCTTCGCCTAGCTAATTGCGTGACTAGAAGGGAGAAAGTGAAGGACTTGACTGGCGGGGATACTTGACACAAAAGTCATGAAGCAAATCACGTCACCACGAAGCAGGGGCGTCATACGAGATAACGAGGGCCACTATAAATTTTTGTCTGGGCTCTTAAGAAGTTCAGACCGGCATCGATTGGTAATTCGGCACAGCGCACAACTGCATGTCTCGTCCAAAGCTAACCCGCCTCATCCGGTTGGCTAAACCAGTCAGGTCCTCGTTGGAGCTTCGTCATCCAGTGCGATGAGCCATTAGGGTGTTTGATTTGACGCCAGAGGCAGACTTTCGGAGCTGTGAGCCTGTGACCGATGTGGAGACGGAATTTTAGAGTCGAGAACTCAACTTGCAGGGACTGCAACTCTGTGTTGACCTGAAGGGCATTTTTTCTGATAACAGGATAGAGTAAAATGCATGAATATGTCATCAACTTGTGCGGGTGTCTCGATTTAAGCCATCAACTTTAAAAATGCATTTTTTGTCCAAAAACTTGACTAGAGGTGCATAAAGAGTCCATACCCCTTCGTTTTATGTTTATATTTGTGAAAAAACCCCTATATTTAGTTTCCTTTTCACAAGCTAACCCCTCACGTGTAGCAGCAGTTGTGCCGGCCGGATTTTGAGCAGAGGAAGACGGAGGCGTCCATCGGCCCGTGGGAGCGCGCGCAGCTGAGCCCAGGCCGATGACGGCGAGCCTGGGGGCTGCAGGCTGCTGTTGCCACTGCAGCTATTCCTCCCTTCACCCTCCTCTACAAAGACGCCACCGCCGCCGTCCTCCAAAGATTATTCCCATCGACAACGAACTGGAACGCATGCGGCCCATGACGCTGTTGGTATTTCTAACGTCACTAACTAGAAACAGATATAAACCTATCACTAGCAATGGCGTCAAAAATGAATATCAGATGTTGCTTCAGATAAAACTAAAAGAAATAATTCATTGCAGTTCATAGCATATCCGAAAAAGGTTGTCATCCCTATAGTTAAACTACTAATATGCAAAGAATAAAATATTCGTACTATGCCTTGATAAACTTCTCAATAAGTAAATAAACAATTATAATCGGGTATCCGCAGCGCACGAGATATGAATATACCATTGTAGCATTTTAACCAGGAGTAAGAACCAGTCTTGAATTTATATTCTACCACAGGAAAGAAGTCTACTATCATGAATTAACTATGCATGTGTGTATCTAAACATTAATCATCTCGTATGCAAAGCTTAAGTATTAAGTTTATCAATTACTTAAAACAGGGATCAAGGTTCATAATAAAGATAATGATAAAAGTTCTAATAAATAGATTCAACCAAGTCATATCCAGTGTGCATCTTGGAAAGTGTCAAACAATGGACGATAGCAATTCATAGGCTAGCTAGCATTAGAAACTCCAATATGTAACTCTAAACTATAAGTTAGGATCTACCCGATTAGTGCAATACATCTAACAATCATCGAAGAAAGACTAATTAAATCCACACATGAGGACAGAATCCGTGAAGACTAAGGCGAAACTTAGAACAACTCGAATAATATCATCCGCTAGGCCTACATACGGGGGGATGGATTGCAAAGGACTCAATGGTGTTTGTCACCACCACGATCTACCACACGACTCGGCACATAGGGTGCAAACGCAGGTAAATAAGATCTAATCACCATGATTACATCGTCTCTACCACTCACCCATAATATTGATGGATGAGCGCTATACTAATCCATGCATGAACATAAAAGTAATTCAACTATGCTAAACATGTAATCAAAGTAAATACTAGAACAAATAATCTCGAATATAAACATGATCAAGATATTCATATTAAGAACGTGTCCGGAACTTGAAGACTACTTACAATGAAGAACTTACAAGAACGAGGGCCCGATCTTGAGCCGGCCTCCGACGATTAAGGAGCGGATTTCTCCCTTCCTACTAGATCTAATCTTGATTGCTACTCTTCCTAAAGCGGTGTTTCTAGAGCGTGGGATTGATGACTTGGATCTTAAAGCTGTTGATGAACTTGATTATGAACTAGATGATCCGAAAGGGGGTCTAGGGTACGCTTATATAGCCGGAGGAGGTGCCGGGGTTTGACCTAGATACAACTCGTGATCATACCGACACCCTCGGATCAAACCGACATTAAACGGGTGGATTAGATTGAGTCTTGAAGTCGGTTGAGGAAGCTTCCGGAGGCAGGCGGGGCGTGGCTTGGGGGAGGCCGATCGCCCCATTATTGGGCCGATCGGCCCGTGGGCTGGCCCATCCCGGTGCCCGTAATCCGTCGTGTCTTCCGAGTCTTCTAGATGATGGTTTCTTGGGTGTTAAGTCTCGTTTACGTCGGGATTAGTCCGGTGCCTTCTAGGGTCTTCTCTCGGAGTTGGATTTCATTACGTTGCGTAGTCGCATGCGGTTCCGCAATTACGGTGTTTTCTGTTTAGTCCACGCAATTCACAACTTTACCAAAAACTGATGGAAATATGTTAGTGACCCCTATTCTAGGTTGTTATTATGATTTATACCCCTTTCTCATGTTTATTTGATTAATAAATTTATATGATAACAAGTGTCAACAGACGCCGATTATGTTGGCGGCGTGACCTTCCGAGAGCGCATTTTGCTTTGTCTCCCTGGTCGAACACGCGCTCGGTCCCAACGCGTTGTCGTTGGGGTCGGGATGTTGGGGTCGGTGGAGATGGTGGCGTTGTCCGGCCGGCCGCCGCTGAGTTGCTTTGGAAGGCCGCGCCAACGCGATCAATACCTGCATGGTGGACCGATGGCCCGCCCCGAAAAACGGGCGGATGCGCTAGCCTAAATCGGGAGCATGTTGAGCGCGCGCCGCTCATCGGCGTGCTCGGCTCGATCGCCATGCACCGCGTGCTCGTCGCCACCGCCAAGATCCCGACATTGCCGCCGTAGCGTATGACTTCATCCCGCTCGGCTCCCCCGAGCTCATCGCGATCCCTTCTCCATCCGGCAAGCGTATGTACCTCCGCATCATGGTGCGCCGCTCTGCGGCATGCTTTCGCCGACCTCGCGGCGTCCGTGAGGCGTGTGGCGGCGGATGTTCACCGCCCGACGCCGCCATCCTCGCGTTAGGTCGCGAGATCATGGCGCTGCTACGTGGCATGCTCGCCGACCCGCGGGCGTCCGTGGAGGGGCGTGTGGGCGCGGATGTTGACCGCCGACGCCGCCATCCCGTGGGCTAGCATCCCCGGCGCCGCCCATCCCGAGTGCCGTCAAAAGGCTGGAACCGCCGAGACGGTCGCACTGCGGCGTGCTCGGTCTTACAAGCGTGGCGGGAAGGCGACCAGTCCCTCCATTTGTAGAGCGCCACGACAAAGTCCACGGCCACACGCATGTCGTCAACCCCTCGGACCACCTCGCCCCCAACCGGCACCTTGTATGTGCCCGTGGTGCTCTATTGGTAGTATACTCCCGAGAAAGTTTTTGTTGCTGCCATAGCCTTTGTTCGGCCGAACGGCCGCTCGATGGCGCGAGGAACATGCGCGACGCCATGCTATATGCATCACCGGTGCGTGCCGCCGCTAGGCATGCTTTCGCGCGCTAGTGTAGTGTTGCGCGTCGATCTTGCCGCACGCGGTCCCGCGCGACGGACTAGCGCGAGCGGTCATTGGCCACAAGGCGGCTTGGACCGGCGGTGGTGGCGATGGCGGCGTCATAGTCGGTGCCATGTCAAAAGCGTGCATGCAGTGCGGGATGGACGCGATGACCTCGGCGAAGGACAAACTTGTGAAAGAAAAATAGATATAGGGAGGTTTACGCAAATGTACACATGAAACGGCGTATGTACTCTCTATGAACCACTTGTCAAGTTTTTGACCAAAAATACATTTTCAAAGTTGGTGGCCTATATCGACACACCGGCATAAGTTAATGGCCTATTCATGCATTTTACTCAACAGGATATCCCGGATATGGCACGAACGTTGGGTGTTGAATACTATACTTGTACATGCGTAGTTGTATCGATGGTCACAATGTGCGGATTCTACTAGCCAATTGTCGCGATCCGAACGGTGGCTCTATGACGACCGAAAACACAAGTAAGCTCACGAGCAGAGAGGTGATGGCTACGCTCACGGATTTCGAGTGGTTTCGCGCATGTCCTCTTGGCAACGGCAAGATCCGCGCGGATAGTAATCACCCAAATCGCGCCCGCGAACTATATCCGTGCGCGCCCGCGCCCGCAACCCGCCACGGTGAGAAACCATGCCCGCGCCGCGATCCAGCGGATACGAGCGCCCATGGCGACCGCGTGCCGCGAAGGGGCGGCGAGATGAGAGCGGCGTTCGGCAGCGTCTCTTGAGGCGCCGCCGGCCCCGTCGGGTGGGAGCGCAGCCGCGGCGGCCCCGTCGGCTTTGGATGGATTGAGGGGAGGCGCGCGCCCGCGCCCCGCTGGGCGGAAATAGGGAAGGAGGTTGAGCGCGGGAGCGCCGCCGCCGCCTTGTCCCGTCGGCGGGAGGAGAGCCGGTGGTCGGGGACGAGGGCCGGAGGAGCGCGCCTCCGCGGCCGCGAGGGTAGGGCGGGGAGGAGGCGCTATGAAGTGGGGGAGCAGAGGGGAGGGCGAGGCGCCGCCGGCGACCGCGTGGAAGATCCCCGCCGCCGCGGCCGCGACCCCACGCCGACCGCTTCCTGGCTGGCTGCTTGCGCGCTGCGCGTGTGGGGGATCGGGGGAGCCAGGGGCGGCCGCCTGGGTGCAGGTGAGGACCGTGAGGTGGGGAATCGTGGGGATTGGAAACCCTAGAGCCTGAATATATACTTCCTAATAATGACCCCACATGTCAGGCGGGTTTGCGGATTGCGGGTAAGGTATTTTGTTGCCCGTCAGTGCATATCCGTTGGGCACAACCTACTATCCGCACCCGTGCCCGTGGGCACAAAACAGCACCCGTATCCGCGCCCGCCGGGTTTCGTACCCGCGGGCACGCGGATAATCCTTGCCCGTTGCCAAGAGGATTCGCATGGGACAAGAAGACGATCCCATCCCAATTCTTGGAGCGACAGACAAGGCTATTAGTGTGACCAACCGACCACTGTTAGCTCGAGTACGATCTGACCTCGCACCAACGTGCCGCCGGGAGAAGGAACTGTTTCAGGATCTCATTGGCCGATCGATCGCCATCGTGAAGCAATTGTGAGCACTACTCTCCTACAGCGTGGACACGTCAGTAAAACTCTTAATTATTGGATAGAGCTTTGTCTTGACATGGAGTGCATACTGCAGATGCAGTTCCGGTCCGGAGGAGCCGGCAGTGGGTAGGATAGGAAGGGCGGTTATCCGTCGTGTCAACGTCGGGGAAATTGTTGCCGTTTCGGGACCGGACACCCCGTTTCGGCAGATCCAAGAAACCTCTAGAAAATATCGATCGGACCGGTGGCCCGCCGGGCGGGGCGAGAGAGAGCGAGGGACAGCCGCGTAGAACAATCCTAACCTGACGCCAACCACGCCCACTGACTCGCTCAAAACCATCTGCCGGGGCACTCGCGCGACGACGGATCAGCCCACAGAAACTAGCTTGCCGTTCCGGTCCGCGCCGCGCTTGGCTGCTTTGCCTTTACCCGGCAGGTGACACGCACGCCTGTCGCCGCGGCCGGTCGCCACGTCTGGCCGCCCACGGGACAACACCACTTGGGTCCGCAGCGCAGCAGCAGCCGGCAGCAACGTGGTGCTCCAGTCGAACGCAGTCGAACGGCAATCGTGGCGCGGAGGTTTCCAGTGAGCGCGGGCCGCGGTGACTCTCACGGATCGCGGTAGAAGCCTCTCTCCAGAACCCAGCTGGATCGCGCATGCAGCGCGCACGGTCGCGGCAGGCATGATACGCTGCCCTCCCCTGACGCGCGCGGGCGCGCTGCATGGCCAACAGGCAGCTGCTCGGACGCGCCACCGCGGAGTGCTGCTGCTGACAGTGCTGAGTGCATCACCTGCGGCATGCATGCATGCTTGCCACCCACCCCCGTGTCCCGTCCAAAACCCCGCAGACAGAGTGCTCTGAATCAGCCGCCGAGTCCGAGGACGTCCCGTCAGCCAGCCGGCGTCCCCGCCACGACACTCCCTTGTCCGTTTCTCGCTTAAAATCACGCAGCTAGCGCGCCGGCTGGGATCAGTGAGCGTCACGCTCGACTCAGCGGTGGGTCGGGTCGGTCGGACGGGAAGTCGTCGACCTCGTCCCTTCCCCTGACGGTTTTGTTTCCGGCTTTCCCGTGTGCAGTGCAGCAAGATGGCAAGATGGGCAGCGCGCCGGCGCGGGCCTACCTGATCTTATCCAGCTGCAGCTAGCGCCGGGAAAACGACACCGCGCCACGCCATTACACACGGGCTAATCCAGCATCCTGGCACTACTAATCCAATCCATCCATCAATTATTGAAGCCCAGACCTCCTCCTCCTCTGCTCTGCAGGCGCGGAGACTCGCAGCATGCTGTCGTCCGTGTTTTCTTAATCCAGCCTCGAACCCAACGTATAGTACGTTTTGTTTTGCTGTCAGCAGGTTGTATCGAAGCTAGAAATATTCGGTGTGTGTCTTCCTTCCTTCTGTTCGGTGGGCCGTCCCTCCCGTTACATCGGCATTCATTCACATCCATCGTTTGGTGGTTGGTGCTATCTTTGCATCCATTATTGGTACACTGATCCAGTCTACTCCCTCTGTCCCTAAATGTTTGTCTGTAAAACCGTGTTTCCTCACAAACACGCTTCCCGGACGACAAACATAAAGTACGGAGGGAGTAGTACAGTAAAGCGGAGCAGTAGCACTCGTCCAAAAGAAATGGATGGAGAGTGATTTGTACTAGCAACGTAGTACAGTTCCATTATTATCGAGAAAAGAAACGGAAAGACATACTCCTACAAGGGGATGAACCAACTGATCAATTGTACAAATCCGTCCTTTTTTCTACACAGGTGCCCTTAAAATTGTCACACCATGAATGAACACCCCACTGGCTCGCATCATCAATCATCAACATGAACGAAAGAGGAAAAAAGCTTACTACACCGACATTTTCCCCTTATAAACATGCAACGCAAAAGGAAAAAGAAGGAAAAGTGATAGCAAGAATACAAAAAGAAATCAAGAGATAAGCAATTAGCAGCACTCTGCTCATTTTCTAACCTACCGATACCTACACCAAGTCACCAACCGGCAACTTAACCGCGCGGCGAGTCCCGCCGGCGAGGCGGCGCGGCGGCGGAGGATCGCGCGCGCGTCACCGATCAGCAGCAGCTCAGTCCTCGAAGCCGGTCTTCTTCCAGACGGCGTCGCGGACCCGGCTGAGGTCGCGGCCCTTGAGCGTCCTGCCGATCCCCTCGTGCACCGACATGGACGCCGCCCGGCCGCGCCACGCCAGCTCGTGCGGCGGCACCATCTCCGCGCCTCCGCCGCCGCCGCCGTCGTCCGCGTCAGGCTCCCACTCGCCCGCGTAGTGGTGGTCCCGGTACTCGACCCCGAGGATCTTCTGCCAGTCCGGTATGTTCATCGGCAGCGACCCCGCCGCGCCGCCGCCGTCCACGGCGGGCTGCTTCGTCTTCCGCCCCGCGCGGGAGGAGGAGCTGCCCGGGATCAGGCGCGCCCAGCCGGCGGCGTCGGCCCCGGGGCTGGAGTAGTGGGAGTCCGCTGCGGCGCCCCAGACGACGTCCGACTCGTCGAACTCCTCCGCGCCTGGTCCCCTCGTCGTCGTCGTGGCGCCGCCGCCGCTCCTGGACGGCGCGAACATCCGGTACGCGTGCTTCGCGGCCGCCGACCTCGCACTCCCGGCCATGCCGATTGCCGATCGGTCGATCAGAACCTGTGGCTCTGGCGACTTTGCTAGCTCGCTGGCTCTACGACGCTTCGCGGAAAGCCGCAACCACAAACGAACCTCACCGGAGCAGAGAGGCGGAGTGCGATCGAGAGTGTGGTGGCCGGACTAGGATGGCTATGGTTTTGGAACTAGCACCGGGTTGGATTTTTATAGCGCCGGACGTGTGACGACTGGTGGAGAGAGCGAGGAGGGTGGAAATGGAAGCCGGAAAGCTGAAAGCAGTGGGTGCACTGGCGGGTTTCGCTGCTTGCGTGCAGAGGCAGAGCGAGACGACGAGGGGTGACTTGAGGGACCGACCGGAAGCGGATAAGGCTGTTTCCGGAATGACGGCACTGCCCTCCGGCGCTTTGGACTTTAGCGCATGGCCACGGCCACGGCCACGGCCACGGGTTCAAGGCCGAGCTGTCGCCGGACGGTGGGCGCCATTACGCGGCCGTGGGAGTGGGATAACGCAACAGTTTGGCTTCGTCACGAGCGATCTGGATGCGTCAATTAACCTTGTAATGA